>CM070737.1:17458846-18658846 GCA_036346245.1 Bonia amplexicaulis | reverse complement strand
ATCACAAATTAGAAATTACTAAATTATGATTCTTAGGGAG
Organism: Bonia amplexicaulis; assembly: GCA_036346245.1. Classification (NCBI taxonomy): domain Eukaryota; kingdom Viridiplantae; phylum Streptophyta; class Magnoliopsida; order Poales; family Poaceae; genus Bonia; species Bonia amplexicaulis. Next base: position 18,658,806 of record CM070737.1, on the reverse strand, counting down.
AAGGTCACAGTTATGCAAAACCAGTCCATGGAACTTGACATACAATAGAATAACAATATGACACCCAAATACAGTATACACATCACACATGCCATCGTGAAGAAGCAGATTTACTATGTAATATATAAAAAACACGTGAGCTTAAAGAAGGTTCATGATATAAATGTTAAGACCATTTAAGTTGTCCGCCAGTTCATTCATCATAGTGCGTTGAATCCAGGGTTTATAATACACAAATTCCCTATCAGACGATTACTAGTTCCCAGAGGCAATTGATCCAGTACCAGCTGAGAACCTACGCGTCGCAATGGCTAGTAGTAACTTATCTGACCAATCTCCGTTAGTTCCTGGCTAAACATTGTTTTCTGAGCAGAGCTCTAATTTTTTTCAAAGCTAAAGAAAACTGATCTGATCATTTCCCTTATTAGGGAACCTGGTCAATTCCTTCATTCATCAAAATACACCAATCACCAAGTATTGGAAATCGACCCGATTCACAAATTGGCGAGTTACTGCAATTCCGAGCCACTTGGTTAATAATATCGAGAAATGCAACTATCGCTGTGTCTCCTACACCACTCTAAACCCTAGAAGCCGCACTACCCCAGGCTCTAATCCCATTTTCACCACCATCACACAAATAACGAACCGGAATAAAAAAAACCCCAGATCGTCGCAGTATCGAAACAAGCTCCGAAAATCGCAAAAGGAAAGAAAAAAGGTTGGCCGAAGAAGGGGAGGGGAGGACGCGAACGCACCATCCTCGAGGGGGAGGAGGCATTCGTAGGAGATCTCGAACTGGAAAGGGTTGAGGAAGGCGGTCGGGTTGTCCAGCACCGCCACGTTCGTTATGTTCACGGCGCTCATCGCCGCCCCCGCCGCCGATCGCCGAACCGAGTGGGCGAGGGAGAGGTGGTTTTAGTTGGATCTGGGAGGAGAGAGCTCACTCAGTGAGAGAGCAGGCAGGGTGCTTCTTTCTTTTTCTTTTTTTTCATGGGTTTACCGGTTATTATTGCTGGGTGAGGCGGTGACCGGGGATAGGCGGTTTGAGGCGGGAAGTGGGGGTCGGGTTGGCGCCTTGGCGGGAGCCCCCGGCCTTTTTTTTTTTTGAAAGACGTCAAAATTTCGGAGGTTTGGAGCAGAAAAATGACGGCACGCTTGTAAAACAATTACAGGTAAACTTTGAAACTCGAAAGAGGTGGCCAGTGAAATCAGTACATGGGAAAACGTACTAGAGTATTGCAGTACACCAGAGGATGGTCGAATAGTAGCGTTGGCTACACAGATTCGCTATCAAGCCAGCTAGAGTTACAAATTTACAGTCAGATTGGCAACCATGAGCTAGGTTCCCAATTCGCAAATCCTATGCTATAGGGAGTGGGGGTGGGGACATATTCAATGCATACTCCTCACTGGGTGCAAAAGTTAGCTGTAACTCGTATCCTGGTATGAATCATGGGATCCTACACTAATTATACACATTTTTTTTAACTCATTAGAAAGACAAATCAGAAATCAGATTCTCCTATTGGCAAAGGTTGCATAGCAATGATGAGAAAATGCCATCTGTATGAATAATGAGGAACATAACAGGTTTGGAGGATATACATAAGCTAGTTTACACGATTCCTCATTACAACACATCCTTCTTTAATGCTCAAGGCTCTAGGTTGAGTAGCAGGAGCAGCTTTTAATTTGTTATGAGCCCAAACGGTAGATTCAGCTACAAACACTTTTTGAAACGGGAAATACTATGCTATTCCCTCTTTTTATATTACTGCTTTTTACTTTGTTCATTGGATCCATAGGAATCCATTTTGATAATGGAGTAATGGATAATGGAATAGTGGAGTTAACCATATTATCAAAGTGGTTAACTCCCTCAATAAGCTTTTTCCAGGAAAGTTCTAATTCTTACATAAATTCATATGAATTTATCACTACTGCTTTCCAGAACAAGTGCTGCTTTAATCTCATGTCAAACATCTTACATGCTAATTGGGGTGAGGGGGCAAATATACAGCAAAAGTAACTCTTCATGTACACAAATACACAATGTCCACTACTTCAACACACCTAATCAAGGGTCCACTTGATATCATAACATAATTGGCATTGCAGAGATGAATGAAGACAATAAAAGAGTTCATGTACATATCATAGCATTGGAGGAAGAACTGATATAATGAATGATTGCTGAATAGATAATACAGCACGACCACTCCCAAACCACTGTTTACTCCTTACTTTTTTAGTACACTGCAAGAGAAAAGGCAAGAAAACATATGATAATCAAGTTGTGTATCACAACAAATAATCGTGCAATAGTCACCAAACAAAGGATACACATATACATCAACAATCTGCCAACAAAAACGATAATTTGCTTTCTTGGATGTCAGACTAACAGCATTACTAGCAGTTGATGGGAATCATTTCCTCTTCAATCATTGGCACGCATCTAAAGATGCCTCAAATCACAATGTTGTGAACTCAGCAAATCAGAAAAGTTTGCATCCTCTCAAAACCAAAGATTTTGAGTGTCATGTTTTCTTTGATGGAAATGAGAGTAAGTCTGATCGCAAGAAAGAAAATGTCCCACAGAGTTGTTTAAATACAAAATAGCTGTTAGCAGGTAAAATGGGACTTACTTGTAAAGGTACGCGGCAATTCCAAGAATGACGCAGAGCAAGACGATATCAATACAGAAATTGCGACTGGACCTCAGCTGATAACAAGTGAAGGGAGCAAATAAAAGATCTGCATTTAGCTCCCACGACCATTAGTTCAAAAACAACTCATAAAGAATCAAGTATTACCTGAAGAACAGTCTCCTTTAGTCTGACATTAGTATTCTTAAGGTCTGCATTTGCTCTATCCACCTACATTCATCACCATTATATTACAAACTAGCCATCCAAGAAAATCACCAAATAAGAAAACAAAAAAGGGATCATTGTCAATTAACCCACCTTCGCGTCCATTTCATCCATTAATGGAACTTGTCTATCTAACTCCTGATCATCATAGCAAGTGAATAAATTAGCCACGGCTCGGTATGGTCATCATATAACTAGAAATGAAGCACAGTAGACAACCTCATTCATATCAGAGGCCATGTTCTTCAAAGTTTCCAACCCTTCACCAATAATATCCAAACCTTCATCCTGCAAAAATAAAATCAACTTCAGCTTACGTGCCAGAATATACAAGAAATGGAAGAATTAAATCCCCCAAAAAAGGAACAAACAGCTTGATAAATCAAGTCATTGCCTGCTTCATTTTGCGCATCTCATATTCCCCGCGAAACTGATTTGATTCTTCCGTCCCTTTAAAGTACTCGCTATGGAAGTTCCCATCTATATGCAGTAAGAAACGAAAAGGTTAGCCACTTAGACCTCCAAAAATAACAGCGTTCAAACTTGCTCAGTGAAGTGAATAAATTTGAAGTCTTGCTCAGTGAAGTGAATAAATTTGAAAGTCAACACATTTAGAAGCCAACATGTTAAGAAAGCAAAGACAGGTATAACTCTTGCCAAACAATTTTGGGCTCAAAAGGCTTATGTTAAGGCATAGTCAGCTGCACACTCAAAGCAATTACATAACATAAATCGTAAGCAGCTAAAGAAACTTGCCTTAAATTGGGCTTGGCAGATGGGTGCATATGACTCAAAAAATGATGGCTCAAAAACGATATGTGCTTGCAGTTCACAACAGCAAAATTGTAGGTTGTGAGAAGCATAGCCGACATAAAAAAAATGGAAGCAATAACAAAGGTACGAGAAAATTCTTTTGAACTGACTCACAGTTGGACGAATTTGATTATATTTTCAGCTATCTACAGCCAACAAAGAAATACAGACAGTTATAAGTGAATTACCATTGTGATTTTTACATCTCTAAATAAACATCACATAAATTATTTAATGTTACCTTTTTCTCGATCTAAAACAGCGCATGGAAAATTTAAGGAGAAAAAAAGTGAAGCTGTTCAAATTGTTCTAATTAGGAGTAAGAAAAACTAAAGGATGGCGACATATCAACACTTAGCAGACAGGCCATAGACGAAAAAGATGAATTGAAATGATGATTACTAACCAGAAGTGGAGTCAAACTTAATCCCTGCCCCTGTGCTGGATCCAGAAGCTCCCCATAATCCAGTTTTCTTGGTTGGTGTAGCACTTCCATCTGGTATTGACTGAATCCTATCAGGTAAGGCAGCAACCAGCTCACTGCGAGTTGCAAGTTCCTCTTTCGTAAGCCCTTTGACCTGTCACAGGAAACCCTATTTTAGGAGTTGTCTACTTTTAAACAGCTTGTTTGGTGTAAAAAAATCCTTAAGAATAACAAGAAAGAAACTTAGCAACCAAACTTGGTTCTACTTCCAACTAAAGAGCTGCCCAGATATATCTCATACCAAACAGTAGAACCAGTGTTCAACAAGTAATATGCATTTTTTAGCTGCATTCTGAACTACATATTCTCTAGATCACCAATGTCTCCAGCCTACTCGCACACTCCATCTTTAGATGTGAGATAATTTCCATACAAAGTACAAACATCTAAAATATCCTAAAGGACGACAAGCAGGAACCCTAAAAGTCGACGACCAGACAAAACATGATTTTAGTTTCTCCCACCCAATGAACACATCCACCACACCTACTATTAAAAAACAAGCAACGCGTAGAAGTATGGCATACTTTTTTAGCAAAACTACCCTGGAAAAGCAGATAAAGCGCCTCCAATTTCTTCTATTTGCCCACATGCTTCATATATCCAGGCGCCGTTACTTGCCTTACAAATGTTCTAGGTCTAGAACAAACCCCTTCACCTCGTTCTTCAAAATTTCATACAGCATAGTAATTTTTCCACCAGAAGAATAACCGAGTAGAGCTTGGTAAACAATTAGCTAAAAGAAAAATAGCACAAAAATCACTCTCCTGGTACAATATTCTCCTTGTAGACAAGCATCAATTAAAGCCACATCCTAAATTTAGCAGTCCGGAGACCAATCCAGTAAACTAAGGTAGCACGAAGTTCTAAAGCACAATGGTAACAGGGACAAGCTCCTCGCATCAACAGATTCGTAGGTCGGTAGATCTAGAACTAGTTAACATAGATCAAAAGAGGCATACGGGTTTAAAATGCAGAGCTATAGAGGAGTGCGACTGACCTTCTTCAGGGCGAGCCGCTGCAGCTTGGGCAGATCCTCCTCGAGGAGCTTGGCCTTGGTGCGTCGGATCTCGGCGTTGAGCGCGACCACCGTGGCGCGGTTCTTCTCCTGCTTGGCCGCCTCCGCTTTCTGCAGCAGAACCCCAATCGAGCGGATCAGGTCAGGGGGGCCAACACCACTCGCGCAGGACGGGGAGGCATACCTCGAGGCATTCGTTGATTTCTGCGTCGACGGAGGCGTAGAGGCGGGCGAAGGGGTCCTCGCCGGCGACGTTGCCGCCGTTGAGCTTGTCGACGTCGTACCTGTCGTACTTCTGGCAGATGGCGTCCACCCGCGTCAGGATGTCGATCACGCTCATCCTGGCCTCTCTCTCTCTCTCTCTCCACCCCCTCCGCTCCGGCGCTCCGGCGCTCTTCTCCTCGCGGATCGAACTCGAGCCGGGGCGAGTAGTCGGACCGCACGGCGGTTGGGGAGGGTGGGAGGAGAAGACGAGACAGGTGGGTGGTGGTGTGCCGACGAAACCGAAGCCGGCGGCCGCAGGCTGGCTCGGTCGGTGCTGTCGGGTTGGTGATACGAGTGACAAGCCAGGGCAGTGGATTGGGCTCGGTCGCGACGGGCTGCGGGAGTTTCGGGATGTGGATTGCGCCGAGATTTTGTGAGTTGGGCCGTGGTGAAATGTCTTGCCAGCCCAGCACTGGCCTGATCATGCATTGGTAGCTTTTTTTTAGAATCCACGGTAATTCTCTCTTGTTTTCCTCTTTAGAAAATAGCAATACCCTCCCTTTTTCCCTTGAGCATTTTGTGTACGTAGTATGTACATTATCTCTACTACTTTAAAATATGAGTTGGTGGTCATCGGTTCGTTTTCCCTACTCTCTTCTCAGCCGTCCAGATCCGCATGTAGGTAGTTCTTCCGCTCCTCGTAGAAAAGGTCAGACCGATACATGGGCCACGCTCCTCCTCTTCTCTTCCCCCGCATCCTTCGTCTCCCGCAACCACTCCACCTCTTGCAACCGCCTACCTCCTTCTCTCCTCCGAACCCTCGTGCCGCGCCTCCTCCTCCTCAGTATCGCCACCAACTCCTTCCCCGTACAGCAACGTCTGGTCACATTCCCCCAACTTCCCCTAGCAGAGCTGCATCCCCCCGTCGCCGCCTCCCCAACGCATTCACCTGCCGCCTCCTCTCCCCATCTGCCCGCAACTGCCTCCCCACCTCCACCTCCCGCAATCGTCGTCTCCTTCTCTCCCCCGAACACTCGTGCCGCGCCTCCTCCTCCTCCTTAGCGCCGCCACTAACTCCATCTCCCATCGCCCCTCCATCCAGCAGCACGACGCTCGGTGACAGCGGCCAGTGGATCGGAGAGGAGAGCGCTCGGCGATAGCGGCTGGTGGATCAAAGAGAAGGGTGCTCGACGATGGCGTCAGCAGCTTTCTCTTCCTACGCTCGCCCACGTGGCTCTCCCCCCGCCGCCACTGCCCAGTGGTCGCTCACCCGATGAGCCACTCTACCTCCTCCTGCACTTCGCTCGGAACCCGTCACGCTGTCTGGCGATTTTGGTCTCCCAAACTGGTCGTCGAAGTCGGTGCCGTGGTCAAAGGGGGTCGTGGTCGAGGAGCCGTGGCCGAAGTTGAGGGGTTGTGGTCGAAGGGTTTGAATGGGGTCGTGGCCGAAGTCGAAGATAAGTGGTCGAAGTCGAAGCCCGTGGTCGAAGGGGCGGCGGTCGAAATCGAAGGGCCGTGGTCGAAGTCAGGCCATGGTCGAAGTTGAAGGGTCGTGGTTGAAGTCCAAGCCATGGTCGAAGGGGACAGTGGTCGAAGGAGGCAGTGGTCGAAATAGAAGGGTCGTGGACGAAGTCGGTCCGCGGTCGAAGTCAAAGGGTCGTGGTCTAAGCCAGGTCATGGTCAGAGTCCAAACCGTGGTTGAAGGGGACAGTGGTTGAAGGGGGCAGTAGTCGAAGTCAAAGGGTCATGGTCGAAGTCCAAACCGTGATCAAAGGGGGTAGTGGTCGAAGTCGAAAAGCCGTGGACAAAGTCGGTCTGTAGTTGAAGTCGAAGGGGCGTTGTTGATGTTGGGGCCATAGTCGAAGGGGGTCATGGTCGACGTCGGGGCCGTGGTTGAAGGGGGCCGTGGTTGAGGGGTTGTGGTTGAAGTCGAAGATTCGTGGTCGAAGTCCAAGCTGTGGTCGAAGGGGGCAGTGGTCGACGTCGAAGGGACGTGGTCATCGAAGGGCCATGGTCGAAGGGGACAGTGGTCGAAGTTGAAGCCGTGGTCGACGTCAAAGGGTTGTGGTCAAAGGGGATAGTGGTCGACATCGAAGAGTCGTAGTCGAAGGGAACAATGGTCGAAGGGGACGGTGGTCGAAGGGGGAAGTGGTCGGCGTCGAAAGGCTGTGGTCGTCAAAGGACCGTGATCAAAGAGGATAATGATCGAAGGGGGCAATGGTCGAAGTAGAAGTTCTGTGGTCAAAGTTGAAGCCGTGGTCGAAGGGGGGCATAGTCGAAAGGGGAAGTGGTCAATGTCGAAGGGTCGTGGTCGAAGGGGGAAGTGGTCGACATCAAAGGGCCGTGGTCGTTGAAGTGTCATTGTCGAAGGAGATAGTGGTCGAAGGGGGCAGTGGTCGAAGTCGCAGATCCGTGGTTGAAGTCGAAGTCGAAGCTGTGGTCAAAGGGGGGCATGGTCGAAGGGGGAAGTGGTCGACGTCGAAGGGCTGTGGTCGAAGGGGGCTATGATCGAAGTCGAAGATTCGTGGTCAAAGTCGAAGATCCTTGGTCGAAGTTGAAGCCGTGCTCGAAGGGGGAGTGGTCAGCGTCGAAGGGTCGTGGTCGTCGAAGGGCCATGGTCGAAAGAGACAGTGGTTGAGGGGGCAGTGGTCGAAGTCGAAGATCTGTGGTCATCGTCAAAGTCGTGGTCGAAGAGGGAAGTGGTCTACGTTGAAGGGCTGTGGTCGAAGGGGACAGTGGTTGAAGAGGGCAGTGGTCCAAGTCAAAGAGGGCAGTGCACGAAGTCGAAGGGGGCAGTAGTCAAAGTCGCGATCATGGTCATAGTCGTAGCGCCCATGGACGTGGTCGTAGCGGTTATGGTCATAATCGTAGCGCCAACCCGGAGGGCACCTGCTGGTTCGTCCATAACCTCCACCTCTACGAGTTCCCCCTCCAGTTGGACATCCCCGTCGCCTACCCCCAGGTTACCATCGAGATCGAGCTCCCCACCCTCGATGGCAAGACCGTACTCCCCATGGATTGTAACATGCTTTGGCCATGAGGTGTGATCGACGGCTACCAATTTACGAACACGAACACTGGTCGATATGCTCTGACTTATGACCACGAGGTGTGGTTGATATCTTCCGACTTGCGACCACAAGCGTTAGTTGAAGTCGAAGCCGTGTTCGAAGGGGGAAGTGGTCGTTGTTGAAGGGTCGTGGTCGAAGGGGACAATGGTTGAAGGGGGCAGTGGTTGAAGTCAAATGGGGCAATGCTCGAATTCGGGTGCCATGGTCGAAGTCAACGCCGTAGTCGAAGGGGGCCATGGTCAAAGGGGCCGTGGTTGACGTCAAAGGGCCACAGTAAAAGTCAGGACCGAGCAGGTCGGGCGGGCCGAGCAGGTTGGCACCGGTAGTCGGGCGATAGGGCACAAGTTCTGTTTGGAGTTTTAGACAACAATCAATACAGGGAATGTATGATCGGTGGAACACTTGCTGTTTGGAGTTTTAGGCAGCAATGAGTGTATGATCGGTGGATTACATAAATAATGACACTATTTGTTTGAATTTTTAGGCAGCAATAATAACACCGTGATTAAATGATAAAAATAATGCTAAAAGCAATTTCTGGTAAACAAAACAACACGAGCCTCTCCTTTGATTAGCCATGCATATTATTTTATTTGCATCCTGTGTATTGGCTCGCGGAGCACTGTGGTTAGTGTGCTCACACTCGCTCTCACAACAAATCCAGAATCAGAAAATCGGATCACTATGCTTCAACAATACTTTTGGTCTTGATGGCAAAGAAGATGAAGACGTTAAGGGCTAGGTCGCGAACCTCCAGTTGGCTGCCTGTGGGCATGTCCTGAAGGTCCCACCTGTGTGCTTCGTTCTTCCGCTGCTGCAATTCACTGATTTCGGCCTAATCGGCCCATGTGTAAGTTTACTATTTTATTTATGTTTTCGTATGGTATGTATTTGATATTCATTTTCTGTATCTGTGAGCACTATCTACTGATCTAGAAAATAGTGCAATAAATCACAGAGAATTCTGGATGTTAAAATATGGGGTCCCTACAATTTGATCCCCTCACAATCCCTATCATACACCCCCGGAGTGACTGTTCCGATGCCATACATGATGCATCATATTTTGCTTCAGCTCAGCTTTGCCGACTGCATAGGAGTGAACTACTGCAGTCTCACTACTGCTTCTTCTCTATCGTCCGTACTGGAGTTCCAGTGGGCGACCCTTGACTTTCCCACCATGTACAACTTACGCAGGTCCTGGCAGACTCCTACTTCCGAGCTCTCTAGGAGATAGGCCAACTCCGGATGCTGTTGACTTCTAATTACCAGCACTCAGATGTCCTTCGGGCTCAGCTGGCCAGGGTGGAGACCACTCTTACTTTCTCTGAGCAAGAGCGGATTGTAGCATATACCGAGTTGGACTACCGTCAGGCTGTAGTAGACTACACTCCGTCGTCCCCAGAGCGAGTTTAAGCTCTTTAAGCTCCAATACCAGTGCGAGTTGTAGCACCAACGCCAGCATTGGCTACCTGTCTTCTGCCTCTACCCGCCCCAGTTGCCTGTGGAGTAGCACCGACACTTCACCCGGGTCCCGCACTAGGCTTACGTATCGTAAGAGCGTATGCCCACCGCCTGTCGCATACGTCGGGGGTTCCAGTCGAGGTCCTCGTCGTTCGCGCTCTTGTTCTCGCTCTAGCTCCAGGTCACCAGGTGTCAGTCGCAGTTGCTCCCGCTCCTCGGGGAACTCCTCTACCTGCAAAGGGGACTACCCCAGGAGTAGTAGTACTTAGTTGTAGGTAGCCCTAGTCGGTAGTGCTTGCCAGGCAGTTTTTGGGTTGCAAGCACTCCTTTCTCCCTCCCTCCTTTTGTACCTAGCAATAGACGTTGTGTATTTATAATGTCATGATTTGGCGAAGCCTATAAGCTACGGGTAAGGTTATGTAACATTTTTGTAATGAAAAGTTGCACCATTAAGTCCAATGCTATAATTTTTTCATCTCACTTCCTATATTAAAATTTTTCTACAAATAGTTTACATAAAACAATTTTTTAGTAAAATTTATAATAGAAAAAATTACGAGCAAATTACACAACAAACTACGCTGCGTCGAAAACCTCCACAAAAAATTCCATAAGTTTTTGTGGTTATTTGCTATATTTGCAAAATTCTACGAGTAGCGCGTATTAAACTATGCAATTAAACTAATTACATACGGTGCTAATCACTGGAGACTGGCCACCAGGCAGCAAGCCACTTGGAGCTCGATGGTCAGACGGTAGGTTGCTTGTCGCACGGTGGCCAGGCTCCAAGTTGTCTACGATGGCCAGACTCTAGGTGCCACATGTTGTTTCTTGGGTGCCGCTGCTCGATGGTCAATGGTAAAAACGATATTTCTACTGTTGCTCTGCATATAGTGCTATACTGCTATTTCTATTAGGGCATCCACAGTGTGCAAAAATAGGGGGTCTTAAGCCACATTAAGGTCGACCTTATACATTACAGGGGTGACCTTAAGCAGGCCATAAGCAAAAAAACCTTAAGACCAGGCCTCAAGCTAAAGACCTGGCCATAAGCATTAAAATACATTTTTTCTTTATCTGATAAGTGGGACCATCTTAAGGTCTAGTGGGTTGTATACATTACAGCATTGGCCTTAAAGTTTAGATGGGATCCACCTTAAGACTTTTTGGATCATATACACTATGGATGCCCTTAATATGTGTTGCAACAGTGTCAAAAATTCGAGAGACGGCTGGGCAAAAGTGGTCGTAACTCGTACGTACGTGCCTGGTGGCCCACCCACTGACCCGGGAGAAAGAGAACGGCCGGCATGAGCCGCTATAAAGCGTGCGCTCTGCGGGCTGCAGCCTCGAGCCCTGGCTATCATCTGCTGCGCTAGCTAGCTGCACTGAAACGCACGGCACCTAGCTGCCGCCGCAGATAAAGATACACGCCGCCGCTGCAGCCACGCGCAGCCTGCCTCCTCCTCTCGTGGCGCGGCGAGAGAAATCGATCCCGATCGATCGACTGCCCGCTGTGTCAGTTTTCCCGCGTGCGCGCGCGTGTCTGGGCAGATACGGTAGGAGCGAGACAGGCGGGGGTGCGGTGGTACAGCTAGGTGGGTAGCTAGGCAGGCATAGGCATGGGGAGGGCGCCGTGCTGCGACAAGGCGCGGGTGAAGAGGGGGCCGTGGTCGCCGGAGGAGGACGAGATGCTGCGGAGCTACGTCTGGAGCCACGGCACTGGCGGGAACTGGATCGCGCTCCCGCAGAAAGCAGGTAAGCACGCGCGGCGGCGGCGGCGCTGTGCCAGCTGTTGTTCTAGTTGGCATCGGGGTTTGCAAGCCGGCAAGTGAGTTTCGCAGATTCTAACTGAGTTTGGTCGTTGGTTTGGACGTGCGCAGGGCTCAACCGGTGCGGCAAGAGCTGCCGGCTGCGGTGGCTCAACTACCTCCGCCCGGACATCAAGCACGGCGGCTACACCGAGCAGGAGGACCGGATCATCTGCTCCCTCTACAACTCCATCGGAAGCAGGTACAGACGCGCATGCACTGGATCGCGTGCAGAGTTGGAAGTGTTCGATCGATTTGCAGTATATATCCCTCACAGCCAACGTCTTGCACGACGCCGTGCTAATCGATCGTGTGTGTGTACCGAATTCCTGCAGGTGGTCCATCATCGCGTCGAAGCTGCCCGGCCGGACGGACAACGACGTCAAGAACTACTGGAACACCAAGCTCAAGAAGAAGGCCATCGCCATGCGCCACCAGCAGCAGTACCATCACCACCACGGCGCTGGCGGACGCAGCCATGCCCGCGGCGCCCTCGTCGCGCCACCGCCAGCCGCTCCCCAGAGCCAATGCGCCTCCATGCAGCCGTCGCCCGCGTCCGCCGCCTCGTCCGCGGTCACCACAGCTAGCGGTGACGCCTGCAGCTTCGGCGGCGCCATGTACTCCCCGCCCCAGCCGCCGCTCTCGCACTACAACGCCGCGGCGCCGTTCACCGAGTTCTCCCCTGTCCCGACTCCGGCCGCCTCCAACAGCTGGGCCAACGTCATGGCTCTCGACGACATGTTCTTGCCCGAGCTCGTCGGAGGCGGCGAGTTCCCCCACGGCAACAGCTTCGGCGGGTTCGGCCCGCTGTTTCAGGACAGATCGTCCCTGCAGGAGCTCTCGGCGTGCTACTTCCCCAACGCGCAGGCGGAGATATGGGTTGCCGCCGATCACGTCAAGCCGCCGGCCGGCCTGTGCCGCAGCCTGACATGAAAATTGAACACTACTATTCAACCCACGAATGCTTGCGAGATTCACGGCTTTGTCTCTGCTTAGCTAGTTCTTGGCTTCTTGATTGGTAGGTGGTACCGTGGTAGCCTCTCTCTCCATTTTCGATTATTGCATGTACATTATCTTATCTGATACTACCAGTGCCATGTCAGAGCAATTAGTCTTATCTGTTACCACCAGTGCTATGTCGTAGAGGAATTAGAGATGTGGGTTCCCATTTTGCCACTGTTCTTTGCAAGTCCGGTTACTGTAAAATCTTCAGTTAGTGTGGCCATTCTTCCTCGATGTGACAAGGCTAGGTCTCCTTCCAAGTCTTAGGTGGTGATCGGTTCGGCTGAAAGCTGAAGGTTTATGGCTGAAAACACTTGTAGTGGTGAAAAAACACCAGAATGAGAGAGCTTATTTGATATAATTAAATTTAAAAAATTAAAAATATAAAAATATGCTAGCCTATCACGCACAACGCAAACGAATACGAGAAAAAAAGAACCGACAAAAAAGCTCAAAAAAAAGTTAAAAATTCAGAAAAAGACAAAATTATGAATAGTGCAAAAATAAGCTTAAGCCAATAAACTTAAGCTATATTGAGCAGGGCCTTAAGCTCTTGCGTCAAGTCTGCCTCTAGTCTAAGAGGCCAACTAATAGACGTAGAAGACACACTACTTGCTGTGACTTGTGACACTTTCACAATGGAAATAAAATGCCCTTTAAATGAATACCTATGAATCACCATGGCATCATCGTTTGGCTGTTGCTTGGTCGTCCGAGGCGAAGGCCGGCCGGCAACGAGAAGCACATGATGTACTGTACATGTGTTCGAGTTTCTCCACCAAGATGATGACGACGGCGACGAAGCCGGGTTGGTGCGGTGGTGCCGTGTGTGCGCGCGATGTACATGGACCAGCTCATGAGGCTCGATCGCATGCATGGGCACCCGGACCCGGCCGTTCAAGAGGCGCCGAGGTCTCACCAATCAATCACCGATGGGAGTACAAGCAAGGCGTGTGGATGCAAGCGACTCGCAAGCGAGGACCAGATGATTAGATTATCTCTGTACCAATCTTATTCTATCGATCGATCGCCTCTTCGAGCACATGGGCATTGGGTTAAGCCGGATTAGCTAGTCGCACGCTCACACTTGGGCTTGTTCCATTGTTTATCTCAAGGAGGCTTTGACACTTGTGCCGCAAAAGTGCCTGGCTAGATGAGACCATGTCAAAACTATTATCGGTTTTCGGAGAAGCTTCCTTGCCGTGCATGCTCTCTTAACCAGCAATTAGAGGGCCATTCATTTCATTCGTTAAAAGATTGAACATATTTTGGACTCTCTTGAGCCGTATTTTATGATTTATGGTTTAAAATTTTGAATTCTAACTGTTCGTAACAGGCAGTACGTAGAGAAAAATAGTCGTATATGATTTTGACTGGTACAGCTGAACTCAATACACTTTTTACTACAATCTTCCAGTTAACTATGTTTAAAAATATATTATTTAAAAACTAATTATTAATATTATAAAACAATGAGTTAGTGGTTGTATATCTATTCTCCTTTAACTGCTCTATTCCCCCAACTTCTTACCATTCTTCTTTAACCGATCAGAGCAACTTTTTTCTATAGTATGATTCTCTGTATATTCAATAAATTTTGTTATAACGCATAGATATATAACATATTACTGTAATATAAATCATAAAGAAAGTTATAAGTAAAGAGAAGCCACCCGAGCGATTTTGTACCGATCTGAAGTTTTCTTTTCTCTGGATCACAAGAAACCAGAAACAACATCCACAACATGACATCCCAGTGACACCACCAATCATCGCGCATTATAATACTACCAGTACTCGTATATCATACATATTTGTTTATGCATCGCATTGGAACTTGGAAGCAATATTTTTTCTCCGGGTTTCTGCAGTCCGTGTCAAAGTGCATCGCTGGGTTGGTCGGCATTTCAGACGCTGCTGGCGCTGCGCTGAAGGGAAGGTTCGATCTGGCTTGGTCTTTTGCCATGTTCATGACTCATGCAGCCGTGCCCATGGTTACAACCATCACACCACACTTGGTCCCAATCTTTCTGATCAGCATGGAAAAAAAATTGCAATGTCACTTCTCACGTCACAAGAACAGATATGGGCCAAAACACACAGTGCGCACTATACAACAAGGCAAATACAGTAAATGGTCAAGGAAAACAAGGAGCTGATCATGTTTGCAATTGTTGTACGTTGTATTGTGTGGTCCGGTCAGATCCAATCGTTTAAAAATCCAGTCAGATTTCGTTTAAAGGATATATTTCGATCCGTAAATCAAAGTCAGTAATGTGATTAAAAAATATAATTTGGATCATCTTTGAGTTTACGATGAATTCTACATCAACTTAGATCAGACATAATGTCTAAAGGTATTTGTGTCAACAGGAGTCAAACGTGGCTACTCAAGACGCCTCGCCTCCGACTACAACTCTTCACCGTTATCTTCTGAGACATGTTTTATATCCGAGCGAGGTGTTGTTCCATTCTCCAATGTTTTTGTTTCAGATTTCGAGTAGATCTTTGTTTCATTACTGATTAGTACTTTGCTCCTTTCTCGTTTGGAACTCTCATTCCTAAAGCTATTTATACATCTGTAAGCCTCATGATAGATAGTACGCTCAACACAAGTTATTTATACATATAATACGATAAGAGTATTGTGTAACTTCTTCATACAGTGATTTTACTAATTATACGTTCATATTTTTTTACAAGTGTTTTTCACGTTAAATCTTTGCACCGTGCTCATGATTATTCTTCATTGTTTCATATTTGGTCAAGTCAGTTTTATATCAAGTTTTGTAGCAGTAACATAGAAATTTTTTCTAATTTCTACGTAAAAAACTGTTCTGCGTGAAATTCTTGAGCTCTAAACAGGTGTGGGAGAACCACACAGAAGTAATCCTGGTTACAAGACGTTGAAGTCTTGAAGTTTCCTTCCTGATTGGTTGTTTAGGGCCTGTTTTTTCCTCTAAAGCTGGCGGTTTTTTATTTTTGTTATAGTACCTAACTTTCAAACGGAGTATTTTCTCAAGACGGGATCTACAAGTTAAACGATGTACATATTAAAAACCTAACATCTGTACCATCCAAAATCACAAGTGAGTATCTCTCTTTGTAATCTGTACCGTAAACAACTAAAATTTAAAAATTTTAACCAAAAATCGTAAGCCGTATCTGTTGCCAAACATGCCCTTAGTCATGCATGGCTGATTGAACAACTGGATGGTCCGTGGCATAAATAATCACAATGGCCCTTCTGGGGATTTGCATGGTAAAGATGTAGCGCTACAGTTAGAGCGTGTAAGGCTTTTGCCGTACTTGCAGAAGAGACAATGTTTTTTGCTGGTGCCAAGCTCGTATGCATGCCCTGTTTCCGGCTTGGGTTTTTGACAAGGCAATGCAATCCCATCGTCCGTGCTGAAACCGGGCGCTCGGATTTGACATTTTGATCGTTGATAACTCCACAGTTCACATCGAGTCAAAGAAGCGGATTGCGATGCACAAAGTGGTTGGCAACGTGCAGAGTACATCAGTCAGTTGAGGCAAGTATGAATCAGGCGGAACCGGATCCTATGCCTTAGCATGGCATTGGCAGACATCTACAGTGCAAATTATGAGAGAGTAAGTATACATGTTTCTTTACAGTTTCTAAAAGTGGTTTTTGTCTTTTACTACTAAGACAGCTATAATATCTAACTTTTAAATAGGGTATTTTTTAAAGACGTGATATATAAGTTAATTGTAATACACGTTAACAACATAACACCTGTATCAACCAAAATCACAAGCGAGTTTCTCTTTCCGTAATCTCTGTCGCAAATAGTCAAAATTCAAAAATTTCAGCCAAAAGCTATAGGTCGCAGCCAAAAAGAACAGACTACATTGTAGCTGCTCCGAAAAATGTATTTTATGCTACTCTCACTGTAGCAAAATGTATTTTATGCTGCTCTACTGTTACTGTAGCAGAAGATCTAAGCTGTCTATTTGAGATCTAAGGGCTAAGATATGCCCTTTGGCAAAGGCAGAGGATATTTGCCCAGATCAGGCGTGGAACTAGTTATCGTCAGTTTGATACTGATAGAAACTACTGCTTTGCATCAGTAGTCTGACCCGTCTCAGAGACTTGCGCCATTTGGATTCTTGTTTGTGCCATACCTCAATAGTATGCGTGAATTTTACCAAGCTTGACTGAAAGAGAAGGTGACAAAAATAACACCCTTAATTAGTCAGCTATGGTTAAGTAGTTTTCAACACCTTCCTTAGTATCGATGTTAGGCCTGCATCCCTAAGTCTTTATCTTTTTTGTTTTATCCCACTATACTGATCTACCCTGGTTAAAGATGGATAATAAAATGAGAAATATGTGATGTGGGCAGATTATGCATGACAAAGAGAATTGTGTGAAACTCAAATCGCAAAGATAGCTTTACAAAACATAAAGAGAAATGCATCCGACAACATTTAACTCTAGGGGAAAATTGGCAACAGGAACAACTTGCGTGGCTTGCATTACCAACTAGATAACTATATCTTTTTCAGAGCTTGGTGGGTTCTTTTTCGGCTGTGACTGATAATTTATAGCTGTAGCGCGAACGTTTGTGCGAATGAACCGAATGTTTATAAGCTAATAAGCCGCTTCAAAAAGACTATTCTCATAAGCTGTTTTGAAAAGACAACGAAAAAGTCAACCCGTTTGTTTATTCAGAGAAGCTATAAGCTAAAAAAAAAAATAAGGCCAAAGCTGCACACTTGTTAGCTCGGATCAATGTTGTAACAGTGTTCTATAGCTTTAAAGTTTTCTTCCTTTGCTACAACTGCTCTAGCTACTACCTCAAAATGCATAATGACATGGTATCACTTTTTGATATTTGCGAAATGAGATCTAACTTATACTTTGGAGGACTGTTGGGTAAAATAAGAAAATCACTGTTCTTGATATTAATTTTTCAGAAGGACAAAAGAAAAACACGCAAGAAAACACAAATTAAAATCTAGACAAATGCCTAGACGTGCGCCGCTGGCCCACTGCGTGCTTACGGCTTACAAGCATGCCGGCGGTTTCAAGTAAAGTGCACGAGTTAACTGTGGTTGGTGCCCTTCGAAGGCAAAGTTTGGGAACGCGAATGTGTGCACTCTCTCTCCCATCTCTCTCAACCAACCTAAAAAAGGATCAAAGGAACAAATGGTAACATCTTAGCTGCACCCAAAAGGTTAATAAGCTGTCAGAAAAGGACGCGCACTTCCTGAAAACGCATGGACACAAGAGACCCTGCCTTTTCGCCTTTTAAAAACGGTTTTTTGGTTTTTCTACAGTAACTAACTTTTAAACTAAGTATCTTTTTAAGGTAAGATCTACTAGTTAATTATAGTATATATTGTACCGACTTTATTTGTATCGGCAAAAAACATACGTGAATTTTTGTTACTCTGTAATCTCTTGCACGAACAGCACAAAAGTCACAAGCCGTAGTCAAAAACCACAAGCCACAGGCCACAGCCAAAAAGAACAGGCCCTAAGGACACTGCAAAGCTCAAGAGTCTAGAAGGCCTGCTTCACTGTAGAATTATGAGCAAAATGAAGAAAGAAAAAGAAAATTGGATTCATGCAGCATCAGTATCGGTTTGCCACTGGTAGCTCAGTGAAAATCTGAAGATCTTTTGATACTTTGTCAAATGCACACCAATTGGTTCTTGAAAAAGAGAGAAAATTTGGACCTTGGTAGAACTTATGAACTCCCAAGTTTGGTCTGTATTCTGACCTTAGAGAGAAAGCCAACCAAATTTGTTTGCAACATCTGAATAAAAGACTGTTGAACTCTCTTAAAGTGTCTCAAAGTGTCGACTGTTGATCTTTAAACAACTTTACACTCAGGGAAAAATATCCTCCCTTTGACTGCGACGCTTGCGCTTGTCGTCTACCAGACCATGAATATCGCTGATCTGTTCTAACGCGGTTCATTTTGGCCTCGAATTTTATCCTGAGAAGTTATAAACTAATATAAATATCTAATTTTTTAAAACGATTTTTTCACTCCTCTTATTTTCATCTCACTTTAGAGATAAATTAAATATCATAGATACATCACACATCTTACTCCTTATTTTTATTTTGTGTATATATCGCTCTCACTTTCTCTACCGTTTATCCCCTCTTCAAAAACAACTTTTTTAATTACTAATATTAATTTTACATAAGAACTTCGAGCCTTAGCTAATATAATAATCAGGATCTTAGAGCAGGTGGGAAAGAGAATGCTCTGTCAGGAACTTCGAGCATCTGGGAAAGAGAAAGCTCTTATCACGAAGAAAAGTATATACTACCGTGCAAGTGAAGCTCGACAACATCGGCGTCAGGTTCTTACTGGAACTGATATGTACCAGGTAACGATCCACCTGTTCCCTAGCCCTGCTTTGGCGCGCACTCACTGTATGAACCCTACGGATTTATAGGTAAAGGAGTTGCTTTTGATCGTCGGTTCTTGTGCCCTAAACTCTTTTCTAGTGTTTGTTCGTTTCTCTGACACTGCTATGCCTCCGAATGCTGGTGTTTGATGTGATAACCATCTCACCAAACCTATAGGCCTGAAGCGGGAGGTCAACGTTTCTGCTCCCACATCAATACTCAACAATGCATAGGACGGCATGGCCTCAATCAACATGATTCTTTCCTATGATGTGAAATTAATCAATTAGCTGTCTGCTCATCTTCGTTCATCTCCAGTATATATTCCTCACTCTGCAATGCAAGGACAGTTACAAGACAGCCGGGCTGACAAAGTCCGAACTGTTCACACAAGACACTGTAGCAATATCTCTTCCAATTTTAGTCTTTCAGCACTTTTTTCTTTCTAAACAAGTCTCTTCTCGAGCTCAGAAAACATAACAGTTGATATATGTCACCTACCATATCATCGTAGCTTGGCAGGAGACTAGACACATGGCTAGAACAGCTAGCATGGCAGCAAGCGGGCCCGGGGAGCTGCTGAGCTGCCACGGCTCGGCAGCCACCTAGCCAGGCGAGCATGCAGCCAGAAAAAATAGGAGATTTAATTAGAAAATTAGGAAGAGCTATCGTTTGATTGTAAAGATAACTAACGCTGGGAGCTTCAGTGTTCCCTCTCTTAATGCAGTGCTGGCTCAACAGGTGTACTACCAATGAAAACAGCTCTATCTTATAAGTAGCGCATATACATTACTCAAAAGAAATGTAAGAATGGACCACGTGTAGGCTGACATAGCACCTAGGGTGAAAATGTAGAATCATACGGCACCCACATGGTGTGGTGGTCATCCGGTTGACATGGACGTGGTTGGTTATTGCGGTAGTGGCATGCGCAATTGCAGCTCGAGCTGGCGCAACAACAATATGGGTGGTAATTAGGGATGGCAATTGTGCCCGTTTACCCGTGTACCCGTGGGTAAATACCCTAATGGAGTCGGGTATGGGATGGATTTTTTACCCACGGGTAGGAAAATGGGGAAAACTCGCCCATCGGTAAACGGCACGGTATGGGTTAGCTCTACCTGCAGTCCTCGCCTGCTTACCCGTGAAATAAACTGACAGGTGGACCATCTTAAAAAAAACCCTACCGCATCTCTGCTCTCCGCCCGACCGCCCCACACTCGCTTCATCAATTCATCCGCCTCCTCGGCTCCTCCTTGACCGCCCCCACTCGCTCCTCCACCACTCTCGCTAGTCGCTACTCGTCCTCCTCCTTCATCCGCCGCCTCTTCGCCTTGCCGCCCTCCTCCTCCTCCCCACCCGGCCGCGCCTCCTCCGCCCAGATCCGCCGCCCTCCTCCGCCCCCCCCGCCGGCCTCCTCCGCCCCAGATCCGCCTCCTCCTCCTCCCCATCCGGCCGTGGCCTCCTCCTCCTTCACCCGGCCGGCCTCCTCCGCCCCAGATCCGCCGCCTCCTCCGCCCCCACCCGCCACGGCCTCCTCCGCCCAGATCCGCCCCAGATCCGCCGCCTCCTCCGCCCCATCCGGCCACGGCCTCCTCCTCCCCCAGATCCGCCTCCTCCTCCTCCCCCCCGGCCGGCCGGCCTCCTCCCCCAGATCCGCCGCCCCCGGCCGCCCGGGCTCCTCCGCCCAGATCCGCCCCAGATCCGCCACCGCCGCCTCCGTAAGCACCCCAACCTCGATGCCATCGTCTCCTCGAGTCTCCTCGCCCGGTCGCCCTCCTCCCCGCCCCTACCGCCACCACTGTGTCCAGCCGCCGCCCCACCGCTCCTCCACAAGCAACAACATACATGCTTATCGAGACCATTGATCGAAAACATTGTGATTTCAATATTACTTTGTGTGATTTCCAATATCATTATTGATGTGTTGTATCTCTTGTGGTAGGTTTTAAAATCTTGATTTGGTTAGTCTCTAATTGCATATAGAGCAGCTAAACTGGGTTAATGGAAGGATTATAAATTGACTTTGCTTGTTTAAAATCTTGGTTTGGTTAGTCTCTAATTGTATGTTGTTGAATATGTGAATTTGCAATGCATTGGTGATGTTTGAATGTGAATATGTGATGTACTCAGTTCGCGGGTAAACGGGTATGCCCGCGGGCGACGGGTACCCGCGGGCGACGGGTATGGGCGGGGTTTTTTACCCGTGGGCGGGTACGGGTATGCCCGTGGGCGAAAATTGAGGTCGCGGGTACGGGTATGGGCGAGCACTACCCGTACCCGCCGCGCCCGATTGCCATCCCTAGTGGTAATCGCTATCGAGGTGTACAACTTCCTCGTTGTTCCTCTCCCTGATCCACTGCCTGCGGAGCTCGTTGTTGTTGGTCTCTCAGTTTGGAGCTCGTCGCGCAACTCTTCTAGATGGATATGCAGTTTTTTTATATAAACCTGGACGGGTATTGGAAATGATGGATCCACCTACTCGGTGAACTTGCAATCCGCTGTCTGCAAGCAAGACGAGATTACTACAAACATTCCATACGTGCAAGTATACGTAGGTAATATATCATTTACCATGAACAAATGACTGCGAAAGAATTGGCTCCTAGGTGCATATGGTCGTCGCAAACTTGCACCACAATGTCAAGGTTGTGCTTGCATTATGGTCAAGGCTCGGGGATGTGGGGATAGTCGCTGAGAGGATTTCTAGGGGTGTACGACTTTGCGGTTTCGAACGATAGATCAGGACTTACAGGGTCGAGGTGCAGGGTACCGTTGATGCTCGAGTCTTCGAGGTAAGGGTCATGGGCTCGAAATCCAGCCTGTGCGTGCCATCCACTCCCACACCTTATGCTTCCTAGCTTGTCCGTCGTACTTCTGTTCACGTAGTATGATGCCCTGCAAGATATAAAAGGATGTTTGAGTGTATGTATTCTCAGTGTCCATGCAAAATTCGCATTAAAAGTTACGAAAAAGAATGTACCAACATTACAGAAAATATCGATATTATAGAGAATGAATGAGTACACAAGTGGTCTAAATTGATAGGTCTACAGGGCAACCGACGAACAGGGCCTATTAGGGCAGTTCCTTATGGAGTGACCCGTTGTCTTACATAGCCTACACTTGTGTAGCCTTCGTCGCTAGCCTCATTGACTATCATTCATGTCGTTGCAGATGCGGAGGGACTAACGTCTGCCGTGCTCGGGCTGCTTCAGTGCATCGTTTAGCGCTCATTTTACTTCTCCCCGATCAAAGGTCCCTGTAATGCATGTCCACCTTGTAGGAATTGAACTTAGTTCTTCAAGTCTTGCACAAATGGTGGATGTCATATCACTCCGAATATACTGCGCGGAGAACTACCACCACGCAGCGCACGTGGCCCATGACATACTTCTCCCTCAAACAAACCTCGAACTTCTTCCAGACACCATCAATGGTCCAAGCAAGCCTTCACCATTTTCTACTCCACGTACACGTGCATGACTTCAGCGAGTTGCCTCCTTTCATCCAGGTGCTTCTTCGCAATCATGGATCCATTAATGAAGTAGTTGATGGTGTGGTTCCAACTCTCATCCACGATTGCAGTGATCGAGAGGAAGCGCATACCCTTAAGCAACCTCTGACATGTAGATTTTCATAATCTCGTACCTCGCACCGTCCGTATTATGAAGCAGAAACCATTTCTCCATATTCAGGGCATACAAGTTGATTTATTTGGTAAACTCGCCCGTTGCTACAGGAGAGGCCTAAGCTACGGCTGATTCCACTCCCTGTGACTCCCTCACATTGGCTAGAAACCGCAGCCAGCTATTGGTATTCTCGTTCTCCACAATTGTATATGCCACTGTGAGTAGCTTGTCGTTTGCGTCGGTGGCCACCATTGCCAAGATTGTGCCCTTGTACCGGCCAGAGAGGAACGTGTCGTCCATCGTTAGCACTGGACGACAATACTTGAGCACCTCGATCGCCTACCAAAATGCCCAGAACACTTGGTCAATGATGAAACATAGGGATTCTTCATAGGATGCGCCATGTCCATCTTGTTTACATATGCCCGTGATCGCTTGCGTAACCATTATGAAGGCTTTGGTAACATTTAATTTTAGAAGTTTGATGACAACCTGATGGCAATTAGCATGATTCTCTCTAGAGTTTTACTATTTGAAAGTGAAGATTTTGCTCCAATTTTAATTTGAAATGGAGAATTTAAGTGCAAGAAGGAGTTTTATTTTTACATGGATACTACAACATTCAATTACAAAAGTTTTGATACCACCCTGATGGCAGTTAGCATGATGCTCTCTAGAGTTTTGTTATTTGAAAGTGAATGTTTTGCTCTAATTTCAATTTGAGATGAAGAATTTAAGTGCAAGAAGGAGTTTTATTTTTACATGGATACTACAACATTTGTCTAGTTGTCATAGCTCGATTCGAGGGGTCTACTGCGGTTTATACTCCATTGATGGCACATGAGTTCTTTTATTTGGACAATTTTATAAGAACAGTTTCAACCATGTTATGGAATTTAGTTACCTTTAAAGCCAACAGTTTGATGTATATGATGGCCACACATACAAGTTGCTCTTTCAACGAGTGTTGTTTGCCAAGTTTAATATTCCAGATGGAGCGTGTTAGATTTCATGTTATGAGTTTCTCGCTATCTATCCAGCGCCACAGGTGATATTTTGGCTTATGACATTCAATGATTGAGCATTTGTTTCAAGAGGTCAATTGCACAGACTCAGATTTTGTTGAGTTATGAATTATTAAAGACTCAGATTTGTTTATCTACTTTATTGATAGTTGTGTGTTTAAACTTGCTGGTCATTTGCTCAATTTTGTTTTGTGAGAAGTGTTTGGATAAGACTGTTCTAGTCTTTCTTATTAAGATTAGTCCTATGGACTTTCGAGGCACAAAGGTTTTTTATGAAGACTTACTTTGAGAAGATTTTCATATTTCGGCTACAGGAGTGAATTCATCTCAAGGTGAAGATTGCTAAAGTGTGATCCGAATTCTTTATCGTGTCCAAATCAAACACTGCACCAAACGTGGCGCTAAGCGATGCATGCGCCAAGTTGTGTCAAACGTGGCAATGACTGGCACATTCCACTCTGATGTAGTTTTCTTCTCTGCTCGGGATTATGATCTCTGGCCTATATATGTACCCTGTAGTCTCATGGTTTAGATGCACCGAAGTTTCTCGTGCTTGTAATTTCTCCTCGTATAGTGAATTCCACCTTCGTGCGTGCGTAGTTTTTTTTGAAAGAATTTTTCATGTTAAATTTGTGTCTCCCATCTATTTGATCCTCTATATTTACCATGTGTTTTATAACAAATGCCTTGTCCAATACATTGTCATTCATCGGTCGTACATACTTCGACCCTCTTTTGTACTACAACCGACGTATTTACGACTATCGATTGCCGTCACATGACAAAATCAAGCTTTTGGGAAAATCTTTATCATTTCTTCACGTCATACATTTATCAGAGTTGATTGCATATTTGGCACTGTAGCGAGTTCTTTTTTCAAAATTGGCTCTCAAACGCACACTTTTTAGAATTTGGCCCCTTCTACGCCTACGGGAGCAGCGGCATGTGACACGTGCCACCTGCCAAGCTCCCCCGTCGCGCGACAGGTGGTAGCTCAGTAGGACCGACCTACCGCCTCCTGCTAAGTTGGGTGTGCTCGACACCCAGGCTCGGCACCTCCTACCGTAGTCGTCAAGGTGGGGAAGCGTCGCGCTCACTAACTTGGAGCACACGTGCGGGATCTGCAATGATGGGAGGTTTATTCAGCCGACAAGTTATCTAGGAGCACGTGAAATCCCGCCAGGCATGTTGTTAGTTACAGCATACATGCCCTGCCTTGCCCTGCTCGGCGCGGCAAATTCTCTCTTTCCTACGTTGGTGTATAGATCAAGAGAGATAGACGGAGTAGGTGGGGACAAATTACTTTTATATCAAAAATGGCATTCAAGTGTTGTACTTGTCGGGGCAGATGCAGATGATGTGTCCAATCGTGCCATGCCTGAGCAGCCCGTTAGGTTTCCTATCCAACCCAACCAACTCGGCGGGACCGTAACCTCATCGTCTATCATGGTCGTCCATCCGATTTCGGGTTGCAAGTGGTCACCGAGGAGGCGCCCTCGTATTGAGATGAGGTTGCTGCCAAGGTTACGAAGGGGATATATCTGCAAATATAAGCGATTAGGGCTATTTTTGGAATAAAGTGTTGCTACAGGGTCATTTATGCGTTCGGTTCCATTTCCAATGCAGTGTGCTCATTTGGGCTTAAATTTATGGTTTTTTTCCATTGTTTGAGGCTTTTTTTACTGTAGATGCTGATAGGTTTTTTTAACGTAATTAAATTAAAAAATAAAAAATATAGGTTATCTCATCACGAACAATACAAAGAAATACAAAAAAGAAAAAACAAAAGGTTAAAAAAATAAAATTAAGAAACTTAAAAGCTTAAAATCCAAACGTGCGGGAACTTTGCTTTAGCAAGACATTGCGAAAAGGCCTTCATGAAAACGGGTCACGAGCCGGAGAAATGGGGCACGAGCCAGGACATCCACTAGTGATGGCTTTTGATTATGATGGGTGGCTAAAAACAAATAATAATAGATAGAAAAAAGTAGTTTTAGAAAAAGAGCATGAGCAGTGAGAAAAATAAGAGAAAAATGTATGTACGAGATAGAAATGAAAGGAGTAGAATATGTGATGTGCTTATGACCCACTTATCCTCAGAGCGAGACTGGAGCAGAAAAAATGGTGAAATCGCTTAAAAAACCAATTTTTTATATTGGTTTCTCTGTAAAAAGCAAATATAAACAGACGTAAACTTTGCCCTTTATCGCGCAGTTTTAAAAGGAAAGGGGTCGCAAAGCAACAATTGACAATTCTGTGCCTGCGATCATGTCACCGCCTGACCGGAGAAGGTTCAGTACATTGCTGAAAGGAGAAGAGGCGTTTCAAGGAAGGTTATTGAGGCCTACCTGCTTGTAGCCCTACCTATCATGTCGACCTTTTAGTTTTCAGGCAATGAAAGTTGATGGAGGACAGGAGGAGTGCTTTCTTTTCCCCATCACCAGACTAGCTCGGCTAATATGCAATTGGCGAATGGTACTTGCAGGTTGCAACCTAGCTTTGCAACAAGCAAAGGTCTATGGACTATGGTTATTGGTAGGGATGCAAATAGATTGGGTTCGGACGGATATTGTTGTTATCATATCTTAATCTATATTTTTTCTTCAAATTCGGTACCAATCGGATTCGGTGCCGGATCGGTCGAGATTAACCCGAGCCGTATGCACCCTACTTGTTTGTAAGAAATGCATGCAGTACAATAAATGGAGTAGGAGGACGTACTGTCAAGAGCTTGATGTTACTACTTAATAGCTGACGTGGAAGATTTTATTTTACCATTGCAAAAGAAAATGAAACGTCAAATAGTAGCACTAACCTGAAATCAAATTTGAAGACGTATCGGATTCGGACGGATATTGCTGTTACCATTGAAAAGACTCACAGATGACTAAGGTTTGTACGCATGCAGCCAAACAGCTGCTGCAGCCCTGCTTCTTATATATTGCAGAAGTATCAGACGGGCAATAGTATATACATGGTTACCATTTACAGTTAGGAAAGATATCTGCAGAGGACGGAATTGCATCCTGTATCTATGGAACTAAATCAGCATAATGCAGATATTCTATAATCCCTATCTGTAATATGATTACATGCCAATCTCTAGAATCTGTTTACAACCCGAGGATTGATCTGTTTCTTCTAACATCCTCCCTCAATCTGAACGTGGACCAACGTTCAGATTGTTCCTGAACTTCTGAAAGGATTGCACAGGTAGAGGCTTTGTAAGCACATCTGCTATTTGATCATGTGAAGAAATAAACCGAATATCTAGAGCTTTGCGTGAAACTCTCTCTCGAACAAAATGATAATCAATCTCGATGTGTTTTGTTCGTCCATGAAAAATTGGATTCTCGGTCAGATAAACAGCTCCCAAGTTATCACACCATAAACAGGGCGCTCGTGACAGCGAAATTCCCAGCTCATCCAATAGCGATTGAATCCACATTATTTCAGCTGTTGTATTAGCAATTGACTTATATTCTGACTCAGTGCTGGAGCGTGAGACAGTAGGCTGCTTCTTTGAACTCCATGACACTAGATTTGCTCCAAGATAAACGGCATATCCCCCGGTACTCCTCCGGTCATCAACACATCCGGCCCAGTCGGCATCACAAAAACCACTGAGTAATGAGGAGTTAGACTTCCGAAAAATCAAGCCATGTGTTGATGTTTCTTTGAGATATCTCAGTATCCGTTTTACAGCTGTCCAATGCTCATCAGTTGGCGCTTGCATATACTGGGATACTTTGTTAACACAGTATGAAATGTCCGGTCTGGTAAAAGTCAAATACTGCAAACCTCCAACAGCACTTCGATATTTCTCTGTTTCTTTATCTGTCAACACTTTGCCTTGGGTTTTCCTCAACTTTTCCCCTACTGACATTGGTGTTGAAACAGGCTTAGTATGCAACATGTTCATCTTCTTAAGTAACTCTTGGATGTACTGATATTGTGATAACATAAGACCATCTGCCATGTGTTTTACCTCAATGCCCAGAAAGTAGCTAACTGGTCCAAGGTCCTTAACTGCAAACTCTTGATGTAACTGTCTCAACAGTTTTTCTGTAGCTTGAGCTGACGAGCTTATGATGATAATGTCATCAACATAGATCAACATATACATGACTAATTTGGCCTGTTTGAGGATGAATAGCGACACATCTGCTTTAGACGGCACAAAACCAAGTTCTCGAAGTTTAGTACTCAGCCTTGCAAACCATGCGCGCGGCGCTTGTTTTAGTCCATAAAGCGATTTCTTCAATTTACACAGGTGATGTGGACACTTTTGATCTTCATATCCTGGAGGTTGGCTCATGTATACTTCTTCATTCAAAATGCCATGTAGAAATGCATTCTGAATATCAATTTGCCGCATATTCCATCCCTTTGTTACTGCCAAGGATATCAATAGCCTGATTGTTGTGTGTTTAACCACAGGACTAAAAGTTTCTCCATAATCAACCAGGTACTGTTGTTTAAAGCCCTTTGCCACCAATCTTGCTTTGTATCGATCTATGCTTCCGTCAGCCTTGTGTTTTGTTTTGAATACCCATTTGCACCCGATAACATTCACCCAGTTTTGGTGGTACCAAATCCCAGGTGTTATTCTTCTGTAACGCCAGAAATTCATCATCCATTGCCGATCTCCACTATGGGCTCTGTAGGGCTTCCTCATGAGTTGTAGGTTCAGTGTGAACTGTCATTGCCGTATATACTACAGTGCCGTCGGTGCGCCGTTTGGGGCACCGAATGTTATTCTGCAGTCTTGTGCCATAGCGATGAGGAGGTTCTGAATTGGAAGGTAATACTGTTGTATCGTCAGGCGAAGTATTCCCGTTTGCAGATCCTGAGGAGGATCCTAACAAGAAGTTGTCTTCTGCTGATTCGGTACCTGCAGTCACAGAGGTGTTTGGCAGAGGAGATTGCAATGCAGTATCAAATAATTGGCCAGTTGATCTATTCGCATTACTATTGTTTGAATCTGTGACAGGAATTGGCAAAAGAGTTTGAGGTGGACTGGATGAATCTTTTGTGTTATCACGAGGACAAAGCCGAGGAAAGGGAAACACTGACTCATCAAAGATGACGTCTCTGGAAATATAAACTCGACCTGATGCTGGGTCAAGACATTTATATCCTTTGTGAATTGAGCTATAACCAAGAAATACACACTCCTTTGAGCGGAAAGACAATTTCCGAGTATTGTAGGGTCTGAGACATGGCCAACAGGAGCAACCAAATACTCTTAGAAAGGCGTAATTTGGTTTGACTTCATACAGTTTTTCAAGTGGACTCATGTTATCAAGAACACGAGTTGGAAGTCTGTTTATAAGGTAGGCAGCTGTTGTGAAGGCTTCATCCCAAAATTTGAGTGGCATGCATGAGTGAGAAAGAAGGGCAAGACCAGTATCAACAATGTGTCGATGCTTTCTCTCAGCTAACCCATTCTGCTGATGAGTGTGGGGACATGACACTCTATGACCAATGCCAAGAGAGTTAAAGAATTTATGTAGTTTGTGGTATTCTCCACCCCAATCAGACTGGATACATTTTATTTTCTTCTCAAAGCGCCTTTCAACATGTGTTTGAAACTGTTTAAACACAGAGAAGACATCAGATCGAGATTCCAGTAGATATACCCAAGTGAATCTACTAAAATCATCAATAAAGCTCACATAATACTTGTATCCATTGATTGATTGTTGTGCAGGACCCCAGACATCCGAAAATACAAGTTCAAGAGGAGACATTGAGGTATGATTGGATAAACTATAGGGTAATTGATGGCTCTTTGCCTGTTGGCAAGCATTACATATGAGTGTTGATTCTGAAGATGCTACAGGCAGTTTATTCAATGCTAGAACAGACTGAACAACTTGTTGGGAAGGATGACCAAGACGCATGCCACTGCTCCTTTGAGATTCTAGTGCTTGCTAAAGCGAATGTAGATGGCCTCAAAGGTTTGATTGGATAAAGGCCTGACTCAGTTTTGCCTTGAAGAATTGTTTTCTTCGACACCTGATCCTTGACAATAAAGAAGTTTGGATGAAATTCAATGAAAACATTGTTGTCACGAGTTAACTTGTGAACAGACACTAGATTCTTTGATATGTGTGGAGCATGCAGAACTTTCCTAAGAGCTAGGGGTGAATTAGTAGTGTTAATAGAACAATGGCCAATATTTGAAATATGCAAACCTGCTCCATTGCCGACTTGAATCTGGTCTGTGCCATTGTACTTCTCCCGAACTGTCAGCCGGTCCAGATCACTGGTTACATGGTCAGTTGCTCCTGTATCCATGTACCAATTTGGATCTGTCTGATATGAACAAGTGTATGCTGCAGCAGCTGATGAAGAATGTCCACTGTCTACCTGATAAGAGTGGTCAAAACGGTGATAACATTTTATCGCTGTATGACCAACCTTTCCACAGACTTGGCAAGTGGGACGAGAACTGCGTCCTCCATGACTTGGCTGTCCACCATGACCTTGCTGGTAATTGTAGTTTTGCTGATTGCTGCGCCAATTCTGCTGATGGTTATATCTGCCACGATGTCCCCGACTTTTGCCTCCTGGAACACTTCTTCCTCGGGCAGAGAAATTAGCCGAGGGTACATTGCCGATTTGTGAGTCAGCAGAATTATTCTCCATGCGTAGCTCATAACTCATCAGATATGCATAAACATCATCTAAGGTAATATTTTCTGATCTTGTGGTAATAGATGTAACTAATGGATCATAATCTGATCCTAAACCAGCAAGGATATATGAAATAATTTCATCTTCTTTAAGTGGCATACCAACAGCAGATAGAGTATCTGCTAAATTCTTCATCCTCTTGAAGTAATCTGCAGCAGCCATCTCCTTCTTCTTTGTATTGGCGAGTTGCATTCTGGTTTGAACAACTTTTGCCATCGTCTTGGATGCAAACATCCGCTCTAATGCCAGCCATGTCTCTCTCGAGGTAGACATAAACATGACATGAGCTAGGATGTCCTCCGTCAGCGAGGAAAGAATCCCGCTAAGCACCATTTGATCCTGGTTATACCAAGTGGTATACGCTGGATTCACGACTTGAGATGCGCCTTCTTCTGTCGTGGTAGTAATCATCTTGACTGGGCATTGGAGAGTCCCATCTACATAGCCGATGAGTTGATGGCACCGAAGATACGGTAGGAATTGGGCTTTCCAAAGCATATAATTGTCTTTGTTGAGTCTAACTGTGACAGCATGGTTGATGCCCACAGATGGAGTAGCAATGGTGCTGGATGAGAGGGATGAGTTCATGGATGGAGTTGTGGAGAGGGAAGACATGAATGGCCTTTGGCTCTGATACCATGAAAAGACTCACAGATGACTAAGGTTTGTACGCATGCAGCCAAACAGCTGCAGCAGCCCTGCTTCTTATATATTGCAGAAGTATCAGACGGGCAATAGTATATACATGGTTACCATTTACAGTTAGGAAAGATATCTGCAGAGGACGGAATTGCATCCTGTATCTATGGAACTAAATCAGCATAATGCAGATATTCTATAATCCCTATCTGTAATATGATTACATGCCAATCTCTAGAATCTGTTTACAACCCGAGGATTGATCTGTTTCTTCTAACAACCATATCTTAACCCATATTTTTTCTCCGAATTCGGTACCAATCGAATTCGGTACCAATCGGATTCGGTGCCGGATCGGTCGGATTAACCCGACCCGTTTGCACCCCTAGTTATTGGGTTGTATTACTAGACACTGTTGTATATGTAGCATGTACATTGTAGCTAGCATCGTTCGCTCGTCAGCAGTTTTTTTTCTTTTTTAAACAAAGAGTTCTAAAGACCAAAGGTACCTTTGAATTCCTAGCTCCAAGTCAATGGCACTTTTTGTCATGACATAGGTAGTCTAAAGACCAAAGGGTATAAATAATCAGAGCCAGTACTACTGTACTTCCAAGAAGGTGATGCTTGCCTTAGGTTATCGCATTTGATTATGCTAAGCATGATACATGAGTGCAAGCATGTCGGGATCATGGATACTGATGTGAGCTAATAGTCTCATTTGGTTCTCAAGCTATATTGGTTTACATTATACGGACAACGCTTTGAAAAATCGCGGCGCACAGAGAGATAGAGGACGACTTTTACATGTATCCGCCATACATCTCCAAATGGAGACTGGACCTTCTTTTTTCGGCAAGTAGGACAAGTCGATGGCTTTGCTATTGTCAATAGTAGGCCTTTTCCTGTGCTCGTTGACCTAGCTTTGCGAGGTTGTCACGTCACCTGTGTTTGTTGGAAAAATTGGCGTCTTTTCTTAG
The DNA here is from genome assembly GCA_036346245.1 of Bonia amplexicaulis. Classification (NCBI taxonomy): domain Eukaryota; kingdom Viridiplantae; phylum Streptophyta; class Magnoliopsida; order Poales; family Poaceae; genus Bonia; species Bonia amplexicaulis. The sequence goes on along the minus strand of CM070737.1, from coordinate 18,626,691 downwards.
GAGTTTATCTGAAGCAAGCAACCAAATCGATCGGTGTCTGGGGCAGCTCTGCCCGGGGTTAATCTTGTGGTTTTCAACCAAATTGTTACACTCGTTGACGACGAACAAGAATGATTGTCAGGCGCATGCACAACGATGTCCTCGTGGTTTGAAAGGTAACCACCACGATTCCTCTCGTACTCTCACGTTCTTACTCTTTTTTATTTTTATTTTTGACTCCTAGTCTCGTGTTCTTACTTTGCACGATGAATTGACGACAGACGGACAATGGAGTCATAGAATGACAAAAGTCAGAAGTACCTTCGATGAAAGATTCGAACAAACAAAAATAAACTGCCTGTTGTAATAGTTCCAGACAAAAGGCAAAGGCGTACGTAAACTTTTGTTCTTTAGTAAAATGTAAAAACTAGTGACTGATGTATTAAAAAGCTACTGTTTTGTAAGGATTAAGAAGCTGCTATTTAGTATTTACATGGCAGTACATACAAAAGGTGAAAAAGTCCGACTACCCTGCTTCCGTACATGTACAAAACGCCCTGGCAGGCAGAGAGAGATCAGTAGTGACTTGTGTCCTGGCCATCGCTGCTGACCTCCATCTTCCGGGTCTGAGCTTTGAACATGCTAGCAACATCAGTAGCCGTGCTACAATCCTCTGGGCTCCGATCTGGGCGAGAGCGTATGTACCTCGGCATCCTCACCGAGATCCCACGCGATGGATGGACAAGACCAATGGCCGCATGGTGAACGGGGGATAACGTGAGGTCTGCAATAAAAAAGAGAGAGAACGAGAAACACCAAGCTCGTGATTTTACACGCTGTGCGGTACAAGCCGTTGGTAACAAATTTTACATGCTCCATGAAAGAACTGGTATGTCGCTATAGGTGCTGTTATGCGCAATAGTTTTCAAATTGAGATGTTCGTAGAGGGGCTTCACGTTACCTGCACCTCGGATCTCCCAAACTTGTTCAGCAGAAAACCACAACTCCGGCAGCTCATCTGTTTTGTAGTAGACAGGTTTCTTGGGCAGTATCCTCTCACCGGAATAAAACTCCTTCATCTGTAGATTAACTTCTATAATCACAAGGCATAGACATAGAAGGTTTGTTTTCAGAAATAGACAAAGTTCTAATAATGGGTATGAGCTACGCTGAGTCAAAAAAAATCATGGAATGCCACAAAGAGAATTTCTCCCTTTCAGCAACATATTCACTAGAGATCTCAAATAAATAAATAAAAGCTACATATTCGCCATAGCAGTCAACCTCTCAGTGATGTAACTTGCATCCTAGGAATAGGTATATAATCACTCACAATTTATCTAAGTTCCCTTATTGATCACGTGTTAGCCAAATAGGATAAGTGGGCAACCTTCATCCCTTTATAATGTCAATTTGTCAAAGCATCCGAAGATCAAGAAACTGGACAATGATTGGACCAGCTTCCCAAGAATCACATTGATTCAAATTTCAAACATTTAAGCAACTGTTGACATGTTCTTAAAGATTTCAGGCTACAAGGCACAAGCGTTGCATGATTCGGCAAAACAACAATCCATACATACCTCTTTATAGAACTCATCTGAGAAACCAGATATAACACGGCAGACACTTTGAAACTCTTCATATTCAGGATTGTAGCATGCCATAAGAAAAGGGCTACACCTGCAAAAACATATTTGTAGACAAGGGAGGCATAGCTTGGTAAAATCATGAAAAAGAAAAAAAAAACTGAGTCTATGCACGGGGACTAAACCTACCATCCAGCTTTCCGCCCATTTCCATACCATGCACCAATTGGAACTAAGTCAAGGCTATCACCTAAGCCTTCAACATAGTCACGCTTCACCTGCAAACAATGTGCAGGGCGTAAACTACAGCAAATATGAAACATTAAGGTTTAAACACTTCTTCAGTAGACAACATAGTTTGTACCTTTAACCATGAATCACAGCGCTTGGAAGCGGAGTATCCAGCATCAACATCCAGAGTCTTCAACATTATACCCTCACAAGAAGATTGACATGCCTTTTTGAAAAAGGTGTTCATTCTCTCCAAAGTGTCAGAATTATACACAGAAGCTTCATTTGCTCCTACCTACAGAGTAGAAATTGATTCATGCACTGAATAGACCATAAACAAGCAAGCTCAGAAAGGAAGTATGCGTGCTACGAAGGACATTCATGTTCTTCACAATTTCACAATAGTGAGTGCAAGAATGGTAGCAGTAGTATTAACAATGGATTAGTTATGAGCAGATACAGTCAGAAATGATTAGTTCTGCCTTTCTTTTCTTTTTTCTTTTTGTCATCACTTGAAAAAGCAGGCAGTTTGTTACTATAGTTGTTAGCTCTGGTTGATGGATTAGTTGAAAAGCACAATAACCTGATTCTTTTAGTCAGCAAAAGTGTTTTACCATCCTTCACTAACAAATGGTAAGGAGATAACCAAATAACTTATCATGCCATACCATTTCAATTAAAGGAAGGAAAGGAAATGAATGGCAAAGGTAGTATTAAGACAAGATGGAGAAGATGATCTCATTCACAGTAAAAGTGAATGTCCTAATCAGTATTCAGTAATACATTCACACACAAAAAAAGGTCTTTCATTTAGGGATGCAACTTACAGTTATCTGCTGAGCTAACTCAAAATATCCTGGCTTCTCCTGGAACAAGTCATGGATGTCTGCAAGGAAAATTGCAGGAAGAAGTTTCACGACATTCTTTGAGGCTTTTACTCAATAAAGTCTGTAAATTCTGCTTCTCGAAATTTTTCAAGTAATTCTAGATGGTTCTGAAACATACACTTTCTCCTTTGCCGAAGCGGGCAATCCAGTAGCCTGCAGAAGAAAAAAAACGCTGTGTAATTCCTGATGTTTTGAATAAGACAATAAGTCATTCGCATAACATCCAGGTAAAATATATTTTGCGCCAATCAAGTAATGTGCAATTGTCTTATAGCTTATAGTGGGTATTTGACATAGGCAAGCCATGTAGCATAACCCAGTTACCAACATGAATTAAGCTTTCTAAATCATTTGTTGTCTTAGCGCTTAAACAATTTTGTATGTACCATTACATCGCTGATAAACTATAAGAGTAAGACCTGAGTAGTTGAAGTGCCACACAGCCAAACTAAATCCAAATAATAACAGATCAATTTGTGAATAAAGTACTTGAGCAATAAAAGCTCTCCACTAAAATAAACAAATCTTAAATGTAAGAATACATCCACCCATCTTAAGAGCTTCTTTTGACTATGAGAAAGGGGTGGTCGCTCACAAAAAGATTTTGTTTTCTTATAAAGAAGTCCTTTCTAAAACATCCACACAAATATAGGAACTCTATAGCTGCAAAGTGCGCCATAATTTTACCTCTGTCCATTGCAAAACATGATATCAAAAACAAACACACAAATGTCAACCTGCAGAGTGGTCAAAATATTATCAGCTAGAGAATAAGATGCAAATATGAAAAAAAAAACTAAGCTTTCCGTGATAATTAAATATGGATATTTGTGTGCGTGTGGGTGGTGGGGGGACTCCTCATAGGTACTCTCACTGACTACGTGCAATTTTTTAACATGAGTCCTACTATATGTTGAGTGCAAAGGAATACCCAAAATGCTAGGAAACTGAAATACACTATATACTATAAAAAGAAATATTGTACAGATATTAGTGGAACTGTGGGAATATCTACTGCAGGAGTGCAAAATCTGCTACCTATATATTTATTATGTGCAGTGGTAAATGATAAACATTGAACAAAACTGGGGGCCTGGGAAGGGACTATGGTCCGTTCAGTTAAAATTGCAAATTACAAACAATTAATTAGAAAAATTTCTTGACAATACATCTTGGCAAAGTTCTAGAAATTATAGACATTAGTCAAGTAAAAATATTACTAAAAAGCAAAAATACGGAAGAGTCCAAAGCAGTTATGACTTATTACACTTAGTAAATCACAGAATAAAGGCAGCACCTTTATGTTCTGAATTGCAATTGAGGAGTGCTTGCTCCCTCTTTCTCTTGAAGATAGTTCTTGGAATGACATCAGCTTGTTTCCTTTCTTCCTATCGATTCCCACAACCTTGATCAGATGCACCAATATAACAAAAACAAGTAGAAGGTTAAATAGTGTTATATTGTGAACAGAAAAAACATGGGATAATTCCTCATGAACCAAACTTACCTCAGCATCCAGTATAAAGCTGGACACTTCAGGGCTGCACAGCTCTTTAATCATGTTCACTAAATCAGGAAATCGGGGAGTTGATTCTTTCATTTGCCTTGAAAATATTTGCACAGACCCATCAGTTAATCTGTGAATCTGGGCACGCTGACCATCATACCTGGAAGTAACATTAAAAAGAAAGTTACTCTAAAACAAAGTTATGCATGACATGTCTAAAGGCTTTCTATAAACTGGAGTTATTTAAAAACTAGAAAAGAGGCCGCATGCCCTTCGATGTATGGTTATGCTAGACTTAAATTTCAGGTCTTGTCAACATAACTGATCCTATTAACTTTGCAAGCCCAACAACTGTCACGATAATAGGGAAGTACTCCTTCCTCTTCCTTCCACCACGCTCCACAGTTTTCATAATCCTTCAAACATAGCCCATGGTTATGCTTAAAGATGATGGAGCTAGTTTTTTCCTGACTATAGACTTACCCAAAAGGAAGCTCCGTCAAGAATTTGGAACAACCTCCACCATCTTAGGAGTGATAGAAAGCTCATAGGTAGGTTTAAGCTACAGTCTTGGAAATTTTGCGGTTCATGCAAACCAGCAAAACCCCATTGAGTAGCTAGACACCATGGGTTGGAGTGACTTAACAATTTTTTTAAAAAATAATGTACACTAAAAACGACCGTATAGTAATGTAAGACTGTAAGTAGGTTAATTCAGAAAATTCTCTTAGAGAGCAAGGAACATACTTGTATTCACAAGTAAATGCTCTACAATGAAACAATTTCAGTGATTGAGTCAGCCCATTAGTAATTCTGCAAAAAAAAAAGGAACAAACCATCAAAATCTACAATAAAAAATAAACCAACAAAAGAAATTTTTATTGACAACAGTATCAGACATGCGCATACCTTGCAAGCATAGGTGGAATAGGTGTGCCAGGTACCATTGCTAAGGACGAAGTTGAAAATGCAGCGCCTTCTCTCAGAAGAGAGGGAATGAGCAAATCCTAGCAAATAATGTCAGCAAAAGGTAAATATTCTCTCTCTTGAAGCAAGAACCATCCTATTTCACTTTAATTGAGTTTATCTAATAAATATTTACCACAAGAGTATACAAACAGCAACAGTTTTATCGCTTTTGTGAAGAATCTAACACATAGATTGGCTAATGGTCATTCATATTGTTGAAATTTGCCACATAGTAGAAGCAAACTATTCTCTGTTGTCGAGGGAGACAAAGCCTTTCATACATAGATACCATGTAATTACCTTTTAAAAAGATCAGCATACAATGGCAAAGTAGCGTCGAGGCAGTAATAACTTAGAAGCTGTACTATAGAAGGCAGGTAGAAGTTATTTTTCTTTTAAATAACCCACAAGATTTCATTATGAAGGGTCTACTTTTCTAGCAATGCAGGCTAGGCACTCAAAACATTTGAAAAGGATGCAATCAATAGCTAGAAATCTCCTACCATGATATATCAAATCAAATAGGTTTAGTAACTCACCAGATTAGGAATGACATTGTATGCCTCAGCAACTTCAGTTGAAAGACCCTGCCCAAAAAGGAAGAAAAATACCATTTTGGTTCAGAACAGTATGTGTAAAATATCAGACTATTATTGCTATATAGTAATGATGTGTGAAAGTGGAGAATGGAGATTCCATGTTTGCTCCGGAGGTAAACAAATTATCATAAGAATAAGAAAAGAAAAATTTTGGACCCCAGTTATGGTAATTTAGTTCCCTCCCTTTGTAGAAAAATATTTTATAGTTAGGGACAAGAGCAGGACAAACTTTCCCAGCTCTGTAGTCGACAACAGAATGGAGGCTTCATGTTCATTCTATGGGGTAATAAATTATCGCAAAAATGAAAAAAAAACTACCAAATGGGATGTTGTAGCGTGGCTGGCTTCAGAGAAAATCTTAAGCCCCATCTGTACTACTACTAAGTTCAAGCCACCTTTGCCCAACTTATGGGCTTACAGGGCTTATGAATAAGCTCAAGCATCAAGCCATCCCAAATATTATTTGCACAAAAGAAAATGCATGTACAACACAGTTAGACAAACCTGCAGTTGTGATTTCATGCCTTCCAAGGATACCACAGGATCTGTTGCACATTTTCCATCAAGAACAACAGCATGTGCAAGTGCAGGTAAAATTGTCTTCATCATAGCCCCAATACGCAAGTTACGGACCTATACCCACACACAAAAAAATGTGGTTAGAAGTTAAAAAAAATAACAATATGCATTAGTTAGTGTTAAAAAAAATAACAATATGCATTAGTTAGTATCTATAGTAACTCTGATAAGTTGGGATCAATAGAAGGATGAATTACGCATTTAATTTAACAGACTTAGAAGAATCACACAAAATAATTGTAACAGCAAAATGCATAATAATATTGAGCTCCAATTTTTGCTAAGTCCGATATTTATGAACATGCAGATCACAACTTAACAATTTTGAGTGCGTAAATGGATGGTGGCTGTCCATCGATAAAGCAATACTTGAACAAAATTCCAAATTGACAATGATAAATTAGAAGATAGATATATACACTTGGGAGCAAAATCACAAAATCCAAGTACAATCTGCAATGAATTCAAATACAGCTTCAGAATAAAATTGGAAGCTATCAAGCAGAAAGGAAGGGTACATCACCAGTGTTCTAACAAGAAATTTCATTTCCATTTCTCTGCAAGACCGAATAAGATGCAAGACAAGAATTTTTCTCCTTCCAGCACTCCCACTACCTGATATTGCACTAATAATGAAAATAGAAAACATGATGAAATAAAGGATAATATCATTTACAGAACTCCCTATAGCAATAAATGATATCATGCGAAGTATGGCTCTTATTACTATCTTAAACACAAACGGCAAGGTTATTGTATTTGTAGCAATAACCAGAATATCTTAAGATTTTTAAAGATTTGCATTTGCTTATTACTAGCATAAGAAAATTATGTATAGAAATATGAGATAAAACTGAACAGATAATATTACAGTGACCTGTTATTTACCATATCAGTTGGTATGATACAGTCATTAGTAATCATCAGAAATAGTATTCGAATCACATGACATGATGGACATGGTAGTTATATATAAAAAGGAATTGTGGTCCAGATTCAAAGTAGCTCAGAGAAACATTAGCCATTTACCCAAAGCAATTCTTCAGGAATTAAACTATTGTCAAGTGTTTGGCTTCATGGGATACTATTAGAGGGGAAAGCAGACGGATACTGCTACTTACTTACTTTGTATCATTGCTCTACCATACTTAACCAAACAATAGTCAGACACTTCGAAAACAATATACAGGCATGGGTATCCTACTAGCTAGAAAATTATAGATATATATAGCTGGATACCAGCAATGAAGAATAATTACCACTTGAACAGCACAATCTCAAACAAATAACAATAATTACAAAATACACCACACAATGTTTGTATTGGCAAAACCATACCACTACAGCTAGGTTGACTGGCACGTGCCACCACAGTAGCTAGACCTAAGCCATTGACACATGCAGGTCATCAGAAAGCTCATGAACTCGGCTGAGCAGCTAACAAACTGTATAAAGGCCTAAAATCTTGGTTTGGCTAAGAGAGACTCAAGTCGCCAACTTGGCTATTGAATTGACTGACCGTCTCCATTTTGACTACGAGTTGCATCTGGGTGATGAGGTGGCACCCAAGTCACTAGTCAACCAGGCAAAAAGTAGTATGCTGTTGCATTTTTGTTTTTTGGATTATTCAGAAAGATTCCTTAAGTGTCATTTGTTGCATTTAATATGAAGTAGAAAGAAACATGACCCGATCATTATTGTAGAATAAATATTCCCAGGCAAAACAAACATCAAAATAAGATATGTTGTTTCTAAGTAATACCTTAGCTTTCGAAGTGTGGAATATACATCACGAATTGAGAGGGGACGAGGAGGAGCAAGTAATGTTTGATTTTGACGGCATTCTTGGGCAACATCACCTACAAATTACATGGCATGCACTGTTGATACTATATATGGCCACTTAAGCATGAAAAACTAGTGTATGAAGTTACACACTGCTGTTGGACCTGGCCGTAAGCCTGCTGAAAACATTCATACATCTAAATCCTACTCTGGAAAGAAACAACCATGACAGATTACATCATGTGGTAGGTTATTTCCTCCATACTGCCAATATGAAACAACAATGTTGGTACTTTAAACTTTTAGCCTTACCAAGATCGCCATAAGTTTTGTACATCTCATGAATTTTAGATCTGCTGGTCCCTAATGATTCCTCCAGAGCAGTTACAACTAGACTCCCACCAATGTTTAGTTCCTAGCTTCATTAACAACAATAAGGTTATTGTATTGCGTGCCATATGACAAGGCATAACAAAAGCATCTTAAAAACACAGATGAACAAGGAAGGAAGGACTAAAGTACAATGTTTAGAATAGGATGCCGTATACCACGAAGGTAACATGGGATTTGGTGTAGATTTTCATTAACAAACACTAAGTTAAAGAAAGCCTTTTACAAGAAAAAGATTGGTCAATACTCCATAACTTAAGAATAAGAATAAATTTATCCTTATCGATATGCATTTTGTCCATTACAAAAAAATTTACATCCTGTTTGGAACACAACATTCTCACAGGAATTTTGTAGGAAGCCACACATCTAGTGAGTGGATGTTTCTCCTCCAAAATTCCTACAGAATTCCCATGTTCCAAATGAGGCCTTTAAAAGAAGCAACCAACAGTAAATACAGGGAAGGGGTGAAGTACAGGAATTGCTGTACTTACGATGTTTTCATGGTCAGGAGAAATTTTATTAGTACACAGATAAACAGCAGGTAGCACATCGTCAGGTGATAAGGCAAGCAAACTGCATTCGAGAAGGTAAGATAATAACTATATTTCCCAATGATGAACATATTGAGTGGATGGTCAACAACAGCACGTATAGGTAAACTAGAAAGTTGTAAACATAGAAAACCTCCTGAACATGTTGCAAAGCATGGCAGTAGTTTTGATTTTTCCTTTTTCTCTTTCAACCAGATCAAAACTGCGTGCCAAATGCAAGTATGGTGCAGGTTGTCCTGCTGTCCAGCAAGCTGCAGAAGAGCACATACATGGCATGACTCACTATCAAGCAAATGCTAAAAACTATCAGGGGTAGCAGCTAACCATGCCTGATGGGTAGATACTTCTCGATTGGCAATGATATATTGACAGAATCTTCCTGTGCTAAAGAAGTCTGTACATATAAGTTTGGTATCTTTGGAGGAGCCTGAGAAGAGTTGCAGGCCATGTCTGTGTTACTATGTTTATCTATCATTTCATTTCGTGTATTCTGTGGCACAATATTCTTGCCGTTGTCAAGAACATTATTGTTTTCGGTACTACTGTAAAATATATCAACTGCTACATTCACGTCTCCTTTTGTCTTCTCAAGCAAACAAATTGCAGATTCTCTGGACATGTCACCATTTACAATCTGAAGAAGCTGGTTTAGACTCTGCTCGTGCGAGTTTACAATATCAGTTAACTGATTGTCATTTTCCCCATTGTTTTGATGAGCATCTACAGTTACTTTATCGGCTGTCTCACTTTTGGAAGCAGCTGCTGTAGCTCTACCAAAATAGTTTGTGATTGTGGACTGCTTGCACCGACTGGATTCTGTTGAGGCAGTTGACCGTCCTTTCTTTTTGGGCTTATTCACATTGCTAGAACCCCTCTTTCTTTTCTTTTTAGGAGGAGTAGAGTTCATTCTCGTAGGAGTCAAATTCACCAGCTTTGTAGAACGCTCCATGAGCTTCTGTGAAAATGAAGGAACTTCTTGCTGACTACTTTCAGTTGCATCAGCAGAAGACCCCTGATCAGAAGTAAGGTTCTTCTCTGACTTAGGCGTTTCACTATTAGAAACGTTTGCTTCTTCAAACAAATCTCTTTCCCGCTCAAAAAAATCAGATGCTGCTTGAACAACATCACCACCTGAGCTCATCAGCAGGTCCAGGATCTGGTCCTGGCTGACCCATGAGGGTAGGAAATCTGATAGTTCTTTCTTCATTTCCTCTGTAATATTCTCTCTCAAACTATCTGATTGTTCAGAAGCAGAACTGATTGCCGGTAACAAAGCAGCCTCCTCCCCGTGTTGCTGGCTCAAGCATCCAGCAACCTCATCCCCATGCCCAAGAGTAGCACTAGCATCTGTCGACCTTTGGTGGAATGCCATCAAGAACTCCTTTTTGTTCGCTGTCTCATCCACCAACCCAGCAAAATGCTTCTGCAGAGCAAATGCCTCCTTACTATCAAGCCTCCCACCATCCACTCCCACAGTTGGAATTACCCGTTTTGGGTGCATGAACTTCACATAGTCCCGCAACTCATCATAGTTCGAGTGCTCACTATAAGGTACAAGGTGGATTTCGAGTGAATCCTTCACCCTAACTGCAAACCCTTCCTTCTTGGTCTCATACATCCACCCGGTCGGTACAAACCCAAGTGCCTTGTTGTACCCTCTCTCCACCATGATCTCCTTCATCTTCACAAAATTCGGCTGGAAATAGGGCCATGTCTGTCCCAAAATATTCCACCCGATGACATGCACATCTGTTGCCACAGCATTCTCAGTAAAAACTCCCTTCTGCCCACCAAACCCCAACACTGTCAAAATCTCCATCTTCCTACTTTCCACATGGATCGTGCATCCACAGCGCCGTGCAACCTCCAGCAAAATCCTCTCTTTGCCCACAACATAGGTTGCAATCAAACACAGCACACGCTCCCCAGCCACTCCACTCTCCTCCTTCGCCCGCTTGATCGCATTCACGACATAATCCACTGACTCCTCTTGGGAAGGAAACGTAAATTTGGGGTTGCAGTACGTGGTGTCCAGAAACACGGCATCAGCACCGATGAATTCCAGCAAATTAGGGTCGCTCCTCATAGAGTGTGTATAGCGGAAGTCACCGGTGTGCACATACTTCTCCGCGTTTGGTCCAGGGGAGGTGAAGAGGAACTGGACGGCACCAGGGCAGTGGTTAGCATCAACAGCGACGACACCCCACCCATCAACGGTGACGCGGACGCCAATGTCTAGTGCCACGATGAGCTGCGGCGGTACAGATAGCACGGAAGCGAGGAGGCGCGCGGTGGGTGCGGAGCAGAATACGATGCCCCGGCGCCAGGAGGGGCCGAGGCCGGCGTAGTGGTCGGAGTGGAAGTGGGAGAGGAAGTAGGCGAGGGAGAAGTCGCCGGCGTGGCGGAAGGCGTCGACAAGGAAGCAGGAGTTGGGGATGAGGGAAGTTGGCGGCACGGAGGCGGGGACGGGCGGGAGTGGGGACGAGGCGGAGGCGGAGAGGGGGTGGCCGTGGGGGGACGGAAGCGAGGCGAGAGAGGAGAGGAAGAGCGTGGAGGTGGTAATAGAGTGGGATTTGGAGGCGAGGGAGGAGAGGAGGGACGCCATTGGTCGCGGTGGTGGGTTTAGGGTTTCGGCGTCGCGGCGGCGGCGATGCCGTGGAAGGGCTGCGACATGGTGCGGTGGTGGTGGTGGGCGGGGGGAATCCACGAGGCAGGCCTAAAAGTCCACCTCTAGAGACCCCTTCTCATATATTTGTCACCTAGCGCAACACTAATCTCAAAGCATGTCTTGATCACTTCACTCTCTTCTTTTCAGATTCTGCTGTCGTGAGCTTTTCTCCGGAGGCCGAAGAAAAGAAGTCGCGACTTCGCAACTCGCCGGCGCCCTTTGTCGTAGCAATTTCCAATCAAACCGATAGATCTCCTTTAATTTTGAAATCCCATTCGATTTCCTCCGATTAAATCAAATCAAACCAATACCATGTCCCGTGCACTCCTATCTTCCCTTATCTATCAATCTTTAATCATATTGCTCACTGCTGCTTCGATTCAATAAAAAAATGTATTTATGCTGCTGCTATGGCAAGGAGAGGAACCAGGAGTCCGGGAGCACCATCGATCCCTTCGTCAAAGAGCCACTCTTGGTTGCTGTAGCAAACTAAGATTTGCCGATGGCGGTTGGGGCACTAGCGTCTGGCGGGGGCAAGTTTTGAGGGGTGGGAAAGGTAGCAGGCGCGCAGTCAATCATCGATACAACGGAGGTCCGGCGAGTGGTGGCTCTCGTGAGAGGATATGTAACTTGAACAAGCACACATTTGGGGAAGAAGCTGCGTAAGGCTGAGAAGCAAGTGGATGTAGAGTCTATGCTCTGAGATTGGTGATATACTATATGGCAAAAATCCGACAAGGGGCCTTTAGAGGTGGAGTTTGAGTTCCTCTCCCATATAATGTTTTTCCGGTGTGCGAGATAGTATCGAGAAAAGGAACGAGTAGGTTGGTCTACAAATAAATTGTGAACTCCAGAACCGTTCACTTTACAATCTCGAACTCTTAAAATCATCTAGAACACAACCCTTACCTAAATCATAGTGGTTTTCAATAACATGGCACCAGGATAGACGGTATTAGACTAACTTGAACGTTATATCAGCATGGACTTGCTGACATATCAAACCTTTTCCTCTCTTTCTCTCTGGGTAGAAGCCCAATCTGTCCAGCTAAAGCTCAACGTGGTGTACCACTCCAGCAGCTTCGAAAACAGAGAAATAGCCTTAATTAATACTACTAGCTTAAGCTCATGACACTTTGTATCTCCCTCCCTATGCATCTGTCGATCTAAGCATCTGTACTACAAGCACCACAAAGCCGAAGCCATTAGGAAGCCACCATGCAAAAAAACATGGTCATCAACCACCTAGACTACTTCATTCGTCGCTTCAGCTGTAGCCTTCACGACGTTGGCACCGCCTCCATCACTGCCCCTGTTGCCAACTATGGCAGCTCTGTTGTCATGCATGTCATCGTCGGTACCTCCGTGTTTCTCATCATCCACCGTTTCCAGCACCAACACCTCTAATGCTGGCAGGGATGGTAGCACCGTTGCTGACATCGGCAGTTGCAGCGAGAATAATAAAGCGGGGCCTTGAGGTCGAGGAAGAGCCTCACCATCTTTTCACACAAGTCCTAAACGACCGTCTACCATGTCTCCTTGTGGCACACTGAAAGCATCTAGGCCCCTGAAAATTATTTTGGTAATAATGACAATGTGTGAATATGGGATTAACATGTTTATCAAGTGTTTGAAAGGTTTAGTCCTAGAAAATAGCCTACGAGCTAAAGATGCATGACAAGAGTTGAAGAGAATATTACGATGGCATGAAAGGAATGTACAAGTAGTCTTGAATCTCTTTTTGATTTTATCGATCTTTGGAGAATTGGTGGAAGACCAGATTATAGACTAGTTGTCGTACTATTAAGAAGGATCATGACTACTATCTTGATAGCATATTCTTGTATCATTGGATCAACTAAGGATCATGTATGCACTTAGAATTAAAATTGAAAACCAACTGTGTATTGTTAGAAAAAAATGATATTACCAGAGTTTACATAGCGGTACTACCGCTCAACGGTATGACCGGAAGATAATGCAGTACTACTGCACTCCGGTAAGATCGATTTCTCGTTGGCAGTATAAAATTTCTAGAAAGATACTACGGGAGTTTACTTGGCAGTACTATCGCATCGTGGTATGATCACAAATCTTGAGCGGTACTACAACACCCCGGTAGTATCTAAACTAGTTGGCAATATGTTATTTCCAGAGAGAGACACTTTTGGTCCTAAAAAATGGTAGTACCGGCCCAAGGAAATGGTACTACCAAAATATCGGAACTACCGTACTTACAATGGTGATAGTACCATGCCACACAGTAACAACTAGTTTAGAAAACATTGATTGCGCTTGCTATAGCCGTTACGGGGAAATGCGGTAGTACCGGCCTTACAAAGCGGTACAACCGATTTCCCTGGTATTTTATGATCTTTTCCCAAATAATCAAATTTAATTGGTGGAGGGTATAAAATACACCTCCACTAGCTCAAAGGACAGAACAAGATTTTCATTTAACATCCTTGAGCTAAGAGTATACTCTCCACACCTCATATACACATATTGCATTCATTTAAGATAGTTGAGCCAATTCAAGTGCGTTCATTCATAGTTTGATTCTTGGCACTTGAGATCCGTCAAGCGAAGGTCGTGATTTATTACTCTTGATGTTTGCCGACACATAAGCGGCTTGGCGGGAGTTTGAACCATAATCTTTTCAAGAAGATTGTGAAAATGCCCAATGCCAATTATGAGTGGCTCGATATTCACCATCTCCGAAGCAGAGGAAGAACAATCATTAGTGGAATCGAGGAGTAAGGCTTAATTCATGAAGCCGGTCCAATTCATTTGGGTTTTTCTCAATGTAGACTAGTGAAAATCGGCAAATTTTCGATACTCATCAAAACATCACGCGCTTTATTTGGTTATTTTTTTACCTCTACTTTTCGCATTTATATTTTTAGCAATTGAATTTGTCACATCTAGTTGAGCCACAGAAAGAAAATAGGGCCTAAAATACATGCTTGGTCGAGAGTTTAACAAATCAAATCTTAGTATTGTCTACAAATTATACATAATCAATAACCCGATGTTCAATATCAATCTTACCCGTTTTGTAAGAAGCATCTACACCCAAGACATTTTACATTGGAAATTGCAAGTCTTAAGCTTTGATAATGTGCAACTGGACATAATTGTATAGTGTATATTTAGAGACAACATACTAAACTTTGGCATAGATATTCCTACTATGGTTGGCGCATGAATGCAAGGGACATCATCCTCGCCAAGTGGACAATAGGTACACTCGATTAGTTGGTTTGGAGCTGATGCGAAGAGATTAGCAAATTTCTTCTTTGAAGGCAACACTAACAATTAAAAAAATTCTCAATCATCTCACTCCATTTTCTAGCATTATAGATTACTCCTTCATACTCCCTATATTAAACCTGGGGGGATTCCCGGCCTCCCCCATGCCACGTCACATTTTTTGCAAAAAAAATCCTCCGCTTTTCTAAAATATAATGTAACCCCAGAATCGATGGCCTCCTAGCTCGTCCACATCATCCGGTTTGCAAACAAAGCCCTCCGAGTTGGCCGAAATCATTCTGACACCCTTTGTTCGTTGTTGTCCATCTGATCGCCCCACTAGCAAGATCCCGTCGCCTCAGCGCGCAGCTCCGTGTGTTCTTGTGAATCTTCGCGTCGCTTTCTTGGTGGCACACCGCAACTAGCTTCTCTGCAGGGCCCATCGTCTCACTCCATGCCCTAGATCTACTCCTCCCACTCTGTACCAATGTTGCTTGCTCCGCCTCTGTCGGTCGAGCTACTCCCCCTTCCTCCTCCATGTGCCTTGCAGTCTAATAGATCCGTCCTTCCATCGAACATCCCAGGATCGTGCCCTATATCTTCTCCCGATTCCCTCGCAACGATCGCCAACTTAGCCCCTCCCCTAGATCAACTTTTCACTCCCTTCCCCAGATCTACTCCTCCCATTCTCCACCGACGTCGCTTGCTCCGCCTCCACCAGTCGAGCTGCTCCTCCTTCCTTCTCCGCGTGCCTTTTGATCGAATAGATCCGTCCTTACATCCGCGTGTCCCAGGCCTGTGCCCTATCTCTTCTCCCGATTCCATCACAGCGGTCACCATCTCAATCCCTCCTCTAGATCTCCTCCTGCTGCTCTCCACCGGCGTCGTTTGCTCTGCCTCCATTGGTCGACCTCGTCCCCCTTCCTCCTCCGTGTGCCTTCCGGTTTCCATTGGAGGTTCTTGAGAAGACCTTGCTCTGCCTCCACCGGTCGACCTCCTCCCCCTTCCTCCTCCTCGTGCTTTCCCGTTGAATAGATCTGGCCCTCCATCCACGTATTCGATTCCCTCGCACCAGCCGCTGTCTCAGTCCCTCCCCCAGATCTACTCCTCTCACTCTCCATCGACGTCACTTGCTTTACCTCCGCTAGTCAAGCTCCTTTCCCGTCCTCCTACTCGTGCATTTTAGTTTCCATTGGAGGTTCTCGACAAGACTTTGCTCCGCCTCTGCCAGTCGAACTCCTTTTCGTTCCTCCTTCGCGTGCCTTCCGGTTTCCATTAGAGGTTCTCGAGAAGACCTATATAGGTTCGTGGATGATTTTCGAGTCGTCGAGCTCCTCTCCCTCCCGCCTCTACAAGCCTTCCGATTTCCATTAGAGGTTCTCCATAAGACCTATATAGGTTCACCGATGATTTTCGAGGTTTTTTTAGGTTTCCATTCGTGTTCGTTTCGATGAATAATTTATCAGAATATGTGTGTGATTTTTTTAGGATTTAGTTTGGTTTCTGATGGTGCACATGATCCGTATCTGCGGCTCCATGGTTGACTACAATGGCAACTGCAATTGCCAGCTCGACCACGTCATCTTCATCGCCAATGTACTTTTACTTGCTTGTTCCCCTTCCTTCCTTCTCCAACCGTATCACTGTATGAGCTTAATTCCTCTGCTTATTTCTACTACCTTCTTGCAGGATGCCAAGGTGTCACAACTATATCACGCCTTCATCAGAGGAAGCAGGGTCAGGTTATGATCATACCCGACATGCTCAACAACGCTCCCAATTACTTCACAGTTAACCTCATGGGATACAATTACATTTGGTGACCTTCGTCCTGTTACTTTTGTGAATATGCCACATTTCCTTTAGTAAACATTGCTTTGCAGCTGTTTATTATTCGACCATGGCACTTTGACCACGGTTGACTCCTCGATCAGGGCCCTCCTTCGACCACAGCCGGCCCTTCGACTACGACGGCCCTTTGATCGGATCTATTTTGACCACGGCCCTCTTTCGATCACAGGCAGCACTTGGAACACGACCCACCTTGGACCACGGCCAGCACTCCGACCCTTTGACCAGGCTTCGACCATGGCCAGCCCTTTGACCATGCTTCGACCACGATGGCTGGCCCTTTGACCACGGTCGGCACTTCGACCATGGCCCTCCTTCGACCACGGCCGGCACTCCGACCACGACCCTCCTTCGACCACGGCCGGCCCATCCACCACAGCTGGCCCTTCAACCATGGCCCTCCGTTGACCATAGCCGACCCTTCGACCATGGACCTCCTTCGACAATGTCCGCCCTTGACCACGGTTGGCCCTTTAACCACGCTTCGACCACAACCGGCCCTTGACCACGGCCCTCCTTGGAACACGGCTGACACTTCGACCATGACCCCTCATTCGACCACTGCGTGCTTTTTGACCACGCTTCGACCACGGCCAACGCTTCGACCACGCTCTACCCTTCGACCACGCTCTACCCTTCGACTATTTTCGACCATAGCTGGCCCTTCGACCACGCTTGCCCTTCGACAAAGCTCTACCCTACGACCATGCTTCAACCATGGTGGCCGACCCTTCGATCACAGCCAGCTCTTTGACCATCGCTGGCCCTTCGACCATGGCCCTCCTTCGACAACAGCCCTCCTTCGACCACGGTAAGCGCCCGACCACTACTGGACTCCGACCGACCACCGCTCTCCTTCGACATGACCAGCCCTTCAACCATGAGCGACCCTTGACCACGGCCCGCATTCAACCACGGTCGATACTTTGACCACGGGCCTCCTTCGACCATGGCCGACCCTTCCACTACGGACCTCCTTCGACCATGTCCGACACTTGGATCACGACCGGCACTCCCACCCTTCGACCACACTTTGAATACGGTGGCTGGCTCTTCGACCTCGGTCGGCCCTCCTCCGACCATGGTCGGCACTCTGACCACGGCCCTTCGACCACGCTTCGACCATGGTCGACATTCGACCACGACCCTCCTTCGAACATGACCGACACTTCGACTACAGGCCTCCTTCGACCATGCTTCGACCACGGCCGGCACTCGACCATGTCCCTCCTTCGAACACGGCCGACACTTCGACTACGGCCCTCCTTTGACCACGGCGTGCGCTTCGACAATGGCCGGTGCTTCGACCATGCCTTGCCCTTTGACCACGCTTCGACCACGACGGCCGCCCGCCCGACCATCGCCAGACGCCGACCACCGCCGCCCGACCACGACCGGATGCCGACCACGGTACGGCACGCCGGCCCTTCGACCACCACCTGCGTTCGACCACGGCCCGCATTCGACCACGGCCAGCACTTCAACCACGGACCTCCTTTGACCACGGCCGGCCCTTCCACCGCGGCTCTCCTTCGACTACGACCCTACTTCGACCACAGCCCTCCTTCAACCACATCCCTTCTTCGACCACGACCGGCACTTCGACCATGGCCGACACTTCGACCATGTCCCTCCTTCGACCACGGCCCACCTTCAACCACGACTGACACTTTGACCACGTCTGACACTTTGACCACGGCCCTTCTTCGATCACAGCCAGCCCCTTTGACCATGGACGTCACTTACATAGACTAATATTTCTCACTTGATCGAATGTATTAAACTACGTATTTTTGTTCGGCGTAATGTAGTGCGCTACCCTATCTACTTACGTATAAGTTCTTATTTTTTTACATGTAGGTCCTTGCTTTTTAAAAACCCTTCATTTTCTCCATAAATACGTACAAGTCCTTGCTTTCGATTTTTTTATGTATAGATTTATGTGTCACGGTAATTCTTTTGCTTTAATATTTACATAGTAACTAAGTTGGTGAGGTACCACGCTTCCACGTCTAGTTAACATTGTTCCAATGAAAAACACTGACATGAACTAATGCCAGATCAGCAAGCACGCCCCACTCTTCTCGGTCTACACAAGACCGAGTCCACCCTCCTCCTCCCTCCCTCGAGCTCGCCTCGCCTCGCCTCCCACCCCGACCCCGATCCCCAAACTCCGTAGCGTGGAGCCGCCACTCCACCACCCCGCGAGCCATTCGGAAAACCTAGATCCAGACCCTCGCCGCCGGCCATGGCGACCCGCCGGGCCCTCTCCTCCATCCTCCGCTCCGCCTCCCGCCTCCGCGCCGCCTCCCCGTCCCCGTGCCCCGCGCGCCCCTCCACCACCGCCCGTCCCCGCCGGCTTCCTCCTCCACCGCGCCGCCGCCTACGCCTCCTCCGCCGCGACGCAGACGGCGCCCGCCACGCCGCCCCCCGCGACCGGCAAGGCCACCGGCAGCGGCGGCAAGATCACTGATGAGTTCACCGGCGCCGGCGCGGTGGGGCAGGTGTGCCAGGTGATTGGCGCCGTGGTGGACGTGCGGTTCGACGAGGGGCTCCCCCCGATCCTGACGGCGCTTGAGGTGCTCGACAACAACATCCGCCTCGTGCTCGAGGTGGCGCAGCATCTCGGGGAGAACATGGTGCGCACCATCGCCATGGACGGGACCGAGGGGCTCGTCCGCGGCCAGCGCGTGCTCAACACCGGCTCTCCCATCACTGTAATACCATCCTCTTGTTCTTCAGCCTCGATCGTCTTTGAGATTTTCATTTTTGGATCTAATCTGACGAAATGGCAAATCAGTAGGTGTTAGATTTGATCTGTATGTACGGATCCATGCATCGACTAGTGAATGCTGCCTTTAGAGATCCACAACTATACTTTGTTAATGAATTGACGATATACTGTTCTGTAGCGGTTCTATATATGAAATGGTAAGGGGACAAATGCGAAAAAGAGACTCTGCTGAACAGCATGCTTGTCATTATTTAGCCATGTTCAAACGCTGTTTTGTATATTTATATTTACAGTCCATTGTAGATATATAATTTTTTCCTCATCATCTCTATTGTGATGGTCCCAGAATCATGCAAACCAAGGAGGGCTACTTTTGTTTTTTCTGGTGTAGGGGCTAGACGAGGAAGGGAGAGTTGAGAGGAAATGCATGGGCCTCATGTAGGTTCACCAATCCCAAAATAGGATATAGAAAGTTCAGAACACCGTAAATTTTCTAAAGTTGTCCATAAATTAAAACTATCATACTCTTTTGTTGCTTGCGCAACTTACTAGGTTGTAAAATTAGGTTGCAGAGGCTAAGATTGCTATTTGCGCATGTAGACATCATGGTTAGCTGATTATGAGTTCTGAGGGATTGGCTACTGAATGCATGAAATTACATTTGTGTGAAGATTAGTTGTGGCAGTTACAGAGGGGCGCTATCTTTATAGCCTGCAGATATTTACTGTCTTTGAACTTAGTTGCTGCTATAATTTTTAGTATCACCATCTTTAAACTTTACTATTGTTGCTGTGTGTACTGCTGCATTTATGATGTGCGTTTTATTTATTTTTTAGGTTCCTGTTGGTAGGGCGACGCTTGGGCGTATTATAAATGTTATTGGCGAGCCGATTGATGAGAAGGGAGATATAAGTAAGTCTGTGCGACATGTATTTTATGTATGACACTCATATACATTACCAAAAACTCAGTGGTTATTACTCTGTTAGCCTGTTATGATTTTTCCTTGCTGATTACTCTTTTTTGCTGCAGCGACAAACCACTTCCTCCCTATCCATCGCGAAGCCCCTGCTTTTGTTGAGCAAGCTACAGAGCAACAAATCCTTGTTACTGGAATTAAGGTACGACCTTTTTTTGTCTCTTGGGGAGGGGCTTTTCTTAAAACTTGTGACTTTTTAATCAGATAGGTTTCTTTTAATGTGGCAAGAGACATTCTTTTGTGTGCCAATTTTAGTTTTAATGCAAGGATTGTACTTCTTTCAGGTCGTGGATCTGCTTGCACCCTACCAAAGAGGAGGCAAAATTGGTCTCTTCGGTGGTGCAGGGGTGGGCAAAACTGTCCTTATTATGGAGTTGATTAACAATGTTGCCAAGGCCCATGGTTAGCTTTTTACAGAGCTTGATGGTCATATTGCAAAGTGGTGTGTTGTGCTTTACATTGGCTTATTTGTTTCATTTGTTTATTTTAGGTGGTTTCTCTGTCTTTGCTGGTGTTGGAGAACGTACTCGTGAGGGTAATGACTTGTACAGGGAAATGATTGAGAGTGGTGTGATTAAGCTTGGTGACAAGCAGGTAAATGATACATAATTCCAGTATGTTATTGGGATTCATATTTGCAAGGTAATTTTTTCCTTACATGATAGTATTTTGTGGCAGAGTGAGAGCAAGTGTGCTCTTGTCTACGGGCAAATGAATGAGCCTCCTGGTGCTCGTGCTCGTGTTGGACTGACTGGCTTGACTGTTGCTGAGCATTTCCGTGATGCTGAAGGACAGGATGTGCTTCTCTTCATTGATAACATTTTCCGTTTCACTCAGGTAAGTTGTGTAGGATCCAGCACTCTTAATTTTGGTGGTTGGTGCACGCATGACATTAGTCAAACATAGACTCTGATGTCCACTCTAGTTACTGTATTCTACTCATCAGACAGATCCTCCTTCTTCAAGTTGTCTTTTTTCCCCTCTTGAATTACTGTATCATTATGACTGAAAAGGCTGTACATTGCTCACTCTTTGTCAGGCAAACTCTGAGGTGTCTGCTCTGCTTGGACGTATTCCATCTGCTGTGGGATACCAACCAACCCTTGCTACTGATCTTGGAGGACTGCAGGAGCGGATTACCACCACAAAGAAGGGTTCTATCACATCTGTTCAAGCTATTTATGTGCCTGCTGATGACTTGACAGATCCTGCCCCAGCTACTACCTTTGCCCATCTTGATGCTACTACTGTGTTGTCACGACAGGTATGCCTACCTGATATCTAGTTAGAATTTGTTTGGATTGGTATTTTGCCTGTCACGATTGCAACTTAGCTGTGCTCATGGTAATTAAGGCGTCGCCTAAGCGTCGCTTAAGCGACGCTTAGGCGGTAAGGCGGCGCAGCAAGGCAAGGCGTCGGCCTCGCCTTGCCACCATGCCGTATGGCGTCCGCCTTAGGGCTTGAGGCGGCGCTGCAGCGTCGGTGAGGCGAAGAAATGCGAGGCGACGGCGATGGCGGACGCCCCTAGACCCGAAAAGGCAAGGATAAAGAGAGGAAACGGGATGAGGGGAGGGCAGTAGGGAACCTGTCGGCGGCGGCCGGCGACGCCTCCATCTCGCCACTCCGGTCTCTCGGCAGCGCCTCCATCTCGCAGATCTCGTCTCGGCGTCGCGGCGGCGCCTCCATCTCGCAGATCCCGTCGGCGTCTCGGCCGCGTCTCTTCATCGGCGAGGTAGGCGGGCGGGCAGCTGCGCCCGCTGCCTCTCAAATTCGGTGCAAGCGATGGCGTCGCGATAGGGGAAGGCGGCGCGGCAGCAGGGGAGACGTGGAGCGGAGTGCCGGAGTGGCTACCGGCGAAGAAAGAGAGAGAGAGGCGTGAAGACAAGGCTAGAGAGAGAGAGACGCCATGACGAAGAAAGAGAGAGAGAGGGCGCTCGATCGATCTGGGGCGGTCGATGGATCTGGCGGTACAAGGGCGGTCGGCTAGGGTTAAGAATATAAGTGTGTTTTGTATTTTTACAGTTTAGTCCTCAGAGGTTTACAAAATTACAATTAGATCCTTCTAGGTCCTCCTCCTCTTTAGATTTCTTCAGATTTCTTTTGATTTAGTCCTCTAGAACTCCGTTTTCTTCGCCTTATGACATATGTAAGGCGTCGCCTCGCCTCACGCCTTACCGCTTAAAAGGTGTGAGGGGGGTGGGTCGCCTTACCTCGCCTTACCGCCTTAATAACCTTGGCTGTGCTGCCTGTGCAGATTTCGGAGCTTGGTATTTATCCTGCTGTCGATCCTCTGGACTCCACATCCAGAATGTTGTCTCCCCATGTGCTGGGCGAGGATCACTACAACACTGCTCGTGGTGTTCAGAAGGTTCTTCAGAATTACAAGAATCTTCAAGATATTATTGCCATTTTGGGAATGGACGAGCTCAGTGAGGATGACAAGTTGACAGTCGCTCGTGCTAGGAAGATTCAGCGGTTCCTTAGCCAGCCTTTCCATGTTGCTGAAGTTTTCACGGGTGCACCTGGAAAGTATGTTGAGCTAAAGGAGAGTGTCAAGAGTTTCCAGGTATGGAATTTAACAGTAACCGTTTTCCCTTTAGAATGATAGTACTGCTGTAATGTTTCTTTTTTCTCCAAATTAGCATTTTTGCTTCAGCTTGTTGGCTGTTGGCATTTGTGCCCTTTTGTGCTCTAGGTAAGGTCAAACTTAAAAGGAATTTAGTGGAGTTCTTTATGGTGGTAGTTAGTTGTGAATGATAATTATTCAGAAAATGTTATATAGAAGCTATGTAGCATTTTCTCTATGTTTATGTGGTACCTTTTTTGTGTTTCTTCTAATGATGGCTTTGTAGTAAGGAATAAGTCCATATAACACCCCAAACTTTGCTTGTTAAGTCCGTCCAACACCCTGAGCTATGAAACAAAACATTGACTTCCCAAATTTTGCAGTCTATTTCAAATAACAAATGACCTGGTTTCGCATAGTGATATTACCCGTGTGGTGCGATGAGTGGACGGTTTTGCCATGTAGCATGGCATGCTGGCCAAGTTAGGTCAATGACATGTGGGGCCAGAAGGGCTTCTCTCCCACCAAGTTCTCAGCCGTGCTTCCATAGCTACCGCCCCCTGTAGTTTTCTCCCTCTCTATTTCGATTTGGGAGAGAAGTCCTTGTGGGTCCCGCATGTCATTCACCTAAATTTGACCGGTGTGTCATCCTACGTGTTAAAACCACTCACTCATCGCGCCACACGGATGATACCACCATCTAAAATCAGATCAGGGTGTTATTTGAACTGGATTGCAAAGTTCAGGGGTCAAATGTTTAGTTTCATAGTTTGGGGTGCTGGACGGACTTTTGAGTAAAATTTGGGGTGTTATATGGACTTTTTCCTTGTAATAATAAAATGTATGCCTGCTACTGCACATTAGTATAGTCCTTGTTGTTGAAGTATAAGTGAATTGCCCATCTTTCCTCATCAGCTTAAGCTTTTGGGTGAACTGGTTGGTGTATGCAACTCAATATGGTATCAGAGCCAAGAGGTCCCGAGTTCAAGACCTGGCTGACGCAATTAAAAAAATTAATTGCAGTCCACTTATATTCCACGTATTAGGCTTAAGAGAGTCTACACGTGAGGGGGAGTGTTGAAGTATAAGTGAATTGCCCATCTTTCCTCATCAGCTTAAGCTTTTGGGTGAATTGGTTGGTGTATGCAACTCAATACTTGTATTTTGTTTACTGGACTACATTTGAAAAAATGCTGTGCAAATTCTAGCTATTTTAGATGCCCTGTTGCGTGAATAGGCTATGAACTCATGTACCTATAAAATATGATTTTAAGCTTACACACTTCTTCTATCTATAAAAGAGCATGAGTTCTTAGGATTTTAGCTGAAGATGTGACAAGGACTGTATATAGCTAACACCTTAACTGATCTGCTTGTCACCCATGAATTTTTGAAGCATCATAGATTCATAGGAAATAGCTATATGTGCGAGCTTCTATTTCTGCAATCCTGTGTGGCCCACCGTCCCCTTATTTCAGCCAAGTTTGCTATGATATATAAAATACAGTATAAATATGCTACTACTATTGTACTGATGGATTCATGGGTATGTACACAATAAATTGTACATTTTTCTAGAAATGAAGGGCCCGATTTTTTTTATGAAAACCAAGATATGTTCTTCGAAGCAATAAGTAGTTTTGTTGCACTTGTTTGTGCATTGCTGCCGATTTTTTTCTGAATCTTTCTTGCAAAATTATTATCAGCTGTCTTGAATATGTTTATCCCAATATTCATATGATGCACCCATTCTTGTGCTGTTCCTGTTATGCTGAGTAATGTATCTTCTGAACATATCGCAGGGTGTATTGGATGGGAAGTATGATGACCTTCCGGAGCAGTCATTCTATATGGTTGGAGGAATTGAGGAGGTCATTGCCAAGGCAGAGAAGATCGCCAAGGAGTCTGCCTCATAAGCAGTTTCCCTCTTCACAAGACTTTTGGAGGTCAACGTGTTCTGCCTTTTGTTCTCTGTTAGCCAGGACATGTACTTACAGGCAGGAGGCCCGGCCCTGCTGATGGATGTTTTTCCCCTCCACTTTTTCCCAAATAAGGATTTGCAGTGACCTATTTGTTTGGGGTCACTGACCTTTTAAGGAAGAATTGAGTTCTCTTTATGAGCGACGAGACCGTGTGAACTTGTTACTTCTCGGTGACACGCTGAAACGTTTGTCTCCGATACTGGTACTCTGATGTTTATACTTCATACATGTTCTGAGGGCAGCTATCGGAAACATTCCGTATTTAGTCAGGCCTCCAATTCATGGTTCTCCAATTTGTTCTCTCGCGGGTTTAACACGCAATCTCGTCATTTCAAGGGTTTTCTTTTTCATCGTCGGTATCTTGTAAATGTCACGTGGTATGATGAACGTCTTACGCGATCTCCGTGGTACGCATGAAACAGAATTCTGGCAAACATTTGTGTATGGTTCTCAGGTCCTGAGTCTCCGGACGCTTTTTTTTCCCCTTTTGAGAAGAAGCTGCACGACATACCCTTTTTCCTCAATTAAAAGGTTTGCACCCTTATTTGGTTGCTGATTTGGAGTGCTGTTCCAATTTTAATTTAAAGTTCATCGCATCCTCGATAACTAAGAAATTCCTGTGAATCCTTTTTAAAAAAGAAATTCCTGTGATGAACTTCGTCAACTCTGTATTTTTTTCTGCGCGTGGCTTTACATCGGATTTATTTGTTGCTTGCATCCAATCGGATTGTAAACCTGCCCATGAGTAGCGTAAATAAGCACGTTTCACTCTTAAAAAAACTTCGTCAGCTCTGCATTTGACACGTGGCCAAAGAAAAGTAGGTCCCACTTGTCAGCACCTGGTCCCCCACGTATCCCACTGTCATCCGACTTGGCAAGCCGCAGACCCGAAATGGCCCAATCTCCCACCCTGACCGTCCAATTCAAAATGGAGGCCTCGAGATGGGATCCCTCCGGAGCCGGCCTAATAAAGTGGGTGTATTGTTTTCGGCTGTGGCTGATATTTTTAGACATAGCGTAAGTGTCTGTGCGAACGAACCGAATACCGGTAAATTAATAAGTTGTTTTAAAAAAATTATTTCAATAAACTGATTCGAAATAATGATAATAAAGCCGTTCTGTTTATTTATTAAAGAAAAATCGTAGATGGTAAACTGAAAAGAACGGATGCAACTGAACTATCTCTGCGGCTGTTCCCCTCCTCATCCCTTCCGAATTTTCCAAACCCCACAAAATTCTTCTCAACTCTTCTTGCCCCTTCCCCTATTTCAAAACATTTCGAATCACTCCCTCCGTCTCCTGATCACCTCTCCTCTCCTCTCCTCTCTCGCTCGCATACGAGGCGACCGCGCGATCCCTTCCGCGGCAAGAACCCGGCGCTCGCGCCGCCACGTCCGACCGCGGCGCCCGCCCGCCCGACGAGAACGCGCCGAGCGGTGAAGAGGTAAGCCCGAATCCCCGGATCGTAGCGTCTCCCTCGCGGTTTGCTCGGGTTGGATCTGGCTGCTCGCGCCATGCTGTCTCCCAGTGAGAGACAAAACCCTAGGTTTAGTGGCGATGCCCATCTCCCTGTTCTACTACGCGGTGCGTCGGCCGTCTTGCTAGAGTTGGGTTTTAATCTGTGGTCGCTTTGTAGGTTGCTCTTCGCTTCTCGCGATGAGTAGCGCGGTGAAGGATCAGCTCCACCAGATGTCGACGACATGTGATTCGCTTCTGCTCGAGCTCAATGTATGCCCCTCCGCCTCCCGATTCCACCGTTATGCGCTATTTGTGTTGGGCTGTTGCGAGGAATTGAGAGGTGCTTCTGTTTCAGGTTATTTGGGGTGAGGTCGGGGAGCCCGACACGGCGAGGGACAGGATGCTGCTGGAGCTCGAGCAGGAGTGCCTCGAGGTCTACAGGAGGAAGGTCGACCAGGCCAACAGGTGCCGGGCCCAGCTGCGGCAAGCCATTGCCGAGGCCGAGGCTGAGCTCGCCGGTATCTGTTCGGCCATGGGCGAGCCGCCAGTGCACGTCAGGCAGGTTTGTTCCTGGTTCCGCTAATGAGTGTACAAGTGTGGGTATGCCATGAAAGGATAAAACAAAGGAAACTAGTTTTGAATAGTGCTAATTGCCGATGGGGGGAAGAAATTTAATAGCAAATTATAAATTACACTTTATCTTGTCTCCTAATAGCTAAGATGAAATAAAAATTAATAGGACTACTGGGCATTGCTGATTTGATAGAGTGAAGTTGTCAGTAAGGACTCCATCAGCAATTTATCTCTTTCTTACTTTTTACTAATGTGTCAGTATACGAGGAGATAATGTAAATACAACTTCATTTCTTTCATTAACTTCGAATTGAGCCAACGGGAATAAATCTTATTGTTTTACTGCCAATGTGACTAGCTAACTCTTGAATAATGTGATCGCTGTTGAATCCATTGTATATGCAAGGCACTCGTAATCTTTTGTATTGAAGACTTGATAAGCTACTGCTCGAATAATGTGATCACTATTGATTATTGAATTCATTGTATATGCAAGGCACTCATTATTTGTTGTATTGAAGACTTGAAACTTTTTGTTGAGATTCCAGCAGTAACTGGTACTTTTCACTGTTAATTTAACAGTCAAATAAGAAGTTGCATGGTTTAAGGGAGGAGTCGAATGCAATTGTCCCATATTTGGAGGAGATGCGGAAGAAGAAGGTTGAACGATGGAACCAGTTTGTTGGTGTCATAGAGGAGATTAAGAAGATTTCATCTGAAATCAGGCCTGCAGATTTTGTACCATTTAAAGTTCCTGTGGAACAGTCCGATCTGTCATTAAGAAAGCTTGAGGAGTTAACGGAGGGCCTAGAATCCTTTCAGAAGGAGAAGGTTATTATCACTCATGCCAATCTAATTCATTTTCAGTCATATCCCCACTGTGTATAGCAGGACTCTTTTTGTTCATTGATCATACAAATCTCATAGTCTTATGTGTTTCTGACAGAGTGATAGGCTAAAGCAAGTGATGGAACATTTAAATACGTTGCATTCCTTATGTGAGGTGCTTGGCATAGACTTCAAACAAACAGTACATGAGGTGCACCCTAGCTTGAGCGAGGCTGAAGGATCAAAGAACCTGAGCAACACTACAATCGAGGGACTTGCATCGGTTGTAAATAGACTGCGTGAAATGAAAATCGAGAGGATGCAAAAGGTAAGCATTTCCTGTATCATTTAGAAATTTGAAATAGGCAGTGTGTTAAATCCTTAACTTTGTTAATATGAATCTGGCAGCTTCAAGATTTTGCTTCTACAATGCTAGAATTATGGAATCTCATGGATACCCCAACTGAAGAGCAGCAGATGTTCCAGAATGTTACATGCAATATTGCTGCTTCGGAGCATGAAATAACCGAACCCAACACACTCTCTATTGACTTCCTCAGCTACGTGAGTCATTGTTGATTGTTGTTGCAGAGATTGTTCTTGTTTCACTGTTGCTATTGTTTTCACTCTCTATTGAGCTTGGCATGTTTAGAGATTATACTCGTAAATGTAGGTGGAATCTGAGGTTTTAAGGCTTGAACAACTTAAAACAAGCAAGATGAAGGACCTCGTTCTGAAAAAGAAAGCAGAGCTGGAAGAGCATAGAAGACACGCACATCTAATTGGCGAGGAAGGATATTCAGCTGAATTTAGCATTGAGGCTATTGAGGCAGGTAAAGATCTTCTCGTGCTTTCTTGACATCTAGTGTTCAGTAAGATGTTTGTCACACCAACTACCACATCAGCCTGTCTTTTCCTTTACAGGAGATATTGATCCCTCACTAGTGCTGGAACAAATTGAGGCTCGCGTTGCAACAGTGAAAGATGAAGCTTTTAGCCGGAAGGATATTCTTGAAAAGGTTGAAAGATGGCTGAATGCATGTGAGGAGGAAGCCTGGCTGGAAGATTACAACAAAGTACGACTGCTGGCCAATTTTATATGCAATTGCCTTTTACATATTTGTTTGGCAGATAGTGATAGTTCCCTTTACGTGGAATGTTTAGGATGACAAACGTTATAATGCTGGGAGGGGGGCACATCTTACACTGAAGAGGGCCGAAAAAGCTCGTATTTTGGTTAACAAGATTCCAGGTAATGTTACCCAATGAGATATCTGTTATAACTTGGCCAATCCTATTCAGTCGATAAAGTTTTTCTGTTGTCACTGCATCTGATTTACTATTGCTATGTCTTGAGCAGGAATGGTAGATGGTTTGACCACGAAAATTGTAGCTTGGGAGGAAGAAAGAGGAAAAGAGTTCACATACGATGGTGTAGGTTTTCTTACTGTCCCACTTTCGTTCTTTGAATGGTGACCGATTTTGTTGCTTGCTAGAATTTGCTTCTTGCAATATTTGCAGGTGCGCCTTCTCTCAATGCTTGAAGAGTACCTGATCGTTCGCCAGGAGAAAGAACAAGAGAAGAAGAGACAAAGGGTATTATGCCCTTGCATAACATTTCTACACT
Source organism: Bonia amplexicaulis (assembly GCA_036346245.1). Classification (NCBI taxonomy): domain Eukaryota; kingdom Viridiplantae; phylum Streptophyta; class Magnoliopsida; order Poales; family Poaceae; genus Bonia; species Bonia amplexicaulis. Next base: position 18,597,104 of record CM070737.1, on the reverse strand, counting down.
CTGTAAACCATTTGTTTTTCCTTCTGCGATACGATTCTAATACCTGAATACACCTGCAGGATCAAAAGAAGCTCCAGGATCAACTCAAAGCGGAGCAGGAAGCTCTCTACGGATCCAAACCAAGTCCATCCAAGCCTCAAAGTTTAAAGAAGGCGCCTAGAAACTCGATGGGTGGTGCAAACCGAAGGTTGTCTCTTGGCGGAGCCACATTGCAACCGCCCAAAACAGATATACTGCATTCGAAGTCAGTTCGTGCCGCCAAGAGAACTAAAGAAACTGCTACTTTGTCCCCTGGTAAGCCTCTGTTAGCTATCATCTGCTGCTATATATCCTCCTAATTTTTTTGCATACACCTCTGATGCAAGTGATCACTTTCAGGCAGTAGAGGCCTTGACACTGCCGGTCTTCCCATCAAGAAGTTATCTTTCAATGCGACTACTCTACGTGAGACAGAGACACCCCGTAAACCTTTTGCTCAGATCATGCCAGGAAACAATGTCTCGTCGACGCCTGCGCGGCCAATCACCAACGACTCCGAGGACGAGAATAGGACCCCCAAGACATTTGCAGCACTGAATCCTAAGACGCCGATGACCGTGGCGGCTCCGATGCAGTTGGCAGTGACGCCCGCTGTGGCTAATAAGGTTAGAGCTACTCCTGTTTCCCTTTCTTACGAGAAACAAGAGCCAGCATTGCCGGAGGTGATTGAGTACTCGTTCGAAGAAAGGCGGCTCGCCGTCTATCTGGCAAGACAGATGGCTTGACTGTTGCGAGATGTCGAGAAATCCATTCTGCGCGTAGTTGAGCGTTGAAACCTGACTGCGATTTCTCGTCTGTCAGACGCTAGCCATTGCCTACGTTGGTCGAGGTCGACAACGGTCGGCCTTTCGTAGTACTATTCTGATTCACCGCCGTATTTTCAATGCTTTCGACTACTAGTAAAGGAGTTTCGCACTTTAGCTTCTACTCGGTACTGTCATTGGTTAGATGAAGTTGTGTATAGCTTTCCGAGCACGAATCATTTCTGATCTGTTTGATGGATAGACCGGCGCAGTCGCGCAGATTAATTGTTATATTTCTGTTCTTTAAATCATACGGGTAATCCGTCTTGAGAATCAAGAATCAGAATCTTGGAATAGTGGAATCGAACTCGATCAGCTTCCCGTTGAGCTTGTAAAGGCAAACGCCAAGATGCATATCGAGCAAAGTTGTTTAGGGATCTTATACCATCCAGCTGCTCCAGGATTGGACAGATTTTCCACCGCTGTTAAAAGCGCAAAGTATCACAGCAACCCTGCAAAGATCTGCAGATTTAGTGGTGCAAATCAAGTTGGTAAGGGAAAAAAATTAGCTTCCATTAAAAGCTGGGATAATCCTGTTCCAAAAAAAAGAAGAAGGGAAAAACAGCACAAGAACACTGACAGATGCCTCTCTTGAAAATGCTCCACAAGCCCGGTGCGATCATATTTACCACAAATTGGTATTTTTGACTTGACAGTTCGAAAGCAGTCGCGGAACCAAAGCATAGCACACAGGAGTCAGGAGATAACCGAGAGTGCGCAGACCACCAAAGGCTGACGAACTTGGACAGGTCAACCATTTCCAGTGCACCCCGACTTGCCCAAACATTTCCCACCGCCAACTCTCCAACCATCACGTACGCAGCAGATGGCAACGCCCATTGTGTCATTGACCCTCTAATCTGAGACAAACAGCAGTGGCGAGCAAGAATTCAAAAACCAATAATGGAAAAAATATTAGACCCCCTCTGGTACCATTTATCGGTTTTAAACTGATCAAATTATATCAAACAAATTTCAAACTCAAAATTTTAATTTAACCGATTTTTGGCTGGTTACCGTCCATTTGACCGGTTACCTTCTAGAATTATTGTCCATCAATTTAGATTCAAAATTTAAGTTTAGAACTTTTTCAGTTCGATATTTTTACCGGGCTAGATTGGTATGGCTGGTAACCAGCTGGTTACCGCTAGTTTTTTCATCCTTGGTAGCGAGTGCACTATAATTTTTGGTAACCTGCAAAGAAGTCACCGAGTCAAGAGAGGCCAGCATCATGCAGGTTAGGTTACCATTAGGCAGGGCAGAGCAAGTTAGCTCACTCAGTGTCAGAGGACACCAGATCTATTTTTTAGTAGGGATCAGCACCTTCAGTCCATGTGTGAATCACCTAGTTCAAACTTAGTGCACTCGGTCCTTTTCTTGAAGCCCAATAAAGGGAGCACTAGTAACCTAAATTCTCAGTAGCTAGAAGTAGTCAACGAGGAGCCTCCGCTTCACTCAGCCCATGAGGTAATTGTAGCAGGCCGAGTCAACCATTGAGTCAGTTTAAGAGGGAGGACCGCAACACGCCACGATGTCCATTTGATTGATCCTAAAGTATGTCACCTCGTTGCTACCCTCGACGCCTATTCGTCTTGTATGGTCGGCCAGGAGATGTGCACCATGCCTGTTGCACAGTCACACCCAACAAGGCAGCCATCGGTTGCCAGAGAATAGGAGAAATCGGTGCCACCGTCCGCCCTGCCATCTTGCCATGCCGCGACCTGGTCATTGTTGCCTAGCGCCCTCGTCGGCCGAAGGAGTCCACCCGATCAATATATAATTTGCTCTAAATTTCTCTCAGTTCTTCCAAATTATTTCAGAACGTGAGTCAGGGTTTCAATGGATGATTGCTAATTGATTTTTGTCGAATTGTAGGGTAAAAACTTTGGGTTTTAATTTTAATTTTTGTAATTCCAGCCTAGCTCGTTGCAAATTGGAGGTAAAATTATAGTAATTGACAACAACGTCAAGTAAATAAGCCACTGGACGTATTTTTCTATTATATTATTCTTAAACTGCTGAATATACAAATATCTAATTGACGTTTTCAATTAATTAGTGATGATTCCATGAATGATATATTTATTTGCTATGTGGAGAAACAAGAATTGACGAAAATTATCAATGATGTTGTGGTTCATTGTTTTATGAACATGAAAGAACGTAAATACTAAAATATAATGCATTAACTTACATTTGATCATTATATTATTTTTACTTGAAAACTTTAAGTAATTTTGTTCTCTTTTTATAGGCCATTTATATCGAATGATGTATTTTACCAATATCGATCAAATTTTGTCTGTGATTTTGCCCTTAATTCATTCAGTTTGCTGCAATTAACCAATATTATTATTGGGCTTCTTCATTTTGATAAGTATTTCGATCACCGCCATCGGTTATATTGAAGTATTGATGCTAAAAATTGCCAAACACATTAATATTTAGCACAATATTGCTTAAATTATTATTGTATGTAAATAAGAGTGCTCAAATAGTAATAATGAAGTAACGATAATTTAATAATATGTGATCAACATGATTAAAGACATGTGACTTGTCTTTTTACCCAAAGTCTTTGATTATATCTTTGTAGTCTTTAGGTTTACATCATCCACCTTAATTGCTCTAGTAACTTCTCCGTTGGCCAACTAACCGAATCTGGATACTAACGAAAAGAACGAATATAAATAAGTTATTGCTTTGCAGAATGCAAGCTAAGAATAAAATGTAATAAAATATGTAATAAATAAATAAAAGAATGTGTGTCTGGGTGGATAGGATTTAAACTAAACTTAGTTAGGTTGAATGGGATTGAAAATGAGTTAGACGAGCCTAAAATAATTGAAATTAATATAAATATGCTTAATAGGTTTTAGGTGAATAGTAACAGGTAAGATAAATAGTACTTGATTGGCACTATTCCCAACGGGTTGGGTTAGGTGAATAGTGTTGAACCCGCTTATTGTGGTGCAGATCGAGCTGAACAACAATGTGTTTGGTCATGAACAGTATTGGGCTCTGAATAGTTGGTTTGGCCCGTTTGGCTTGCTGGGCTATGACAGGCTTTGGGCCGACTCAGTTTGCCCAACTACATGGCCTGTCAGACGCTCGGCTTGCTTGGCTTAAGCTCACACTCATGGCTGCCCGAGGAGAGATGAGTGGTGATGATGGTGATTGGACTACAAAGATAGTGATGGGCGGCGAGCAGTGGTGCGGTGAGGGCTAGTGGGACTTAGACAACCTATTTTTGGTATATGCACAGTCGGAGGAAGGCTGTAGATAGCTAGCGGTGATGGTGGCTTGCCGGAGTAGGAGCATGGCATGGTGGTGCTGTGGTGTGGCTCCGGTTAATTCAAAGGTAACTCAAGCATCTACGGCGCATAGGGAGTCTAGTGGCGATGATGGCTTGGCTTGGTTTGGCTTCTGCAAGGCTAGCCATGGTGGTCGTGCATGGCTAGTGGTAGCTCGTGGCATTGGCTAGCTAGGGGAGACGAGTTGGATTGAAGAAGTCGGGGATAGCTTCATGGTGCTATGATGGTGCTATGCTCATGATTAATTGGATTTGGATCAAGGCTATCGGGAGAATTGAGTTTCGAACTCACCTACGAGAGCGTTGGCGGTGAAGGTATGTCTTTGCCGGAGACGAGGGAAAAAGTTTTGTGGTTGGGATTCGACGTAAATGAAGGTGAGGTAGTTACTTGGCTTGGCTTTATAGCCGATGGAGACGATGGCACTAGGATTATGGCAATGGTGTGACCGGTGTGTGGACAGCAGTGTGGGCGGTCGAGACATTTCAGTGGTGTAGCGACGGCGCTGGTAGTTGTGCTGGCAATGGAAGAGATGGGGCTCCTCATTGGCGCACGTGTCAGGCGGCTAGCGGTAGTGGAGGCAACGACGGGGTCGGCAGTGGTAGAGGGGAATGGCACGTGGCCTGGAGCGGCATTAAGGCGCAGTACGACAGTTCAACGAGGTGGTACGTGTGTTGTGCGAGGGTTGACGGCTTTGCAACGTTGAGCAGCGCGCGAACGACAGATGACCGCGCGGCAGGGAGAACAGGGGTGATGGCACCCGGATAGGCGGGCGCCAATGCTAGGTGAAAGCGAATTTTCAGAAAGGTAAAGCGGAAATTCAAGGTAAGCTTCCTAATTTGGCAAAATTTTAGAATTCAAGCAAATTGCAAATAAATTCATTTTTTTTATAAAATCGGATTGTTTCAACGGGAGCGTGGAAACACACCATGCGCTTGGGCTCGCCCGAGTCGAAGCCTCGTCATGTCACCACCGGCCGTACCGTGTCATTTGTTTTTTTCTCGGCCGCCACCACGCTAGCACAGCCGCAACCCGAGCCCCCGGCACCGTGGTCGGTCGGCCCCACGCGCAAATCCACCTCGACGACGACGCCAACCGACCAGGCCGCCGCCACCACCTAACCTGCCACTCAACTTTCTTTTGTTCCTCTCCCACTCACCAACACCACACTCCTCGGTCCATCACCACCGTCGTGGTCGTCGGCCACACATCGATCACACGCGTTTCTCCCGAGCAACTCACGCCGCTCGGCTCCACCTATATATCGCGCGCGCAACACGACCTCGCAGCCCAACGCAAGCAAAGCACAGTCTCACAGACAGCTCCCCAAAAAACCAACGCACGCCAACAGCTCCTATACCTTGCACTCTTCGGCTAGCTTATCGTCTCGGCCTATCTACATGGGGAACTTCGCGTCGTGCACGCTGGCCAGGATCCCCGGGTCGGCGAGGGGCGCCAGGGTGGTGCTGCCGGACGGTGCGGTGAGGGTGGTCACGCTGCCGGCCAAGGCGGCGGAGCTGATGCTCGAGGCGCCGGGCCACTTCCTGGCCGACGCGCGCGCGCTGCAGGCGGGCGCCGGATCGCGGCGCTCGGGGCGGACGAGGACCTCGAGCTCGGAGGAGTCTACGCCGCGCTCCCCATGAAGCGGCTCGGCGCGCCTGCCGCGCCCGCCGACGTGGAGCGCCTCGCGGTCGCGGTGGCCAGGGAGGCCCAGGTGCGGAGGTCCGCCTCGGCCAAGGTGGCGGCCGTCGTCGTCGCGCCGCCCGAGCTGGTGGTGGCCACCGCTTTCGCTGCGGCGGAGGAGGACGCGCTGATCAGGGCGCCGCCAAGGTTGGATGAGATGGCCGTGGACGCCGTGGCGGAGATCGGGGAGCTCAAGCAACGGATAAGCGGCGGCCGCCGATCGAGGCGGCCGACGTTGGAGACCATACAGGAGGAGAGCTACGCCTACGCGGCGGCAAGATGCTAACACTACAAGTCAATTGACCGCGTAGCAAACTGAGAGATTGCAAAGGCATTCTCTCGCAATTTTTTTCCTTCTTTCTTTGCCTTATGTAAAATATTACTACTTTGTTTGGGGCTGCCTCTTTTTTCATGTATTTTTCAGCGATGAAAGGGGAATGGAACAAAATGATGGTGCAAAAAGTTATTAATGAATCAACGAAATCGAAAAATGAGTGTGCTTGGTTAGGAGGACCAAATGAGCTGGGATGGGATGGTTAAAATGTTCTTTGTTTAAGGAGATGAGATAGTGGTATTGATTAATTAGAAGGATGAGATGGTTAAAATGTTTGGTTGGGCGGATGGAGATTGGTTATGGGAAGCTTAGTAATGAGAATACCTTGTTTACTTTTTCTTTTTTTTCTTTCTATCTTTTTCCTCTTATTCTTTCTTCCTTATCTTCTATCGTCCGGTCATTTTCTTCTCACTCCCTTCTTCTTTCCTTTCCTTCGTGACCATCGCATTCTCCCCCTCTCTACGCTACTGCCTACTACCGTGCCCCTAATCGGCTATGCCGCCTCCCGCTACCACGCTCCCAACCAGATCTGCTCGTGGTTGTCGTCTTCCCAACCGGCTTCGATGGCCGCGTCCCTCCCACCGTGTAGCTCCGCTGCCGCCCCAACTGGCCTCACCAACCAAATTCTCCTGTGGCCATCCACCTCTAGCCACTCCCGCCGCCTCCCTCGCCAACGTTGGCTGGTGAGGTGGTGACCACATCCTTCGTGTGCGGTCATATGAGCTGTGCGAGCAAAGTGGGACAAGTTCATTCAGAAAATTTTGCCGCACTGATCTGTCCTGAATAAAATCGAGAATATTCCCTCAAGTGGGACGATCCCATCAAATCTGTTTCCACCTCATCCCACCAACTAAACACAGGAGTAGACAATATTCCCTCAAGTTCTTCACTAAAAGAAGCAGTACTCTCTTGAACAATGAACGTGCAATCTCTCGGGAAGCGACAAAGTAGGTTGTTTGAGTTACAGCACATCTAGTGCAGTAAATCATCGAGCATCTTGAGAAGCAATTTGGAGTATGACATACGCATGATGTGGTCAAGAGATATGATATGAACCACTTAATTGTGCTCATCAGATTCGAGCAAGTCTAGATACAATAGCTGATCTCTGCAGCTTCTTTCAGGAGAATAGTGCGAAAATGAAGTGTTCTTGGGCGTTCTGGTGTACTGTCACCAGCACTTTAAAAAGGCATAAATCGTGAAAACAAATAAGCACGGTGTAAAAGTCAAGCGCAAAAAAAGGTCTCGTTCCATTTATCTGTATCACCAAGCGTTGCTTCCAAGCTTTCTCAAACAAGGACAGCAAAGGCACGTACAATATCTACACGACACATAACAATATGATGTACACACACCTAAGGCCATGTTCTTTACGGCTTCTGAAAGCGGTTTCTGAGCAAGTCTAGATGTAAGCGGGTATATCTCTCTATATAATCTCTGTCGTAAACAGTTAAAATTTAATAATTTTAGTCAAACAAACCCTCATTATCTTTCAGTACATCAGCCATGAAACAAAATGAGTAAATTAAGCTGTTGTTTTCCAATTCCCCCCCAGCTTTTCCCCAAGTCTTCAGAAGAAAGCAAAGCGGCGGAACATGAAAGGCAGATCGATGAATACGCTAGGCAACAAAATTAAAGCTAATGTAAAGATGCTTTGGAATAGTATCACGGCACACCCCACTAGTGCTGTGCGCTAGCTAAGAACCAGCGAACCAGCGAAGCCATGCACTATCTTATGCGACGGCAAGCGAGGCCGGATATCAAGTCACATGGCACGCGAATTGCATGCAGAGGACGTCGAATTTCTTTTTGTCAAAGTCAGAATGAGCCATCTGTTGATTAATTAGTGGAGATGGCAAGTCCCTGACGATGATAAAGGCATCTGGCTGACGTGTCTATGGTCTATGTGCTTCGTTTCCTTTGCGCGAGATGACTACCGCGCACAAACCTTTTTTTTTTCTTCTTTTGGAAATGCATCCACTGACGACCAGCGCTGCGAAGAACGGTGTGCGCTCGTGGAACGGTGCCACAAACGATTGAGCTTTTATGCAGCTGATCACTTGAAATTTAATGGACCATTTTATGTTCATAATAATATAGTGATTTATATTTAAAATCGATTAAGAATAACTTATTTATCACCTGTTATAATAGGGTATCACTATAAAGCATGATTAATTATAATATAAATTATATAGTCTACACTTCATGTATACGATGCATATAGCTTACATTATTGTACAATATTATAAACTAGTGAATCGTAATTAACAAAAAAAATATTTTTTCGATAACTAAACGGGGAAAACCTGCCGATTAATTGTGACGGCGGTAGACTAACCAGGAAAATAGCCAACTAATCGTTCAAGGCGGTTAAGGTCTTGTTTGTTTAGCCTTAGCCTTTTGGCTTATATCTTAAATTTAGCCTTTTGGCTTAAGTAGCTTAAAAACAATTTACTTTTAAGCCTGAAAAAAAAACACGAACGCTAAAAAATGAATCACCATAATGAGGAAGTATTACAATAGAGCGCTTCTTATGAAGCACACATCTTCCTATAGAATATTAGGGTACATATATAGAACGAGGGAAAACAGACCTACACAGAGAGAAAACAGAATCAAAGTCGGTTGCTATAGATTAACATCACGTCTGATACAATCTGTGCATGCACCTGTCATGCCACGTCTGAAATGAGGCGACTTCACCTTGAAATCTTCATCTTAAGCCGAATTCCCCCCAATATTCGAAGAATGTGATAAACTCATCTAATAAAATCAGCATGAACATCTTGTGTGCCAAAAGTCCATCGGACTAATCTTCAAGTAGAAAGATTGGAACAGTCTTGTCCAAACGCTTCTTGCAAAGCAAAATTGAGCATACCACCACTAGGTCTGAACACACATCTATTAGCAAAGCAGACGAACAAATCTGGGTCTTCAACAATTCATAACCCCAGCAAAATCTGAGTCTGTACAACTAACCTCTTGAAACAAATGCTCAATCATCAAATGGCGTAAGCCAAAACATCACCTGTGGCATTGGATATATAGTGAAAAACTCATATCATGGAATCTGACATGCTCCACCTGGAACACAAAGCTCAGCAAACAACGCTTATTGAAAGAGCTGTTGTTCAACAAGAAAGACTAAAACAGTCTTATTGCACGTGTAACCATCACGTACGCTAAACTGCCGACTTCAAAAGTAATTGAATTTTATGATATGGTTGAAACTGCTCCTGTAAGACTGTTCGGATGAAAGGAACTCTTGTGCTGTCAATGGAGTATAAACTGCAGTAGACTCCTCATATTGAGCTACGACAACTGAAAGTGTTGTATCATCCATGCAAAAAAAACTTCTTCTTGCATTTCAATTCTTCATCTCAAACTAAAATTGGAGCAAAATCTTCACTTTCAATTAGCAAAACTCCGAAGAGCTTCATGCTAGCTGCCATCAGGGTATTATCAAACGGTGAATAAAACATCAAATTCAATTATTCTCACAACTGACATTGATTTTTTTAAGTCTCCTCCGTTAAGCGTAGCACAAATTAATTCATTATGTTGAAAACCTGCAACTCCTTCTTAGATTTCTCATATGCGGATCTTGCTACAATAACCCATAGAAGATGATGGATCATCGATGAAATCACCAATTAATGTTGGCGGACCTGGCACTGGAACAACTGCCAAGGTAAAGCGCGGGTTGATGCTCAATATGAAGTCGAGTCATTGAACGGAGTTAAGATGAGTTGAAATCGTCGAGTTGAGGTTGCTGAGAATCTCTTGGTATCCCTTGTGTGTACGCTTAGCAAAACTTTCTCATAATCTCTAGTTGGCTTCTTGGATGAACTTAGCAAAGCAGCCAAAAAAATTTCTTCGATTGACAGTTTGTCTTTTGTTGGCTTTGAGCTATGGCTTATTGTTGAAATATCTGAAATACCCCTGGTTCTAATGTCACAATGAGTTCATTACATAACAATTTCTAATCTCATGGCCTCATGAGATTTGACGAACAACAACATGAATCATTCAAAGAAAAATCGGTTGAATCACAACAATAATTGGTAGAACACACAACAATTAGTGGTAGTTTAATTCATGGCCATGAACTTGATAATCACAATTCAATTTAGAAAAAGAATGAAAAATGAAAAACCACGTCTTCGCCGGTTGTAGGATCAAGTATAACCGACTAGAGAGAGGTGACTAGGAGGTTTTTAAATTATTTTGGTTAAAACACAATTTTAGAGCAAACATGAACTAATTAAAATTATTTTACACAAGTCATGGCCTAAAGTCTCTAAGTCTTACGGTGGCACCACAAACCTAACTCTAGACAAGATACAATTCTAACTAAACAAATCAATAAATTAAATACTAGAAATATAACTATAGAAAGTAAAGACAAGAGATATAAACCACACGAAAGCCATGATAATTTTTCTCGTGGTCTTCGCCATGCTGGTCTCCCCAATCTACATTGAGGGAGCTTGAACTAATCAAATTGGCTCCTTATGAAATCTTGAGTATTTCTTCAATCCACTATGGTAGTTCTTTTCGGCTCCAGAAAATGAACTACGGTCATTCACAACCATGCTGGTTCTCTTCACAATCTTTTTTTTGAAGAGATCATCGTACAAATTACTCTAAGCTATCTAGGTGTTGGCAATCACCAAGAGTCAATGATACTTGCTTGAAAGTTTTCAAGTGCTACAATGATCAACTAGATGATGATATGTATTTGAATGCTCTCAACAACCTCAAAATAAGAAAATAGAGCAAATAAGTTGAAGAGAGAGAGAGTGGCAAAAGCTTAAGTGTATTCAATGAGGTCTAAGAGTTCTTACTTGATGCTGGTGAGAAGGTATTTATAGTCTTCACCCATCAGGATGACCGTTGAGGTCGAAATCCCCAAAAATCAAGGGATGCGATACTACCATCATGTAATGGCCTATACTACCGCGCCTGCTGTTCAATGGTTACTTAAGGTTCATTAAATGCACAGAAACTAGCTGTTAATATAAATATTGGTAGTACCACACTCACAATACCTGGTAGCACCGATTCTACGGTAGTACCGTACCTCCGTTGTGGTAGTACCGATTTTCAGAGAAGACAAAATGCTCTAAAAATGTACCTATCTGGAAATTAGCTGCCGCCAACTAAAGTGCGGTCATGCAGCACTCTGGTAGTACCGGACTCCAAGTACGGTCATACCACTACGGTACTATTGGCCAACATCTGCGGCAATACTGTTTCTAAAAAGACCAAAAGTGCACCTCTCTGGAAATAATGTACCGGCATGTAAAGGCCGGTAGTACCGATGTAGCGGTACTACCACTGACAACACTGCGGTCATACTGGATTTCAAATGAAAATCAGAGAGTGCTCCGAATCATAATTGATTAAAGTAGCACGAGATTAACTTTAAACTACTAGCCATGACCCCTCTTTATAATGCGTCATCTATTCTACCAACTTGGTATTTTTCACCAAACACCAAGACCGGTAAAAGCTATAAAAGAGATCCTTACGCTAGAATATAATTTTGCCTTGAGCCATGTCTTGATCCATATTAATATTTGGTCATCTTTGTATGCCTTTTTAAAGATATCAACAAACACTGGGACTGAACCTTTCAATCATCTTAAAAAACATTATCGTCATTAATTACCAAAATCATTTTTATGAGACCAGATGCTTCACCAGTGCCGACGTCGTGTGAGGAGCTGGCAACGACATTGGGAAAGAACCGTTGGTGGCATCTGGGAGGAGGCTTGTGGGGTAGTGGCAATAGCAGCGAGTCACAGGAGGCCGGTGGCGCGTCGCGGGCGGCCGACAGGGTTGTAGGTCGCCAGCGCCACTGGTGCTTGCGAAACCGTAACTGCCTAGAGGCGATTTAGGTTGGGAGGAAGAGGAAGAATTGAGGAAAAAAGATAAAGGTTGTGAATACATACAATGATATTTCGTGGGTAATTGTGATGAAGTTGAGTAGCAAAGAGTTATTTTCTTCCCGCAAAAGCCAAAAAAGCATCCCAGGGCTGGTTTATGGCTTTTAGTTATGAGAGGTTTTTGGCTTTTCCAAAATCCAAGTTGAAAATGCTCCTATTTGTTTGGGCTTCAACTTTTTTCCTTTTAAGTTGAAGAAAAAGTCTAAACAAATAGGGTGTAAATACTCTTGGTATATACATGTGCGTGCCACCAATGATTAATCAACTGATAGGGGCGCTTCTCACCAAAAAATGGTGAGTACTAGTGCGAGACCCAATTTTTACAAATTTGATCAAAATAACGTTTTATGAATTTTCTAGATTTCATCAAAGTTTAAAATGAATTGAATTAGAAAGGTTTAATTTGACTAAATCAAACATCAATTCAAGGTTAATATATTTTATTTCAGTTCAGAATATTCAAATATGCACACATGAATTTTTTGTTGAAATTTTCACGGCTTATTTTATATTTTTTTCTCGGTTTATTTGGATTTCTTAGTGTTTTCTAAAATAAAAAATGAAATTAAAAATTAAAAAATCCTCGTGGGCAGCGTCTTTATGTGGCCCACATATCTCCCTCCTTCTGGGCCGAATATTCTCCGTTGGGCAGCCTAGAGTAAGACACTAACAGTTTGAACTCAGCACAAGAGCGAGGGCGCTAGGCAGCCCAATCCAAAGTACTCAGAAGTCTCGACTGGATTGGGTCAACTAATGCAATTGGGCTGAATGGTCCGAGTGTGTGAGTACAAGCAGAGATATGAGTACGACTGCCGTCGAACTTCTGGCCAGTCCGTTTTCGAACTTATGCTGACGTGCGCGCTTTTCTTCACATATAAGTGTGTATTTAGTGAAAAATCGTGTGATTGTGCTCTATAAGGTACTAAATAAATTCAGCGACCTTGGCTCTGAAGAAGATTCCAGTGACCACCTAAAGTTCAATGCCGATGCTGCTGTACATACCTTCTGTCCAAGTTAATGCGTTCATGAAACGGTAGACAGGTGCATGCGTACATACTCCCTGACGCAATTTCACCATGCATGCATTAATCACGACGCCATTCATGCAACCATGCAAATGAATCGGCAGCCATGCAGATCAACCTGCAGTCATGCAGAGTAATTGCCATACACCATGCGTTGCATCGGAAGATGAACAATTCAATGCCATACAGTTGAAATGAGTTAATACGGGTATTAAAGGCAAACAACACACAAAAGATGAATGAGAATCTGTGTGCACCTTACATTTTTCAACAACAACAGCAAAAATAATGTGCCTAACAAATTTCAATGGAGGGGGTTTCAATAAGGAATATGTTGAATATGTGTACCGAGAACGACGACTACAGAGGGTGAATAGGAGCCCAAATTAACTCTAAGATTTGCTAAAATCTTTTTCTTTTGAGTGAAAGCAAAACTCTTCACTTCAGTAGTTATGAAAGCTATAAAATCAGAGACAAATAATCACAAAGAAATATCTAATCAAAATCGAGCAAAACACGTTTTGATGTGCTCTGGGTGGTCTGACTGAATGAGCAGTGGTTGTCAAGCTGGATGTCACGTCTTCACCGGGAGACTTCGCCGCCTGCCTTGTAGGCATCGCCTCGGCAGGATGGCCTGGCTTCGGCATGGGACTTCGCCGCCGACTTTATAGGCATCGCCTCGGCAGGGCGGCATGACTTCGCTGTCTGCCTCGTAAGCATCGCCTTGGTTGGATGGCACACCTTCGTCGTGAGACTTCGCCGCCTGTCTTATAGGCATCGCCTCGGCGGAGCGACTTGGCTTCGTCATGGGACTTCGCCGCTTGCCTTAGAGGCATCATCTCGGTGGAGCGGCACAACTTTGTTGTCTACCTTGGAGGCATCGTCTTGGCCAGACGGCACACCTTTACCGGGAGATTTCACCGCCTGTCTTGTAGGCATCGCCTCGGGGGATGGCCTGACTTCGGCATGGGACTTCGTCGCACGCCTTAGAGGCGTCGCCTCGACGGGGCGGCGGGACTTCGTCGTCCGCCTCGTAGGCATCACCTCGACGGGACGGTACGCCTTCGCCGGGAGACTTCGTCGCCCACCTTAGAGGCATCGCCTCGGCGGGGCAGCACGACTTTGTCATCCGCCTCGTAAGCATCGCCTTGGCGGAACGGCACGCCTTTGTCGGTGGACTTTACCTCGGCTGGGTGATACGACTTTGCCGAGCAAGCAATTGCGTCAGCTCACCCCTCGAGACCTTTGTGCTTGCTGCCGGGGGACAGAGGATGGGGCGATTGGTCACGTCAGCTCGTCCCTCGGGACCTCCATGCTTGCTGTCGAGAGAGTAATGTTGTGGGGGTGGCTCAACCCCCATGATTTGACCTTGCAACAAGCCCAATAGTATAGGGACGTGTGTAAAAAAATATACCAATGTACCATCACCTTTTGTAATTTGTAAGGGGTAGGATGAAAATTTCACATCCTATCTCATTTGTGTATATAACCCCCAAGAGGGGTATGAGAGGACCAGATCCACTCATTCTCCCTCGCTATTCTATTTGTTGTATTCACTCTACTAGTCCTTTTATTTACTTTTTGGTCAATAGCCACATCAGTAATACCTACCATGCTGTAATATTATATAAAGGGATATTTAGGATGGGTTCTTTTGACCTGTGGCTTATGGCTTAGATTTTTAAATTCTGGCTGTTCGCGAGAGGCAGTATATAGAGAAAAATAGTCGCATGCGATTTTAGTTGGTACAACTAAACTCAGTATATTTTTACTACAATCTTTCTATGGAGACCGTCTTGAAAAAATACTGGTTATTGTCGTATTTGTAAGTTATAAATTATAAGTGAAAAAGAAAAGAGTCTAAAACGGTTGGGAATTAAGGAAGGAGTAATTATTGGGAATGAATAAAGTTGCTGCTATGCTCCATTGACGACCTGGGGAAAAGAAAACGAAGGGTAAATAAAGGACTAGCGTTTTTTTACTTCGTTTATTTGTTCTGGAATATTTTGGGCCTCTGCCTTTTTTGAACCTGAGCCTCAAATACTGAGGCTCAGACGTATATACGTAAACTTGACAGTAGTTGGGCGGGCCCCATCGCTCATGGGCCCTAGGCGGTCGTACGTAGACTTGTTCAAGTCTTGGGTCGGGCCGGGCTTCAGGGCCAGGCCTGAAAAAGACTGGTCTTAAATGGAAATACCAGTGCCGGCCCGGCCCAGCCCAACATACGCTGGGACCGAAGCCCAAAATTCACATTTCCCATGAATTTATTATTAATCAAATTATTTTCTTGAGCAAAGGAAGGTGTTCGTCCCGGCCGTTTACGCAAAATCAAAAGAAAGCTACTTGATGATCTAATCACCAAACCGGTTGACCCATGTCGTGGTTACAAATCAAACAGAGAGATGGTAGTAGAGATGTTAGGTGAGTAATATTTAGGGTGCTCCCTAGGCCCAGGAGGAGTATATATATATATATATATATATATATGTGGGAGTATTTTACAATTATGTCTTTACACACAAGTATCATTCTCAAAGGCATTTATGCCATTATACATATCACATTTTGGACTTTACAGCTTTCTAACATGTTGGCTAGATTTAGGTGAGAGCCACCCCTACAACAACCCATGTTTGCATACCCCCCCCCCCAAGATTTTATGATGTTGGCCGTGTCTTTGTGCTTGACGTTCAAAATCAGTGCTAAAGATATAATTATGATCTTTTTTTCAATTTATGACTTATAGCTTCTATCAAAAAAATAAATGAGATAATTTTTCATCGTTGTTTCGAAGCGGTTTATCGGAACAGTCTTTTTAAAATACACTATTAATTTATCAGTATTCGATTCGCTCATATAAAAATCTATGTCACAATCATAAATCATCGACCATCACCATCAGAGGTGGCCGAAAAAATGCCAGCTAAATTTACAGGGGGTGATAGTATTTTTTTTTGTTCCTGTCTTGGTGGCCGTGCAAAATCCGCCTCCTTTACCTATCCAAGCGACATCACGCGAGTGCTGAGTTCAACTGTACTACTCGCAGCCTGCGAGATGAGCCAGGAACAAGCAGCCGCCACGGCCACGGCCGCTGCCATGACGTTGATGCCGGCGCAGCCCCACGTCCTCCTCGTGTCCAGCCCTTTCCAGAGCCACGTCAACCCCCTCCTCCGCCTCGGCTGGCGCCTCGCCGCCAAGGGCCTGCTCGTCACCTTCACCACCGCTCTCCGCGCAGGCGTCCGCCTTGGCGACGGCGCGAACGTCGTCGCTGGGCGCGGGAGGCTCCGGGTCGAGCGCCTGCGCGGCAGCGGGCTGTGGGCGCCCGACGACCCCATGTTTCAGATCGCCGGCGACATGGCGCGCCACGTCGAGGCCGTTGGGCCGGCGGCGCTCGAGGAGCTCATCCGCCGGGAGGCCGAGGCCGGGCGGCCAGTGACGTGCGTCGTGGCCAACGCCTTCGTCCCGTGGGCGCTCCGCGTCGCTGACGACATGGGCCTCCCGCGCGCCATGCTGTGGATCCAGTCGTGCGCCCTCCTGTCCGTGTACTACCACTACGTCCACTCGCTCTCGGTCTTCCCCGAGGCGGACGCGTCCGGCGCGGTGACCGTCCCCGGGCTCCCGGAACTGGCGACCGACGAGCTCCGTCCCCTCCTGATTTACTCGTCCGGCCAGGACGTGTGGCGCCAGATGCTCGTCGCCGATCTCGGTAGCATCCGAGAGAAGGCGTCATGGGTTTTCGTCAACACCTTCGACGAGCTCGAGCACGAAGCCATCGCGGGGCTTTGCGAGCATATGCCGGTTATACCGGTTGGCCCGCTCGTCGAGCCAGAAAACGGCAACGACGACGACGACGACGGCTGCGTCTTCGCGTGGCTCGACGCGCAGCCGCCGCGGTCGGTGGTGTTCGTGGCGTTCGGGAGCCTCGTGAACATTGGCCTCGACGAGAGCGCCGAGATAGCAGAGGGGCTGGCCAGCACCGGGCGGCCGTTCCTGTGGGTGCTGCGCGACGACAACCGCGCGCTCCTCTGCCAGGACGCGCTCGACGGCCTCATGGCCACCTGCCGCGGCGACAGAGGCAAGGTGGTGCCGTGGTGCACCCAGGAGCGCGTGCTCGCGCACGGCGCGGTGGGCTGCTTCGTGACGCACTGCGGGTGGAACTCCACGGCCGAGGCGCTCGCCGCGGGCGTGCCGGTCGTCGCCACCCCGAGGTGGTCCGACCAGTGCATCAACACAAAATTCTTGGTCGATGTGTACCGAGTCGGCGTCCGTGCCCCGACGCCACTGACAAGTGAAGGGCTCCGTCTATCCGTGGAGGAGGTCATGGGCGGGCCGGAGGCGGAAGCGATGGGGCTACGAGCGGCGAGCTGGAAGGAGAAGGCTCGCGCGGCGGTGGCCGACGGCGGCTCGTCGGACCGCGGCGTCGATGCATTTATTGACCGGATAAGGTCCGGACGTGCCGGGGCTGACCTTTCTCGGATCACGTCGAACTGGCGGTTTGGCGCTTAGCAGTAGTCTACAGACATGAGATGGCCGCGGGTGGGGCATGTAGCTCCCATCGCACGGCTGTCCCGCAGCAGAATAATCTTTGTGCAGAGCACCTTGCATGTGTTCGGTCCCTCGACGCCAAGACGCAAACAAAACTGTAGGGGCACGTACCTAGTCACCTATTCGTAAGAATAGGTATTTGCAGCTGGCTCCTGCTCACTGGTACGGTTGTTTGTACCCATGATGGCGAGGCGTGTTTCAACTTGTAGCAACTGGGATATGTCATGCGTGCTACTGAAGTGCTTAATTATATTCTTTGGTTCCGTCTCATGATCTGATCTGTAGAAGTTCATTTTTGTTTTAGATTTGGACAATACCTCTGGCAGAGCGTTACAAACGAATACAGGTATTGCAACTCCCCTCCCCCTTCTAACAGGACCTAATATAATCGCGAAAATTAAAAAAAAAAAAAACCAAACATGTTACTACCCGACTTGTCATCACGCCCATGTGCCCCATTGGATCGCGTAAAGTATGAATAAGTGGAAATTTTGATCCAAGAACTTCTTTGAAGAGAAAATTGGATCCAAGAATTAATTAAGGAGCTATATGTTGCTCAAATTTCTTCCCGTTTGTGTATCATTTAATCTCATCACAGTGGCACACATGATAGTTTCGGCAGAAGTTCACGGGAAATTCAACTCGTTTGACTGCGATAGTGAACTCTCTAGCTCTCCTATATGAATAAAAAAAAACCCGGCGATGATTCATGTTCTGGACACATGTAGCTCTGTAGATATCTGAAATTCCAAATCTAGCACCTAAAGCAAAAAAATTCCAAAATTAGCTCCCTGCCCAAGCGCACGACAACCCGGAGTCCGATCGTGCGGTGTGGTACCGCACGATCAAGATCAGAGCCGGGTCGTGCGGTACCACACCGCACGACTCAACGATAAACAGCAACCAGGGTCACAGGCTGGGTGCTTCCATTAGCATGCTGGGCAATAGGAGTTGCCTCAGGCTGGGTGCTCCCATTAGCATGCTGGGCAATAGGAGTTGCCTCAGGCTGGGTGCTCTCATTAGCATGCTGGGCATTTGTCTGGCCGCAAAGCACCACCGCATGGAGCAGTGAGTACTACTAGTACGCGCTGCGGACTGAGAAATCATTTATATGTGGTGAAGTTTGAGGTGCATACTTGTACGTATACATGCCTGCGATTATTACTGGTCGTGCGGTACCACACCGCACGATCGGACATGCGTCAACTCCGGGTTGTCGTGCGCTTGGGCAGGGAGCCAATTTTGAAATTTTTTTGCTTTAGATGCTAGATTTGGAATTTCAGATATCTACGGAGTTATATGTGTCCAAAATTCGCTATTTGGGAGATTTCCTTTGGTTTTTAGTCTATACGTGTATTCCTAATATACAATTCTGATTTAAAATTATGCCTGTTTCCTGACACCCGTGGAGGAATTCCCCTGCTAGGGGATGGATATGGAGAGATTTTTGTCCCCGTATCTTATATGGAGTTGTGGACAGGAATACTTTCCATCCTCGATTGTCGCTATATCTCTTATATACACTTATATACTCATAAATTGATACACCTACATGTTTAAAACATAGGTATTTTGCACGAGACCTAACATATTTCAGTATAGTCTATAGTGTATAACTTATTTAGTATTACTCTACTATGTGATGTATTAATAAATTCATGTATTTCTACGTAACATAAGGTAAATTTAGGCTCTTATGGAGGCCCCGCTCCCCGCCCATTCTCTGATAGGATAGAGATGAGGAAAAATTACCATAGACAGCCATCCCTAGACACTATGTCCGTCCATCGGCAATCCATCACCGCAGTTCACAGCCCCATTTCGTCCCAGATGGGCCTTTGACTACTGCTCTGACGCTCTCCTTTGCCAGCCACTTCGACGGGTGGTAAATCTCAGACACTGATGCCTCCATCCACGACAAGAATCCCTTGTGCAGTATGCATGCAAAAAACGGCTGGCCAAAGCCAGCTAGGAAAGCCCATCTCCATTGTCCATTCCATCGGCTAGGAGCCTACGGGGTATTAAAAACGGCTTTGGTTTTTGGTTTCTAGCTTTCAAAAGTCTAAAGTTGAATCAAACGTCTAGTTTTTGAAAGACGGGCGCATAAAAAGAGAAATAAAGAAATAAAGTTTGGATCGTCGGCGAGGGAGATATGGAGGGTCTTGACAAAGCACAAAAAATAGAATCCCCATGACAAGTGGAACACATTGATCACGACGGTTTGCACAGAGGAGCACTTTAGGTGGCCGAAGGCTTACGACGGGAGCTCGAGCGCCATGGAGTTTGGGAAAGGTAGAGCACGATGAGTAGATGCGTCAGGTGCGATGAATTTGATTGAGGACTCACCATCACGACGCAATCGCCACACGAACATTCGAGCTTGAGCTGTCATCGCTGAAGATTGCACCGCCGCCTGAGCTTGACTTGCTACCATTGATGGAGCTCTCGTCGTCACCACTTTAGCTTGAGCCACTACCGCCGATGGAACTCTCACCCTTGCCACTTGAGCTTGAGCTGCCGCTGCTCGAGCTCACCCCTTGCCACCCTAGCTCGCGCTCCCGTCAGTGGAGCTCAAGCCGTTGCTGCCTGAGCTTGTGCTCCCGTCACTGGAGCTCGAGCCATTGCCACCCGATCTGTTGTGATAAGGCCAGATTTGGGAAATACGACGAGTGGATGATCGCCACCACATAAAGATAAGATTCCTTTGCTTCAATTCAACTAAAATCCAAAAAACTCTAACTGAATCAAACACCTCACACTTTCAGCTTCTATTTTTATCCAGTACTATTCTAAAACCAAAAGCTCTAGCCGCTTCTACTTCCAACTTTTGGCCCAGTTCTTTTGGGGTTTTAGCTTTTCCGAAAGTCCAAATAAATCTGACGGTTTTTTGCAGTGAATTCTCCAAATGGCTTTTTGATATAAAATCATATGTATTGTACGTTTCTACTATCCACTGTCATTTAAAAATATATAAATAAAAGTTAAAAATCATTAGTCACGTAAAAACAAAATGCCCAAAGCTCCAGCTCTTACGAATGCGAAAATTACCAATCGCCACCACACGCTTAACCAAGATTCGAAACGCCTCCACGTCCGAGCCCTCTTAGCAATCGCCGCCGTGCCCTCGTCGCGATCTCTCGCCCGATC
Source organism: Bonia amplexicaulis (assembly GCA_036346245.1). Lineage (NCBI taxonomy): Eukaryota > Viridiplantae > Streptophyta > Magnoliopsida > Poales > Poaceae > Bonia > Bonia amplexicaulis. Next base: position 18,576,263 of record CM070737.1, on the reverse strand, counting down.
CCCATGGCCGGAATAAGGCTGACGCCGGAGGAGCCCGAGCTGCCGCAGGGCACCCCACCCCGCCCCCAGCTACTGCCCGCCGTTGCCGGAGCCGGGGCAGGCGGCGGCGGCGGCGGCATCGGCGTCCTGGAGATGGCGTCGGACGACGAGCGGTCGGTGGCGGCGGACTCGTGGTCTGTGCGGAGCGAGTACGGGAGCACGCTCGACGACGACCAGCGTTACGCCGACGCCGCCGAGGTGCTCGCCGCCTCGGCGGCTTCCGCCAACTTCCCCTCCGCTGCCTCCGATTACTGGTAATACGCTCTGTGTTATTCCCCCATACCAAGTACCAACTTGTGCCGAATTATCTTATTGGAATGCGAATTGGACGTTAGCGAGTTTGGAAATATAGATCTAATGAATTGTACGGGAAATATTAATGCTTGATCTCGTAGAGAGCTTGCTCCTTTAGCTGCCGTACGGGGTTATGTTCTCCTGCGGTTGCTGTCCGTACCTTTTACTTTGTGCACTTTGTGATTACGTCTAGCTTGATGATTATGTTTAGGATTGAATGAATCTGTGGAAAGAGGAAATTGTAGGGATGTGTTTGGCAACTTCCTGATTACGTGTCATTGAAAGTTCAGATGCACGTCCAATGCTGTGAACTGTTAATCCTCGGTGTGGTTAGGTGCCTATTGCCTTAGTGCGGAAAAGCAAAGAAAAGCGCCATCTTTGTTTTTTTATGCAGGAATCTAAAACCATGCGATAGGAAAAAACCATTCACTTTACTGAAATGAAACAAGTCATTCTTAATTTTGTCTTAAAAGGAGGTTTTCTGTATGATTATAGATACTTGGGGATCATATGTACCCATCACCTGTCAAATAAATAGAAGAGATGTCTGATTGCCAAGCCAATAGCACCAGTTTATCTTATCTATGGTTGCTAGCTAGGTTGGGTTATGGGTGGGTGTCCACTAATTAATGATGGACAATACATTAGGTGCTACCATATCTACCCTTCCGCTACAGGATCGGAAATCCAATAGAACATGTTTGTGTCCCTAGGGGGGCAAACTCTTCAAAAGAATCCCTTCTATAAGACAAAATCCATTCTAAAAGGCAAAGGCTTGACATCTGATGTCACAAGGAAGAATGAGACCAAGAGGCAGAGGTTGTGTCACTCCACCAAGTTGTATGAAGGTGGCATAAGTGTGCACTCTTTCATAGAATAACAATAGCTCTGTTCTTTTGGGCTGCGGTTGATGCCTTTTTGTTGTGGGGGTGCCCAACCCCTCGGGCCCTAGGGATTGACAAGTGGGCCTTAGGGCAAGCCCAATAGCAGAGGGTTATGTGTATAACAGAATGTACTGATGTACCCTCACCTTATTGTAATTATTGAGGGACAGGATGAGAATCTCTTATCCTGCCCCATTCATATATATAAAGCTCCTGGTGGTATGAGGGAGGGCCAGATCCACTCATTTTTCCTACTCACTAGCTCTCTCATACACCTGTGGTGGTCTCTAGCTAAGTCTACATCTCCCATGGAGAAAGGGTACTTAAGTACCCACTATTGTGGCCCATGCCATAACACTTTTGGTTGCGGCTGAAGGCTTTTGTCAACGATTTTTGAGACGACAGCGGACAGTGGAGACGCTGACGCAGACAGCATACACGGTTTTGGGCTCAGGAAGCCGTTTGGAGAATCCGCTTCAAGAAACCGCTCTGTTTGTTTTAACTTTCGGAGAAGCTAAAAGCCCAAAGAACAGGGCCAATCCAGTTCCTGGAAAGCTTTAATTAACAGATGTCATGCTTCAAACAGTATAATTGGGCTTTATGTGTTTGATTGTACACGATTGGTGCATTCTCTTGTTTGAGCACGGATGAGTCTCCTAGATATTTCATGGCTGATTGCGATTGGGTATAAATGGCAAGAGGGGAAAACCCTGTTTGTTGCCTTTCTGTTCTTTGTCTTTGAATTTCCTTCAGATTTGTTCGCATACTTATACAATTATTTATCAACAGTTTTCCTTTTAGTGTTCTAAAATGTCCTTGTATTGAGGCAGTTCTGACAAGGATGATCAAGATCCTGGCGAGGTTGAAGGCTCAATGCTGGGGCTCCAAAGTTATTGGGATGCTTCTTATTCAGAAGATCTTGCAAATTTTGAGGAACATGGGCACGCTGGAGAAATATGGTGACCACATCTGTCTTTTTTTTCAGTATAAAAAACCTCAAACTAACTAAATAAAAAGTGACATGTTGTCATTTTGACTGCTGCAACAAAGCCCAAGTTATTGACACTAATTGGTTTCGTGATGTAATTGTTAATATTATTTAAACTTCGAACATTGCAAGTATGGCCATGTCATCTTAAAATTGTTGGGGATGAACTATCATTATTTTTGTTGGCTATAATGCTATATTTTACTATCAGCGGGAATTTTCAATTTAATCACTGTGTTCTGTGTTCATTTTGTATGATAGATTTAGGTCTTTTGACAAAATTTAAATGAGTCACTGAGCATAACTTACATTCACATTATTGGTACCTCTAACTCAGGATTTGGATCACAAAAAATAACCTCTACTTGATTTAATTCTCGAGTTTTTTGTTTTTAGAAAATTACTCTATGCCTCATTGATTTTTTTTAAAGCTTCCCCGTTGCTATTTTCCCTAGAGTATTGTGAATGCTTCAAGATTTTCTATTGTGGGTTGTGAGCAGAACTTCTCTGTTTGTAGGTTTGGTGCAAATGTAATGGATACTGTTGGTGTTTGGACAAAAACTTTGTGCGCAAAAATTATTCAAGGCGGGACTCCGTCGGGTAATGACAATGTGAAATGTGAAGTTGACGAAAAACAATTGTCCAACTACTCTGTGCTCGATGTTGGAACTGGGAATGGCCTTCTTTTGCAAGCACTTGCCAAGCAGGGGTACTAGCCAATGATTTATCTTCAAGATGTTTTAATTATCCCCCTGAAATAACATAATGTTTCTGTGTATTGCACAGAATCTTGTTTGGCACTTATCTTCTCAAGGTTTATTCAACTAATTATGCCAATTCATCTGTTATTATATTCATCTGAATTTTCCATTTTCAGAAAAAATGATGTCATCTGTTCCATAGTGTACTCAAGCAATTAATAAGCTTCAATCATGTGCGCAGAACATGACAGTGACACCCAGTTTTTTTTCTCTCTATTAAGGTGCATGAATCAGGGTTATAGTTTGGCCATTGCCTTATTAGTTATTATTACAAGAATTAATAAAAGATGGTTGGATCAGATGATAACACATCAATCTTCTTCCTGACTTTCTAAGACTTTTTGGGACCTTTGTCTTTGTATATGTGTTAGCAATCTGTCTTAGTGCCAGTTTGACATGGTTGTGCTGTGCTGTGGAATCTAGTTAGTTGTAGACTTGTAGCGAATCTTTGCGAATTCTAGTAAAATATTTATGTTGTAGCTCTAAAGTGGAGATTACCAATTAGTTAATATATCCAAAAATGGTAAAATAATGGTGCTTTTAAAAGTGACTGTAATGCCAAACTCACCCTTATTATTTTTTGAAGGTCATATGGTTGCAAAGAAATGAACAGTTCTTTTCCCCCCCAGGTTTTCAGACCTAACAGGAACTGATTACAGTGAAGGAGCAATTGAACTTGCAAGAAACCTTGCTGCTCGCGATGGATTCACTGCGATAAATTTTTTGGTTAGTATACTATGTTCAAATGGAGGTTTCTTCTTCCTCTGCATGCTACACGCACTCAAACTGAACTTGTCCAGCTACATTTTGGTAGAAAGTCCATGCTTTGTTGTTATATCCTAAGTTCTTAATTGGGATTTACCATTGTCTAAATGTCCTGGTCCTGCCTCCTCAAAGGGCAAGGGTCTATCAGAACAGTAGCTACTCTTACCAGTCTTATCTTAAAAAAGAAGCATTTTTGCATGTCCGTCAAAAATCACTAAACATTTTAACAAGAATATACATAATTAGTTTATCCGAATTGTTTTTGTTTGTTTTTTACTTATTTTCTAACATCTCTGAAAATAACAGGGAAGATAATTAATGAGGAAAATATATACTATATTTTCTCATCGCAACATCTATGATATCCAGTTGTGATGATTGTCAAAATCAAAAGTTACTGCAGGACCTTCAATCAGTGGTAGGAAATATCAACCAAAAGTGCAGTTTCTCAGGAAGAAAATATATTCAGGACAAAAGTGCCATTACAAAAGTGTTACGGGAATAGTTACAAGGAAATAAGTAAATATACTGCAGAAGTCAATAATCTAGAGTGGTAAATTTCATGTAGGTTCATCGGTTCAAAACTTTACCTTGTAAAGGTATTTGACTTTTTATTGCCAAATAATGCACACAAAATTTTATGAAATTGGTGACCTTTCCATTAATCTAGAATGGTGACTGCTATTACTCTTAACTGGACTTGCACTTGCACAACCAAATAAGTGAAGGCGAAAACTAATGTTTTCCATCATTTTCACTTATCTTTGAATTTGTTTTATTGTACCTCACATATCAGAGTTTGTGGAATGTGGATGCTAAGTTGCTAATCTTGATTGCTGACATTGAATACTTATCAAATGGTTTTTTATTTTTTTACATTTATGGTCCTTTCATACTGTAATCACTCGTATGTCTGTTGCTATCAGGTTGATGATATACTTGATACAAAATTGGATAGGAAATTCAAAATTATTACAGACAAAGGGACATTGGATGCCATTGGATTGCATCCAGATGGTCATGCTAAAAGGTACAACAACTATGACTTGGTCATGTTTTGGTTAGCCACCCCCCCTAATTTCCTATTTGATTTTTGTTCATTTCCCTAATTCTCCAAATCTTCAAAGAGAAAATTTGTTGTGCATTTACTTGTTGATACATTCGATGAGATTTGATCATCCAAGGTAAACTGTCACTTCATTGCATGCTAGAAATTGAATAACCGGTAGTAGTTCTCGTGAGTGAATAGCTTGTCTTGGCAACGTGCAACAGTGAATAGCTTTTGCCTTTAGATTGCATGAGCCTGGCTTTCAATTGGCTTTGTAGTTGCATATCTGCAAACAGTCAAACACTTACATAATAGTGCACTTTTGACTACATTGAAAGATAATTTTATTTGGAAGTGCACGGTTCAATAATCAGTATCACTTTTGAGTTAACACTTTTCTCTTTATGTCAGAATAGTATATTGGGAGTCTGTGTCAAACTTGGTTGAACCTGGTGGCATTGTGGTTTGTACTTACTCCTACAAACTCTCTGAAACTCTCTCATGCCGCTTGTCCTCCAGAATTGAAACGAAACTTGATGCTTATGTCATCATTCTCTGCAATTTTATGTGAAACATTCTGTTACATATCTTCAGGTCATAACATCATGTAACCACACAAAGGATGAGCTTCTGCAAGAGGTAGAAGACGTCAGTAAGAGAAAATTCGGCAAGGAGGCCGTGGATGAAGGTGCAGCTGATGTGCCCCAGATCTTCCGGTACATGGATCACGTCCGAACATATCCTACTATTATGTTTGGAGGAGTTGAAGGTTCTCAAGTGTGCACCGTGGCCTTCCAACGGGTTTGAGAACTGAGAAGCGTATAACTATTGGCCTATTTATCATGTGTTGGGTCCCAATCTAGTAGAGAGAAGGACGTTCCGTACTTCACCTGTGGCCCTGTGGGACTATTCCTACTGTACTCGGAAATGGTTCCATTTAGGCGGTTTGGTATAGCTCATTTTATCCTCGGTTATTGTTGTAGCCTAGACGGGACTGTTCCTTCCCAGTTTGCCAGGGTGGAGAGTAAGAACATTTCCGAAACAATTTTTGTGTAGTGTCAACGAACCAGATGGACATCGCTGTATTATTAATGGGAGTGACTATATAACACAGCTAAAAGTTTGAGGGATTTCAGTAAAATTTGGGGCGATTGGATCAAACATTACACAACTTTTTTTTAGAGTTGCAGTTTTCAGTTCCCTACTATCCGGTAATGAAGGAAACAGGGGTGTGCGTCTTGCAATCGGATTCACTAGTATTGCCGTTTATTCCGGGACTTTTTTGGTACCGTTTACGACTGTATTTATAAAATAACCGTATATCTAGCGTATTGATAACAATAGTGTTTTTATCGTCCTGTGGTCGGGGGTCAACGCCCGTGGGTTGACGCGTAGCCACTGCCGTCCTGTGATCGAATGGTAGGTAGCTTGTCGTCCCACCATTAGACGATAGAGGCCTGCCGTCCTGTGGCAAGGCGGAAGGTGCGGATAGTGATTAAGCCGGCTGATTAGCCAGTTTAATTACCTGCCTTAATTTATTTTTTGCTTACTATTTGTTTGAATTTTTAAATATAGCAAATGAACTTAAAAAAATTATGAAAATTTATGGGCAGCTTGCTGACACAACGTACTTAGTTGTGTAATTTTTGGTAATTTTATCCGCTGTGAATGTTGTTCAAAAATTCATACGATTTCGATATTTGTTAGAGTTGTTACATATAGCAAACGAGCTCTAAAAATTATGAAATTTTGTGAGAAGCCTCCCGACATAGTCATAGTAATTGCATAATTTTTTGAGAATTTTATGTGCTCCGAATTTACCACGTTAATTTATGTTAATTTAATCGTGAATTTAACGATGCTCGGATATCTTTTGTAGTTCATACATTATAAATTTTTGTAGAAATACATGTAATAGTATAAAAAATACATCGCACGGGATGCGATATAGCTCACCCATTTGAGCCACTGCCATCTCCTCATTGCGTCTACCTCCCAGTGCGTGGCCTTGTCTTGCGTTAAGCACGAGCATATTCCGTGGGGTATGTCAACCAGTTCGGAGGTTGCGTCTTGGTTCGGAGGAGGTATGGAAACCATTCCGTTTGCTCAGTGGCCGGTAGTGGTCCAATAGACTCAGGTACAACATGTTGGGTCTGATAAGGGTCAATATTGACGTGGATACGCTCATGTCTTGCACTTCACAGTTAAATATATTATTTAACTGGAAGAAATTATGGAGCCGTATTAAATATTATAAGGTGAACTCTAATTTAATTGAGTCTTTAACTATTATATTTAGAGATACATAGTTACTACTATTTTATTTAATTATATACAGACACATACTCGATCTGTATAAGCCTAAAGTGAAGATGTGGTTATAAGGTCTCGTCGACACTAAGGTATCGTCCATCGCTTCGAGTGTATAAGATGATGAGGACATCACGACTGGACCGATTACGTGAGCACGAGCTAAAAAGATTAATCAACAGGTGAACTCGCTCCTAATTAAATTTGGCTTTAATTTACATGAGAACTGGCTACTATCTAAGGTTAGTATTTTAATTGTTCTCAGATTTGTACAAGATTAAAGCTTTGGAGAAGTACTATTCCAAACATAATCTTCTATGTACAACTCATGAAGCTCCACTTCTAGTTGATGCACTGTTCAAGCATGCTTAAACGTGGCCAAAGAGATAAAGGAGATGGAAGAAACGTGAACAATTTAGACAAGAAAAAAAAAGAAGAAAACTGCATGCTGCATGCATTAGGCTCGTTGTGTGCATGCTGCATACATTAGGCTCGTTGAGTATTTGACCGAAGCAAGGAGCACATGAAAGATGATAACCACATTTGCTGTCCAAGCTAAGGGAAGGCCATGGAAGGTCTCATGCAGCCAAGGATCAAATCCGTGCAGTCACAGCCCAAGTTCCATGCGGCTGAAAGGGGCGTGCGTGCAATCAGCAATCCAAGGAGTTTAGGTAAGTATAGCTTGTGTGCATGGTTTGTTCGGTCCTGTAATTGCGTTTGAGTCTTAGTCCGAACCAGTCTGTTGGTTAGCGAGTCAAAACTCCAAGATAGTTTTTTTTGAGTTTCGGTTTAAAACCGAATAGAAAATAACTCGGTCTCTGGCCGAATCAATCTTCAAACCGGTCTTAAGCCAAGTCCTAGCATGCGTGGGAGGTGCATAAATACCTTGCCCTCTCTTGTACCTAAAGAGACCACCAGAAATCAATCTACTATTTTTTAGAAAGTCATACGTTTGTTACTCCTAGAATTTATCATATAATTGCAACCTAGAGAGGAATCGGACGTTCTTCCCCATCGTTCTTATGATTCCTTGTGATTGGTCAGAGCGACGACGCGTCTACTTGGTGGTCGGGTAGACGGGATCACGAGCGTGTGGTTGGACGAATTCTTTTGTCACAGGTTGCTGTTCTAACAGTGGTTGGCGCCATCGATTCGTCAGGTTGCACGGATCCAAATTATCTCCATCGATCTTACGCCGTGAAGACCGGGCAATCCCCCGCATCATCTTCGTATCAAAACGCGGTTGATACGGTAGGATCTATTTACCCGTAGTTATATTTGTATTTTTCCTATACACAAAAAGCCAAAAAAATCTAAACCCTAGTTTTTGCATCTGTTATTTTAGTGAGTTCTGTTAGGTTTTCATCCATTAGAATTTTGTTTAGGCGCTGATCGTCGTGTTCCTTTGCGTCGCTTGATCATTTTGATATTTCCTTGTTTCGCCTAAACCAAAAAAAATCCCGATCGCTACAGTGCTGTGAACAATACTGCTATAGTACCGTGAACAGTAACCGCGAAAAAATGCGCTGTGTCATTTCTGTTAAATATATCCATAATTTTCCGTTCATCTTTGAGACTATTTTTTGATAATTGCATTAAGGGCTGTTCTTGGTATTAATTTATACTTGCTGAAATTTTATTTCTTTTGTATAAGGGAAAGCTAAACCTTAGTACCAACTACGAGTAAAAAAAGAAAAAAGAAGAGCCTCGGCAAAAAAAAGTGAGAGTTGGCCAAATTGGGGTTAGCTAAATCTAAGTCATAATTGCAGCTTGTGCATTTAATTCCTTTGAGCAATCTAGTGCCCTTATATTCATATTATTGCAATTGGCTAGCGTCTCTCCTAGTACTTGGTGCAAAACGAGCTATTTAATTCTCAATTTCAGATCACTTCTATTTAGCTCATTCCTTTGTTGCATCGAGTCACATTGATCTTTGCGTGTGCATTCATACACTTCACTTAAACCTTTTAGATCAGCACTTCAGCAAAGTATTCTAGTTTGGATTATTACTTAACTTAACAACATCAAGAATTTCAGCTTGCATATGTTGTTATTCTCCCTCTAAGCTCCACATATAAGCTATTGTTATATCAGCGCTTATGAAATTGAATTCATTGTATTCTATCACCTTGTGTTGTCTACCGACACCAAAGTGCGTGCAGCTCTTCAATTTCATCAAGTACGCATAAAAACTTCGGTTGGTAAGAGAAGGCGAGGATGAGTGATTCCACATAAATTCCACATATTCTTTGCTATATTTTTGCAATACTAATAATGACAGGATATTCAACATTTTGTTCCTCATGGTATGATTCTCGATATTAGTATTTTCCATTCTATGTAAGTACAGATTCGGAGGAGTATCTTAAATGGGTGGGACAACTCGAATGCGACCTCAAGTTTCAGAAGCTATCCGAAGCCAAGAAAGTGACACGAGCCACCATGAAGTTTGAAAAATATGCATGCACTTAGTGGAAGCGATATCCTGAGAAGCAATATGTCACTACTTGGGAAGAATCGAAGCAGGTCATGAGAAATGAGTTTGTGCTATATGAGTATGAGCTAGAGTTACTTCATCATATGAAGAGCATTCGCCAAGGACGTCGATCTATTCAATCTTATTATGATGAGCTAGATTATCCTATGTATCGTGCTAATATCACAGAGGCATGTGCAAAGAGAGCTTACTTAAAAAAAGGTTTGAATTCTGAGATCGCTTCTGAGATCACTGCTACTGTTTATTTAAAATATGATGGCAATATGCAAAATCTTGTGAATTATGCTATAGAGGAGGAGAAGAGAATTAAGGAAAGGCGTACACCACGGTTTAATATGAGTCCACATTTCAGTTCGCATGCCTTTACCAATACGTCACATGAGAAGATGACCGAGCATGAGACTTTCCCTTCGGTCAAGGCGTCATATAGTGCAGCCCCATTGCTACATGAGGAGATTGTGGTTGATGGCAATTGTGCCATTGCTGGCCCACGATCTATAAAGATGAGATACTTCAAAACCCATGTGAGGATAAGAGCCACATGGCCAAAGTTAGTGAGAGTGATAAAAACAGCGAGTTATGTGATTCCACCATATGTGAGGTTAAGAGCATCCAAATTGAGAGTAAGAGATATACACAAAAAGAAAAGAGAGAAATAGATGATAGAAAAAGTGAGATTGTATTTTATACTAACGACTTACTCTCTACTTCTAGTGTTGTTTGTCCCATTGTGTAGGTTAATGAAGAAGAGAAGCTAAATGCTAAACAACCCGCAGAACTTGAAGTTGAAGCTACACTACCTGCATCACCTACATCATGTGAGGAGGACGTTCAAAGTAACAATAAGGGTGATATATTAGTAGTTCATTAAGAAAAGGTAACTTGCCGGTCTCCCCTAGTCCACGTTGAGGTTAGCCTAAACGAATTGGACCGGCTCCACGAATTAAGTCTTCCACCTCAATTCCACTAGTTGTAGCTCTCTCCAGCTCCGGTTAGGTGATCTACAATATTCACAACTTTGCTGGGTCTTCTCACAACCTTCTTGAGAAGATCACCGCGCACGACGCCTCTAACGCCGTCTAAGAGTCGGCAAACTCCAAGAGTAAAAAATCAAACTCCTTGCTTGACTCTCACCACATGCAACGAATGCACTATCTCAATTTTGGACACCAAGCCCACCTCTAGATGCAACACATGCAATCTAGATACTCTCTCCCTTCTCACAAAGTGCAACACATGCACAATTGAGTGGAGAGCCTCACTCTAGCTCACAAGTACAGAATAAGGTCAAGCAACAACTACTCCAATTGGCCACAAGGGGTATAGTTTTCTCCTTATGATAATTGATACCACTTGATATAATACCACTTGTAGCATTTTGATCATTTTCGAATTTTTGCATTTCAAGTGACCTTCAAAATCTTACCTGAAAAACTGACTTACAAAAGTCTAATAAATCTGAGAAAATTTGTCAGTATTGATTAATATCTGAGGATTAAAGGTCATAATTGTAACTACCTCAGATTATGAGCACATTAAAAGGAATGAAAAACATAAATCCACTCAAAACTACTTGTAAAAATTCTGTATTTTCAGTATTTTATAATGAAGCAGAGGACATAATTTTTTATAATGTGTTCGAGTACTGTGTCGTTGTGTGTAGAGTACTCGGTGTATTCGAGTACATCATAGTCGGTATAGAGTTGTCGGTGTGTTCGAGTACTGAGAAGTCATGTGTCGAGTGCTAGGTGTGTTCGAGTACTGTGTAGTCGTGTCGAGTACTTGGTGTGTTCGACTACTCTGTAGTCGTGTTGAGTGCTTAGTGTGTTCGAGTACTCTGTAGTCGTGTGTCAGGTACACGTCGAAGAATTAGAGTCAGAGAGTAGTTGGAGACTCCAGAGTGGAAAACTGATCGTAGCAATCAGAATCGGTATTCGGAGAAGTACTGTAGCAGTCGGTACTCGAAGGAGTATTGTAGCAGTGGTAGTAGCTATAGTAGTTATAGCTATAGTGGTTGTAGCTACAGTGGTCGTAGCTGCATAGTGTCATGGTCAGTACTCGTAAGCTACAGTATCCCGATCGTGCTCGAAGATCGGTAGTATCGTTTGTGTGAGCGGTACTACCGGAGATGTGGTCGACAAGTCGTGGTCGATGAAGCGGTCGATGGAGCCATGGTCAAAGATACGGTTGACAAGCCGTGGTCGGTAAAGCGGTCGAAGGCACCGTGGTCAAAACAGTCGTGGTCGAAAGCACCGTGGTCGAAGGCATCGAGCAGCCGTCGACCCGTGGTCGGTGGCATGGTCGAGCAACTGTGGTCAAACAGGCGTGGTCGAATGACACGAAGCAAGACTTTTTTTTGTCTCGAAGTGACACTCGAAGAAGGTCTGTGTGTGGTCGTAGACCGGGTCAGGTAGCAGTTAGCCTGTATGTAACTGGTTGCATCCACTAAAGTGAGTGAGTTGGTTGGTGGAAAGCAAGACCACACAATAGTGAAACGAGTTGCTGGTGAAGGATGTGTGATCAGCAAGAGTTGTAGGGAAAAGATGACCAGATCAAAGGCTGTGGGAGCAGGTGCTCCAGCCCAGAAAGCTCGGTCAAAGAAGAAGCAGAAGCAGGAGAACGTCAAAGTGATCGAGGAAGAAGATCGGCATGATGAAAAGCCACTAAACAAGATTAGGGAGAGAATGTTGGAAATAATCTTGTTTAGAAGTCGTATGCAAGTTTTGGTAGTAATCGAAGTTGAATTGAAGTTGGATTCTGAAGTCGTAGGCGAAACAGAGTCTCAGTAGAAGTCGTAGTCAGAGAATAGAACTGGTGTCGGAATTGAAAATTTGTAGTCGAATTCGAATAAAAGTTGTAGAATTCGGGTATATAAGGAGGAGTCTTGTAATCAGTTGATGTACCACCAAGAACACAAAGCAAATGCGAGAAATAAAGAGAAGAGAAGAGAAAACCAGAAAGTATCGACTACATTGTGATCTCGCAAGATGTGGTCGAAATCGACCTACAACCACAACAAACATGGTCGGAGGGACTTACAACCACGACAAATATCGGCAGGCGTGGTCGAAAGGTGTTCGATCACAGCAACGCTAAAGAAGACGCCGTCGGAAGGCAATACGACCACAGCGGAGAAAATCTGGGCATGACCTAAAGACATACGACTGCAGCAAAATAACAGCAGGCTTGGTCATAGAAGCTATCCACCATGCTGAGGAATTTACGACCACATTATGAAGACTCGAGAAGGCTTCGTTCACAGTGTGAGTAGTCGGAGGAGGTTGCGTCTGCGCCGAGAAGCCCTGAACATGGTGGATAACAGTTTCGATCACGGTGAACAGTGATTGACAGCATCAGAAGGGATCGGACGAGCGACTGAGTGATCGTATCGTAGCAGGAGGCAACCGATCGTAAGCACTAGAAACTAGTCGTAAACGATTCTAACCGGTGAGTCGTAAGACTTCCAACAGATCCCGTCCAGATGAAGCTGCACAAGTCTCCAAAGCTATGGACCTTCTACGTCGGCCTCGAGGAGAGCCTCGACGCGCTCTCATCGACCCGCGCCGCCTATGAGCTAGCCACGGATTTGCGGGCCGCGACGCCTCAGATGGTGATCAACTACGCGTCGTTTCTCGAGGAGAAGAAGCACTTCGAGGACGCGTTCGCGGTGTACGAGAGGGGCCGGCGTCAAGGCGTTTAACCACCCACACAGCAAGGCGATATGGGAGACTCACCAAGTTCGTGGATAGGCAGCAAGGTGGAGCGCGCACGAGAGCTATTCGCCGAAGCGATCCAACACGTTCCTCCTCATGAGAAGAAGCGGCCATTCTTCCAGTGTGCCAAGTTCGAGCAAGATTACGGTCTCGCGGCACGCGAGCGTCTACGACGAAGCTGTACGGTCCGTGCCGGCAGGCGACAAGATGAGCGTGTACGAGATGCACGCGGCACGAGCGGCTGAGGTTTTCGGCGTGGCAGGTGTGAGAAAGATTTACCAGGGTGCCGTCGAGTCAGATCTCCTCTCGCACAGCCACGCGCTGACAATGTGCGCCAGATTCGCCGAGCCTGAAGAGAGCCTCGGCGAAGTCGACCGCGCAAGGGCCGTGCTTGTCCATGGAATCGAATTTCGCTGATCCGAGTGCCGATCACGAGTACTGGGTGAACTGGGAGAGTTTTGAAGTGTGGCAGTTGGCACGGCGACGAGCATACCTTCTGGGATATGATCCGGGCAAAACGTACGCAGAGACACGTTAAGCCGCTTGGAGTTCATGTGCTGGACGAGAAAGGCGAGGCGTTCTTCGTCGCAGGATGAGCAGCCAGGCGCGCTCCAGAGGAAGAGACAGAGACAGTAGTTTTGCCACGGCTTTCCGTTTTTCTTTCATTTTTGTACTTCTGGCCCTGTATGTAATTTCCCTTGTGCATTTTATTGTGTAATCATACCTGTCAATGTGTTCTCTATGGTGTTTGATCTTCTTGAAAATGAAATGCTATAATACACTGAGTGATCATGAAGTTTGGGGTTTGGATCTGTGATAGCAAAGGCTTTTGCTGGAGGAGTACTAGGGCTGCCAAGGCTAAGGTAAAATCAACTTATTGCAGATTGCAACGTGTTATTTTCCTTTGCTTCAATTGAAAGAAAAAGAAGAAGATTTAGAGCTTCACATCTTCTGGAAAATGAGCATAATTTCTTTCTTTGCCATGAATGTAGAAAGACCTATACAATTTGTTCCAATTTCCTATGTTATGTTATAGTATACACGTCAAGCCCACTTTATCTTCACTTAATCATCTTCATGACTTGTGGAGTTGAGTGGCTGTGTTTTAGGATCCCTTATGTACAAAGATATAGTCGCAATAATTTTGCATCTTCCATATCCTATGATCCTGAACCTCAAACTTCATTCAATGACTCTAAGTGCTGACTGAGCTCATAGAACATATCTCAGATATTTACAGAGCCTGACTACTAATCTCCTTGTGCAGTTTGCTACTGGATGTTGATGATATGCTGTTGAGGTGGCATCGGTTGCAAGCCCTCTGCTCCTCCAGATTCTAAAACCTCTGTCTCATGAACAGCCTGCAATCTCATTAAACTTAACATTGTGAATTAAACTGATGAATTATTTGAAATTTGAATTTCTAAATGTACGTGAGCTTGACAGACCTGGTGCTGATTGTACCAATGGAGCAATGCGGTAACTGATATCAAGATGATGTAGATTGGTATGACAATTCCAGCTATTCTGAACATCAAGAGCTGTCTCACCAACATAATTTTACGTCAGTCAGGTAATTAGGTTTGCGCATGCATCATGTCTAAGAACATAATTAGATTTCAGAATTCAGTTTTTTACAGTGATTAGTGTCATCGAGTACACTTCAGGACCACCGAGGATAAGTGAAATCGCATCATGGAGCACCAACAGAGCCATCAACTGAAGGTGTATGTTTCAGAATACATGTGCATTAGTTGACTGCAGCATGAGTGCTTATGTCCAAATGGAAGGTTTATGTTCTGTAACACTTACAAGTATGGCGGCTACACGGCAATAGATGACGCCTTTTGGATTGGAACCTTGAGATTCAAAGCTTGATGTGCCAGCAGCGTGATCTGTGGTTTGCGCAATGTTTTCTTGACCGTGACCAGCATTGAGATTAGCAGGTCTTTCTCCAGCTCTCCTACAATGGGAAGAGGGTTAGATATTAGATAGCCCTTTATCAGATTATGTAGTGTTTCTATATCAAGGATCTGAAGCACCAAGTGGTACCTGAAGCTAATTGGGTTCCTTCCATGCCGAAACAACTTTAAAGGGGCAGTATAGTTTGGTGTAAATTGCTGCACCATCAAGAGCAGACAACATATCAGTCAACAATCATGTACTGTTATTTAGCACTATAGACTGATGATGGTTATTTCATCTTCTTTCGAGTACAAAAACTGAAATGAAAACCTTCAGTATCAGGAAAACATAATCATTTTTTAAAAAAAGGATAAACTGAATGCAGCTGCTTCTTTCCTGTATCTGTTGAGAATGGTTGGTTATGATAAGGCAGTTTTAGAAAGCTTCACCTGTAAGCATATCTCACATATGGTGCCCCCCTTCTCATTACACCACCTCTGGATGCATATGTGGTGAGCGTACTGCAGTCAGCAACAAATTAATTCAAGTAAAAATTCCATTGGCGGGACTATATGGAAATCTGTTTGAAACGATAAAGAAAATAAAAGGGTAGTGTCATATACTTGGAAGTCCTGAAATTATCAACACAAGGGGTAACACCCCGTAGGAACCAATTCAGTTACGATAACAAAAAGAAAACCACTGATTGCAACATGGAAAATAGAAAGTTTGTTCCCAGTGGCATTTCGATTGAAAGAAAAAGAAATCTATTATGAAAGCAAACACTATTCCATGATTGAATGTGCAGTAATGAATAAACGGGTTCTGAACTTGTGGTTGTTACGGGGGCTGAAACAACCAGAGTTCATAACTCTCCAGCATCAAGTCTAGTTCTTTTCTTTCCTGATTACCGATCATTTCGACAACCTCTTCCATACAAATAGATTTGAAAATGTTAATACCATATGAATCATAACTATGTTGTGATGCAAAGTTCATAGAATAACCAGGTAGTTGCAAACTGGAAAAGGGGAAAGAAAACCTTGCCTTCAGGCTGCCCTTGCAGGAGCAAGGGGTCTCCATGTAGGCCTCGTCACCTTCTTCTTGGCAGATTCTGCACTCCACCATGACACCACTATTTGGCCTGCCGTCTTGAACAGCCTCAGGAACAGAGTTATCAGGCAGATCATAAACAGTTTTCATTGAAGGGATATCAAAGGCCTCAAGAATGGCAGACTGAAGCGTCGACTCGGTGACCAACCGGCCTGCCATCAGCGCGAAGTGGTCCGCCATACTTGAATCGTTTCCAAAGACAGTGAAGATTGGATCAAAACAAAGCCGTAGACAACATATGCCCATAAAGTGGTGGTTGTTCGAACACTTTTAAAAAATCTTCAGAACAAGTACCGCGAAATACGTATTCGAAGTTTCGAACCCCCTTGACAAGAGTTATTTACCCTTTTTTATACGATTCAGGAAAATATTTTTTACCAATAGAGGCCACAAACATCACACGAGATGGCAGAAAGCAGTCCTTTTTAACCATCTTTCCACCCAAATCCCTCGTGATAAAAGAGCCATGCATGGAGCTGGTGAAAAAGGCTACTGCTTACCTGGGGCAAAGGAGAGGAAGGCCGTGCAAAGCCAGCCGGGGCAGAAAAGGCTAGAGCTTTTCACACCATGAGACGAGATATGCTGGTCGCCCTAAAGATCTCGGCTTTCTCCACGGATGAAGGAAGAAAGAAGGATACGATGCGAAGGCGAAGGCGAAGGCGAAGGAGCAGGGGAAAGAAAGAGGGCAGCAGAGGCAGGCAACAACAGGCCAAGGAGGCTTGCAAGGCGGGACATGGATATCCGAAACATCTAGGGTGATATGGGGAAGCAAGAGATGGATTAGGTGGCCTTCTGCTACTGGTCCCTCCTCCTCGCCCTTTCTTGCTTCTGAAAAAACATCTGATTCCGACGTGTCCTCGTGATTCGAGCTGCGTAGTCTACTAATCTCTCCGCTGTGGCCGACTAGTGACTGGAAATAACTAACTAAGGGGAAGGAAATCAACAATTTTAATGGTCTTCTGTCTAGAACAAGCCTGAGTGATTGGGACGCTGTCAAAGATGCGAGTTGAAGGAGTACAGGAGGTCAGGAGCCAATCAGCAGGTGCTCCACATAGTGCTTGGCAATTGGCATGGTTGCTGGAGACTGATTCTGTTTTCCTGCCCGGCCATTTTTGCACTGGCACGCGCTCCGTTGGCGACCTTTTTTCTTTTTTGCTACAGCAGAAGAACTCGAAAAGGTTGCGGCCCTAGTTTAACTGAAACTTTCCTAGTTACCTGGTGCGATGATTCAGGGAATAACCGTCCTTCGCGCCCGTCACTTTCCCTGACATTAGATTGCGACATGATTAGGGTGGAGAGGGTGACAGTCGGAGGAGGGGATGGGGTGGTGGATTAGGACCCTGACCTCTGCACACCTTGGCATGCCTTGATGCCGACGGGAGGAGGAACACATGCGCGGCATGTTTATATTGGCTGTGTGACGGATGGTGTTTGCCATAGCTTAGGTCTGTTTGGCGTGGCTGCGGTTTATAACTTTTGATTAAAATTTTTGAATTTTGGTTGCTTACGGTACAGATTACGGAGAGATAGATACTCACTTATGATTTTGGCTGATACAAATGTTGAGTTTTTAACGTGTAGATCGTTTAACTTGTAGACCCCGTTTTAAGAAAATACTCTATTTAAAAATTAGATACTGTAGCAAAAATTAAAAGCCGTTAGCTTCGGAGGAGAAGAACTGGCCCTTAGTTTCTCACCAGAACTGCTGTTTAGGATTCAAGGGTAATAGAGCCTGTAATTAACTTGCTGGTGTTGTTCGATCGGTCTGGTCTAGTCTCCATGATTGGTCGCCAAGAACAGTGGTCCTTGTTATATATTCCTGAAGAATTCAGGTGTTGGGTTTGGTTATCTCCTTATTATTGAGCTTTTGGATTGGGTCTGGGTCTTGAGTGCTAAAAGATTTGCTCAAAAGAGCACGAAAGAGAGCTTGCATTTGTTGCAAAAGCTATGTGCACTATGCTATTATTATTTCTTGCATCTGTTGCAATTGTATCGTATTGGTGTCTTGCTTCTGATTTCTGTTTAGAAAAACCAGAATATAATCCAAACATCTAGTTTTTTAAATCAGCTTCCCTACTCCTCTTGCTCTAGAGATAGGCACGCGCTCTACTCCTCTCACACCCATCACGCGCACGCATATCTCCTTCACTTTCCTGCCGCTCACGTCCTCCTTCGGAAAGTTATTTTTTCAGCCACTATTATTTATTTTTAGCTCAAAGTCATAAAAAAACATCAACGAAATCAACGCTATCGCCCCTATAGACTAGGTCCCCCTCGAGCAAAAAAAAACTATAGGCTAGGACTCATGGACCTGGGTTGTCTTTGGTCCCGCTCGTTTCGGCTTAAGCTTCTGGCTTCTGACTTATTTTTCACTATTCATAATTTCGTCTTTTTCTGAACTTTTGGTTTTTTGAGCTTTTTTGCCGGTTCTTTTTTTTAACCGTATTCGTTTGCGTTGTTTGTGATGGGCTAACATATTTTTTATATTTTTTAATTTTTTTAAATTTAATTATGTTAAATAAGCCTCTGTCAGCTACAGTGCTTTTCAGCCACAAGCCACCAAAAATAAGCCAAAATGATCACCATCTTTGACGATCTGCCACATTTGAGATGGGTTTTTGTATTGCAGCCTATATGAGTCTGTTCTTTATGACTTCTAAAATTAGCTTTTCACTTTTAGTATAGTATTTAATTTTTAAATGAAATATTTTTTCAAAATAGGATCTACAAGTTAATTGTAGTATATGTTAAAAGCTTAACATCTGTATTAACTAAAATCGTAAGTGAATATCTCTCTCCGCAATCTCTATCGTAAACAATTAAAATTAAAAAATATCAACAAAAAATTATAAACCGCAGAAAAAAAGACAGCCCAGAAAGCTGACGGCCACGATTTCCCCCGAGCTGGCTACAAAATCCTAATCCCCGAAAACCCTAGCACCCGCTTTCCTTTCCTACTTTTCCCGCGCCGCCGCCTTCGCGAGCCCCCACAGCCTCCCAAACCCTAGCCTCACCACCATGGCCGGCGCGCAGGAGTCCCTCGTGTTCGCTGGCGTGATGCGCGGCCACAACGACGTGGTCACTGCCATCGCCACGCCCATCGCCAACTCGTCCTTCATCGTCTCCTCCTCCCGCGACAAGTCGGTGCTGGTGTGGGACCTCACCAACCCCGTCCAGGCGGCCCCCGACACCGCCACCGAGTACGGCGTCCCCTTACGCCGCCTCACCGGCCACTCCCACTTCGTCGAGGACGTCGTGCTCAGCTCCGACGGCCAGTTCGCGCTCTCCGGATCCTGGGACGGCGAGCTCCGCCTCTGGGATCTCTCCACCGGCCTCACCACCCGCCGCTTCGTCGGCCACGGCAAGGACGTCCTCTCCGTCGCCTTCTCCGTCGACAATCGCCAGATCGTCTCCGCCTCACGCGACCGCACCATCAAGCTGTGGAACACCCTCGGCGAGTGCAAGTACACCATAGGCGGTGATCTCGGCGGCGGCGAGGGTCACAACGGATGGGTGTCCTGCGTCCGCTTCTCGCCCAGCACCTTCCAGCCGACCATCGTCTCTGGCTCCTGGGACCGCACCGTCAAGGTCTGGAACCTAACAAACTGCAAGATCCGCTGCACTCTCGAAGGCCACGGTGGCTACGTTAACGCCGTCGCGGTGAGCCCGGACGGTTCACTGTGCGCATCCGGTGGCAAGGACGGCGTCACCATGCTGTGGGACTTGGCTGAGGGCAAGAGACTCTACTCGCTGGACGCGGGCTCCATCATTAATTCACTCTGCTTCTCGCCCAACCGCTACTGGCTCTGTGCGGCGACGCAGGATTCCATCAAGATCTGGGATCTTGAGTCGAAGCACGTTGTGCAAGACCTGAAGCCCGAGGTCCCAACCCCCAAGAACCAGGTCCATCTCCCCTCCCCACCGTCACTTTATATTTTCATGTTGTTGCTTCTATTTATTATTGATTGTGTAGATATGTATTGTGCGATTAGGTTGTGGTAGTCGGATGCACTATTGTTTTAAGTATGTTCGAATGTTACTCAAGTTTGGATTATCACTCGTTAGCTAGATTGTTTTTAGCTCATTGCATCACACACTGTAGTCGTCAAGTCACAAGTGCACTACCCTAGTTATGCTGTTTTTGAATACTGTACCTGATTTATGTTCATAACCATGTAGCAGTTCAAGTCCTGTTTTTCCTGGTGAGGTGAATATATGTTAGTTATGTGATTTAGTGCTTTTGTTTGAAGCTGGTTGGCCTTCTAAATTGATGCCGGCAATCATGATTATTAAGTCGATAAGTCGAGTTGAGTTGCCAAGGGAACGACTTGCCGACTAGTCAACCAGTGAACTAGTCGTTGACTAGCTGTCGACTTGCTATGTATCAGGAGTTAGGACTGTATTCACCTATTCAGACTGATTTATGATCTCCGATAAAGAGGAAAAACAATGCAATTCATCATTTCATCACAACTAATGGAACAATGTATGTTTCAGTGCATTAGATTTGAATATGTATGCTTGCACATGTGATAATATAAAACAAACCCACGATTCCTATCCAGAACAAGTCAAAAGACAAGTGACAATGTAGGGTATCCATAAATAATCAAATCACCTTAGCATATGTTACTATCATGGTTATTGATGCGTCGCTATATCGGCGATATATCGTTGCCATATTGCTGTGGCGGACTGGAGGGTCATGCCGTCCTGACGGCATGGAGCTGCATTGATCTGGATGCCGCCGCCGGCCTCATCTGGCTTCTCCGCCGTCGTCGTCTTCAGATCCGGCGCTCTCCGCCTAGATCCAAACGCCAGTCGGCCTCCTTGCAAGCTGCTGCCGCCGCCAGACCACTGCCGCGGGCTCCCGCCTCTCACTGCGACGACGAGGGGGGATGCCGTGGCGGTTGGCGCTCCCGAAGGCACGCAAGGCTAGTGGTGCTGTAGATCAAGGCAAGCCCGCGGTGGCTGACCCAAGCCTCGGTGGTAGCCAGAGAGAGGAAGGGGAAAGGAGGAGATGCGCTTGGGGAGCCAGCCGGAGCAGGGAGAGAGGGAGCGTTGCGGGGAGGGGATGCAGAGGAGTCGCCGGTGGCGGCCGGCGACGATGGCGCGCGGGCCAGGCGTGCTCGAGAGCCCCGTCTTGTACCGCAAATCACCGGAGTGTGAGAGAGATAAGGGGATTTTGAGAGAGGGGAGAGAAGGGAAAAGACATGGGGAAGGGATAAGGACCCAGTGAGGAAAAAAAAGAAGAAAGCAGTGATTCGGCCGCGTAGAAAAAATAGAAGAAAAGAGGAAAGAAAAAGAAGGAAAAAAGAGAGAGAAGTGAGGGGAAAAGTTTTAGCACGTGTGAATAAATTTTGATGACTCGATCTGGGACGTTGGATCTATTGGACGGTCTAAAATCTGACTAATTTTCTTAAACATTAGTTATAGGATTTGATGACTCGATCTAGGACGTTGGATCTCCATTGGACAGTCGAAAATCTGACTAATTTTTGTTGCCCACGCTACAGAAGGTAGTGAGTATGGTGTTACCACGCCGTACGTCATAAGCAATATTGATGTGTGAAGGTAGTGAGTCGCCGCGCATCGCCGCACCGTCTTAATAACCATGGTTACTATGTTAGGCATGCCTGAAGGCTGAAGCACAGTAACAATCAGCAATGGTAGTCCCCTCTCCCCTCCAATGATCTTCAGGATGTTTCACAGTTCACACCAGGAGCAGTGTAATTTTCCTTCATTTATCAACAAAAGCAGAAATGTCAAAGGGAGGCATTTGTGACGAAATATTAACATGGGAAACAACTCAACAACAAGAAGTAATTGAGTCATACAACAATGAATTCCTCCAGGCCAGGGTACTTATCTTCTGGAGCTGCAGAAAACAAACATCACATGATTAGTAAAAGTCAGAAAAACTTAAAAGTTTTACTCAAAATGATCAAGTGCCTGCTGTCCTGCTCTTTGACCTTGTCACCTCCCATTCTAATTATGCTGGGATCAATAAGTCAATACATATACATTAAATCAGCATGGACCAAACAAAAATTATTAGCAGCCACAGCAACAAAAATTAAACATAAATGCACAATAGAGGAAAAGTGAATCAAACAAGTGAACAACACTGCATAACAACTAACAAGTTAACGACAATAGAGTTCCAAATGCAAATTAAACAACATAATAGCAGTCACTCAAAAGTAAAGACCCATCATCATAATCATCACAGTCGCTCAAATAGTCAAATGTCATCCAAATCAAGGTCATCCATCTGCAAATGACCATCATTTGTGTTTTCACCAGCACCACCCTCATGCGGACTAGTTGGTGGAGAGACACCAAAATTATCCTCCAATTCTTCATCATCAGCCACGAACTCCTCTTCTTCCTCTCCATCTTCACTTTCAGCTTCATCTTCACTGCTGTGAGTGTTATTGTCCCTTGCACGGCGGCGGGAATAAGTGATAGACCCACTATGAGCTTTCCTTGGAAGATTGCGACCTTCAAGAGCACTTGAAGCACCAGCAGCAGCATCAACATCAGCCCACACAAGATCATCCCCAGCTTCACCATGAACTTTTTCATTGTTATTATCAACCCATTCATTGTCCCATTGGAACTCTTCTAGGACCATTGGGTTACCATTGCTACCTTCCTCACGCAGCCTTTGAAATCTAGCTGCCATTTTCTGGTTGTATTGAATGTACACTAAAGTATTCAACCTTTTGTATTCCAACCTGTTCCTTTTTTTTGGTATGGATCTGTATTTGAAAATGGAGATAGCAAGTAAAGGTAGAGGAAGGAGTAAAGTAAATGAAAGCTAGTGATATTCGTGGAGAAGTATTTTGTAGGCTATAGACTTTAATTTCTCAGAGCTGCCTTATACCACATCATCGAATAAGAACATTGCAGTGCTTCTATTGCAAATGCAGAGTGCAAAAATGATGCACATAGGATCTGACAAGTCATATAGACAAATTCTAACTAGCAATGCAGTATGCCAATGCCAAGTATATTATACATTACTAAATGTGCCATGTTACAGGATTTTTGCCATTTCAGTCACAGTTCCACACAAATATGCCTGAGCAACTGTTAACATATACTTATGGTGCAGTGCTTCTATTGCAAATATGTCACTGTTCCACACAAATAAGCCTGGGGAACTATGACATCAGTACTCATTATTATGTAAACTTACGGTACATGATTTAAAAGGAAGAGTGGTCCTACTGCTACTTGTGCAGTCTGACTCTAGAAAGACTACCATTCATGCTAACCACAATACCACACAACTGCACAGAACCAATCAGATCATTTCCCAAACCAAGTAACCAACTGTAGTGTAACAAATCCACATACGCAGACAGCAGATCCACATCAAAGGAGTAGATGCAGACAACAGGTTACTTACAAACTAACAGTTAACACTTACAAATTAACAGTTAAGTAGTTAACATCAGTAATGAGTAGATCAGTACAGTAACAAGCTAACAAATACTTACAAACTCAAAGGCACTCCAATTGCGCTCACACCCAGAGGCTGAACAACAAAGACTAATTATACGCTTTGCAAATGATTGGAGCTCATGGGCAAGGCCACCATATGTAGACCACCAAAGAACTACAAAGAACATATGCATAGTGATTAGTGAGCTATGTTAGAACTGAGAGCTTTCAACTTCAATTATGAAAAATTGAAAAGAATCAACAGATAGAAAATATGTTAGAACTTACAAGGACTCTTTTTTTGTTGTTCTCTGATTGCCATTGGAGTTGAAAAGACATGGACTGTCTTACCCATGTACTGATCAGCTTGCCTACTGATCTTGTCTAGAAGATCATCATCGGTGACCATCTTCCATAGCAAGTCATGAACATTGACCTCAGTGTACTAACTTCTCTTTTATCTGTTTTCTGCAATTCGTAGAACCTATTTGGATTCAAGAACAATGCTGCACCATACAACTTTTGCTCCATTTGGTCTTTCCACCTCTTGTCAATGATTTTGTTCACCTTCTCTAATCTCTAGTAATTTACTCCTATTTTCGAAAGCTGTATTGATCTTCCTAGCAGAATCCATGGCTGTAGCAAACCTCAGCCATTGCTGGCCTCTCATCACTGTCTACGACCCTCAACACAATGAGAAGAGGTTGTGATGCTCTAATGCAGTCTTGCAATGCATTCCAAAACTGAGTAGAAAGCATAATTTCTGCCACCTTCTTCCCAGCCTCTGTGCTAGCCAATTTGGACCTATTCCAATCATCACTAACAAAGAGACACCTCAAAGCTTGCTTGTGCTTAAAAAAACTCTGCAGAGTAAGAAATGATGTAGCAAATCGAGTAGCCGCTGGTCTCACAAGGTCCCCTCCTGTCCTTTCCCTCATTGCATCAAGAAGCCTCCCATGCTGGTAAATAAATGTGGTCACCCGTCTCGCATTTGCAATGCACTTCTTGAACATTGGAATCTTCCCAATACCCTCGAACATAAGGTTCAGACAGTGGGCAGCACGAGGGGTCTAAAATAAGGTAGGAATCTTCTGCATTAGAATTTTGCCCGCTGCCTTGAAGTTAGCCCCATTATCCGTGACAATCTGAACAACTTAATCCCTTCCAACTTCATCAATTTTTCCTCTCCTATCAGTCCATCCATTAGACATGAGTGTGCAACCGTATTTAGCCCAAGCCAACTCATGCTTCTCTCACAACTTATCGGTCTTCTGCTTACATTTCTCAAGCAATGGCAGCCTCAATTCATGAAAAGTTGGTGACCTATACCTAGGACCATATTGCCCCACAGGCTCAAGCATAACCTCCTATGTCCTTGAGTTGGCAACATTGAATGGTATACTACACATAAAAAAAATCAGCAACATGCATATCGACCGTCTTCTTTTCTTCCTTGGTCTTCCTTGACAATGTAGTTTGAACAAGCCCCTCTTTAGCATGCCTGTCACGAACAACATCTTCAGGTGCCTTCCGAAGCATAGAAGCAATTGATTTTGAGGTGTTCGCAGTTGGCTCTGACTCTTTTGTTATGCAACAAAAGCGAAAGTCCTTTTAAGAGTTGTCCCTGAACTTGGTTGTCTTGATTGTGCAGCAGCCACAGCTCGAGGTTCTGCTTGTGGTTGCACCCCTTCATCAGCACCACAATCACTTCCTCCGTCTTTACCTCCTTCATTATCAATCTCAATGGGGAAGTCAATTTGTTATAAAAGAGTGGGTGTGTCAATTTGCTGATGTGCCGTCAATTTGTTGCACTATTGTCTCTGCTTGCAGATTACTAGCATTGTCCTTGTAGTACTTTCTAACAATGGGTTGTGCATGTGAGATGTCAGTTATAGCTTATGCGTCAGAAGGATTTTAGCTATGCAGTATTCTGGCTGTATTAATCTTTGGGAGGTCAAAAGATTTTCTGTTTATGTTGTTGGGATCTTTATTCCCCCCATAGGTTGTGGTATGTTCTGTTTTCTCCTACCAATTACCATAGTGACCTTTGTGCTTTGTGTTACTGACTGGCTTATTTTTCTGATCCGAGGTTGCGGTATACTTGCTGCTGTTAGCGGTTATATAGGATGAACCATTTTTCATGCTTTTGTTCTTGAGACGTTTATATGTATCCGATATGGCCATATGAGATCAGTTTAATTAGCAGCACTCTTAGTTTTGCTAGTAAATTTAGTGTATGCTACTAGCTCTTGTCGGTTGAATGGGATCTGACTTTCTGTTACTGCCTTGCAGATGCTCTACTGCACAAGCTTGAGCTGGAGCGCAGATGGCAGCACGCTCTATGCTGGTTATACTGATGGAACCATCCGGATCTACAAGATCTCAGGGTTCAGCTACTCGAGCTAGCGATGAATCCTGTTTCAATGGCCTTTTGTTCTGGGAAACGGTTGTGGTATCTTGCTAGTTGTTCTTTTGACTGTCTGAAGGCATAATATCTGCCTTGGTACTTGTAATTTACTATCTATGTGTTAGCCTCAGTCATGAGTTCATGGATAATGTGGAATAGGGATCTGTTTTGCACCATGTGTCTGGTTTTCGACTGTTGTTTCAATATATTATCTCACGAATCATGCAATCAAGCAAGCAAGCAACACAGAGCAGCCGTGTCCAGATAACGCACGCCGTCAACGAGAGGGCGACGGCTGGGACGAAACGCACGGTCACTCGTCAATCGTGAAGGCCTTCTTTCACTGTAAATACTTGCTACCAGTTGGCATCTCGAGTGAAGTGAGACCACCAGGTATTTCCGAACAACGAGTGTCAACTTGTGCGCCCAAAGGGCGTGGCCGGATCTTGGATTGGACTAGTTGCTGGTAGAATGGTGGCAGCTGCGGAGCCACGAATTTAGACGTCGGTGAATCAAATAAGCTATACAATATAATTAATTTAATAAAAAAGATGAAATAGTATTAATACAAATAAAAATAGCAAAAAACTGAAAGAATATAGTATAAATTTTAAGGTCATAAGGGGGCGTACCTCTGTCAACCCTCTCTCCCTCCGCTCCGCACCTAAATGGAGGGAGGGGAAAGTGGTTGGCAGTAGCGGATCTAGTATTGGAACACGTCTCGGGTCAAATTGAACAAAGTAACAATCTAGCATATCACAAATCTAGAACTATATTATGATATAACAAAAAATACGTAACAAATGTATTACTGATATAAAATTTTTGCTTAATACTCAATACTTGAAGAGTTCAAGTTTTCAACACATTGAAGAGTTCGGCAAAAGTCTCACCTTGGCTTGCTCCTCCCACCAGTCCAGCTCGACAGCAATTGTATCGGTCTTCAGATTGAAGCTGAGGTCGGTAGCGTGGAGCTTGAGGACCTTCTAATTTGACAAATCCCTTTTCAGTGCATCCTACTTGTTCTTCATTCGCTTACGAGTGTACTGGCGGCCAGTCCGCTCTTCGAACTTCCGAAGAAGGTTTGAGTACCCCTTTCCAGAGGGGTAGTTCACTGGTAGGTTGCCGGCCTCTTGTTCCTCCAGGCAGACGACAATGAAAATGTCAATTACTTCGTCATCCCAAACAGTAGGGACACAGTGCTTGTTGTACATGTCCGGGACCCCTTTTCTGTCAGTGGCCAGAACACATCATCGTGCACAACAGAGGATACCACAATCATGGCCAAAATAATCGGCTACGAAGGCACACCAAAAGCGAATTGTGTGGACAATGTGGGACTTGACCGACCGAATGCGGAGGCCACCGATCTGAGACTTGTTCGAGCGGATGGAGGGGGGAGGGGCGGCGGATCTACCCACACAGATAGCGGATCTTGTAGGGGCAGGCTAGGGAGCGTGGGAGCTGGGCATAGAGACCGGATCGACTGGCGGAGAAAAAGCTGGATTTGGCACTATTGTGCAAAGTATTTACAAAACTAGCCGTATGCGGGGCGTACTTGTAGAAATGACACTTTTGCCATCCAATGTGTGGGCGGCAGCACCGGCGAGGCGATGCCACCCGGTGAGGGGATGACAGTTGATTAAGCTGGCATATTAGCCGGCTTAATTACCTACCCTAATTTTTTCTATTTAGTATTTGTTTGAATTTTTCAATATAACACATGAGCTCAAAAAATTACAAAAATTTATGTACAATTTCTTGACACAATGTACTTTATAGTATAATTTTTGTATAATTTTATCCATTGTGAATGTTTCTCAAACCTTCATACAATTTTGATATTTTTATGAGTTTTTACATATAGTAAACAAGTTCCAAAAATTACAAAGTTTTATGTGAAGCCTCCTGACATAGTCATAGTTATTGTGCAATTTTTTGGGAATTTTATGTGGTTTAAATTTGCCATGTTTATTTGGTTTAATTTAATTATAAATTTAACGATGCTCAGGCATCTTTTCAAGTGGCTAACTTCTGTGCTTCGCATATGTGTCGATCAATCGTGAATTTTGATAATTTAATCATGAATTCTGATATTTTTATGAGTTTTTACATATAGCAAACAAGCTCCAAAAATTATGAAATTTTATGTGAAGCCTCCTGGCATAGTTATAGTTACTGTACAATTTTTTGGGAATTTTATGTGGTCTAAATTTGCCACGTTTATTCGGCTTAATTTAATCATAAATTTACAAATATTTCACGATTTTTTTACAATTTTATACATTAAAAATATTTGTACAAGTAAAAGTAATTGTAGTAGTAAAAAAATGCATCACATTGGATGCGATATGGCTCACCCATCTGAGCCAGTGCTACCTCCTCGCCGCGTCTGCCTCCCCATATGCAGCCTTATTTTTCGTTGAGCACGAGCATGTCCCGTGGGGTACGTCAGTCGGTCCGTAGGTTACGTCTCGGGTCGGAGGAGGTATGGAGATCGTTCTATTTACTCATTGGCTGCACGGTGGTCCAGTAAGCTCAGGTACAGTAGACTGGGTCCGGTAAGGGTCGAAGTACTCCAGCTGAGATATGCCGAACTACGAGCCGCCCGTAATGATGTCTTGAACGAAGGACTCTAGAAATCCCCTTCATGGTGCGAAAGAGCTCTCGCATTGACCGTATGACGTGGCAGCGAAGCTGGAGGAGTTCTACCCCACCGAAGTGTCCAAACTCTGGGTATGCTGTGAACGTTGAGATGAGCAATGACGAACTGCGAGAAATTCGTATTTATGGCTAAGAGAAAAGTAAACAGGTGTGCTCACCCCATACATTGAGGACCTATTGTCACGAGTAGCACTTCGGGTGAGGGGGGACGACACAGACATAACGACATTAGTGCGAACGAGAGAGTGCGCGAGGGGGCACGATACACACAAAGTGACAATTGTGCGAACCACATAGCAGGAAAGAAAATATAGTACGATTGGCTGACACATGCGCCAATCATAGAGGTCAGGCACTTGAAAAGATGCCTGAGCATCGTTAAATTTATGATTAAATTAATCCGAATAAACGTGGTAAATTCAGACCACGTAAAATTCTTAAAAAATTACACAATAACTATGACTATGTTGGGAGGCTTCACATAAAATTTTGTAATTTTTAGAGCTCATTTGCCATATGTAAAAACTCATACAAATATCAAAATTGTATGGATTTTTTAGCAACATTCACAATGAGTAAAATTACTCAAAAATTATATTGTGAAGTACGTTATGTCGGGAGGCTGTATATAAATTTTTGTAATTTTTTGACCTCATTTGGTATATTTAAAAATTCAAATAAATACTAAACGCAAAAAAATAGGGCAGATAATTAAGCCGGCTAATCACATGTCGTCCCCTCACTATGCCTGCCTTCTACCGGGCGATAGGCTGCTTGCCGTCTGCTGACGGGTGGCAGACGTCTTCCGTCGGCTGCCCCGCCACACGTCGTCTCGTTTAAGATCTTGCTCGATCCACGTAATCGGCAAAATGTTATTTCTATAAATATATCTCGCATACGGCTAGTTTGTTTCCGTGGGAGTGGTCGCCGAGAGCGGGTGAGGACGAGAGCAGAAGGCAATGCGAATGGAGAACGTGAATGCGCGTCTCAATCCTTCGCGTCTTTTCGCATGCGCGCAACGGGTTTTCAGAAGCCGCTTTTCCAATCAGACTGTTCGAACACGCTTCGGTTTCTAGGAGCACAAGGCAAAACGCGGCCTTTTCCTGTTGTCGACCCGAAAAAGAAACCATTAAAAAGTGCTATAGAACATTCGACTATTTTTGAAGGCAAAAACAGTCAGATAATCTAGGGCCGTTGGATCTCTATCCAACGGATCCACTCATATAAGCACCCTCTCCAAAAAAATCTCATATAAGCACCCCCTCTAAAAAAAGATCTAGAGCGTTGGATCACCATCTAACGTTCTAAAATCTGACTATTTTTACCTCAAAAAACAGTCGAATGTTATATAGGGCCTGTTCGGCAGGCTATAACCCGCTCGGCTTTTCGCAGCCGCTACAGTACCTAACTTTTAAACGGAGTATTTTCTCAAGACAGGGCCTACAAGTTAAATGTAGTACACGTTAAAAGCTTAACATCTGTACCAGCTAAAATCTCAAGTGAGTATCGATATCTCCGTAATTTGTAGCATAAATAATTAAAATTCAAAAAATTTAGCCAAAAGATATAAGCCGCAGAAAAAAAAACAGGCGCATAGCTACATACATGGCTGAGACGCTACGTCTCCTTCACTCCACTGTCCGCTCCTCCGTCTGCCTTTAATGGCGGCTCCCGCAACCACGCGACAAGACGCGGCCGTATATATGCCAACCAACCGCAGCTTGGTTGGCCAGTTGGGCGCTTTCTTTCCTGCGCGAGGGGGAGAGGAGGAAGAGGAATCCCCCGCCCAGTGGCCCTCGCGGAAATGCGCCCCCATACGGTTGTGCGCTCCGTGTGCGGCGCTGCCTGCCGCCCACACGTTTTTATTCCCGCGCGGCGGGGCTGCGGGATAGATTCAACTGGTGACTGGGATGGCGACGGGCGGGGCGGGAAAGGAGTGGGTGTGGCTGATCCCTCGATCTGTTCTTGGCTGTGAGCCTGTGGCGCAAGTGGACGGACAGGTGCCGCCGCCGCTATTTGCTTCGTGGGGAGGGGCTTCTTTTAAGCCTCTTGCGTTCCTGACCAGGAGAGGTCTTGGTTGGTTTTGCTCCTTTTTTGAGTTCCTAATTGGCTTGTTCTTGCCGTGTTTGGTGGTTGCTGAGCTCGCGCTGGAGGCGCTCTGATCTGATTTTGGCGGAGAAAGGAAGCGAGCGGTTGGTGAGGTAATTGAAAATTTGCCTGATACCTCTCGAATGGTTGCTCGTTCAGCTTTGCTATGGTAGATTTGCTTGATTTTTATTTGATTTATGGGCGGTTGTTTTCAACAAATCCGCTTAAAAGATTGGCAAAGAAAGGGACTTCTTTTGTTGCTATTGTCCTGCTTCACATAATAAGGAAAGTTTTCGATTTCTTGTTAGTGTGTCAAGAAGGTGTTTTTTTGTGTGTGTCATCTTACTCTTGGAAAAATTATTGACATATCATATATGTCACCTAACAACAAGGTGTAGCTTACATATACAAGTTTAGCTATTTTCCTTGCTGTGGTAGTACATAACACAATTAGACAGTAAGCTATCGTCTGTGGGTTGCCTTTTAAGTTATAGCAAGCAACTCCTTAAGGCCACCATTGCACTGCGTCCTCCATAATTCTTGAAGTATGGCATCTCAGTGAAGTTCTACCGTGTTGTTGGCCACGTTGTTGTATGTGTCTTTGCTTGAACTGGATCTGATAAATTGTACTTTGTGCAATTTTAGTTACTATTGCGTAGTTAATTAGCTATATATTCACTTAAGCTGGTAATGCCTTCAACACTTCACATATTTTGGGAGTACAATCTGTATTTCTGTTTAATCTGCACAATTTTTTTAATGAGAATAATCTGAAAAAATTTCATGATCTCACCTTCATAGAGTGGGATTAAAAAAAGGCAGTTTCAAATTAAATATTTTGCGGGGTTTGTCCTTTTTGTTTCACTCAATCTATAATAAATTAATAAGGTTATAGAACATATCAAATGCCATCTACGTTAACATCTTTTCTTTTTTTTTTTTTTGAAAATTTTCAGTGGTACATTGCTTAAGTTCACTGTATGGGTGATCTGCACTACTAACCTTATATTTTGTCGTTAAATTCTCCTTGTTAATTTAGGCATAAAAATTTTAACAGATTTTGTTGTCCTTTAGCTCTTCCTGTCTTTCTTTTTTTTTTTTTTGCAAAATTTACATGGTAAGTTGTTAACCGATTAAGGGTCTGTTCTTTTCCTCCGAAGCTGGCGGCTTTTGGCTTTTGTTACAGTGTTTAACTTTGAAATGGAGTATTTTCTTAATACGGGGTCTACAAGTTAAATGCTCTACACGTTAAAAGCCTAACATCTACCAGCCAAAATCGCAAATGAGTATCTGTCTCTCCGTAATCTGTACTGTAAACAGTCAAAATTCAAAAATTTCAGCCAAAAGCCATAAACCGCAGCCGTCCCCAAACAGGCCCTAACTGTTGCAATACTCCCGTAAATTTAATTGTTTCACTGTGTATACATATTGATTTTTGTTAGGGCACTTAACAATTTGAATTACATGTCAGTTCTTTTCTTTTTTTTTTGCATAAGCTTCAAGCAAATCTTTGAAGCTGAACTGCATTCCGATCATGTCAGACTGTGCTACCAACAGATTTGGTGAGAAGGAAGATTTTTGAAGTTCTGCCAAGCAAAAAAGATATCAGAGAACCATCTTACCGCCAGCATTCCCTGTGGACTAGAGCAAACATCAGTGCAGAACCTCAAATTGGCAAGAGCTGTAGTCCTTTCGAGGAAATCGATGATGTTGGCTATTCAAAAGATTGTGGGACTTTACCTTTCGATCTCATGAAAGGCAGCTAGAGTGGCCGAAAGGTTGATGGTGGGTGTGAGCCATGGAGGTGCCTCCGCAGGGAATACACGGCAGTCCAGTTCTAATATGTGGGGTGTAGCACGTGATGTTTGCCAAGAAGTTCAATGCAAGAATATTGATCAGATTGATAGGTCTTTTGAAAGTTCTATGATGCAGAAAAATGCTGCTAAGACAGTGGTATCGGAAAATTTTTCTGTTCACAAGCTTTCAGATTTATCTGTGGATTCTCATAAACTTTTGAGGTCTGACAATCTGAGTTCAGAGTGGAGTCACTTCCCTATGTTTGAAATCAACAGGAAGATTGACAGTATGCTTAATCCAAGACGGACATCTGATAAGATTTTTGTTCCACAAAAATCTTTGAAGGTAAACATGTCTACATCTAATGTGACGCCATTTTCATCAAAGGAATATCAGTTCCATACGCATCGAGTAACTGATGAGAATATGAGCCGGTGCAAATCTGCTGGAGGCATGCCATATCACCTAGATGATCACATCGGTCTTAATTCTGACCATGCAGGAAAAAAACTGAAAGGCCATCTGTCAATTGAAGAATCATGCTCTTGCAGCAAGGATGAAATTAACTCATCATGCTCATTAGCAGATGAGCGCCGCGGTAACCATTATTTTGCAAATTCAAAGGAGTCACCTCATTGGTCTAGCGAGAACAAATTCATGTTTTCAGAAAGCAGAAAAGAGAATGAAATTATTGAAGGTTCTTTCTTGGAACAGAAGTTAGGAGCATCTGAAGGATTGCAAAAACAGCAAGATTTTGAGGGAGCAGCCTTTCCTGAGCCATTACTGGGTAGAGGATACGAGATCAAACAAGTTAACACTTCTGCCATCAGCAAGGGGAATGAACTGGACATTAATGGTCATGGTATGGTATTTGCTAACATATTACATGGTGAGCAACAGCATCTGAGTACACAGAGAGCTGACTCTGCAGTGAATTTGACAGAATCGTGCAAGTTACCCGATACAATTGAAAATTCGGTGACAATGAAGAGCAAGAGTGAAGCACTGCCTCATGGAAAGCCACCAAAGAGCAAATTGACAGATAACAAACAAAAGGGTCCCTGCTTATTTGAAATGTTAACACTACCTTCCAGATCGCATGTCACATTCTCCAAAGATCCAACATCTTTGGGAAAATCTTGCGGTAACATGGGCAGTTGTTTATTGGAAGCACAGAAGCAGTTCTCAACTAAAACCGATACATTGTACTGTGATGCTCACCATGCATCAAAATCCACAGCAGGTGAGACTGGTATTAGTTAAGACTTGGAGCATGGTCTTCTGGTGCACCTGGATGACAACAACTTCCTATTTACCAGGTTGTTTGTGTCAAAAGGTGCTGCCTGATAATGTCCATAAGTGTGAGAAAAATTGTAGTCTAATTTGAATTATACGTATATTGTAATAGCTCTACTCATTGCAATGTTAATGATTGTTTGCTCTGGCTTCTTTGTAGGCTTTGCTTCAACTTCAATACGAAAGGTATTACCACTCCACATTAAATTTGATGTCAGCTTAGTAATTAGTATATGCAACCAAAAAAGAGTTCGGGTGCTCAAAAATGCATGCAAGGCATTTCAACATTCATTGAATCATGAAACATTATTTATATTTCTTATATGGAAGCATGCAACAGCATATGGGCTGACAGATACAGCTCTCTTTTCCGTTTTTGTTCTCTCTCTCGCAGTGATACGCATTGCATGTTATGGGGAAAGTATGAAATAATTAACAATGGCTATTAAAATATGCACATTCTTAAAATATGCACATTACATACTTTTGTGTGTCCTGCAATGTAAATCAACATGCTGCAGAAGATGTCTACCTTCAAGAATGCAACTCAGTTTGTTTATATGCAAGTGGATTCTCCTATTCAATTCCCAGAGTTCAAATAATGAAAAAAATCACTTTGTCTTCCCGTGAGTGCTGCATTTTCTACAATTTTGACAGGGAAAAAGCCTAACCTGTGCATGGAAGATCATAAAACCAGTTGTACTCTGAAATCAAAACATATGTTGGTACAACAGATAGCCCAGAAAAGGTCTCTGTGGTCTTTGGTTGAATCCTTCCTGCTCCTGAACTTCGCTACCAAATTCAGGGTTACAAATTGCAATCATTTATGAAATTTATTAGATTGCTTGTATGTTTCACTACTTGTCCGTATTCTATATTCCTCATAAGGACAAAGGACCCTCTCAAGATAATTTTTGGAAATCATGGAACCACAAAAGTGTGGGAATTAATCTTGACTTAGCATTTGCATTTAGTTGCATGGAAGGAGTAGTGGACCAAGTGTGCGCGTGTGCATGCAGCTTCTGTATGCGCAGACCCAGTCGGAGGCATGGCGCAAGAATTAGTCATGAGTTAGTTGGGCTCATGAGCCGTGAGTTCAGGCTAGTGGCGTGAGTTGAGTCTGTAATCAGTTAGTTTGTTGAGTAGTTAGTTTTGCATGCACCGACGCTGTGGAGTGCATCTTCTTGAGTGTGTGTTATGTGTATTTAAGTCCATGTAATGAGTCTTTGGGGGTAGTGGAGAGAAATATGTAGTTCAGGAATAGACTGCGTGTGTGTCCACAAGTATATGCTGTGTGTTTGAGAAAACATGACGCGAAGAGAAACCGAAAAGCCGCAAGGTCGTTTACCGCAAGACAACTCTTTGCGTCTGTGTTCTTGAGTTCCAGTGTGATTGCGTCTGTTTGAGTGTGTTTCTGGTGCTGAGATCCAACAATTCGTATCAGAGCGAGGTGCGAGGAGAAGTCGTGCGACACGGCTCGGTCGGGCGACGACGGCTCTCGCCGGCTGCGGCGCTACACCTGCGGGGCGCAACGCGGCGCGATGTCAGCGGCCTGCGAGGTGTGGCATGACGGAGCGATGGGCTTCCGTGATGATGGTGCACGACAGCTAGCGGGGCGAGCAGCGGAGCGCGGCGGCTTAGGTGATGTGCAACAGCGTCGACGACACCGCGTCGTCGAGGGCGTCAGCCAAGGTACAGGCGTCAGAGACGGAGGTGAACCGGGCGTGGCAGGAGCACAAGTGCATCAAGGCCTCCGAGGCCTTCGCGTTGCAGCTGCACGAGATACGCCCGGCAACCTTGTTGCCCTAGTGTGTGGCTGGCTGTAGTGGTTGTACGCCACATCTGGTAGCTGCCGTGAGGTATTGTGGAGGATAAAGAATGAGAGCATATTGAAAAGCTCCGGGTCTGTCGAGTGCCAAAAGCTGTGTGTGTGCTCATGACACTCTTCTGTTTTCCTCCACTGTGAATTAGTTGTGTGCGTGTCCAGGAGCTTAGTAGTACAAGAGAATAGAAGTGTGTTCTCTCCGTGTACTCCCGTTTAGCTGTTGTACATGTGTGTATTCTCGTGTTAGTTGTGTCCACGAGAAAGCGTGAGTTCTTGTAGGTGTGTCCAATAACTCATTAATGTAAGCTCCGGTCCGAGTCTCCGTTGCCGATGGTACTGGCGAAAGACAATTGGAGCTTGATAGAGGCTGAAGTCGCGGGGGAGGTGTGTCACCAGAGGTGAAGTGAAAGACGCTAGCAAGTTGTGTCACCGACGGTATGGTTAGCAAGAAGAAGGCAAAACTTCTTGAAGATGCGTCAGAAGATCGGTTCTCAGATGAGGAGTAAGTCATGTCAAGATTAGGGGGGAGATTGTTGGGAATTAATCTTGACTTAGTATTTGCATTTAGTTGCATGGAAGGAATAGTGGACCAAGTGTGCGCATGTGCATGCAGCTTCTGTATGCGCAGACCCAGTCGGAGGTATGGCGCAAGAATTAGTCGTGAGTTAGTTGGGCTCATGAGCCGTGAGTTCAGGCTAGTGGCATGAGTTGAGTCTGTAATCAGTTAGTTTGTTGAGTAGTTAGTTTTGCATACACCTGGACGCACATGGGAGTGCATGCTGCTGGGTGTGTGTTATGTGTATTTAAGTCCATGTAATGAGAGTCTTTGGGGGTAGTGGAGAGAAATATGTAGTTTAGGAATAGACTGCGTGTGCGTCCACAAGTATATGCTGTGTGTTTGAGAAAAACATGACGCGAAGAGAAAACTGAAAAGCCGCAAGGCTTTTTCATGGCGGCACAACTCTTTGCGTCTGTGTTCTTGAGTTCTTGTGTGATTGCGTCTGTTTGAGTGTGTTCCTGTGTGTTTGAGAAAAACATGATGCGAAGAGAAAATTGAAAAGCCGCAAGGCTGTTTCACGGCGGCACAACTCCTTGTGTCTGTGTTCTTGAGTTTCAGTATGATTGCGCCTGTTTGAGTGTGTTCCTGGTGCTGAGATCCAACAAAAAGTTAATTTATATTGGAAAACCTACAATTTTTTTTTATTAATGTTGTCTAACTAACATTGTTCCACAGGACTCTGGTTGTCCAAACTCGGCAAAAACTGAATGGGTAGCGACTTCATCAATTAAAGGAGCATCAAGCTGCAGTAAAGGAAATGAAACGCTCAGCATGAGTGCAGAACATCATAACTCTTATTCCGAAGCAACTTGCGCCAATAAGCAAGAATGGAGCATGTCGGAAACATCAAGCATGAACTTAGATCTAGTTCTTTTTCAAATAAGCAGAATGAAAAATACAATTTCCAATGCTCTAGTTGAGTCACCAGTATGTTCAGATCCAAGTGGCAAGTGGCTCAAACGCCTGCAACATGATATTTCAGATCCTCGTGTTCCTTGTTCCAAGAGGCCAAAGATTGGAGATGGTCCACCACCTGGAGGAACATGTACTCGAGTGCTTGATTATAACAGGGACAATACTGGCATGATCAAACATGTGAAGGGCGACCAGCTAATCCATGAGAGTTTGATGGACAAACAAAACCAAGAAGGTTCTCCTATTTCAGCGAAAAGTCTTAATCATTGGATAGGAAGGTGGTGCCGAGGTGGCACCCCTATTTTTCATGGAACTTCAAATCTAGAAAAACAAGCGCCCAAATCTAATATGCCACGTGATGATCTTGAAGGTCAGTTTCCAAGCATCGCAGCAATGGCGATGATGGGGCGTGTAATGAACAAGCTCCGGCCATGTGAACTCCGGAGGAGGGGTCCTTGTGTAGTCTGGAAGACAGAAGGGTTGTAAAATTTGCGAAAGTGCCTGTTTGGCTGTATTCCATGCCGGCCATCAGCTATCAGTTAAAAATCTGTAGGTAGGAGATACACTGCTACACTGATCGTATCGTGTGATTATCATTTCAAAAAAAAAAAGATGAGAAAATATGTGTGGATTTTGCCAGTCATAGCATGATAGGTTAATTATCCAAGGATTCCTGATATGGATCTCTTTTGCCGTCTCCTGAAGGGTACCCTATTTTGTATCACTGATTTTCATAATTCTAAGAATGTAATGAATGCACACGAGGCATGCTCGTTGGTTGTTACATTTCAGTTTCTATTTACTTGAATTCAAGTTAACTTGTGTCACTGTGCTTTACTAACTCGCTGCTATGAGGATTGAAGCAGTTTATATCTATATGGATAAGCAGACGCGAATGTTGCTGCTGAGTCATCCCCCTTCTCCCAATTTTGATACATAGCAAGGGAACTGTAATGGATCGGATGGAGTTGACGCTTGACACGGAGTATGAATTCTGAAACTTATGACGCTCAAGCCACAATTTTCTTTTCCGAGAACACGATGCTCAAGACATAATGTACATTGAGCTTTGTCACACTGTCAAGCATGCAAGCGATCGAATTGGGTCGAAGGTAAGCTGATCAAGCATGGGGATTTATATCCACACAACGGTGTAACAAAAATATATCGTAAATACATCATTAACATGAAATTTTAGCTCAATGCTTTAACATACAACATAATAAGAAAAACATGACAAAAACAAGGATACGACGATACGGCAAGTGTATATTTAAAAATTAAAAAATGCAAACACGCCACAAGAGAGTGAGAAACTGTATTACCTTAATGAATGCTATATATTCCATTATTCCTTGTCTCCCTTAGCCGCTACTTTCAGTTATAGACTGTATAATTGACATTGTTCATAAATCCCAATTCATAAAATATGAACATCTACAAATAATTTGAGATATGAAAATACAAACGCCTAGCACAAAAAACGTTTATGACAAAGCATCATCATTTTATTTTCACAAAATGGATCCTACATATTCTAACTCCTACAATAAACACAAGTATTCTTGGATCAATATGTTGAAAGTCCTGTGACAAACAATCTAACAATATAAAAATCACAAAATGAAAAGAGTAAAAATATATAGTAAAGTCAAATTGGTCTATGACTCTATGTAGCACAACTTAGTAATGGATCTGAAACATAACAGACTAGAAAATGATAAATCAAGTATTGAAATATCATGATTTCTTACTTTAGATAAGAGCTGTTGGCTTTCAGGAGGTTGCTTCTTCAGACTTTGAGGCAAAATTATAGTAAGCAATTTTAGCTTTTCAGCCCTTAAAGCACCCCCTGATAATAGCTGCATTAGTCCTAGAAGGCCAAGACGTGAATATATGACTTTTCTGCAATTAACACAAAAATACTGATTACGATGGTCGAGGATTCAAAGATCCGATGAATGATGATAACATCTTACTCGGTGACATACTGTTATGACCATAACATAGCTCAAGATTTTGATAAGTTGCTGATGCATAAATCCTATGTTGCGGGTGCCAAAAATGCCTATGGCTTGTGGTCCTTGCTGTTAAATAGCCAGCAACTCCTGCATTACTAGAACTTCAATGAGACCACCGTAGGATAATCAATTCATATAAGTCAACTGTGTAGCATTCATCAGAAGGTTGATGAGCTGCATTGAAAATTTTGATGCTCCAAAACTAACTTTCAGAGGCTAATGAAAGTAGTTTCCTTCTTAGAGCATGGAAATGTTCAAACAAAAAAAGACTGATATCCAACTGTAGATTTTATATAGCAAAAAGATGCTAATCCAACGATCCTGCCTTTCATCCCAAAAAATAATATATTATGCACAATCTAGAATCGTCCACTAGGAATTATAGACATCAAGAGCAAATGCCTAAATTTGACAATGCAATAATGAACAAACTACTTTCAGTTTTAATACAAGTATAAATCTATACTATCCACTATCCAACAGCATGAAGCAATTATCAATTATGGTTGCAGTCTGGCTATGCATCTAGGGCTAACTCATTAAGCTCCTGTAAGATAATCCACAACTATCAAATTTTTCTTTGGAGAATAATCTCCGACTTCCATTGTGTCATCCTCATCATCAGTGAAAGTCACTTTCTATTTTTGTTTGAGGTCCTTTATATCGAACATCCCCTTTCAGCTCACCCATCAGTTGCTCGTACCCATCCAGACTCGCTAGATCCACCGCTCTACCCATAGCATTCCCATGCATTTGCAGTAGTAAGTGTGGTGGTAGTACCTTCGCAGCTTCACCTTGCACTTGCTCTGGGAGTTCTTGGCCGATAGCCCGAAGCCGAAGCCGACGGCTTCCTCTTGCTAGGCCCCTCTGCCGACGCCGACGACTTGGTGTTAGACCCGACCGCTGCGGAATCCTCCATCATTACCACGCTGGAAACCTTGTCCTCGTTGCTCTTCACAGGGAGGGAGTGGGCCGGGAAGGGGGCGGCGCAGGGAGGGGGGCCTGGAGGGGAGCGGGCTGGGAGGGGGTGGCGCTGGGTGAGAGCCGAGGTGGCGCGGCATGCGAGAGGGGGCGGCGCTTGGCTAGCCATGCGAGGCTGCGGGCTTCTTTCTGTGAATTCGAGGTAGCGAATGGGTGAAATCAGCTGGGCTGCGGGCTTCTTTCTACGAGAGCAAGTAACGAATAGGCCGAGTGGCTACTAAACAAGCAGGGACTGAAATTACCTGGGCTACCTAAGATGACCAGTAAATTATTATTCTAAATTAGGCTAAAATTATCTAGACTATATATTAGGAATTTTTCTATACCACAGGCTAAAACCTATCCTATCATGGACCTAATTCCGCCCCTGTTTGTCTTCGCCATAGTTCCCCGCACTCTTCACCGACGGTAGCACCTGCGACACCAGCATATCCACATCGATGTAGCCGCCCCCTTCCGCAGCTTTCGACGCTGTCGGCAGCCCCAAGAAGATGTCCGCGGGTGCTGGCACACCGCCCGTCCACCGCCCCCATGCGGCTTGCAACTTGCTCGTGTTGCCCAGTGCGTACTGGCACTCCACTTGTGGGTTGTTGTAGAGCTGTACTTGCATGTGGTCGAAGTCAAACACCCGGTCTTGAACTCTTGATCGCCGCGTCAAGGCGTTTGTCTAGGTACGGGCACTGCGGCGCCACCGTGAGTAGGCACACGCTGTTGCATTTGGACGACTAGGCCCTCGCCCGCTCGTGGTAGTAGTCGTCGTCGCCCTGCTCCATTTCGATGTTGTCAGAGCGGACATGCCTGCAGTCGCATGACCACAAAGTCGTTTAAGATCACTCCTTCTCGCAACAAGTCGATAGTCTGTTACGACTTACGACCACGAGGACTCATTACGACTAGAGCGCTCGTTTATGACTTACAACTTATGACTTACTACCACGAGTACTAGTTACAACTACGAACACTCGTTTATGACCACGAGTACTCAAACACTCGAGGATACGCACATGACACTCAGGGAAATGCAAGGATTTTGTGCTACTCGACTTCCGCAGCCTTTTCTAAGGACTCCATTCACGAATTTAAGTATCAAACAAGTACAGATCATGGCCAACATGGCCTCCTATGCACACGCTATGACCTACACGGTCCGTGCCATACCACGAACCAGCCATGACGCACGACTGCTAACTGAAAACTAACAAAAACGAAGCAATCGTTCCCACGTGAACACAGCACACATCAAACATCTGACGCGCATGACCATTTGGGGTCTACCGGTTCATATTTGCCCTAAGGCAATATAATGAACCGTGCTTGTATCCATATGAAAGGGCTGAGGGTACGCTTCCGGCCACGTAACATCGCATCCCGCAGCAACTGCTCTGTGATTCACGATTAATTGTTCATATATATTTGAAATCGCCTACAATATACAATTAGAGCCACATTGAGGGAATTTCCCTGAAATTCACGATTAATTGTACATTCAAGACTTCAATGCATTCCCTGATGAAATGGTAACACATCTCAATGTGCTTGCTCTAGCCATGGTACACCAGATTCTTGCATAACTGAATTGCAAACTTGTTGTCCATGACAGAGTTGTCGTACTTGCTTCCACATTGAACAGGTTGCCGAGCAACTCCCTGAGCCAAATCCCTTGGCATGCCGCCATTGAGGCAGCGACATACTCAGCCTCACAAGATGACAGAGCGATGATCCTCTGCTTGTGTGATTGCCGTCGGGGATGGAGGCGGGACTTGGAGAAGATGGCCGTCGGTGCGCCGCTTTGGGGATGGTGGCGCCACGGGGATGGAGGCAGTGCTACTGGGTTCGGCATTCATGCGACAGGTTCTCCCGCTGGCCCCCTCATCCCATCTCTTTATATTATCCTTGTTTTTTTTATGTTTTTGGGGCGTCTACCTTGGCTGTCCCAACGCCTTTCTTCGCCTAAACGACACCATGGTCATGAGACAGACGTCATAGACCCTCCTGGCAAGGCGACGATGACACCTTGGAGCTTCTCAGCGCCTTACCGCCTAAGCTCGCTTAAGTGATGCTTAGGTGACGCCTTAATAACCCTGCTCTGACTATATCTTCATGCTTTGACTTTGATATGTAAAGAACAAGGCATGGACAAAATAACGCTGGTTAGGAAATAAGGGGAAGTACAAGATATGGCATTGTAAACTCATTATTTTACAACACTCGTACCTCCACAGCAGAAAGTTGGAAGCTCTTTCCTATGTGCCTCACCAATGAAGCATCATCAGTAGCAACTAAAGAGAAAAAAACAGAAAGAAATTCTGGGTTATTAAACAGAAAATTTCACATGCCAAACATGGTTGAAAATTTATATATTCCTACACCAAAACCGTTTAAACGATCAAGCTACTGAATATTTTGCATGACGTAGAAATCAGAAATAGGCATTGCAATCCTACAAAAGATGCATCCCAGTTTCACTAGCTTGAGGAGGAGCTCAATAAAGGGTGTTGGTCGAACAGTTGAAACCATATTATGCGACCATTGTAGTTTATCGTTGGTACAGACTACAGATTAGACACCACAATATACTATTTTCTGGGTCCTCTAAGGGTCTGTTCTTTTTGGCTACGGCTTGTGACTTTTGGCTGCGGCTTATGATTTTTAGGCTGTTTGTATAAAAGATTACAGAGTAACAAAAACTCACGTGCGGTTGTTGCCAATATAAATAAAATCAGTAAAGTATATACTACAATTAACTAGTAGACCCTATATTGAAAAAATACTCCATTTAAAAGCTAATTACTGTAGAAAAGCCGAAAATCAGCTTTTAGAAGCTGAAAAGAACAAGACCTAAACCTGAATGGGTAAGTTAGTGTGGTGCATGAACTATACAGCTAGACCTAGTCGTCCTTAGATGGAGATCTAGGTGAATAAAAAGGGAATAATCAAGACAATGCAGCCATATCAAGACTGACCTTCAACATCATTGTCATATTCATCAAGTGGAGCATCCTTGTTGAATTCAAATCTTTCCCACCCCACAGTGGCAGTTCCAAGGGTGGAATCTTTTTGAAGCTGTCAAGCAATGAACATAAACAATAGAATCTTCAAAACAACGGAAAAGTAGCCAAAAAGCATGAAGATTGTATAAACCTAAGCATTTTACTGCGTGTACTGATTGATGAATATAAAGCATTGCTTTCCCTGTGTATTTGAATGGCATTTTGCTCATGCGTACGTGCAGGAGTTGATTTATTTTTGAGTTTAGAGCTATACCATAATACCATATACAATGACATCGCTATATTTGTAAACAGAAATACACATAAACATTGTACTGTATAGATTAATCTATAATCAACTTCTAACTGATCAAGCTAGCATAGCCAAGTGATGTATAAATGACAAAAGGAGCTGAGCACTAAACCGTGGAATCACATATTCACTAAAATTGTGCTGTCGGTACCGCCGGCCTTCGAAGTGCGAGCTCTGGCCACTCCGACGAGAAGGTGACCGCGACCATGATCTAGACCGAGACCGGCGCCGCGATGCCCTGCGATCCCCCCTATCCCTCGGCCTGGACCTAGAACGGTGCCTCCGCTCCCTCGACCGGGACCTCGACCTTGACCGGGGACGAGGCCGGGACAGGGAAGGGGACCGAGAGCGACGACGCTGGCGGGAGGAAGGCTCGGTACGTGGCAGCGGCTTGGTAGGGTTGGGGACTAGGTGGGGAGGGGCGGCGCGCGCGGATGAAGTTGGAGAGGAGGGAGGAGGAGGGGTGGTGGTGGGCTTGGAGGAAGGAGGTGGTGATGCGGGTGCCTAATCTTCACGACGTAGGATCGATGATGATAACTTGGATTCGTGTAACTTAACGAACCGATGGCGTCAACCATTATTAGAATAACAATATGCGACAAAAGAATTTGCTCAACCGTACACTCGTGAT
Source organism: Bonia amplexicaulis (assembly GCA_036346245.1). NCBI lineage: Eukaryota > Viridiplantae > Streptophyta > Magnoliopsida > Poales > Poaceae > Bonia > Bonia amplexicaulis. The sequence continues at coordinate 18,532,007 of CM070737.1, read as the reverse complement.
CACGTCTATCCGACCACCAAGTAGACGTATCGCTGCTCCTGCGAACCACAAGGAAGCAAAAGAACAACGGAAGGAATTCTTAAGAAAATCACCCAATCCCCAAAGGCAGCGCGTAGCATAAACCCGAGAATAAGCAATATTAGCTATCTTGAGAATAACGTGGTCTAACCTAAAGGTTACATATCACAAGGCTTATATAGCCCTGGGCACAGTCCGTAGGACCCCACAATCATATACAACTCTATTTTTTATCGTATTAGACTCGAACTCCTACAAAAAAAGGAAACTAAAATATTTTATCCCGGATGAATCTGAAGATAAGTCCTCTTCCGTTACGTAGTCCTTGAAATAAGCTTTTCAATAAGTCCAAGATCACCTCAATCGGACTCCATATGCGAAAGTTATTGGCTGTTAACCACGTTGATGAAGGTTACGACCACGATGAGGTTGATTTCTACTACGACCATGCCCTCTTTACGATCACACATCTTCTGTCGATGTTGGCTTCGTCCACTCATATGACCACGAGTAGCAGTCGTTACCTTCGTAGCCATCCAAGCTTCAAAGAGGATCGGACGGTCCTAAGTCGTAGTCATAGCGGCACAGTGGTCGTAAGTCATAGACGGTGACGTGGTCGAAGATATGGTCGATATAGTCGGTCGTCGATACCATGGTCGTAGATGTTGTGGTCGTAGACGTTGTGGTCGTAGACACCATGGTCGAACGGGGCGGATAGCGAACAGTGCCGACTGCGTCCATAGTCGTTAGCCGGATCCGAAAGTCGTCTTTATTGCTGATTGGACTCGATCGAACGATCGGAGGGAATTTTGTGAACTCGAGTGGTCGTGGGGCCAAACCGACATAGCAGAAAAGGCTCAAAAATACCTTTGCTTGCTTGTTTTCCATGTGTTTCTCCTCAGTTAGCTTTTCCTCCATGGTTTCAACTCCAAAATCTTCACAACGTTCGAATCTAAAAATACACAAAATATTTGTATAAGATAGTAACCAATTCTTACGTAAGTTAAAACCAAATACAATTAAGAGCGAATTTACCTATTGATTAATCTTTTTAGTTTGTGCTCGTGTAATCGGTCTAGTTGACAGCTTAAGAGAAGAAAGTATCTTTGGATGTCCTTATCAGGCCAGGTGGGGATCGGAGGAGGAGAAGCCGTGGCCCTGCTTGAAGCTGCAAGCGCCCTCGCCCTTGCGGTTGAGCTCGTCGTGGTACGCCGCCGCCTTCGCTTCCTCCATCGCTTCCGGCTCGGTGCGGGACGCCGGTGAACGGTGAGTGCCCTGGGATAAGACGCAATGCGATACGCTGTAGCGCACGGGCATTCTGCTTCGATATTTTCTGTGAGATTGTTAAGCCCAGCCCAGTGATATTTTGCAATAGTACTAGTAGACTAGCAGTTCTGTACATTACGAGTAGATCGATCATCGGTGTCTTATCAGCAAAATTAGTCGATTATTATCTACATAAACTTTTTTTACACTACAGACTGCTTACATTTCACACACATGATATACCTAGCGTCTCTGTTAAAAAGACAATGGAGTATATCCTTCGAAGAGAGAAATGAAAGACATCACTGTTATGATTGACAAGACGTTCCATGATAAAAGTAAAAAACAATTGTACATTTTGTTTTAGTACATGCAAGTGCAGCAAAGGGACAGAAAGCCGTACTTTCTCATTTGATGTTACCCACAGGGAAATATACAGCAATACAGTTATGCAATGAAATGTGTTCATCGAGTCACGACGCTGAATTGCCAAAATCTCAAACAAACCACGTGGCATGTCTTGCTTCGCCTGCAACTCAAGGCATCACTGAATTGTAACTTTAACCTTTACAAGGTCTGCTGCTGCACGGGCAGCGGCGGATGCGCGGTTGGCTGCAGCAATGGCAGCTCGGGCTTTTTCAAGAACGTCTGATGAACTTGGGCTAGTGCAGGATATCTCCTCGGCAGGGGAGTGAAACTCTTGGCTCGCCACATTACTCTTGGTGACAGCGTATGTTCTTGCACTCCCAGAAGGTGAGCTTGGACACTCGGGAGCTCGATGTTTTCCTGTATCCTCGACTGGTGAAATGGACACCGATGGCTTATGTCTGGAAACGGAAGCAGCCGGAGAGCTCTCAATTATAGGTGCCTGGCCTTGGTGGGCTGAAGGTCCTGAGCCATCCTGCACACCAGCACAGAACAAATGAAGCGAGTGTCTAGTGTTTTCTCTTAGAATGCAAAAATGTACATTTAGTTTTTAGAATGAGCTAACTGTAGGCGTAAAGAGAGGCTTGAAATATGTTTTTTCTGATTGTTCCTATAACTTCCCCTAATCAACTGCACCAAGTGTCCGAATTGTTGGCCCCTAGTCTTGCAGGTAGCAACCAAAGAACTTTCTAGCATTAAACATTATGTCTGTAAACCATCTTTGTGTAAGAATCAGAATCAATCTATACTCTGTAGACTTCCATATAAAAATAGACATTTTATGGGAACAAGATTACCGAGGTAAGGACAGAAGCTTAAGCCAAAGCCAACGCCAATGTGGGAGGGGAATAGTCTATAATAATATATATAAATATAGAAGTACAAAATGATGCACCAGCCACGCAGAAAACATGATAGTAAATATGTGGAGAATGCCGTCTAGAGTCCTAGATTGCTAGTTGAAAGTTAAATGGTAAAACGAACATATAAAAGGAAACCAATGGCTTCAGTATCCACAAAATCATAAGTCAGGAAGAGCATATATAGAGATTCAAGCAAATTACTCCAACTGAAACACAGTGGAGAGTCCTAAAAACTTAGTGTTCCCAGATGTTTTAAGTCCACCAAGATGTCAAATGGGCAGTTCTTTCAGCGTGACAGTTTTATTCAGTTTAGAAAGTAGTAATACAAACACATGATTTTAAAGCAGTCACTTCTGAAACATCACATTAATAATCATTTCTGTCTAATAATTAGGACATTATTACCAGAAGATCTTCGTATTTCTTATTGAACTCTGCTTCGGTATTAGATGAATCCCAATCAAGATTGTACTCTTGAGCAATAGCTTTCAAAACCTTCAGCTTTGATTCAGCTGATGGAGCCTTGACTGAAAGCTTCTCAATTATCTGCATACAAGATGCTCAAATTGTTTGAAATTGTACAAGATGCTAAATTTGTAATCAACACAAATTTCACTTCTGAAAGAAAGCATATTTTAGAGATTCTTCTTACTGTACGATTAACACTGCTGTCAGGGCGCAATTCCATAGCAGCAGCAACAAACTCCTTCCCATACTTGGTGGTAAACAAATTACGGAGATGCATTAACTCAGGCAAGTCTGAACATCTTCCAGATGCAAAGATTATACTAGCTATTGCTTCTCGCAATTCTAAGGGACATTCCCTGTTCCATGATAAAACCAATAGCAGTTAATCGTATTCTATTAAGTGAAAGAAACAAAGAATCATGATATCTACATGGTGGTAAAAAGCAATTTTAATAAGACCACACTTGATAAATAAGGGCTACCTTTGGACCTCAATAATAGGGACTCGTGCCAGAACAAATTCACAGAAAAGCTCTACAATCTCGTAGGCAGCCAATATATTCTCCTCCCGAATAATATGCTCCACCTATGATTAACAACAACAGATTAGACAAATACAGTAAGGAGAAAATCAGAACTACAAGAAACATATATAGTTGTAAATCTAATTTACTCGAATCCTTGCAATCGATTCCTGTCCTGTCTGAAGATACTGAACCATCTCTTTGCGCATATTTATCAGTTGCAACTCCCTCCTATTGCGCAGCAGCTTGATCCTCGAGATGATCAAATTCAAGCATGTTTTGCTACATAAAGCACAGAACTTCTGTTAATTAAGGGTATAAATAAAATAACATTGTTTCTCTAGGTCTACACACGCATGTACTTGAAGAACACTGTAAGAACGACATGAAACATAAACTGGTTATGGTAAGCATTGACTAGTAGCTGACAGTTGATGGCTTTCTTCTGTAACTCTAATATAGTAACTGTCATGCATAGTCATCGGCTGCTGTTGATCCAGTTGGGCTAATGCACACCGATACTTATGCGAGTTCAATTTGGTTGGCTCAATCCAGTTCTGGTGACTCTTATAATCAGGTATCTTTAATGGAGCAGCCATCCTTTATCTAAAAAAATGAAGCTGCCATCCGGTTTTCCAATACTGAGATTGCTTTGGATCATCTAACATCTTCAAAATCATAAGTTTTATGAATTAAACCTATCAACCTCTAATATACGACATTCAACAATGGCAATTCGCCACTCCAGAAGAAGGTGTGAAAAAAGGCAATCTCTTTCACTCGGATCCAGATGGGTGCTAGTTTTTCCCCATCACCGTACAAAACCATCCATCAACTACCCTCCTGAGCGGAACCTAAATCTAGAACTCCTAATAAGCAAAGTGAAATTCGCCGATCTTGGAACCACTGACCTAAAACAAGAGAGATCAAATTGTAGCAAAGGCGGGGGTAGTAATTGGATCCGGGAGGAAGGCGAACCATTTGGTGCCGAAGGTGGAGCGGTTGAAGAGCGAGTTGAGGGACGACATCGTCAGTAGCCTCGGCCTCTGATCCACCCGGCGAGGAGGGAGTAGGGGAAGCTGTTGTGCGTATTTATGCAGGTATACCCCTTTACTTGATTGTTTTTCAAGTTTAGACTTCAGAGCTACCACACGATTTTCAGGGTCGGCTCGTAATGCCGTAAATTCACGTGAAATAGTTCATTTCCGTATGAATGTAAAAAAACTCTCGGCGTTCTAAGGCTATCCTTTAAATAGTTTTTGGCTTTTTAGTTTCAGAAACCAATTTTTAAATAGATTAGCTTCTTAAGCTAGTTTTTATAAATCGTTTGTACTTTGTAGAAGTTATTGTAGGAGTAGTTTTGAATAGAGTGGTTCTTACTTTCTCAATCTCTCTCGCAATCAGTTAAAAGCTGGCCGGTCAGACCGGATTTCATCACCGATCTGACCGGTGCATACCAGCAGTTGGACTAACCTGTTAAATCGGTTTGACCGGCTGAGGTCTGTGGTTTTGGGCAGATTTTTTTACTTTTGTCTATTGAGTCGAGGTATGGGTTTTGATTATTTTTTTCAGTGGCTATATGATGCATGAGTTATGTTATAGCTAATATGGGTTAAATTGTAAAGAACTTATGTCTGCAAACGATTTCTTTATCTTTTGATGTACAGGGTCGCTTGGAGTCAACCGTAGTCAACAGTGAGGATCGGGGCAAGGCTCATGGAGGAGCTGACGTGGTGATCATTTGGGGTTATTTTTGGTGGCTTATGGCTGAAAAGCACTGTAGCTGACAGATGCTTATTTAACATAATTAAATTAAAAAAATTAAAAAAATATAAAAAATATGTTAGCCCATCACAGACAACGCAAACGAATACGGGAAAAAAGAACGGGCAAAAAAGCTCAAAAAAAACCAAAAGTTCAGAAAAAGACGAATTTATGAATAGTGAAAAATAAGCCAGAAGCCATAAGCTGAAGCCGAAACGATCACAGCCTGAGGCTCAGAACGATCGAGAATGTCAGATGAGACGGTGAGCTCAAGCATCGCACGAGAAAAGCAGAAAATGTTGAAGGTGAGTTCGAACAACGGGATGACACCATGTAGCTTGGACGAGCCAAGTGAGCCATGGTTCGGTGGAATTAGGACGAGAGAGACTTGGTGATGCGTGGCAAACTAATGATGTGCCTACACGTGGCAAGCATGGTGATTACTTGTAGTGGTTGGTGATGACCGGATTAAGCAAAGGTATTTTGGTAGTTTGATCAAAATACCGAAAAGCATTTTGGATCAAAATCGCGGCGCATGGGCAATGCGTTGGAGAGCGGATTAGGTCAAGATAGAGCTGGTTGGATCAAGACTAAGGATTTAGTGGATGCACACTTATGCGCTTTGAAAGCGTGCATTAGTGAACTTGTGAGAGTAAAACCCGTGTGTGTGGATTTAAAGGGTTTTCCTCATTGTAATAATGGATATGATCTATTAAAAGTTGTAGGTGGCTAGTTGCCTACCTATAAAAGAGGGTTTGGATGGAGACATGTGGGTTTATCCATCCAACCCATCTCTTGTACTCTCTTCTCTAGGTTTAGGGTTAGGATTTGAGAGTGAGTATCTTGCGTACTTTTTGTCCTCCAAGGTGAAGTGGCTGTAAAATCCACCTTCTCAAGTAAGCAATGCATCAATCTTTGTGCAACTCTTGAGTCACTCTTGTTTTTTATTGATATGCTTGACTTTTTGTTGGTTTTAATCTCTCTTCTTTCTTTCTTGTAATCTTGCTGTGCAAGGATGCGTAAGAGATAGATATAATCCGTGTGAATACATCTCAACCCATCTAGCCACATTGATAGCAAGATTTATGAGAAAAATTCGATTTTGCTTGACTTTTTTCTTTTTGTCCATCTCTTGATCCGAGGTCTTGATCCGAGGATTTTTGGCTTGGTTTCTGTGGTAATCTAACTTGCTGTGATATGTGGAAACATATCTATACCCTTTTTGGCTATCATCTACCCACGAGTAAGTTGTATTCACTATTTGGAGTTTTAGCTCGGTTTTAGTGTACCTCTTCTTCAAATTGAAAAAAGTCTTAACTTTGGCTATATTTTTTATGATCGTTTGTTGGAATGGGTTCACAATTCCCTAGAGAATATACTTGCAAAATTTCATATCATTTGGATCTACGGATCAAAAGTTCTCTCGATTTTGTTTTTTGAAATCGGGTTGAAAACACTATTTATTTACCTGATTGTATTATAGCAGAGGTCAGACTGCTCGGTACTGATCAGACCGCCATTTCTATGCCAGTTAGACCGCTGGGAAGTGGTTGCTTCAAGATTTTGTGTTTTTGAGCCATTTGTCTTGAGTTTTTGGATGAAAACTCTATTTTCTGCAAGTCAGTAGTTGTGTGAGAATAGAATCTTAAATACTTAGGAAAAAATCGAGTTAGCACTATTTACCCCCTTTATTGCCATCCGGTCCAACACACAGCTAAAAGCCATGACAAATATGCTCTTACTCAACTTTTTCAAGGGACCTATCTCAGGTCCTGTTTTTTACGGCTTCCAAAAGCAGCTTTTGGCTTTTGCTATAGTACTTAACTTTTAAATGGAGTATTTTCTCAAGATGAGATCTACAAGTTAATTATAGTACACGTTAAAAGACTAACATCTGTATCAACCAAAATTGCAAGTGAGTATATCTCTCTCCGCAATATCTGTCGCAAACAGCCAAAATTCAAAAATTTCAGCTAAAAATCATAAGCCGCAGCCAAAAAGAACAGACCCTTAAGCTCGCCGAAGTATTTATCACGTTTAATCTAAAAAGGAGTCTTTCTCACAATTTTTATACAGATCGTAGATTTCGCTCACTTTCTGGCTTTGAATGGGCTCAACCCTCGCTAATCTACTGTGTTGAGAAATCACTAGCAAGATAAAATTTTTTATACTATAGCATAGTCACTGGTGAGTAATCTGAGTTGTTCGCTTTAGATCCAACAGTCGAGATTAGCCCTAGGGCACGGTACTTTGCACCTTTGCCTTTCACAATACAAAGGCAGAGGATACGGTTCCCACCTCAACTGTGTTTAGTAATTTAGCAATAATAGTGCAAAGTACTTTCTCTCATGATGAGTTTATTGCCGCCATGTAGCACATGATACTTCTTCGGAGAGCACTGGCACACCTTAGAAAAGGGCCAGGGAAGGGGAAACTGAAACGGCATGCTAGGTATATTCACTGACTCAACACCGAACTTTCGGTAATTACCTGTATGAACAGCGGAATTCATGCGCCGAGTTCACATTTGTTCTGTTGATGCTCTGAACAAGCTGTAAAACACCCTGTTCACAATTAACAACAAATACATTGCCGCTGCTAACAGCATCAATTTGCCAACTACCAACAAATGAAACTGGAGAGTGAGAAACAATCTCTGCACATCATGTTCCTGAAACTAAAGCATCAGAGAATTTCATACTCTCCTAGAGAAGCGAATGCCTCTTACAGATTTTTTTTTTAGATAACGGAATAATAATATTCCGGCCTTGATCATTCCATGGGAATGACTACGGCCAAAGAATGCCTCTTACAGATGGACACCGAATTATTATTTGATTCATCCACTACTTACGAGGACGAGGATGGAGTCGATCAACGAGACCATGTATGATGGTTTTCAACATTGCGAATCCAGCCAGGAAATAATGTCGTTGATGGCAGTTGAAATCCGGTCATCTGGTTCTCCCTCTAAGATAGCGTGGTAGCCGTTTTCATAGAGCTTGAGGGTCTTGTCCTTCGCGCTGGCTTTCTCGTACAGGAATTCGCTCACGTGAGGGTCGGTCACCATGTCTGCTGCTCCATGAAGAATCAGCAATGGGGAGCAAATCTGTAGGAATATGTAAGAAGTGTTTTACATTTCTAGGTACTTTCAGATTAACAAGAGATGACAATGGTTGGATTGGTTGCTTCTGGGTCACCTTTAAACAATACTGAAAAGAAATTCAACCACATGAGAAATAGGTTCAAGTGACACTGACCTTCTCCAGCTGGGATTCAACGTCCTTTGTAGCCTTCAAAAGTTCAACCGCTGTCCTCAACCTCATTTGGTCATTATATGAGATGATGTTGTACTCAGCCTGAAAGGTGAAAATAGAGAACTCATAACATTTAAATCTTTCAACCAGCCTAATTGTATAATAACAATAGCAACAACAAAGCCTTTCATCCCAAACAAGTTATGGTAGACTAAGAATGAAATATCTTCAAAGTCAAAGAAATGAGAACTTTATAATAAAACTTACAAGGTAAAAACCCTAAGCCTGCATCCTACCATCTGAGCAAAGAGCGTAAAACACCATCCATAAACCTTCTGCTTATGTCATGGTTCCAATACGTAGATCGCTAACTTTCATGTGCTCCTATTCAAAACTAATTCTTTGGATACATTTCAAATCCTTAAGTCTCTTTTAACCGCTTTCTCCCACGTCAGTCTTGATCGACCTCTACCTCTTCTTACTTTTTCGGTACGTCTTAAAATTCCACTATGTACCAGTGTCTCATGAGGCATCTGTTGGAGGTGCACTGATTCTCACTATTAACTATTTAATTACTAGAATGATGGGATAACTAATGCAACATGTAGAAAAACTAAGTACTTTGCCACAAATAAAAAAAGGGAATGTGGAATATCATTGAATAACTACAAAGAAGAGAGGCATGTGCCAGTGTGCCACTACTTGGACAATGAGCTATACGCTACATACTGTATTACACTCAGACAAACCAAGTTGCAGATAATAGCGAGAAATTGGTCCAAGAAACTTACTATTTTTCTTTTCTTTGGATCTCTAAATGACAAATCTCCTATATCTTTTTGAGGAAATAACTTCGCTTCTGGAAGAAGACATGACAATATGCTCAGTGCCTTCAATACTAGCGCTGGTGGTGTTACATCTTCTGCAATCTTGCCAATAGAAGTCAGTCTTTTAAAACATGGTTAATGCACTCAAGAATGAGGACCCCAGAATAAATCAAGTATACCCTTTGCCTTCGCCTTGAAAACATGCAAGGTACTACAGTTATATAAATAACTCATCCATACGGTTATATAAATAACTCGTCCCTACCAGTTGGCAGTTGTTTATGATAACATCACTAAATTTTGGCAATTTGTTCATGCATGACTGCAATAAGTTATTATACCATGGATAAAGGTGGATATCTTGCAAGTAGTTATTGTACCTTCCAAGTCAAACTTAAAGGTGGCATTGACTTAGTAGTGCCACTCAACACAATATTTGGTGATATAGTCAACGAGAAGTCATGTCATTATCAGTGATTCCCTCAATTACTATGCACTGTATTTCCACTGGCTGTTACATGTGAAAAATACACATAGCTACAGTTACAAGTTATAACAGCACAAGTCACAATCAGAAAGTTTGTGAACACTAGACAATATGTAGCTTGTGCTCTAAACAAGAAAATGTAATGGATTGATAGATATGATGAGCTAATCTAGACTTACCTTGCACATAGGCGCAACAAGAAGCACTCCATCCCATTCTTTTGGTTGCTTCAAGTGTACTTTAAGAGCAACGGCACCTCCCATTGACTGCCCCAAGAGAAAGTGTGGGAGTCCACACACCTCCTTCCTGCCTAAACATTATAAATCATTGCATTATGATGCAGAGAATATATGATTGCACAGCAGATCTATTCTTCATTTACTGGAGATATCCATCAAAAACCTCTTATTCGCGCATATTGTTCAATGACATGGTCTACCATTCCATCAAAACTTGCGATATAGCCATGAAGACCATATGATAGGCCAAAACCAGGATAATCCATAGCATATACTGCATATCCAGCGGCGGCTATTCTCTTAGCAATCCCTGAGAGTTGCAAGCTAGTAAGATATACATAAACAAGCAGGCAAATAAAACAGAGCTCAAAGCAGAGCATAACAGAAGAAGTAATCACCTTCAAAAAAGAAAGTGCAGGTACCTCCATACCCATGGCAGAAGAAAAGCGCTGCCTTGGTGGCAGTGCCCTCTCTAGGCAGCCAGCTCTTCCAGAATATCTCAACTCCCTTTGAATTGGTCTCAAAATTCTACCAAAACAAGTATTGTCACTTGTCAAGCAAAGGAAAAGAAGCTATTAAATAGTTCATTCAAGATTCAAAGTGCCTGCTACACTGATGGTTCCCTTTTGAGGTTAACTGCAAGTAACACCATGCCACTCCCTCCTTGTAAAGTTTCTGTTAGTGATATACCTTAGAGGCAATTATGAAGATAATTGTATCACTTTTATATTTTTGATCTTTTGAGTGACTCAGCCAACCTCAATACTTAAATATCGATGGACGATAGTTGACCTTCGAAAATAAAGAAATCCTAATGGTTGAGACATTTCGTATGTTACAAGTCAATACTAATAGTTATTGACATGGATTATGTAATAGGTCGTGGGCGTATGTGCAATTATTTCATACTAGCTCAGGGTTATGCAGAACAAAGCAAATACAGATGTAAATAATGGTTATATGGCAATATTAAGGATAATTTGTTAGGCGAAAAGGTAATATTTCTAAAAATATTTTTGCAACTGTATTATTCAATAAATAATTTCCTATTTTAAGGTATGTTTACCAAAAATTAGTTTAAATTACTAGCCAACGCCTTGTTCCAGGTAGTCACCACCTAGTTCTATCTGAACCGCGTGACGGCCGCCTTTTTCTCCTCCACACCATAGAGTTAGCACCGCTACCCTCCTTTGGCAAAATATGACGTATATCATAGTTTCCAAGATAGCCCGTAATAGCCACAATAGCATTTTTCTATCTCTCATCGGCAGTGCAGCAGGCTACCGTAAGTCCTATTAGCCCCCCCTAAATTTTAATCCTGGGTCCGCCACTGCAAGGGAAGGTCAATTCAGAATCTCCATCATGTGTGTTAAGGATAGAATATGAAATAGTGTTAAGGATATAATAGGAAATAGAATAATTTGTTTCCTTATATGATTTATATTCCTTATCTGTACATGGCATATTCCTTTATATATCCTCCTTGTACTCTCTATATATATTGCCCTTTGGGCCTCATGAATACATGCACAATATTCATAACAATGTGCTTACCTCCTCCATCTGGATTCCCTTGGGGGCCATCTACAGAATGAGAAGTAGGAGATAAAAGGTGAGAAAGTAAAGTAGGACCAGTTCATGCAACAATATTACAATTAGACACCACTTGGAGATTATAGAGAGTGCATCATGTTCTCAAAAGGGAAATCCTCAGAGGAACTTTTGATTGTAACTCCTAAATCAGATACTGATAATCGACATATATAACCAATACCCATCAGATGGCATAAACTACAGAACCAATCGCCTTTGGAAAGATCCACCTAAAGGCCCTAAACGGCTCAAGCAACAATGCAACCACATAGTCTGCGCATTGAGACATAGGGCTGCCCGTTTTATGCTAACTTGGGCATGTAGTGGCACGCACGCAGAACAGCTACACAAACAAATAACAAGCAATACAAATTCAAGAGTAATTTCAGCTCAGAAGTATAAACGAGGGCAAATCTTGAAGCATCTCACTACTTATGCTACTATACTAATTTTGACCATTTGGATTTTTTAGTAAAGCAAGCAAGCATACGAAAGTATCAAACCCAGCAAGCCACCCAAGCGAAGGGAACAAGAGACGGGACCTTGAACAGGCAGTGATCGAGTGTGGGGAGCACGGGCACGAAGGCGCCGCGCACGCGCCGGCGCGCCGGCGCCCAGTCGAGGCACTGCGCCGCGGCGGCCCTCAGCTCCTCGCTCGCGCCCTCCAGCCTCCGCGGCGTGCTGGCCGCGGAGGCCGCAACCGCCGCGCGCCTTCCCGGCCGCGGCACCCCGGCGTGGCGCGGCCCCGCGATCCGCTGCGAGATCGCTGCCATGTGAGGCATGGGAGGCTGCTCGACCTGTTGAGTGTTGACCGATACGGAATGGCCAGGCACTAGTATACTTGTGCTCGAGAGTCGAGACTTGCGAGGGAATCAATCAATTTTGTGTACTAGTAGCCTGGTTTTTTTGGTGTAGGGAGGGGACTTGGTGCTGTCATGTTTGGTAGTGCGCCACGGTCCCGTTCGTCATTTTGGGAACGAGATGCAAATTTGGCCCCCTCGGTCGGAACACGCCAGCCACTTAGCGCGCCGACCGAAGGTCCTGGCGCCCCCCTCTCCCCACCGCGCCTGATCTCCTGGTGCGGCCGGACGACGTGTCAGCTCCTTAGCACAGCCACCCGTGGGATGTAAATGGAGAAAAAAATATATACAAAATTATCTAAAGAAAAAGAACTGTGCTAATTTTGCAGGAATAGAAATTTTGAAAATAATTGTACAAATTGTTAGGTATAGAAAATGAGCTGCAGAATAAAATTGATTTCATGGAGCATCGCAGCACGTTCTTTTGAAATGATGTATTTTTGTTCGAAATTACAGCGATATAACTTCGTTCAACCGGTGGGCGACACGTCGACAAGTCGCGCACCGGTTCACCGATTTAAAAAATAATAGAAATATTTTTGGATTGATTCGATGAAAATAATTAGTGGGAATAAAAGGCAATTTTTGTATGTAATATATGTACGAAATATTGTTTGTAGGTTTAATGTTTTTTAAAAAATAAAAGGGCAGGCAAGGTAGGTTGGTTCGTTTGTGATTTTCGCAGGTTCTGAAGGGCCCATTTGGTCTTGTCACTGCACAAAGCTGCCCCCTTTGCTCTTGTCACTGCGTAAAGCTGTCATGTTTGGTCTTGTCACTACGTAAAGTTGCCTCATTTGGTCTTGTCACTGCAACCGCGGTCAGGATGATTCCCTTGTACTTTACAGATAGGAAGGTGTCATCCATTGTTAGCACGGGACGACAAAACTTGAACATGTTGATCGTCTTACGGAAGGACCAAAACACTCTGTCAACAATAAAGCAATTTGGTCCCTTCGTGGGATGTAGCTGCTGCACCTTGTTTATGTATGTCCCGTGATTTGATTTTGTAATTTGGTGGAGCAACCTTGGAACCAGGTCGTAGGCCTGTTCGTATGTGCCGTACGTACGATCCAGGAGCTTCTGTTTTGCCATTCTCGGAATTTTCGATCGGTGGGGGCCAGATATGGCTTCGTTTCTCATTTTTGGCTGGCTTATGAAAGTCAAAATAAATATGATTTTGAAATGGATTCTTCAAATGATTTTTTCAGCTTAAAATTATGTACGTTATCCACATCGATGTCCGCTCATTTGAGCTTTTGTTTATGGTTTCTAGCTTCTTAATTTCATTTTTCTGGTTTTTCTAGGTTTTTTTGCATTTTCCCACTTATTCATTTGCATTATCCATGATGATATAAACTTTTTCTTTCTAAAAAACTAATTACGCTAAAAAATCTATCAACAGCTATAGTGCCAAAAAAAGCCGCTACAGTACTAAAAAAGCAAGAAGCTCAGACTTAAAAGTTCAAATGAACACCACCTTAGAAAGGGACCAACTAGAGCTTGTACGTCCGATGGGTGGCTTTCCATCGGACGCTCCGAAGCAACATTGATTAACAATCTTTATAATATTTATAACCAATATATGCAACAAATTACATAATAACAGTGGAATGTTGAGAAAAAATTAAAAAAAATATTACCTTCTAAGCAAAAAGAATTGAATGAGCTATAAATATAAAACTTAACTAAGTGCTGAATGAGCTATGAATGTAAAACTTAACTAAGTGCTAAAACAAGACCAGAAATTTTAAAAATAAATTTATGACCTTGTGACATTGCAACATTTTATAATAATATGATGCAACATCCTGAAATTCCAAACCCAACATTTCGAAATTTTGTTGCAACAATAAAAAAACAAATAGATAAAACATCTCAAAATTCTTATTGCAACAATTCAAACAACATACTACAACATCTTACATCTTTGTCAGGAATGAACTTTTTTCTTCATCAACCACGATCACGACGCTCAAGCAGTACGTACTACAAATCCACCTACGATGGAGCATGGATGGCTTAGATGGTGCTCGTGAGCACAAGCGATAGCAACCTCGAAAAGGGGAGGGCATCCACACGGGGCTCCGACCGTGAGTGGCGAGAGAGGGGAGAAGCACGGAAGCTCCTGCCAACCATGGCTTTGGTGATAGAGATTGAAGGAGAGAGAGAGGCAGGGAAGACAAAAGTTTTGGTCTGTTGTTATGCCTCAATAGTCAGAGAAGAGACTAGGAGTAGGAGTAAAAAAAGGTGGGAAGGTTATCACGTGGGCATAGAAAAGCATCCGGACCTTCGGTGCTTTAATGGGCAAGAGTGTTTTGGGTGCTAGAGTGGGCATCTGATCCGTACATGAGAATTAAGAGAGCTGTGAGTATGGTGGGCCATGGGCACATGGGCGTCTAATACCATGGGCTCACCGTGGGTAGCAATTCTCCTTTAAAAATTTGAACAAAAATCATCAGCTATAGTTTAAAAAAACAAGG
This sequence comes from Bonia amplexicaulis, assembly GCA_036346245.1. Taxonomy (NCBI): domain Eukaryota; kingdom Viridiplantae; phylum Streptophyta; class Magnoliopsida; order Poales; family Poaceae; genus Bonia; species Bonia amplexicaulis. The sequence goes on along the minus strand of CM070737.1, from coordinate 18,516,935 downwards.
CGATGGCTTGAGCAAGAGCTTGAGCGTTTTTTTTTTTTTTTTGACCGCTCCGACTCCGCCGTTAGTCGCAAGAGCGTCAGGTTGGCCGTTGGGCTAGGTCAGGACCGTGCCTACAGCGCTCAGCGTTTGGGCCGTCGGCTGCGTCGGTTTCGGGGGATGGGGCGGCCCAGGCCGTGCAGTAGGTTGCGCGCAGCTGCACAGCCTAGCGCATAACGGTAGGAAGAACACATGGGTTGGGCTCTCTGTTGAAATGCGGATGGCCTAGGCCTTATGGAAGGCCATAAGTACATGAATTTGATTGCTCTTTGTATCATGATCAGCTGATCACCCGTGAGCCTTTCCTCTCTCTCTTTTTTCTTTTTGTAGACTCAACCGGGAGCTTCGATTTTTTCCTCCCGTTGGTTTGGTCAATGCAATGAAGATGAGATTTTGTACTATGTAAAGATTTTGTACTATGTACTCCACATTCTTCTTTTTGTTTTTTCTTCTCTTTTTTCTATCACGAGACTTAGTTGTATATTACTGCTGCAGCAACTGCCATAAGTACTTACATTTGAGTCATTGACCCTGTTTTAGGGTGGAATCTTTTGGTCTGATAACTTATAAGTTAAATATTTAAATTTTAACTGTTCGTGAGAGGAAGTATACATAGAAAAATAGTCGTATATAACTGAACTCAGTACCTTTTTTACTACAATCTTCCTATTGACCCGCCTTAAAAAATGTACTATTTAAAAATTAGTTACTATAGAGAGTACGAGCATAAGTCATAAATAAGCACATTCAAATCCACCTTTATTTAGTTCGTGCGTACTATCAGTGTAAGAAATAATCTTGACTTAGAGTCTAAGACGTAGTAGAGTCCGTCTCCGTGTGTAACTTAAGTTGAAGTTGTATCCAATTTGAAGTCCGAATACGTATGCTAGTAGGAGAGTATTATCTTATATAATAAGGAGGCTTGTAGCCAGTTATGTTAGAAGAAGAAAAAGTAAAAGAAAAGGGGGAGCAAGTAAGAGAATAGAGAAATTCAGAAATTCTCCTGTGTTCTCTTAGTTTATCTGCGATGTGTTTGTTTTCTTCTGGAACAAAGTTAACAAGTGGTATCAGAGCCTAGCCAAGAATCGAGTCGCTGGAAAAATCATCTCGACGATTTCGTTTCATCGCGTCTCGCGCGGCGCTCCTGCGGCGCACGTCGCTCATCTTCGCGCAGCTCTTCCGGGAAAAGACGCGTGCAGCATATCCTTATGTTTTCTCAGTCCAGAGAAAGTCAAGCATCAGCACCAGGTTTTCTTTCGGATCTCGGTCAGCGCACAAGACAGACAACAGTGCTACCGAATTCCTGTGTTAAGAGAGAACCCCAAGTCGAGGATGAAGAAAATGTTTCTTGCTAAAGCGTTCAGCGATGATGAATCAATAATGCTCTGATGATGAGTTTAGTCAGGAATGTTGAGAAGATGTGTCGTCATCCAAACTCAAGTAAGGTGAAAAGAAATCGGAACGTTGAGGAGATGTGTCACTGTTCTGTGTCAAGTATGAGTTTAATAAGTCGTAGTTGAGTCTGACTGCCTCAAGGTTTTAGAATTTGTCCATCTGGATGGACCCGTATCAATTGAGTTGAGTTCCTATATGTAGGTTGTATGTAGAACGCTTCATATGGAGGCGTTGTTGATAGTTTATAATGCATTGCGACTAAAACTAGAGTATGTCAAGTCAAGATTAAGGGAGAGATTGTTAGAAATAATCTTGATTTAGAGTCGAAAATGTAGTAGAGTCCGTCTCCGTGTGTAACTCAAGTTAAAGTTGTGTCCAACTTGAAATCCGAATACATATGCTAGTAGGAGAGTATTAGCCTGTATATTGAGGAGGCTTGTAGCCAGTTTTGTAAGAAGAAGAAAAAATAAAAGAAAAGAGGAGCAAGTAAGAAAATAGAGAAATTCAGAAATTCTCATATGTTCTCTTAGTTTATTTGCAATGTGTATATTTTTTCTGAAATAAAGTTAACAATCTGTAACTGACATGTTTCGGTGGAGGTTTTCATTTTCAGATGAAATCAGCGTTTGTTTCCGCCGTACAGCATGCACCGCAAGCTAGTTCAACAAGCTAGCCTGCACCTCTCACCTGATTCATTCGTTTATTGGCCCATGTTCTCGATAGGGATTGATGCGAATGCTGGATGTTCTTAGGGGCTGTTATTTTTATATGTGGCGAATGGTTAGATCCGATAAATAGTACTAGGTAATAAAAGTCGAAATCAACGACCGAAAAGAACGGTCTTAACTTCTTCGACTCGACATAACGGATATTATTGTTGGAATTTTATGTGGCTTTTAATATTTATTGTGGTTATTGTCTATTTTACTCAGTGTGAAATTATTCATATTATTGATACAAGTGATATGGAATTTAACTCGAGGAATTAATACTCGAGGTACCGAGGACACATGTGCTGAAATTTGATAGACATATTTATTAAGATCAAGTCTATTGGAATTTGATATACATATATTTGTTTAACCTGGGCGGAATAGCTAGGTTTGTTTTGCAGGAGCGGCTCTGCAGACTGTTGACCCACATGATCATATTAGAATTGATTTCATAAACAATCTGATCATGGCACATGACTCACACATGTGTGCTTAGGACTAATATATTTTAGACTCATAAAACTGGCATATCTGATCGTGGTTGGTGACATAGTTCATGAGTCTAACGGGATACCGAAAACAGGTAGATCACTTTAGAACACCTATAAGTGGAGTCTATAAATATGTCTCTACCCTCTAGCCTCATCATGTATTGTGAACGGCACCACAGATAAGACAGAGGAATAGAGGATATTCAACAGTTATATCGGTGCTCATCCTGACAAGGGAACCAATTTATTAGCTTAGTTTAAATACTTACTCCATAGACAAAAACTTTCGGCCATTGCAAACTAGAGTGGCGATCAAATACCAGTAGTCAATCAATATACACGCTCCATAAGAGATTGTATTTTGTCCTACAATCTAAGGCACAAGTATGCCATTCAAAAATCGAAGGATGCAGGTTAATTAGCCAGGAATTGAGGTGCACAAATACTCCATAGAAACATCGAATACCTCACCTATACAGTCCTAAGCATTGACTTTCGATCAGACAGCTAAAGCCTCTCGTACTAAATTGCCCGTACCATTTTAATTACAGATGAGATATATGAGCCTGAAACGCTCAAAACTACATGATAACAAAAGGCATGGTATAGAATGCTGCCCTATAGCTCTAGTAATTCAGCACGTCCAACCATGTACCCAATATATAACACTGCAAGGATCTATTTGAAGCGCAAGAAATTTATATGAAACAGTTTAATTTTCATAGAAACTAGTTATGTGTCTGTGCATTGAAACGAAATTTATTGGATGTATAGATAATTATGTTATGCACGAGAGTTGCTCCTAATTTGAAAAATGAAGAGTTGTGAGAAGTCGAAAAATGAAGAGTTGTGAGTTGCTCCTAATTTGAAAAATGAAGAGTTGTGAGAAGTCGAAGGAACGGAACAATTAGAGAAGAACGGACGTACGTATCATCGTTAACTTATTTTTTATAATAGTAATGGTGATGGTAATGATTTAGAGTCTTCTAGACAGGCCCTTCTCTTACCGCCCAAATTTGTACGTACTATGTTACGTTCACGCTGTATGCTTCTAAGCTCACGTCAGGTCCTGATTACAAATACAAGCACGTCATTGTTATCAGTGTCAACCTCGCGTCCAGAAACTGGCCAACGCATCGAGAGATGACGACGGCTGGCACTCCTAAATTTGTAGCATTCTACGAGTTCGATCGATGGTTAAGTTTGATCATGGCCGGGCAGACTCGGTTCGGATAACAGGCAGCTGACCCTCGTTCCATCGATCTATTTGCTGTTTTCTTTAGTAGTATTTTTATTCTGTGATGAGCCTTTTCTTTAGTTTTTTCAGTTAAGAGCTCCAAGTGTTCGGAGTGGCTAGTTTACAAATTTTGAATTTTGGTTGTTCGTGAGAGAGAATACGAAAAAATATTTACATGCGATTTTATCTGATATAGATGAAGTCGATATAATATCTACTATCATTAATTTATTATCGTGCGTCTATGCGTGGTAAGAGGGCGAGAGTTAACCGGTAGATGTATGTAGCGCGCGCAAACTCATCTCTTGTGCAACTACGGTCCATGTGGGGAGTTAGCATGCATGATTAGACGTAGATCACGCAAAATTTGCACCAGAGATGTCCTAAGCATCGAGTGTGCTAGTTGTCATGCATCTTATAATTCTATGTAGTCGGCCATGAGACTATGGACTGCACCAAGAGTTCCAGAAGTCTGCGGCTGGAAGACTATGGTCTATTTTTATATTCTAAACTTTTAGTTGGATTATGCAGAACAATTCCAACTTGTCGCCGCCTAGCTAGTTTTCTTTTTTCTATACTCAGATGCATCCTTTAATTTGGAGTGTCAACTCTCAAGTATGGTTTTGGACTTCTAGTTATGTACGCAATGATGATATGAGTTCATTTCCTAAACAACCACATGACTGATAACAAGATGACAAGACTACACACCAAGCTCATCTGATGCGCTCTCTTATTAGAAGGATGCAAGACTCGCCATGTGCTTCACTTCACTCTGGTTCTTTAATTCTTTGCAAGATTGAAGCTAGTAATTAAAACTAAATGACACTAACGAAACACACCCGAGGGATTAGTTACTTTACTACAGCATCTCTGTTTTTTTCTGGATATATATAGCTTACTGCACTCGTCATACAGCTCCTATCATTCCGTCTCGCTGAAAGCTACTAGTAGCAATTGACTACACCATGACCTTAACATGTACACACAAATGGTGCAGTAGTCATCTTTTTCAAATTTAGCCTCTAAATACATATTTCTATAAATCTAGTTTCCTATTTAGATCTGAACTTAGTAGGTATCTACTAAGCTAGAGAAGCTCGGCAGAGAGCTATCCGAGCTTCGCATTTAATGCTCTTTAATTGTTACGTGTATTTAATTAGCACTAATCATATTTAATTAGTATTAATCCTATTAAATTAGTGCTAATTGTATGTAATTAGCGGTAATTATTTCTGTTTTGTTTGATGGCGCGGACGGTAGGCTTGGCAGCAAAAGCTGCCACTGTAGGAGAGCTCGGTATGTAAAAAAAACGGATATCTACAGGCTAAACTTTGGAAAAAAAAAGTCTTGCATGCATCTACTATCAGAATAGGGAGTTTTCACCACGGGGCAAAACCGTCAGGAAAACACGATTTACCATCAGGAATAATTTTCCTATCGAGGAACCATCAGGAAATACTCATGAGGAGAATGAGGACGCGAAAAAAGAATTCGGCTGATGGTTAACCGACAGAAAAAATAATTCCCGATGGCATTTCCTGGCGGTTACTGACAGGAAATTTTTCCACGTTAGTTTTTGCCAAAATATTAATGACGGTTTCCGTTAAGAAAAATATGTCATGGCTACTTTAAATTTGTTTTATGTTATTACAACTAATACATACATACATCTATAATCCAAGTAATCCACGCATTAGTATGAATCATCAATTGAGCACCATATACATTAAGCCTCCATTGAACACACATGCATCACGGTCCACGCTGTACGTCATGGTAGGGTAGGATAAGAGGCCTGATAGACGATGGACGTCATACAGGACACAAGAGATTGGATCTATTTCCTTTTATATCTAAATTATCTCTAAACAGTAGATTAGAGCTAACATCATAAGATCAACTGTAGATTTTTCTTTATAATCTGGGCGTTGCTAGCGCCCATAGATCCGATGGGAGCATTCCCATCGGATGCTCTGATGCAACATCATTATATAATATGTGCAATAATTTGAATCACTGTACGCAACAAAATATTTGACAAAAAAATCGCGATGTTGCACTGATTGTTGTTGATTGTTGTATGCATGAAATTAAAATATTGTAACAAAAAATACAACACCAAGCAACAGATCCCTACAATAAAAATGACTAGATTCGATCGCTTTACCTATGGTGGCAATAGATCTGGCGAGATCGATGGGAGACGGCCAAGGACGCACGCGAGGATGCAGTCTGATCTGAATGCCGGCGAACGGGATCCGGCTTGTCGTAGCTCGACAGCTGGAGGGGGCGTGTTGCCGGTGAGGAGAATCGGAATGGCCGCTGCGGTTTTAGAGACGACGAAGGAGGAGGGTGTCGGTGGCTACGGTGTCGGCTGCCAGTAAGCCAGTGGAGATGGTAGGTGGGGGAGGGGAGGGGATGAACCGTTTGTGTGCTGGAGCTAGGGGAGGTTGCATCTGCAGCGGCGATGTGAACGCTGGAGTAGGAGGAGAGGTGTGAGACGTAGTGGGGATTACGAATCTTCTAGCGACGAGAGAACGACTTGCAAGAGTGGAACGAAATGGGTCGTCCGAGAGAACAGTTTGCGCGTCGGACGTTTGGCTCATAGCAATTCCCTTATAATCTGGGTCCACCGTATTAAGGGCTACATGTTCTCTTTTTTGTGAGAATTTCTAAGATTTTTTCTTTCTAAAAAAACTGATGCAGTTAAGTTTTAGTTAGAGTTCACCAGATTAATGATGAGATGTTTTGCTTTTTTATAAAAATTTCTAGTATATTTATCTTTTTCTTAGCAGTTGTAAAATATATCATGGATTTTAATACATAATAATAGATGTGTTCTTGACTGTGAATATTAAAACTAATAATATAACAAATTAAATATAATCCCCCCTCCACCCCAACCCCCCCAAAAAAATTGACACCCCACAAACCCTGATCACCTTCATAAGGGGTGTTCCAACGATTATGCTGTTTTACTTGATCCTAAATTTGACTAATTTTCTTTGGATTTTCCAATGGCCCCGGTTTTGGCGGCTAGTGCATTCCTAATTACAGAGCAGAGAGTCCTAATTATAGAGCAAATAGGTGCACTTTTTTCCAGTAAGGTGGATGCCCACTATGTGCGTGTGGCAGCAGCAGTAAAACTGACTACGTGTTGATAAGAGATTCGACTGAAGTGGTTCGATACTTCGTGCACCAGGCAGTAGCAAAAAAGAGCCGGTACACTCTTGTGCAATTAGGGCTCCATTATGCCCTGATGCGACTTTTGGTAGCAAAGTACTCTCAGCCAATCCTAAAATTCTGGTTTCCAAAACCACTCCTGTTATAGTTGTAATCATAGTCATATTCCTAATTCTCCATCAAATCGTCTTTTTATCATAGAGGAGAGTCCCCTTTATGCCTTCGTCCATGTCCCTTGAATCTTGATGTCCCATTATATACGCATTCTGTTTCATATCCTACATTATTCTAGGATTCTCATTTATTTGACATTATTGGGTTATTCTAATTGTATGTTTGTAATTTAGGGATTTTACACAAACCAGTTGATTCCCGTAGAAACCTAGAAAAACTCCCGTGTTTTAAAAGGGGGCCGGCTTTTTTTTTTTGGGTAGATTTGACACGATTTTTCCATCTAAGTTCATTCATTTAATTGAACGTTGTGCGTGTAGTTAACGATTATCTTGTTACCTTTGGCCATTTGACCACTCATTTTAAATCTGTCTTGAAAAGTACTCCTACTTGGCTAGCCAACTGAAAATTAGGGTTCTACCTTTCTTATCTAAAACAAGCGTGCGCAAATTGCAAGCAGAAGTGTGTGTCTCCCAGCCTTTTAGCCTTAGCTTTCTGGTAATAGTTGCGTTCAATTGACCCAACCTTCCAGGCTTCCCTCTTTCTTTAATTTTCTAAGGACACTTCAATGGTATAGACAACAATTATACATATATATATATATATATCATTTATAGATAAGACTAAAGATAACACATATAATGAATTGTCATTGTCGGTAATAGACTCATACAATTAATGAGTTATCTACATAGTTATCTATATAATGGTATAGATAGCACAAAGCCATCTATAAAATCGTCTGTTAAATACTAGATAACATCTATCTCTCTCCTTCACATCACCCAAAATCATATATGGCATGAACTTACAGATAGCTGATATATACCATTGTATATACTCTAATTCCCATTTGTTTGTGTTTTTCCCATTTGGTTGCGGTCAACTGCACTTGTGACCATTTTGTCTGTATTTAATTATTCTCCAAATTGCAAGAAATGCCATGTGAGATGACAAAAAATAGGTGTCTGCACAAAACTTGAGTGATATTTTGTTTAAAAGCACTCCGATTTTAAGACTTTGGATTAATATCCAATTGACCTGATCCTCCTCCTCAATTGTATAAATTCCCTCACCTCACTCCACTCCCAAACCCTACCCCATCTACCCCCTTCTGCGCCATCGCCGCCTCCCCCATCGCCTCACAGGCGTTACCTCGGATGCTAGCGAGCCCCACTAGTGACTATCTCCTCCGCTTCCTCCCGACCACTTGCACCCCTCCCAACCCCACCACCACCATTGGCATGCCGCCCACCCTCCGCCATGCCTTTGCCGTCCCGACTCTATCGTGGCCTGCTAGCGAGCCCTACCTGCCACTGCTCCCGCCTCCTGATGCGGTTGCCGGAGCTGAGGGTGCTGCCCGTCGCCTCTTTCACTGCCACACATTCCTGCCCAACCTAACTCGACTCTTTCCACCCGCCGACTTGCCACGGGCCCTAGCCTCCATTTAAATCCAGAGGGCTTATGTGAATCCAACCCGAACTCGTTGAAGCCGGAAAAGGAGGTGGAGCACAAATCTCGAGTGCTTAATCCTAAAAAAACATTTAAGTACTGGCTAGCAATTCTTAAAAAAATAGCAGTACGAAATTACGGGTCATCTATGCATGCACGACGAGGTATCATATCCCTTTAAATATTTTTCTAGAAAAGCTTGCTCCTAATGTGCTTCAATGTTCTCCGCATATAGGATGCTTTTTCGCAAGTGTATGTACAATTTGTTCCATAAAATAGGCACGCCTTGATTGGCTCATACCTTTTAAAATACTAGAACTGATAAATATACAATGAACTTTTCTTTTAGACCTAACATTGACCAAGTTTTAACTAGAAATTTTAAAAGTCTGTAGACTTTTAGGTTACTCCACAGATTGGATTCATGTCCTCTCCTATGCTAAGTGAAGGCATAGTGCCTTGTCTTCACTTCACATATGTTGGATCAAAAGAGAAGGTTGAGATCTCCTCTTGAGCATTATAGCAAGTACCTAACAAAATATAGTTTATCCTATTAAGAAAACAAAATATAGTGTATTGATTCTTGTACTATAGCACTCGATTTGAACCATTGACAATTTGAACGGGTAGAGAAGATAAAAAGGAGAGACATGGCACTATGCTCCTTTGCCTTTGATTCAGAGGATCTCCTTCGTGAAAGACCACATTCTCAGTTCTTTTGGGATTTTTTTTATTTCATTTAAAACCGGTATGATCAGCATCAACACCGTTCAAAATCCCTTCTGATCCCATTTTTAATATACTCCCTAATGTTGTTAGGTTGAAGTTCTTACAATCCTATCCATACAAAATAGGGATGCGCTAATTATGCAGTATATCTTAAACCATTTCGGTTGCATCACTCGACTGTGATTGGTCGCCCTCGACGCCCCCTCGCAAAATATGGCTCATCCTGCGTGCATGAATACTGCGAGACAGGTTGAACAATTTAAATGTATTTCCTGTGTACTCCTTTGTTCGTTTCACACGCTACCACATCCTGTCTTTTCAGTTAGGGAAAGGAGAGATCAATGGGAAAGGAATGAAATCTGCCATGGATTCGATTCCCAAAAAAAAATCTATCATGGATCCACGGTGAGGACCGGTGCATGCGCGATCAGAGAGCAATGCACGTACCGCTAATGGATAATGAAGCAGATCGAAATAAAAAAAGATAAGCAAATCTACCATGGTTAGCACCAGAGAGTACGTCAAGATTCGGCTAAATCCACAATCGAACAGCCCCGTTCCTGCTTCGAAGTGATGCTTGCTACGCAGATCACTAGACAGTGAGCCCCAAAGCGAGGAAATGTGCGTGCAAAATGGATCGAGCATGCATCCACTGAACCCCCCCTAACGTGCGACTCTTATTCAGGTCCACCTGGTAGTTGACGCTACTGGAATGGTAGTTGACGCTACTAGGAAAAGGTTTCGTACTGCTGTCAGGAAAAGAAACTTACCGACTCCTACTACGCGTAGCAGAAGTCCCAGAAGCGTAGACCTAGCTAGTGCAGCGGAACAGAGGCCTGCACTAGGCCGCTAGCACTACCCAAAAACGCCAAGTATTGCGCAACGCATCGCGCCGAGCTCCTGCACACGAGAAGCACAGGCAACTGAGCAAAGCCGTGGTGTGCTGAGTGGCTGACCAAAGCCAGCAACGTTGGTGCGCAAGGCATTAGAAGAGTAGCATCTGACCATTCCAGCGACACAGAAGCCATGGGAAAAAAGGAGGAGGAAGCGCACGACGGCACGGCGCAGAAACGCCCTGCCGTTAGATAGCCCGGTGTAGCTGTGCGTGTTCCTGGCCAACGACGGCGACAGCGACGTGGAGACGCGAGAGATTTGTGCGTGCGTCGGATTGGAGACTAGTTGCCGGGAGGAGAATCCAGTTCTCCCCGGGCGTCCACCCTCCTTTGCCTTGTCTCTTCTCCTTTCACTACTATAAAAGAAACTAAATCGAACATTTACACCATAGACGGTTTTTAAAAACCATCTGGACTGTAAGTATCATAGATGGTTTATACGAATAACCTTCAGTGGTATTTTTACAGATGGTTATTTATACGAACCGTCTGTGATAATATAGTATATCACATATAGTTCTTGATAAGAACCATCTGTAATAATGACAGACATAACAGACAGTTGTATTGAAAATCGTCTGTGATATGTTTCCTGTCTCATAATCCCCCCAAATTCATAATCTCCCGTCTGAGTCTGAGTAAGATTCAGTTTTCATACACTTTTAGTAAAACGGGTATAACTTTTGCATATGGTGTCTGTTTTTAACGTTTTGGTACTTGTTGAAAAGCTAACAACGAGCCCGATTGAAAAAAATGACCGGCTAGTGCCCGTCGCCTTCTAAGACCCTCAAAATCACTATTATTAACACCACCGAGAACAATATCATTGATCAAAGCCTAAAATTTAATAATTATTACCACATTCCCTATTTCTCCAAAACTCAACTTATTCATCCTTGTTGTTAAAATCCAATCCAACAAAATTCTACCAATTTATCCATTTAAATTTTACGCTATTAATTATTCTTGATAATCAACATAATTCCACCAATTTATCCATCCAAATCTCACACCTTAAACCTCCAATGATCAAATATAAATCCTCGGGAGGTACAGGTTACCTTGGGCGCAGCATTGCGACGGTCAAAAATGGTCAGAGGTGTGTCAGGTTGGCTGTGAGAGGATGAGAGCAGAGAGAGCAGGGAGGTCGGCAAGGCTGTGGGACGTGAGATGACTACGATGCTGGTCCAGGTAAGGGTCACAACACGAATGGGGGGTGTGTGGTGGCTCTTGCTGGCAGAGGTGGGTTCCAGTGTGCTCGAAATTGCGGCGCGGGGTTGTCGGCCGTGGGACAGGAGAGAGTAGAGGCGGTGGCGGGAAAAGCCCAAGAGAGGGAGATGCACTATTGGGTCAAAAAATGTGTTGAATTGAGCAAAGATTTGAATGAAATCAATTTTTAAAGAAATTCAGGTTCATTTTAATTTTTAGGTTGTTTCGTCGACCTCAACGTTCCTTCAGCCTTGCATGGCGGCATGGCCGGTCAATGCCGACTGGATCACCTCTAGAAACGTACACTCCTGAGAAGATTATACATTCCTTTTGTTCCACTGATCGGCATTGCCCAGTAACTATAAACCAAAGTCTTGTGTGGAGTCGTGGTAACCGAGGGCTAGGGGAGGGGAGGGCGAGAGGGATGGGGCTAATGAACGAACAGTACCATTGCCCAAGGGCAGAGAAAAGCAAGCCTGTGAGCCTTTCTTTTTTTGACTTTTTTTTCTATGATTTGGTTGTTTTTTGGCTTCAGCTTCTTCGAAAATTGAAATAAACAAGACTTTTTAAATGACTTTTTGAGATCAAAATTATATGTGCCCTCCTCGTCAGTGTTTCTACCGTCTGTCGTTATCTCGAAAAGTACAGATAAAGATCATCAGCCGTAGCCGCAATAAAAAATCATTAACCACAGTCTAAAAGAACAAGACACGTGTCATCCACCGTCGAATATATAGGTGTTTGCAACGATATCTAACTTTGCCGAGTCTAACCTTACGCATACCGTACATTCTTAAGTAAGTGTTTTGTGACGACTAAAAGTGTTTTGTGACGTGAGATACGTTCTTATCTCTCATGACTTGTGTATCATAGATTCAATCTTGGGACTAATTCTGCTACGCTTGGCCGTCATAAAAAGGCGTCGAGCATCCTTGCGAGTTGCGACGTCTCCCTTAGATCTTTACCCCGTTACCCGGCCGTGCCGTGCAGCGAAGCGACACCGGAGACGGCCAGGAAAACGGCAAGTCGGAACAGGCCCTTCAACTGCTGGGTCATGTGGACCTGACCCGACCGGACGGGGCAAAAGGACCCCCAAGTGGATCACCCGTGGACAACCTGTCAAACCGGGCTGCAATGACACATGGGACCAAGCGAATATAGGCATATTAGCATGGCCCAGTCAAAAGACTTGATCAGGTCGCGCGCACGGCCGCGCCTCCGCTGCACCCGTCCCTTGACTCTGAAAACACCAGCCAATCGTGCGGGTGCTACGCGCAGCCAGTGCACGACTGCGAGTTGTGCGTGCTCTGCGAGTCTGCCAGCGATTGAGGCGCACGGCAGACACACCGCTCGGTTCGCGCGCGGCCGCAGTCCTCACGGCGTGGACGGCTCTCTTCCACGAGACACGCGCCGCGTATTTCAAGGCCGCCTCTATTCTTATGCCCTGGAGCGTGCAATGCGAGTGTTCAGGGCGCGCGGTTAGTTACGAATGATAGTGTAGCAGCAGCACTCGTAGGCCAGAGAGAGAGAGAGCCCAAGCAGAGAGAGCAGAGCAGGCGCCCAGCACAAGACAAACACCAGGTGTGCAAGGCTGCAAGCCCGGCTCTCAAGCAGCGCGTGCATGAGTTTTCCCATCGGCGGAACGGCGTGGCATTCCCAGCATCCCTTCCCTGCCTCTCGACTTGACCAAGAGAAAGAAACTACTTGCTGCCCAAGGAAAACTTAGCTGCTACAACTTGCTTATATGTAAACCGAGCCCCGCCTCGGTCGATCGTAATTCGTAGTCCTGTATAAGTGAGTCCCCGGTGCTGCGGAGCTAGTGTGGTGAGGCTTCTGGGGTGGGGGAAGGCCCGGCTAGCAATATGGGCAGCCTCATCGGCAGGATCGGCAACGTCGTCCGCTCACCGATGGCGGCCGTCGCTGGCGTCTGCAGGGACGGCTGCTCGCAGAGGCGGCCGCGACCGCTCAGTGTGACAATGGAGGGGAGAAGCAGAGTCGGGGATGGTTGTTGTTGCTGCTCCTGTAGTGGCAAGAAGGTGGACGCAGAGTGGGGGGCCACGAGGCTGGTGGTGATCGTGGGGGCAACGGGCACGGGCAAGACGAAGCTGTCCATCGACGCGGCCCAGGCGCTCGGCGGGGAGGTGGTGAACGCCGACAAGATCCAGCTCTACGCCGGCCTCGACGTCACCACCAACAAGGTGCCGCTCGCCGACCGCCGCGGCGTCCTGCACCACCTCCTCGGCGCCGTCCGCGCCGACGCCGGTGAGCTCCCCCCCTCGTCGTTCCGATCGCTCGCCGCCGCCACCGCGGCCTCCATCGCGGCGCGCAGGCGCGTGCCGGTGGTGGCCGGCGGCTCCAACTCGCTCATCCACGCCCTCCTCGCTGACAGCTTCGACGCCGCGCCCCGCGACCCGTTCTCCGCTGCCGCGGCAGGGTACCGGCCGGTGCTCAGGTTCCCGTGCTGCCTCCTCTGGGTGGACGTCGACGAGGCGGTCCTCGACGACTACCTCGACCGGCGCGTGGACGACATGGTGGGCGAGGGCATGGTTGAGGAACTCCGAGAATACTTCACGACGACGTCGGCCTCGGAGCGGGCCTCGCAAGCCGGACTGGGCAAGGCCATCGGCGTGCCGGAGCTCGGCGACTATTTCGCCGGGCGCAAGAGCTTCAGCGCGGCAGTGGACGAGATCAAGGCCAACACGCGGGTGCTCGCGGCGGCGCAGGTCAGCAAGATCCGGGGCATGGCCCACGGCTGGGGCTGGCCCGTCCGGCGCCTCGACGCCACGGGGACGGTCCGCGCGCGGCTGGCCGGCGCCGGAAGCACCGCCGAGGCCGGGGCGTGGGAGCGCGACGTGCGCGGGCCGGGCCTCGCCGCGATGCGGCAGTTCCTCGGCGGCCACGGCGACGCCGAAGAGGAGGATCGGCTAGTAGCGCGGAGGAGGCAATGCCGTGGCATGGTGGGCTGATGAGTCGAGCCGAGCCGAGCCGAGCGAGAACAAGCTTTTGGGTTCAAATTTTTTTGATAGGCCGCCGATTTTGGAGGGTCCGGCGGCGCGTCTGACACGGGTCGGTGGGGGCCAAAGGGTGCTACAGCGATATAAAAACACAGAGACAGGAAAGAGAAGTTTTGCTGGGCCTGTGAGTTCTTTCTCCTGGGCTGATGAGTTATCTGTTACGGCTGATGCCTTTTTGCTTTTATACGAATAAATCGAATATCAATAAATTATTTTGAAAAGACGACGAAAGAGCGGTTCAGTTTGTTCTTCGTTTGACAGAAACTATATGCTATAAACATAAACGGAAGGGGCATGCTTCTTCGCTTCATCCTTTTTTTCTAGCCTAGACAGTAGCCACCGCCGTATACAGTATACTAGCCCACCTTGTTCAAATTTTGAAATAGCTTTGCTTTTGCACCTTCTGGAGTTATACGACAACTTACTGCTGCATAATTTGAACACTATTCTGGACCCTGAGTTTCTGTTCAGCCTTACCTTGCCCTTCCTTGTCTCTTACGTACGAGGGATGCGTGCTTGGCATCTCTGAGCCTACGCTTCTGACCAGTGTTATAAGGTATCCCGTATTACAATCGCTGTGCTTCTTTCGTGGGTTATTTGTTGATCGTTTGGAGTTTGATTCTTTAGTTCTGCCAAGTTCAGTTGGGTGGTTAGGTTGCTTGCCAGTCGATGTGGTGGTGGATTCTTTGAAATGCTCCGGCTGGTTAGATTGTAATCCCATGCTTAGTGTGTGATTAGGGGAAGGGATTGTGCTGGATGCGTGAGTTGGTGTTCTTGTTGTGCCAGCTAGGAAGACAGTTCGAGTCTAGACGTGTGCTCTGCTTCTTTCTCAGCATTTTTTTTCCCATCTTCATTTTCCTCAGCGTGTTTGTACGATCCAATATATACCGGCGTTGCCAGTTTTGGCTGCCGGCCTCGCGTTGCTATGGTTCGTTGGTTCGCCGCTTCTAACCTTCCCTGTGTGTTTCTGCCTCCCACCTGGACAAAAAACCTGTCCTGCTGCCTCGCTTCTTATCGAAACTACCCATCTAACTTTAGTCAGTTAAGTTTAACGATGGTTTATAATTTTTTTATAGATAATTTATTTTTTACTATATCTAATGGTGTCTGATATAACTAAATTTAAAAAAAATTAAAATAAGAAAAACAAATTAACTCATACGGACAATACAAATGAATAAAAAAAAGTTCACAAAAACTAAAAAAAATGGTAAAAAGACGAAATTTAAGAGGTAGTGAATTAGCTTCTGCATCTGCACACGCTTATGTTTTTAACTTATCTCTCTGCTGACTGCTGACACTGATTTAGTGACGTTGTTTCGCTTGATCTCATTATTCTTTTTTTTTTCAGCCACACCTGGTTCTGGGTTGAGACGTTGAGTTCGTTCTCTTCTGTGGCCTTCTCACAGGCATTTGCACTTGTGTGGGTGTGTGACTTGTGAGGCTAACTGCAGCTCTGCTTCTCTCATGTCATGTGCACCTTGCTGATGATGCCGCTCGCCTTCGCTTGATTAGGATGTGGCACCATATTGTACCAGTATTATTCTCTGGAGTAGCCGAGCTGTTTCTCTCATGTTTAGTATTGCAACAACTAATACCTGTGCGTAGAAAATAAAATATAATCCCTGTTTCAAACACCTTCTAACTTTTGGTTTTTAGACGCTGGTTTTTTATCGAAAAGGCTTTTCAAGACGGTTTCTATAAACCGTTTGTACGAACCGCTGTAGGAGTCGGTTTAAACGAAGTGACTTCTCAATGCAAACGTCGCTTACTTCCTTAACCTCTCTCACAATTATCTAAAATCTACGGCATAACACAAGAATGAGAGAGCATGCAGTGCAACGCAGCTACTCCTATAATCATATTGCTGCTGCACAAACACCGTGCATGCATGCACGTTTGACCAGACACAGGGAGGCAAATGATGGCCGGCGCATTATCTTAATCGCGCAGGCGCAGCCGTCGTTGCGTCTGCTCGTGCTGAGACCTGAGAGGAGAGGAGAGGAGCTGCATGCGCTTGCTTGCCTGCCTTGGTAGTCGTTGCGGTTTCCGGTCTCTAGGGCCCCTTGAGATGGCGAAGGCCATCATTGAGGAGCTGCCTCGTTTTTGGCGCTCGAGGGGAGGCTTCTCCAGCCGCGCGTGTCGCTGCATGCACTAGGCCGGAGCCAGCATCTTAGCAATATACAAGTGCTAACCCTAGGTTTAGTTGCTCTCCCCGAGCTCAACCATGGCCCAGGCTCGATCTGTCTAATTGTCTCTCACCGACTAAACTACTAGTCCTGCTTCTTGCCAGAACCCAGCTCCTCCTCGTTGCCTTGTTAGAGTCTGATCTTTCTGGCTAGATTCGAGCTGAATTGGCGGTGGGTTCTTTTGGACTGATGGCTTATAATTTATAATTTAAATATTTGAGTTCTGGTTGTTTATAAGAGGTAATACGTATAGAAAAATAGTCGTACGTGATTTTGAACGATACAACTGAACTCAGTACACTTTTTACTACAATCTTTTTGTTGAACCCGTTTTGAAAAACGTACCGTTTAAAAGCTAATTACTATAGACAGTATAAATATAAGCCAGCTGAACTCAGCCATTTCTCTTCACATCTGCATAACTGCATTATGTTTATGCAGAGTCAAAACGAACAACTAAGCACGTACTGGTGCTCCTAATCTTCGGCTTGTTCTTACTTGGGCCAACATATTCCTTCTTTACGGTCTTCATGGTTATGCCATGTACCTTTCTTTTCATATACAAAGAAGTCTACTCCATATGTTAATTGTTATGACCCCGAAAAGGTGTCTACGGAACATGATCTTTGATTCTCTCCTCTCTGCGGCTGCACTAGATTTATATCCCACTTGGGCTCGTATTTGCCCCAGGTGCATGCACGAAGCGAATCGAAACAAGCAGCAGATCAGCCGTGCCTCCGCTCCTTGCTCCCCGAGATCCATTTCGGCTGGACAAAGAATTTAGCTTTGTTTCCATGTGTTGTGTACGTATTAATACGGGTACATGATTAACTACTCCGCTAGTTTGCGTAGTTAGTGCCTAGATGCATCTCCTCCTGTAAGATCAACGAAGTGTTAGTGCTCTCTTTTGTCACTAAAGAATTTTTCGATCAAGCCTAGCCTTTTTTTAGTATATGTAGGAGTTTGATCATATGTACACTGAGATTTGACTTTTAGTTTGGCTGCAGGTCTTGCTATGTTCATGCATTCTAAAATAGATAATGTTTTGTTCCCTCGTCTCTTTTCCCATACAAAAGGTCAAAGACTAATCAACAATGGAAAATTTTTTCCGGCCCCTGGGAAGAAGTCTATTTGCAGAAATGGCTCCGGTGACATTTTTGCGAAAATAGCCCCCTTGACGAAGCTGGTGCTGTCGGAGAGCACGCCAGGAAGCTGGCGTGGCCGGTGAGCGTGCCAGGTGCCTGTGCGGATACCAAGCACGCGACAATGGCGTGCTGGGCTATCGGCTCACCACCTTTTGCCCGCGCGCCCCACGTGGCGTTTAGTCCTTTTGTGATTATGCAAACGGCATGCATAGCTGTTAGCTCATCACCTTTTGCCTGCGCAACCCGCCTGGTGTTTCGTCTTTATGTGGTTATGTAAAGTTTACATCTTGTCACATCTCGTCAACGTTCTTCACTGCCTCCTTCGTGCGAAGGCCGATACAGTACGTTGCCAGATCAATAGGGTCATTGGGACAATGCACCTCCCGAGCATGCCCACACACTCGTCGAAGACCCACGATACGACCTGCATCGTGACCCACGGGAGCCCGATCGCCTGTTTTTTTTTTGGAGAAAAGAATAGCTTTGTGGGTAGGGTGGCGGGCTACTACAGAATGACCCGGTCAATTGCGTGAACTGTGGGCATTTGCCCTTCCTCCCAAGGTTGGTGTTATAGTCCTCATTGGCTACCCTAGCCTTGGCCGCCAGTTCGCGCTCCTCGCGAGCCTCACTCGCCAGTTCGCGCTCCTCGCGAGCCTCACTCTCCTAGATAATGTTTTGTTCCCTCGTCTCTTTTCCCATGCAAAAGGTCAAAGACTAATCAACAATGGAAAAAATTTTCCGGCCCCTGGGAAGAAGTCTATTTGCAGAAATGGCTCCGGTGACATTCTTGCGAAAATAGCCCTCTTGACGAAGCTGGTGCTGTTGGAGAGCACGCCAAGAAGCTGGCGTGGCTGGCGAGCGTGCCAGGTGCCTGCGCGGATACCAAGCACGCGATAATGGCGTGCTGGGCTATCGGCTCACCACCTTTTTGCCCGCGCGCTCCACGTGGCGTTTAGTCTTTGAGAGTGACTATTATCAAGACGACTGAAATTTTTTTATCTCTCAGTCACTTAAAGTTGCACTCTTAATCAACTAAATTTGCAGTTATTTTTTTTGGAGAGGGGCTGCAATTTTAGTTGATTAAAAGTGCAACTAAGTGTTACTGAAGTTGCACTCTCAATCAACTAAAATTGCAGTTGTTTTTTGAAGAGGGACTGCAATTTTAGTTGATTGAGAGTGCAACTTCAAAAGACTGAGAGATAAAAAAATTTCAGTCGCCTTGGCAATAGCAAAACCGTTAGTCTTTTTGTGATTTTGCAAACGGCATGCAGAGCTGTTAGCTCATCACCTTTTGCCCGCGCAACCCGCCTGGTGTTTCGTCTTTATGTAGTTATGTAAACTTTACATCGTGTCACATATTGTCAACGTTCTTCACTGCCTCCTTCGTGCGAAGGCCGATACAGTACGTTGCCAGATCAATAGGGTCATTGGGACAATGCACCTCCCGAGCATGCCCACACACTCGCCGAAGACCCACGGTACGACATGCATCGTGACCCACGGGAGCCCGATCGCCTGTTTTTTTGGAGAAAAGAATAGCTTTGTGGGTAGGGTGGCGGGCTACTACATAATGACCCGGTCAATTGCGTGACATCCTCTATGGTGCAAACATGCTTCCGATCAACTCTCAAGTGGTCCATAACATACTTGTCCTATAGACGGATTTCAAACTTCTTCCTCACGCTGTCGATCGTGCGAGTTACATGGGTTCGGGCATTCGTTATTTTCTTCTCCATGTACGCAAGAGTAACCTCAAAGTATTGATTTCCTCATTGAAGTGCTTCTTGGCCATCATAGCCCGGTTCACGAAGTAATCGACAATGCAGTTCCATGTCTAGTCCACAACGGCAGTGATGGGCAAGGCACAGACCCCTTTCAATACATCATTGTACACCTCAAACATGTTAGTCATCACGAACAGTTACTACAATACTCTCACAGCCAGATAGATCAAGTCCGAACGAACCACCATGCAAAACCTCACCACTGTGGAATACAAACAGTTTATCCATTCCTATGAAAAATACCACATCAGTAAAGTGTCATTCCACCTCAAAAGCTACATATGATATTGAAATTAACTTACCGATAATAGGGGAGCGTCCGTACACTGCACGCATGAAATACTGCACAGACAAACATATATAGCATTATTACCTACGTCATCAAATAGTACTCCAAATGAATAACACAACAAAAAACCAATTAATACTACAGATTAGTATTCTTGATATGGGATGAAGTAATTTGTGAATGGGGGAGCACTACTGTTTGCGAGAGAGCATTGCGAGCAATGCTGAAGGAGGAGGTAGAGAGGGAATGCAGGGGTGAGGTTCCCTGCACGCCCTCATGCGCTTAAATAACCACACAAACAGAGGCAATGAATGACATTGACCAAACGTGACGCGACATAAAGTTGAAATTATCAGAAAATGACGTACGATTATGCGGCGCACACAACAACACCTCCTCACTGGCCTGACGTGCTTCCCGAGCGCGCCAGTCACCCTGCCGCACTCCCCGGTCGCACCAGCTTCGTTCAAGGAGACTATTTTTTGCAAAAAATATCACCAGAGCCATTTATACAAATAACTCCTCCCAAAGGGCCAGAAAAAATACTACAATACCACAATGCTGTACTAGCAAATTTGCAATCCTTACATTAGGGACTATTCTGTTTTAGTCAAAACAAATTGTCTTTTCAAGATGTGGTATATAAATTCTTTTCGGCTTATGTCTTATGCTATAATAACTAGCTTTCAAACGGAGTATCTTTCCAAGAAAGGTTCTACAAGTCAATTGTAGTAGACACTGTACCGATTTAAGTTATATCGGTAAAAATCATACACAAGTGTCTCTCTCCGTACTCTCTCACGTGAACATTCAGAATTCGAAAATTTAAACCATAAGCCATGTACCAAAAGAACGAACCCAGCTCCAGGTCCAGAGTTTGGTTGGAGTAAATAGAAACATACTAGTACATACTCTTGACGATAGGTCGTGAAGCTGAAACTTTTCAAAAGAAACTTCTATACACGTGCACAATGGCAATGTCGGAACCAGAATTTTAACGATGGAGGTGTGAACTTAAAACACATCAGTAATCATAAGCAAAGAGAAGTAATTATACGCATAACAAAACTTCTTCAGCCTATCGAAGCATGAACTAAAGTAATACAATAACTACTATTAGTCCTAGAAAGACTCATATCAAGAAGTGAAGCTACCTACATAACACTAAAATTCTGAATTAAAGCAAGAAGCAATTACATTATTACTGGATTCCTCTATGGTTAGCCTTCTGGAACCTCAAATGATAAATGTTTGCTCTGTTCTCTATCAAGAACAATAATCAGGTACTAATGTACCACAGATACACTGGTATTCTAGTAATTAGGCACCTATATATGATTTATACAGTAAAGAGTAAAAACAACCCATGTACTTCAAAAAGGAGTTAGCACCTGATGAATCACCTTCACTCTTATGCCTTCCTAGCTATGAGCAGCATTGAATCAAATACAAGATAATTAGATAAAGCAAAGACTAACTTCTAAGTTCCATTAACTTCTAGTTGAGATCTCATTTCACTATTCAGACTTGAGAACTGAGAACACAGCTATACTAATACACTGAGTTATTATGTCGCTGATAGTCTCGTCCCTCGTATTTCAGATTTAACTCATTTGATAATAGAACTACACTACAGAGTTACATTTGAGAATAAACATGGGCAATATCGATGCCTGTTACCTGTTGAGTCTAATGGAGTAATGGGCTCTCAAGAATATGTATAGTGTATAGGAATATATGTAATATATACTTTGTATACTGAGGAATATATATCAGATTTTTAGTAAAAATTTTAGAGATGCCATTGTACCCATGCATGTATTCTTCCTCCGCCACTGCACGATGGGAGGTGCCCAACCTGATCCCTTAACGGATGCAGCAGACCCATTACCCATACCACGGCTTAGCAACCGCCCATTGCTGCCAGACAGAGCTCGACACGCGGGGAGGAGACGGTGCACTGTCCTAACGCCGTGAAGTCATTAACCGCGGCGACGAGCGTCACATTATGCTGTATTTTCGCCGTCTCGAATTGCCGCTGCTCGCTACGCCGACAGTTGTATATCCTGCTCGCGCTGCCTGTCTGCCGTCCATCACGTCCACATCCATGGCCATATTCTTACCTTGCAAGGCCGGAGCATGGTGGCAACGGTGGGTGTCCGGGGACTTCGAGCCGCGACCACCACCGAGAGGAGAAGAGAGGCGCGCGAGCGGCTGATCTCTCCGGAGTGAGCGTGACAGGAGTTGATGGGAGAAATTAAGATCCTGTTTTAAAGTGTTATAGTTTTTTTTTTACTTTTGCTTTTTTTTTTACTAAAATAGCACTGTAAGGTTCGATAGTTTTTTCTAAGATACTAAATTAAAGAAATAAAAACATCATTATATATCAGGGATACTACAAAGTAAAAAAGAAAAGGAGGAAAAAAGAAACAAAGAAGCAAAAGGCTAAATTGAAAAACCAACGTATTCTAAAATATTTTTTTTATCAACTAAAAACCAGAAAGCAGAAGTGTTCGAAGCGGGCTGAAAAGCAGAAAGCAGAAAGCAGACGTGTTTGAAACGGGCCCAGGACAGGAGAGTCCACGCGAGAGCGAGAACGTCGCCGGCTGCGCTTCCTCGTTATTCCTGGGCCGGGAAACCGACCGATCCTTTTCGACATTAATCGCGGTGGAACAGCGCCTGGTGAGCTGTGCGCTTCACGGTCGCGGTCACGGCGGGAAGGCTCGGTTTTTGCTTACATTCTCAGCCGACCTCTGCTGTCCCTGTGTGTGACCTGTGATGTTTACCGAGCCGCGGACGAAAAGAACATACGGTGGTTAACAGGTTAAGTTATGATGACTTGGATATGCTCCGTACATTTCATATCGTAAGAGGTCACATAAAAGTGCCAATTTTTAAAAGCAAAAGCAAATACGAACGTCCCAGTTTCTAGATTGGGCACCTCTCATCGTGTAGAGTATACCAAATTAAGGATTAGATGTTCTTTTTTAAGAATTTATAGCATATTTATGTTCTTATCTATTATCCTTATGCTCACGAATGTATGACTTGTTGAACGTGGACATTGTCTTTAACATGCAATTTTGACCGTTACTATTAGTGGTAATATGTTCATAAAATAATATAAAATTATTATATCATGAAAAATTTTCATGACTAATCAACCTAATGATATTGTTTTCACATGACTAATCCAAATAGTTTTTTTATATAAATTAGTGGTAAAAGTTAAGAAAATTTGACTGTACGCTTTTCTAAAATAAAACATCATATATTTTTGAACGGAGGTAGTAGCTTTTAACCAGACGTCATTAGCTTTTGTTATATAATATAGATGACAATTATAATAATGAAAGGAGAGTTTTTTTCTTGTGAAATCAGTATTATAGATGTATATTTTTAGAAGAATATACTGAAATCATTTTCATACCGTCCATCCAAATATTAATAAAGATGTTATTGGTCAAAATTCAGTTGATCGATCGCCACGAGATTTGCTTTCCATGACGCGAGCAGGGAGTGTAACCAATGAAGGCAGTAACAAATTAAAGACGACACGAGCTAGCAAAGCAAAGCTTGCAGATATGGTATACTATACTTGCTAGGCCTGCGGCAGCGAGAGCTCTGGGCCGATTTGGAGAGCAGCCTGATGGGGTATCGTTTAGTCGGTACCATATCTTAGGTATGTACTTAAAACTTGTGGTGTACTAATTATGCACCCTAATTAAAAAAGGTCACAAAAAATTTTAAAAAAAATTCTATATATATTCTATACTTTACTCTATCTATATATAAAATTTCAAGTTTAAATTTATTCTATGGTAAGTACAGCAAAAAATAGAAAATTTCGATAAATTTGAACTCTTCAGATTTTTCTTTTTTTACCGCTAACATATAATGAATCTGAAGTTAAAATTTTATGTATAGTTAAAGTAAATTTAAAATTGCATGTAAAATATTTTTTTTGAATTTTTTTGTGACTTTTTTAATTGAGATGCACGATAAATACACCACAAGCTTAAGCACATAAGGATATGTTGCCCGTTTAGTCGGCTCAAGGAAAGTAAAGCCTAAATAGAAGATGGATTAGAAGAATGATGCCCTCCCTAATTTGCTGAGTTGGGTTGTGATTAGTTTAACCTACAATTGAGGTATGGTTACAAAAAAGTGCCCTTTTAATGTCTATAGCGTACTGCACAGTTAGCCCAGAGGTCTGACATGGGCAGGTTGGTTAATTTCTTTCAGGCGTAGGTTCCTGCACTCATATTTAGCAAGGCAAAACCGCAAAAGAACGGATCAATGGCACTCAAGAACAAGCAGCAATGTGCTTTTCAATCTTCATTAATCTAACCGAGTGGTATGTACATGCGGAAGATTGATACACAATCACTCATCGGAGTCGGCGACGTAACCTTCTCTCCGGTCGGCGCGAGTCTGACCACCTTCACCTTCGGCCTCCGCCGGCGCTGCATGGCCACGGCTTGCCCATTACCGTCATCGAGGCTACAGCCCTGCCGTTCCCACAACCTCACCACCGGCGCCAACTCCGCGCTCTCCAGCGGCAGGAGACAATGCCGCTCCAGAAAGTCCAGCTCGCCGTCATCCGCACAAAAACCGAGCCGCAGCCCTTCCCACGTCGTCACCACCGGTTCGTCCCACGCAGACTCGAATCCGCCATGCCGCCACGCCTCGCAGCCAAAGCCACTTGTCGCGGCGTTGCCACCAGTCGTCGTACCATCCTCCTCCTCATCGTCCGTGGCGTTGCTCTCGCCACCGGAGTCCGAGTCCGAGTGGTCGTCCACGGCCACGTCAGAGGGGTCGGCGTCAGACGGTACGACGGGCATGCGAGTGCGAGGTTGTCGGCGCCGGCGCTGCAGGGCGGTGCAACGCACGAGGCCGAGGAAGGCGGCAGCAACGGCGACGGCCAGCAGGACGGGTGTCCAAACGTCGGGGACGACGAGGTCGAGCAGCGGCGCGACGAGGGGCATCGGCTCTTGGTGCTGGAGGACGGTGATAGAAAATCTAAATACGAACATTAGTCTAATATAAAACCTAGATCAACATGAACACCTAATAATCATGAAGTGCGGAATCTTGAATACACATACCGGAAACGGATGTAGACATGAAGGTGTTGTGGTGTTCGGTTGGTGAAGAGGATGAAGCGGTTGTCGGCCGGAGGTGATGAAGAAGACGGCGCCGGTGGTGGAGTAGAGGTGGTCGACAGGGACGACGACGGCTTGCCTTCGTTCACCACAAGCACCGAGATCGATCGGACTTGATTAGGGTTAGTTCTTAGGCTTAGAACAAATTAGCTCATCAACCCTGCCGAAAACCCTCTTTCTATTTTTATAGTTGGTGCTGGGTGACCGGGACCTCAACCAATAGTTGTTAGCAGCACCCCCGATCAGGGTGCGTGATGGAGACTAGGTCTCCCTGAAATCTCGGAGGCGGTTAGCCTGAGATCAACCCAACAGACGGAGCCCTCCATTGCTAGAGCCGCGCGTACGTCTCGACGTGCCGCGAGCGAATATGCGTGCAGAATAAGGAGCGGCCGGCGAGTGGAGGAACGAGAAGAGGACGTTTTATGCGCGGCGGCGTGGTGCCGTTGCGACAGCTCTGGCGGCCGGAAAGGGTGCAGTTGTGTCGGTTGCGTAGCGGCAAGATCGGTGACAACTTGATAAGCTGTGTAGACGACGGTTGACGAGTTCATTTTTTACGCCGTTTCTGGCCCGCACCAGACGTAGGTCAACGGCAGCTCGTGTTGACTGATGCATTTAATGCGTGCCAAGTAGGTTGCAGTGCGGAGGCAAAATGGAGGTGCGAGGCATTCCCATATAGGTAAGGTAAGAGCCAGCATGTTAATATGGATTACAATTTGTTGCAAATAAGAATAGAAAAATAGAGATAAAAGACATGGATTTTTACGTGAAAAATTCTTGCAGAAAAAAAACATGCACACTTAAAGGCAAATTATTATAATGAGTAGATATTACAATTGAGTGCTTGCTCTTCTTATGGTTACTGAGTACATATATAATGTGAGGAAAAAGAGTTTCATATGGAGAGAAAATCGAGTCGGTTGTTACAGATTGACACCACGTCTGATATAATCTGCACATGCACCTGTCATGCCACGTCTGGCATGAGACGATAAAGTGTCCTACACAGACACGGTACGAATTCGAATCAACTTTAACAATCTTCACCTTGAGCCGAATTCTCTCAAGTAGTGGAAGAATATGATAGACTCATCCAATAAAATCATCATGTATACCTTGAGTGTCGAAAGTACAAAGAACTCGTGAGTAATACCAACTAAATCTGAGCATAGCTCAAACTTAGATGCAGGAATTGGCTTTGTCAACATATTAACTGGATTATCATGAGTACTTATCTTACAGACTTTAATAGCACCTTGAATAATGACACCTCGAATGTAGTGATATCTGATATCAATGTGCTTTGTTCTCTCATAGAACATTTGATCTTTGGTAAAGCAAACAACACTCTGACTATCACAAAAAATTATAGTGCAAGATGTACTTCCACAAAGCTCAGTAAATAAACATCTTAGCCAAATAGCTTCTTTGCAAGCTTCACAAATAGTTATATACCCAGCTTCTATAGTAGACAAGGCAACGATATCTTGCAAACTTGCTTTCCAACTGACAGCACACCCTCCAACAGTGAACACATAACTAGTGAAAGATCTTCTTTTATCTAAATCTCCAGCAAAACCATAATCTACATAACCAACGAGTTCATCTCTAGCATTCCTAAACTGTAAACAAGTATTAGATGTGCCCCGTAAATATCTGCAAATATATTGAACTGCTTTCCAATGCTCTTTTCCAGGAATAGCCACGTATCTACTGGATGAAGCTAAGCGAGTACTCACAAGTTTGGCCTTATGCATGTTAAAACGACAAAGAATTTTATCAATATGCCCCTTTTGACTTAGATATAATTTGCCAAATTATCTCTAATGATTTCTATACCAAGAATCTTCTTTGATGTACCGAGATCTTTTATCTCAAATTCACTATTTAATTGTGCCTTCAACTTTGAAATTTTAGCCTTGTCTTTTGCAGCAATTAACATATCATCAACATATAGGAGCAAATAAATAACTAAACTATTAACAATATCCAAGTAAACATAGCTATCATAATTTGATCTTTTAAAATTCTGAGATATCATAAAAGAGTCAAATCTCTTGCACCATTGTCTAGGTGATTGCTTCAAACTATAAAGAGGTTTGTTCAATTTATAAACAAAATTCTTTTTTCCCGGAATGACAAAACATTTCGGCTGCTCTATATAAATGTCTTCTTCTAATTCCTCATGTAA
Source organism: Bonia amplexicaulis (assembly GCA_036346245.1). Classification (NCBI taxonomy): domain Eukaryota; kingdom Viridiplantae; phylum Streptophyta; class Magnoliopsida; order Poales; family Poaceae; genus Bonia; species Bonia amplexicaulis. The sequence continues at coordinate 18,489,649 of CM070737.1, read as the reverse complement.
GAATGTGGTTTTCACATCCAATTATTCAAACTCATAATCATGCATGGCCACAATGCTGAGCAAGGTGCGAATAGAACTATGCTTTACAACAGGAAAAAAGACATATGTAAAATCAATACCTGGAATTTGGATGTATCCTTTTGCAACTAGCCTTGCTTTGTACCTAACCTTTTCAGTTGGTGAAACTCATTTTTTCTTCTTGAAGATCCATTTGCAGCAAATAGGCTTCTTCTCAATTGACAACTTGACTAACTCTTAAGTGTCATTCTTGTCAAAAGATTCCATCTCATCATACATGACAGTCATCCATCTATCCGAATCACTAGAAGAGATACAATACCTTCAATTTCTTCTGCCATATTTAAACAATAAGCCATAACATTAGCTTCTTCAGTCAATCTCTTAGGAGGTTCAGTGTTCCTACTCTCTCTATCAACTGCAATGAAACGATATGTTGGCGGCTCAACAATAGGGGCTTCTAAAACATTTTTCTTGTCGATTTCTGGTGTAGATCCTGAATCAATAGCATACTCCACATGCACGCTTGATTGCTTCTCAACGAGAACATCAATAGATAGATTATTATGCAACATAACAGACTCATTAAAAATAATATTTCTGCTAATAACCACCTTTCTAGTTTTAGGATTGATTCCAACTGCTCTGCTATGCTGCTATCCCTGTCTATGGCAGTGTTTTCCTCCTTTGTGCTCTGGTTAAGAACATATACTGTGCATTCATGCTACCTATGCTCCAACCCTCGAAAAATACTCTAGATGATTATGAAATAATATGTTCCCCTGTTTTTACTTTTTTTAAAAAACAAAAATTGTGCTGCTCCGATTGCTAGTCATTTTGCAATTGCTCTATCGCTTCAAGTGTTGGCACATATGGCTTCCTGATTCTTTTCTGATGCGAACGATCAGAGCCGGACCAACCAGGGGCAGCCGAGGATGGAGCCCCCTACCACTGGCCGGACCCTAAGTACCCATAGCACCGACATTTATCCGCCACTAAGGAGGAAGTGAGGGCTAGAGGTAAGAGAAGACTAAGGTTCTGTGAGCCACTGGGGATACTGCTAAGCCAGACAGGCTAAGAACGACACTACGTCAGTTAAGTACTGGCTTGGTTCTTGTTAGCTAATGTAAACTGTAATCATACGCGTGAGGCTATATATATCGGAACGTAGGCGGCAAAAGAAGAAGATCCCACGTCTTTAGCATGTAGCGGGCAGTTTAGGCTCCGTTTAAAAATGTGTGACTTTTGATTTTTGTCATGGTTTAGCTAAAATGGTAGCAGCGGTTAATTTTTCTAAGATATTCAATTAAAAAAATAAGTAAAAATAAAAAACATCGTTACCATTATATCTTTATAAATAATACAAAAAAGAAAAAAAGAAAAAATTATATTAAGAAATCAACTTGTCCCAGGACAGAAGCGGTTTGGACCGGCCTAAGTGTTTTTGGACCGACTGATGAATCGTTTAATTTGTGCGCCTATATTTCGACTTTTCAGACAACACGATGGCGGACGCCTAGCTTAGTTGGTGTTCAGCTGGACTGGATTTTGATGATTTATGACTAAATTTTTACTGTAGTTAACTAAAATTACATCGTAGCTGATAGTGACTTATTTGTCATAATTAAATTTTAAAAATTTAAAAATAAGTTAGCCCGTCACATATAATGCAAATGAATACGGGAAAAAGAACAGGTAAAAAAGTTTTTAAAAAATTGAAAAGTCAGAAAAAGACAAAATTTAAAAATAATAAAAAATAAAGCAGAAGCCAGAATCTAAATGAGCGGGGCATTAAATATGGTCGAATTTTTTCTATTTTAGCCCTTTTTTGAAAAATATTCACATTTAGACACCTGGTAGTTTTAATTCGCTTTTGGACCCGGGGTCGTGTAGTGACCCACGGCGCCGAGTAGCATCTCGGCGCCGTGGTCCACGGCGCCGAAGTTGCCGAGCCCAGCGCCAGGTGGTGGCTGCGTGGCGCCGACGTGGCGAAGATCTCGGCGCCGTGGGTCGTGGCCCGAGCTCGGCGCCATAGATCTTGGCCGAGTCAGTGAAAATTTGTACGGCCGAGCCCCACCTCGCTTCATTATTTCCACAGCTTCCCAATCACGTGGCCGCGCTCCCATCCTCCTCCCTCCCGCCCCGCCTCCCGGCCTCCTGCCCCGCCTCCCCCGCCCCGCCCCCCTCCGGCCCCGCCTCCCGGCCGCGCCCCGGCCTTCCTGCCGCCTCCCCGGCCTCCCGTCCCCGCCGCCTCTCCGGCCCGACCGCCCCCTCCTCCCGGCAGCGAGGTCAGGTAAATGGCAAAATCTATTTTTACTAGGTTATGCTTTATTATATGGATGATAATACTGTATGTGATGATGACTTCATCAAGGACATGGAATACATGTCAAGGATGGTTCTGTGAAGTTGTTGCAAAACAGATGAAGCATAATCAGAATGACAATCTTTGCAAATATCTGCTTCCATCTAACACCAAACTGTAAAGAAAATATAAGACTTATCTGGCCTGAAAGAATTTGGTAAGATCTCACCTCCCCTAAGCAATAGTATGTAACATAACCGAATCTTGTATGGATTAACACATCGTGATAACCAGTATGTCATTAAAATTCTACAGGGCCCCATCAACTAAACATACTAGGTTACCAACATCCAAACAGCAGTTTCAGCATTCTTCTTCCCACTGCCTTTTGATCCAGAACGCCATCCAAACAGTTTCCTCCTTCCTTTTCAGTTTCCTATGGAAACTGTTTTGAATCTTTTGATTGCTAAAAATAGTTTTATCAAGGTTTTGTTTCCAACTAATGCATTCGGCTGCCATGTATTAATTATCATCACGACAAAGCGAATTTTTAATCAATTATCGGACACATCATCTCCCAAAACAACCTTATTATAGGACGTCACCTCTTTAGTTAAACTATTTGAGTCTGAAAACGAGAAATCATATGCCGCATAGACGTAGGCAACAAAATAGCGCAAGCTAGCGTAAAAGTGAATTGGCCCTTAGACCAAGCGTGCCATCATTCTAACCAAATCGAATACAGACCAATAATCCCAACCAAATCACGATCTAACAGCAATTCTACTGGACCCATCACCACAAAAATGCATAACCATGAGCCATTAAATACAAAATTTCTGTTCACTTAACTTTCTTGAGCAAAATATCAGTTGAAACTCGTGCAACAAACCATTTCCTTAAGAGTAACATGGGTGCACAATTATTATTTCGTGTTCACAACTTTTGCGTAAGTATATACTATGTTCTCTTCATCTTTTTTGTAAATCTGCTGTTCCTTTTTAATTTGAAAGTTGCAATATTCACCTCCCCGGCTGATGCTTGTTATGAACTCATACTTATTGATGGTATTACTGTGTGAAGGTATTCATCTGTATGAACTAGATGGACAACCTAGTCACCCTATATCATGGAGGCAGTGTGACAAGTGATGATTATGGAAATGTTCGATTTGTTGAAATGCAAAGGGTGCCTCTGATATTCAGTGATCGGCCGTCGTTTAGTGAGTTGGTTGCTAGGGCCCGCTACGCTACACCCAGTAGACAAAATGTAATAGACCCACGCTATCTACGGTCTATGCAATCCTATTATTATGCACTGTATTGTGTTTGCCTAGTCAGATCGATCGCACTTGAGACTACCGGTATGACGATATTGCGTATCGGTGCTTCACTAAACTACAATTTAATAGAGTGCATAATGTTGCCCACTCATGCTTGCTCCAAAGAATGTCTGCATAATTGATTAGTTTGCATATAGATAAGAACAGGGAAATCATGTCTACTCAGTTCAAAATTGTAAATCATTACATGCAAAGCAATAGTAAAAGTAGATAAACAATAATAGACAAATATGTGAAGAGAGCAATCTGGTGATCTTCTTTATTGATATGACTTGATGTACAAAATAGATAGCATCTCTCCTATATTTATAGTCAACTAACCTAAAGAATCTTTCAGTATACGCTCACATCTCTTTTTGGAGACGAAGTTGAAACCATGGGGCCCACCAGGGTTGATGCGCACCCCCTAAGAGGTGCCGGTTATACAACACTCCCCCTTGTGTGGATACCGTGACATACGCATGCCTCATCCAGAGTTACTTCCAAAAACCTAGTGGAAAAAAGTAATGGAGAAAAGAGTATATTGCACACACAAGATATATTGCACTAACTGCCTCGTTAAAAACTTTCATGAGAAAACTTCTAGTAAAACTCACTAAGAGAAAAAAAAGTACAACCTTTGATCTCTATGATCACATTTAATCTTCAAGATTAAAGAAAAGCTATTGATCTTTAGGACGATTAACATATGGGTTACTTATTCAGGGAAGTTTACATGCACTGAATCACGAGTGGAGCGCCACCGTGGCATGGCAGCCTGAATTTGCACACTCGGCTAGGACCCACGGCCGAGCTCGGCCTCCACGACCCACTGGCCGAGGTGTCGCCACATCGGCGCCACGCAGCACATACTGTTGGCGGCGGGCTCGGATGTGTTACCTCGGCCCAGTGGGTCACTGGCACACGACCCTCGGGTCCAAAACGAATTAAAACTATCGGGGTCTAAATGTGAATATTTTTCAAAAAAAGGGCTAAAATAGAAAAAAATTCGGTAAATATGGCAGTAGACTCCTTCATGTGTACTGCAGTCCATTAGGGTCAATCATATACGCCACAAAACTTGTTAAGGTTGACAAAACATATTGAAATTTTCCTCGAAATGGCAAAGGAGATTGGAAGAAAAATAAGCAAACCATCATGTGTAACTGAATGACACTGTAGCTTTTTTTGGGGGTTTGGTAGCTTATGGCTTATTTTTACTATTTGACATCAGTAGTCTGGGGTTTATTTTGTATCATAGCTACTGGTGATTTTTTAGCGTAATTAAAATTTAAAAAAATTAAAATAGAAAGAACAGATTAGCCTACCACAGATAATACAAAGAAATACGAAAAAAAGAAAAGGAAAAAAAAAATCAAAAAAAGACGAAAATGAGAAACTAGAAGTCAGAAACAAGAACTGAAACCCAAACCAGTAGCTTTCTGCCAAAAGTGAAGGAAAATAAAATTTATCAAAGAGAGATACGTAAGGATCGCGATCACTTGCAAATTGAATTGAAATAGACACAAAAGCAAAGGAATGTACACTAGTGGGGCTTGCTGATTAAACAAATTCTTTTTCATGCAAAGGACATGAAGTATGGATTATGGACAGGAACAGTAGAACACCAATCAGAAGACCGGTCCAACATGGTGTTGTCTAAAGGTAAAAAGATCTAGATAGAGCCATAGAGGGTCCACTTTATTACGAAGGATACTTTACCAAAGCTGATTGCCCTTACCTGAAAATGATTCCTGTACTGAAAGAACATAGGGTGAAGCAATGGAGAACTCAAAAGTAGTAGGCTAACCTTGCAGGAAGAGACACAAATCACGGCAAACACAGCAGGGCGAATTTGCCTGTATGGCCAGCCTACCAGCGATCGTCGAACACAGTGACACACTGGCAGGCGGGAACAAGCAAGTTCAGCCCAACACTGGAACAGCAGCAGTAACCAAAGAAGTTCTGTATAAACCGAAACTCCAAAGGAATCACTGAATAAGATTTATAAAATCGCCGAGAGTTGCTGGGTTTGAGTAACAAGACCTGAAGAATACAGCATAGACAATGAGCAACCAATTACAAAATAATCCTGAAGTCACGTCATGCTTTGAAAGCCAAATTATGATTTGCAAAACTGTGGAACAACCCACAAAAGAAAGCCTTGCGTGTTTGGCCCAAGCAGCAGCCACCGTGGCACACCAGCAGGGGGGCTGCAAGAATGAACAGGAAGGCTCCACCCAACACTGGAATAGCAGCAGTAAACAAAGGAGATCCTGAATCCAGCGCCGCAGCGCATGCACACCAAAATAATATTGCGAAGCAAATTATACAAACCTAAACCATTTCAAAGTTTGAGTAACAACGCTGACAAACAAGAGAAACACATGGAAAATTATTAGTCAATTAAAACCTAATCCTCAGGCTCACAACATGCTTGGTTCGTCAATGAATGATTTGCAAAACCATGGAAAAACCCTTGTCACTCTTTCCCATCAATATTACTCACAAATCCAACTAAAGCCTCATCAATCTGGCAATACCATTCCGGAATTCAGAGAAGTATTATCAAAAGAATTTGCAGAGCTAAGAAAGCACGGATTGCCAGATAGGGAAATGTTGCTTCATGCCTTCATCTGCTCAAGTACAAGGATGGCAACTTTAATAAGGCTTAATGGCCCAAGACTTTGATTTATTAAAAACAGATAGCAGCCGACTGGTTTTTTTGAATGTTCAGGCCTTCAGGGATATCTATTGATTTGCAAACAAGGCTAAGGGAAATCAAGCTGTATATTGGGGGTTACCATCTAATGGAGGCCAACTAGTTCACCTAGTTTTTATCACCCAATAAAATGTTGTGCAGCCTTTTGTCCGTCATTTTGGCGCTTCATCCTTGAAGTAACCGAGCATGCCAAGATAAAGAGCATTTTGCTCAACAAACCATCAAGAGCATTTTGCACAACAAACCATCAACCTAGAGAGCTATAGTGTTTAAAAAAAAATGAAGTGCATAACTGCACACAGTTGCTTATGCACTAGAATTGAAATAATATAGTGAACCAATAAGCAGAATCAAGACGCAGAGCAATGCAAGCAAACAAATACCAAATCTGACAATAATATGAACTCAATATTAAGCTGAGAGAAATAGATATCAACACTCCACAACAGCCATCACATAAAAAATTAAACAAACAAGATTAAGACAGTTGTTCTCTTCGATAACTTACTTCCCCACCAAATTCTGGCATATGAAGCAGAACTATCGAGCAATCATGCTAACGCATGATCTTCCACCATAAATACCCTTTGTCGTGTTTTCCTCCTTAGGATCATTCAATTGAAAACAATGCATGACCTATTAGTGTAAAGCTAAGCAGCTTCTTCCCATGCCAATGCAACCAGTTGTATTATGTTTGCTATGAAAATCCCACAAGTTAGCAGTCATCAACAAGGAAACGCAAACATGCGCTACAGCGAGATGCAAAACTCAACAACTTTCTAATAGTTTAGTGATTAAAAACGGTCCTCCATAGATTAAGACCATGTACATAACAAGACAATTGCACCCCACCTAAGGATCATAACCCTTTACAGTTAACAATCCCACAAGGCCAATAATCTAATTCCTTAACCTAAACTCCACACTAATGCATCCCAATACATTACCGGAGGAGATTCCACAGTAAACTTCCTCTAACCCATCCAGAACAACACACTTATGAAACAGACGTGTTAGCCATCACAGAAGAAAAGAAAAGCGATCAGAACATCTGAAAACAAAAGAGATCAGCATATCCGAAAATTCCTTCCCATTTGAATCCCCACCATATCACCAGTCACCTCTGCAAGAAACACAAACGCACCTTCAGAGCCAACCAAAGAAAAGGACCGAAACAAACCAACGAATCGAACGATTCCTTACCTCCTCGATCTTGTACGAGTCTGGGGTCACATCTGCTAGGCACAAACCCGGGTACAGCAACTGCAATTCCAACACAAAAAAAACTCGCGTGAAACACCAAATTCGAAGACCCTAAAATTTGAAAAAAAAAATACAAACACAAGATCGATGCTTACGTCGAGCTGCCGCTGCACTGCGCGCGGGCGCTTCTTGGGCCGGCGCGGGGGGCGCGTCCCGCGGATCGCCTGGAAGTCACGGGCGATCTCCTCCTTGGACAGCACGATGTAGAACCCCCGCTTCCTGGCCTCCGTCGGCGCCGGGCGCGCACGCTCCGTCGCCTCCTCGGCCGCGTCGTCCGACCTCGCCGGACGCGGCGCAGCGATGGCGGAGCGGCGGGTGCGGAGGTTCCACGGCCGCTGAGGGGGGCGCTGGGGCGAACCGCCGCAGCCGCCCGTGGAACGGTAGGCCTTCTCCTTGTCCGGGGACGGGGTAACCGGAGCCGCGGGCGGAGGCGACGAGTCGGGGTTCTTGGAGCAGCGGAGGAGGCGGTAGGTGCCCCAGCTGAGTGTGGGGAAGGAGAAGCTGTGAAGCCGCGTGCGGGACGACGCCGGCGCCGGCGGCAGCGCGGGAGCCGGGGAATCCTCCGGAGGAGACGACGGCTCGGCGCTGCAGTGGAGGTCGTGATCGGCGGCGGCCATGAGGACCATAGAAGGGAGGGGCGGGCGCGTGGAAGAGGGAGGACAGGAAGGATGGCGAGGCAGGCAGAGGGACGAGAAGAGGAGAGGGGGTCAGATTTTTAAAATTGTTTTGGTGTGGATGGGATGGGAATCGGAGTGGCGTGGGCGTCGCCTTCCCCACGGGTGCGGGGGGTCGCGGAGGAAACGGACGCGGGGGCATCACGGGCTCGCGAGTCGCGGTCGAGCCGCCGCCATCAAGCTTTTTATGACAATGCTACCGAAAACCGGTTCTCCTTGAAGCAAGTCCTATGGGGATTTGATTTTAGTGAGGACAGTTTCCACAGTGCCGCAATCGTCGGTTCTACCATAAATCACAATTGGCTGCCCTCTCAATGTGACTTATAAATCATAGCTTCTGGCTTTTTTTTGTACTGTAGTAGATAAAAATACACTATAGCAACAATTAATTTTTTCTGAGTAATTAAATTTTAAAAATAAAAAATTTATATTATCATAGATAATGCAAAAGAATAAGAAAAAACAAAAAAAGATGAAATTAAGAAGCTAAAAATAAAAATTAAAGTCGTTTAGAGTGGGGATAAGCTTCAGCTCGACAAGCCATAACCTGGACCCGGACTGCTGCATATGACCACAAGTAAACTTAAGCCCGACAATGGTCAGATGTATTATATATGGAAAATGAACTTACATACATGGTCTATTCTTTTTTTTTTGCTTCGGTTTATGGTTTTTAGCTGTGGCTTATATCTTTTAGATTATTTGTATAAGAGAGTATGTGATAACATAAACGCTCGTATAGTTTTAGCCGATATAAATGAAGTCTCTTTTTTTCATTTTCATGATTACCGGGGCACACATGAGTCGTACTAACCAGCGGGAGTTAATTACAACGTACGGTATTGTCTCCTTCGTGCTTGACGTCCGGTAGCTTGAGCTCGCCGAGCAGGATCGTTTTCCCTGGCTCTGCACCTCTCGCCTTGGAACACCGAGATGACAACGTCTTTCTTCTCGTCGGAGCACTGAAGCGAGATGATTTGCCTCTTTCGGGTCGGAGTGGTGCAGTTCTTGGGGATCACCACGGTCATGACGCCTCCGACCGTCTCCACGTCGAGCGAGCGCGGCGTGGCGTCCATGAGGAGCAGCTCCAGCAACTTGTTGCCACGAACGCGGCTGAGAATGGCGGCTAGGATGGCAGCGCCACAAGCCGCCGCCTCGTCAGGGTTGATGTTCTCGTGGAGCTTCTTCCCCTCGAACAGGTCCCGGAGGAGACGCCGCACGCCGAGAATCCTAGTGGATCCTCCGACGAGGACGACGTCGTCCACCCTGCTCCTGTCCATCTTGACGCCCGTGAATTAGCACTTCCAGAATAGGTCCATGTTGAGCCCCGCGAACCGGTCGCGGGTAATCGTTGTGTAGAAATCGATGCCCACGTAGAACGAGTCGATCTCAATGGCAGCCTGGCTCGCCGACGAGAGCGTCCTCTTCGCGTGCTCGCAGGCCGTCCTAAGCCTCACCAGAGCCCGCGCGTTGCCAGTGACATCCTTCTTGTACTCTTGAACTACCCCACGAAGTGCTCAACCATGCGGCTGTCGAAATCCTCGCCACCAAGGTGAGGACCGCCAGCGGTTGCCTTGACGGTGATCACGCCCCCCATGATCGTCAGAAGGGACACGCTGGTGTTACCAGCTCCGAGATCAAATACGAGCACATTCTTCTCCCCCGTGCCACCATCCAGGGCATAGGCAATTGCCGCGGCCTTGGGCTCGTGGATGACGCGCGACATTAAGGCTGTTGAACTCAACTTAAGAATCACACACTTAATTTTTTTCTAGACATACATTATATGGAAAAGACGATGAACATTAGAGTATTTTTTCCGACGCGAACTCGACTTGCGTTGCTTTTCTCTTTTCTCTATTATTCACCGTTACACACTACTCAATATACTAATTACAAAGATATAAATAGACGCTTTGTGATCCGGTTAGACCGGCCACGACTACACCTCTTGCGCACATCGCGCACCATGACTCCACGACTTGCGCACATCGCATACTACCCGAAAGACTCGCTCGTTGAGATCAAGTCCAGACACTACGACCATTCACACAGGCACCACGACAACTCACATAGTTACAACTGCTACAGTACTCTTACGAGCAACCGGTCGTTACGACTACTATAGTAACTTACAACTACGGCCGTTACGACCACGGCCACTTTGACAACGATCATTACGCATTTGATTACTACTTCGACCACACCTTCGACTGCAGCTTCGACCTCAAACACACTCAACATAAGTAACATGAGTCAAGATTAGTTCCAACAATCTCCCCACTAATCTTGACTTGCTAAACTTCACAAGACGAAGTCCGATCTTCTGACGCATCTCCAAGGAATTTTGCCTTATTCTTGTTGACCATGCTACCGGTAACACAACTTGCCAGCGTCTCTCACATCATCACCGTCGGTGACACACCTCGCCGATGACTTTGACTTCTTCCTCAGCTCCAATTATCTTTCATCGATGACGCATCTTGACAGCGACGGAGAATCTCATTAGAGCATACATACATGAGAACTTGGACACAAATACAAGAACTCACACATGCATCATGCACTGACTCATATATGTGCACGATCATAACACGACTATGCGCACATATGTAACATATTTCCTATATGTACGACCAAATAAAATGTCATTAGTGTCTTCGTACTATATAAGTTATGAGGATATTTGGACCCGATCGAATTGAGTATATATTCAATTCGAATTCGTATCCAACATTTGTCTGATTCGTATTCGTATTCGATGTTTATTCGATTCGTATTCGAACACACACACACACACACACACATATATATATATATATATATATATATATATATATATATATATATATATATATATATATATATATATATATATATATATATATATATATATATATATATATATATATATAGGAAAAATACATTCTACACCGGTGTAGTTACACCCACCTCTAATATACTACCTAAACAAACTTGAAATACTCCTTTATCACTTTAGGTATATTTGTATACTAATTATAAGATACTCCAATGTGAACCACATGAAAAACTTGTAAAGGAGTTCATAGTTTTAGCGTATTTTGTAAATACCCTTATATACGCCGCATAAAAGGAGTATATCGAAAAATGTACATACCACTTCTGAAAATTGTTCATACCACCTAGATGGTCTTAAATGCTTGTATACTACACGTACATACTCTCCGTTACGCGAGATACTCCCTACATTGCGAGATACGATATAGGGTGTAACAACACCCGGATGTAGAAAAGAGGCTTTGGAGTATCTTATAATTAGTATACAAATGTACCTAAAGTGATAAAGGAGTATTTCAAGTTTATTTAGATAGTATATTAGAGGTGGGTGTAACTACACCGGTGTAGAATGTATTTTCATATATATATATATATATATATATATATATATATATATATATATATATATATATATATATATATATATATATATATATATATATATATATATATATATATATATATATATATATATATATATATATATATGATTTGTATCCTATCGGATACCCGATGTTTGTTCTATTTTCACCACTACCTATGACGGCGTTGTTCGGCAGCCAGTGGCGGAGAGGGGGGGCTGAGGGGGGCCTGGCACCCCCCAACAGTAAGTTCGGCAGCTTCACCCCGGTCGCAGCGCACACGTCGTCGAGCTCCTTCGGCGCGCTCTACCATGGCGCCGGCGCCGGCGAGAACTTCGGCCACAGGCTCGACGTGGGCGCGTACATGAGCTGGTTGGCGGCGGCAAACCAGGACGCGGCCGCAGCAGCCGCCACGCTCCCCTGGGCAGCGCCGTCGGGGCTTCTCGGCACCGTCTTCGCCGGGCCGCGAGACGTCGGAGGCGATGCCTTGTTCGGAAGTTCGGTGGCGAATGTGGACATGGAATGCGATCGGCAGCCGCAGCCGCAGCAGCTGGAAATGGACGAGTCGACATGGAGAGCCTTCTGATCTCTGGCCTTATTCCATTTGTTTGCAGATGTGTGCACATTCTAATTTTTTGTGAACAATATACAGAGTTGCACTTGTCTTTTATCATTTTTTTGGGGAAACATATTGTATGAATCTTATAGATCTTTCAATTCAGGATGAACTTTTGGGTCCAACCTATGATGCGTGCACATTCTAATTTTTTGTGAACAATATACAGAGTTGCACTTGTCTTTTATCATTTTTTTTGGGGAAACATATTCACAAAACGGTACATTTATTGCTTTTGATGGTTAAGTGGCTGCACTGCCCATCATATCCCTGATGGGTGAGGAAGCTACTTCTTATCCATCATGCTCTTAATTGAACAAGGCTAGCGCTTCCATATGCAACTTACTGCTTTACTCAGTGGCGAAGTATGCAACCATCTAGACCTAAGTGCATTACCATCACTTGCTGATCTAACAAGTGGACTAGTTAAGACTGGTAAAGATTTATCTTATCCTATGGTGAACAGGTTGTTAAGATTAGTCTTAACTCTTCCGATTTCAACTGCAACCAACGAGAGATGTTTTTCATCTATAAAACTTGCGAAGACGCGACTTCGAAGTACAATGAGAGATGGATTTCTATGAGATTGTTTGGTAATTTATATTAAAAAGGAATTGGCCGCAAAGATTAGTAATAATGATATTATTAAGGTCTATAATCTTGCTGGTAGTCGTAGAGTTAAGTTTAAGTTAATAGAGATGTAATTTTCTTTGTATTATAATTTGTGAAACATATTACTCTGATATGTAACTATTGGATCGGTAAATCCGACATGGTTTATTGGTTCTACTCTGCTTGTTGTTCATGTTGCCCGTCTCATATCTAATTTCTGGCTTCGCCCCTGTCGGCAGCCATGTTCGTTGGAAATGATCTCCACTTGGTCGTGCTGGTACACTGCAACGCACGAGCACGCCGTCCCGAGGTCGACGCCTATCACCGTCCCCTGCTGATCAACCGTCACCGCCATCCAGATAATTCAAGGGAGCTGAAACGATGAACTCACTGGCGAGCGGTGACGCCGAACTACAAAAGCCACTAATAAAGGAAGGCTTGAGGAGATAGGACCGGAAAGGTGGGTATAAAATGACGCTGCGGCCCGAACGAAGCTGGCAACATTCGCAATAAAAGCGCCCCATGCATTTGATAGGCACAAACGGACGCGGAATAAAATCCAATGGAAGAGGCCTTACCTCCAACGGCCGACAGAGAGAGGCTTCACGTGAAGTCCTTTCCCAACGGATTGGAGCTAAAGCCACTTCTGATACTGTTTCGCAATATATTTATAAAAATAACTATATACGAATAATATTTGCAAAAATATCATTTTTGTTGTCCAGTGGACGGACGGCAGCGCCCGCGAGACGACACACTGCGCTGCCGACGGCGGCAGACGCCTGCTGCCCCCTCACCAAACGGCAAGCAAGCCTAACGTCAGGTGACCAGACGGCGGGCAAGTCGGCGTCGGTGAGGCGGCGGATGATTGCTTCGGTGATTAGCCGACAATTATCTACCCTATTTTTTATTTAGTGATTATTTAAATTTTTAAATATATCAAACGAGCTTAAAAGTTTACGAAAAGTTATTTACAGCCTCCCAACATAATGTACCTTGTAGTGTAATTTTTAGGTAATTTTATTCATTGCGAATATTGCTCAAAAATTCATACAATTTTGATATTTTTATGAGTTTTTACATATAGCAAATAAGCTTCAAAAATTACAAAATGTTATGTGAAGCCTCCCGATACAATAATAGTTATTGTATAATTTTTTGGGAATTTTGTGTGGTCCGAATTTGCAACGTTTATTTAGATTAACTTAATCATGAATTTAACGATCGTCATGCATCTTTTGAAGTGGCATGTGTCGAGCAATCTTTGTATATATTATTTGCTGCTATCTGCTTCGCACAATTGTCACTCTCTATGTATGTGTTCCTCTCGCGCGCTCTCTCGTTAGCACTAATGTAATTATTTCCGTGTCGTCCCCCCTCGCCCGCTCCCTCGTTGCACATTTGCATTGTTACGATGCTATCCCCCTCACCCGAAATGCTACTCGTGCTAATGGGTCCTCATTGTACGGGGTGAGTGCACCGCGTTCACCCTTCGCTCGGGCATAAATTTGCACCTCTGGCAGTTCATCATTGCTCATCTTAGTCGCTCATCGCAGAAGGTCATTGTCGCGGTCGTTGCTGAAAATTGGGAGTGCATAGCTCATTAGTTCAAGAACCCGGTGCATACCTCAAAATTGGCGTTGCTGATTTCTTCTTTAGAAAGGTAGGTAATTTTTTATCGTATGTTTTCGATGTTATTTCCGTAATCGTAGTCAATTAGTGTTATTTAGTTAGTCGTGATTAATATAGTTTGTATTACGAAGTAAATATATCGTAGTAATTTAGACATAGTTTGTACTATTTTTGTGTACGTACTGTACCTATAATTTGTTAGTTCGGGGTAACTAATAAGTTAGTGCTAAGAACGACGGTAATGAATGGCTCGTCATTTTTTCGGATGAGTAATCAAATTATCGGTAAGCAGTGCAGTATTCGTATGTAGTTACACGCACGCATGTAATCACTGACTTATAGTATGTTACTGTCATTATGAATCTTCGCACTAATATTTCGTCTGTCATATTTGTTGCAAGGTACTCTCGAAATTATTAGTTCGTACCTAATTATTTGAAGAAGGCAGTACATAAGTCATTGAGGACGCGACAGTGCTGATAAGTTCTCCCAAAAGATAGGTAATTTTTTATAGCATGCTTTTGACGTTATTCCCGTAGTCGTAGTCATAATTATTGTTATTTAGTTAGTCATAATTAATGTAGTTTATATTATAAGTAATTATTAATCTTCGCACTAATATTTCGTCTGTCCTGTATATTGGTATGTATGGCTTTACTGTAGCTTCTGGAACACTCGTACGATGAGAAACACCATTGCCATGCATGGATGACGGCGATGCAGTTGGCCCTTTGTCGTTCAAGCTGCGGGGGGAGGGATCCGTGGGCGCTGCACGAGTGCTATGTCCCAACCTTGCGGGCCATTGGCTTGTTGCCCTTTCCTGCGGTCGTTCCACGGATCACAGTGCGCACATGAGCAACCTAGTGGGGGCACCATGCTCACCCGCTAGATCAACGCGACCTAGCGAGTCCAGCAGGCCATCGCAATCTACTGAGTCTGCATGGCGTCATAGTACTAGCCACCGATCATCCGTTCGCCGTACCGTCGAAGAGGTAACTTACGTACGAACCTATTTTTTTCCTATTACGCCTTGCTTTTCTATTACGCAGGTCCGTCGCCGAGATGCATCCCTTTTGTCGTCCGCACCACTTACACAGACTACCGCTCACCATTGTTCATCTTTACAGCACATTCGAGAGGTATGAGATTCGCATTTTAGATCCGGAATATTTATTGTGACTAATATCGTTCCATCTTACAACCTCCAATTCAACTTGGGGGTGACGATGAGTCCACCGATGACGACACAGGCTACCCAGATGCTTCCAGAGAGCAGTACACGACGTCAGGGTTTGCGGCGTCGTGGGGCGAGCTCGGCGTTCAAAGATACCGGTGGTTTGGACACTTCGGTGGGCAGAGTTCCTTCGGCTTCACTGCCACGTCGTACGGTCAGGGCGTGAGCTCCTTCGCACCACAAAGGGGATTTCTAGAGTCATTCGTACACAATATTATTGCGCGTGGCTCGTAGTTCGGCATGTCTCAGTTGGACGACTCCAACCCTTAGCAGACCCAGCCTACTGTACCTCAGCCTACTGGACCACCGCCGGCCACTGAGTAGACAGAACGGTTTCCATAACTCCTCCGACCCGAGACGTAACCTCCGGACCGACTGACGTACCCAACGGGATATGCTCGTGCGCGACGGAAGACAAGGTCACGTACGAGGAGGCAGACGCGGCGAGAAGATAGCAGTGGCTCAGATGAGTGAGCCATATCGCATCCAGTGTGAAGTATTTTTTTTGTACTACTGTAATTACTATTAATTGTAAAAATTCCTAATGTATAGAATTGTAAAAAACCGTGAAATATTTGTAAATTCATGATTAAGCTAACCCGAATAAACGTGGTAAATTTCAATCACAGAAAATTTTCAAAAAAATACATAATAACTATGATTGTGTCGGGAGACTTCACATAAAATTTCGTAATTTTTGGAGCTCGTTAGCTATATGTAAAAACTCATCAATATATCAAAATTTTATAAAGTTTTTAATAACATTCGCAATGGATAAAATTATTCAAAAATTACAGTGCGATGTACGTTATGTCGGGAGGCTATACATAAATTGTCATAATTTTCGAAGCTCAATTGATATATTTAAAAATTCAATCAAATAATAAATAAAAAAATTAGGGTAGGTAATTAAGTCTGCTAATCACCTGCTGCCCCCTCACCAGACAGCAAAAGCGACATTTTTGTAAATATTGTCTGCATACGGTTATTTTTGTAAATACGATGCAAAACAATACTAAAAGTGGCTTTGGCTCAGCTAGCCACAATGCGTATTTTACGAACATCCCTGATGTTTACACTCTCTATGAAATCTAGTGCCCCGAGCCCGCACTAGGTGTGTGTTTTTTCGGCTTGTGGGTTAGTTTTCTATGACAACTAATTTTCAAACGGAGTGTTTTTAAAGCGATGTCTACAAGTCGATTATGGTAGATACTATTTTAACTTTATCTATATCAGTCAAAATCGTACACAGTGGCAGAGGGAGGTGGGTTGGGAGGGGCCTGGCACCCCCAATCTTCTACAAATTTTTTATTATGTAGCTAATTACATGTGTTTAATTACTGGTTTGACCCCTTTAAAAAATACAAAGTACACTTCACCTAATGATCCTGTTGATTTCTCAAGTCAAGAATATTATCCTCCCAAAGTGAAGTGGAAAAATATTATCCTGCAGCCATCTAAAAATCTATTATCCGCCCAAAGGATTCCTGCTGATTTCTCAAGTCAAGAAAGAGCTCAATTGGAGTGTCAATTGTCACATTTTTAACTTGTTGTATGCAACCATCCAAACCTAAGTGCATTACCATCTCTTGCTGATCTAATATGTGGACTAGGTAAGACCGGTAAAGATTCATCTTATCCTATGGTGGACAGGTTGTTAAGATTAGTCTTAACTCTTCCGGTTTCAACTGCAACCATCGAGAGATGTTTTTCAGCTATAAAACTTGCGAAGACGCGACTTCGAAGTACAATGGGAGATGGATTTCTACGAGATTGTTTGGTAATTTATATTGAAAAGGAATTGGCCGCAAAGATTAGTAATGATGATATTATTAAGGCTTATGATCTTACTAGTAGTCGTAGAGCTAAGTTTAAGTTAATAGAGATGTAATTTTCTTTGCATTGTAATTTGTGAAACATATTACTCTGATATGTGACTATTGGATCGGTAAATCCGGTATGGTTCATTGGTTGTACTCTACTTGTTGTCCATGTTGTCCCCCATATCTAATTCCTAGCTCCGCCCCTTATCGTACATGAGTATCTCTTTTGTATTATCTCTCATAAATAGATAGAATTTAAAATTTTAAATCAAAATTATAAATCATAGTAAAAAAAAAACTCACCCCTCCAACTCCAATACATCAGTAACGTTGATTAGCATGTTTCTATGTTTGTGACATTGATGAGTGATCTGGCGTTCTCGATGTGATACAAAGGACCGGGTGACCAACAACTTGTACATGCACGGTCTATATGATGAGGTGCACAGGAAAAGAGGATCATTTATGTCCATAATCTTCACCGACTTCTCAAGCTTCGAGTCCAACGAAAAACAGGGGGGAGCAACTTTACACAAATACCCCGACAAATAGATATGGAGTGGATCTAGCACGTGAAGATTTTGGATATTTCAGTCGAAACTTTTACCATAGACGTGCTCCGAGATTCCTGTGTCTCCACGCGCGAAGCACGTGAGCGCCGTGCTGCCACGATGCCACCTCTGTCGTCTCCTCTAGAGATGGCAACGGGTATAAACCCGCTGGATTTTGCTATCCTAAATCCGTGTCTATGAAAGTTGGACGTGTCCGCTAAAAAATCCATGTCCGTGACGGATGCAGATTTTTGCCCAAACCCATGTCCACTCGGGTAACGGGTACCCACGGGTCACCCGTGCCCGACAACAGCTGTGCAGATTACAGACAGTGCAGTGCTTAGCAAGTCAACAATAAGTTCAATTTATATGCTACTATGCATGAAACAAGCAACAACAAATCCATAATGCACATCACTAGTTCACTCCATCAATTCTCAGTTCATAGTTCACTGGTATAGCATATCATTACAAGTTCACAGTTTACAACTCAGTTAAAACCAAAAGGACAGACATCAACTGCTCCTTGTACTTGACTAATGGGCTATGGGCTAGGCTGGTTTGCCTGGGAGGTTGGGAGCCTGGGTTTATAATTCCTATGGATCGGGTTTATATTACCTATGTGTTTACGGGTTTGGGTACTATAGGAACGTACCCGAACCCGGCAGACCCGATGGGTTGGGCTTTTTGCCCATTAAGAGACCCATGGGTTAGAAAATTGATTCAGACCCATGCCCTAATAAAGTAAAAACCCACCGGGTATCGGGTTTCGGGTACCCATTGCCATCTCTAGTCTCCTCCCACCGTGCGCCTCCAGCGATTCTGGCGTCTCTGCAACAGCTTTGAGCGTTGGACCATCCAGCCGTGGCGCGATCCAAGGCTTTCGAAGGAGCCGCGCGCATAAGCACCGGAACTGTAGCGATTCGCTGACCGCCCCCTCGAAAAAAGAACATAAAGGTTCCGCTCATTTCTGCTTCAGTTCATAACTTCTGGTTTATTTTCACTATTCATAAATTTCATCTTTTTCTGAGCTTTTGGCTTTTTTGAACTTTTTTGTCAGTTCTTTTTTTTCCGTATTCGTTTGCGTTGTCCGTGATGAGCTAGCATATTTTTCTATTTTTAATTTTTTTAAATTTAATTACGCTAAATAAGTCACCTTCAGCTACAGTAAAATTTCAGCCGCTCCAATGCAATTTCAGTCATAAGCCACAGCTTTTCAACCCAACCAAACAGGGCCAGAATCTACTCGGTGACCGAAGGAGAGCACATGCACCCGCAAGTTTTATTGCTGCTCCTGAGTCACTCTGGGGCGCCAAAGCTCAAAAGTGCTCGTGCAGAGTTCGCTCTGTTTTTTTTTCTATAATTGATGGCGTTTGATTTTAAATATGAGTGTTTATGTAAATAAATCGAATATTAATAAGCTAAAAGACACTTTGGAAATGATATTTCGATAAACTGTTTCGAAACTATGACGAAGAAACGGTTTTGCTTATTTATTAAGAAAAAAATCATAAATTACAAAGCAGAAGACTGAGCCACGGCTCCAACGCGCAACGGCAGTTAGCTCCGCGAGAGCACGGCGATCTGCGCCTCCGCGGTACGGGAAGGCGTGCCGGCCCGTCGAATCGAATGCAGCTCGAGGGGGGCAAACTGGCGTAACGAAACACGGGACGTGAACCATGCAAATCCTACCAAGCGACGTTTCATCCT
Source organism: Bonia amplexicaulis (assembly GCA_036346245.1). NCBI lineage: Eukaryota > Viridiplantae > Streptophyta > Magnoliopsida > Poales > Poaceae > Bonia > Bonia amplexicaulis. The sequence goes on along the minus strand of CM070737.1, from coordinate 18,469,767 downwards.
TTCGTGATCCCTCCTCGTTGATGTGCGCTCGTGGGGGCCGGTCTCGATGCAGTCTGACGCCGACGCACGACTCGTGCACGCACGGCCGATGAGGTGCACAGGAAAAAAAAAAAGAGGATCCCTCGCGTTACGTTACGTTGTCTAGCGTTTAGTCGTGCCTATGTGGCGTTGATTGGTTTCTTTGCGAAAAGTACTCTTGAGTTGTGCTTTTGCTGAAAAGGAGATGGCTTCCAAGTCCGATAGAGTTGCTTGTATGTTGCTGCCTTGCTCTCGAGGGGTACGATATCCTCTACATGTTTTTTCCTTCTCTTTAAAGAGCTATTCCTTTCTTCTTCTTCTTTCTGTCGGGGCGTATAGGCCGCTTCTCTTGCCTTATTTTTACTATTATAAAAGAAGAAGTTGGTGATTGATCCGTCTTCACTTTTCTTTTCTCAGCCATCCAATTTGATCTGGATCATTTGTCTCTCTCCTCCTCTCTCTCTCAGGATACAACCGTCTACCTCTCCATTTTTTCCATCTCCTTGTGCATTCTGGCCACCCTTCTCTCTCTGTCGTTTGCTCTCCAATATTTGATATGTGAAATTGGCCAGGCAATAAGTTCCGTCTCATTATTTTTATGATTTCGTTGCAACACACGGGTCTCTAACTAGTCAAATGAAGTACATAAGTTTCACATGAAATTTTAAAGAATTAATTTTACTGTAATTGATATGGCACTCTTCTTCTCTCACAGGATTCTTGCAAGAGTTTTATTGAAAACAGCTTAACTCTTATAAGAGTCAGAAATACTTCCCGTATTCCAAACACGGCCGTAGTGGACGGAGCAAGGAATCAGGAAAGTAAATTAGGCAAGGTTGATTTTTTTAAGAACATCAGGCAAGGTTGATTGTGCAAGAGAATATCGAAGTGTCTCCGAATGTCAGATAACTTGTACGAGTTATGAAAGTGTAGGAAGTCGCTTTTGTCAAGTGGATATTGTTTTGCTCCTAGTTTTAATTTACACACTATTTGCAGCTAGCGACAGGCCTGTTCTTTTTGACTACGGTTTGTGGCTTTTGGCTGCGGCTTGTGATTTTTGGGCTGTTTGTACAAGAGATTACAGAGTAACAGAAACTCACGTGTAATTTTTGCCGATATAAATAAAGTCAGTAAAGTATGTGCTACAATTAACTAGTAGACTTTATCTTGAAAAAATACCCCATTTAAAAGTTAGTCACTGTAGAAAAGCTAAAAAACAGTTTTTAGAAGCTGAAAAGAATAGGACCGTAGATGGACGACTTGCAAAACATCTACTTTGTGTGGTACTAGATCGTTAATTCCTTTTTGTTTTTTTATTAAGAAACGCTTAACATAGATGGACAATTTGCAAAACATCTACTTTTTTGTTTTGTGTAGTACGAGTTATGAAAGTGTAGGAAGTCGCTTAATTCTTCTTTATCCCCAACGACAACGAACATAGCTGGTGCTATCCTATTCCACTGTTGAGTCGATCGTCAGAGAAGCAAACTTTTTCACAGTACTGTTAGTTGGTTGAGGTTTCACACTAACGTGACAGCGCCGTTCCTCATGCAAATAAGTCTCTGTCAGCTACAGCGTTTTTTCAGCCAGCTACAGTGCTTTTCAGCCATAAGCCACCAAAAATAAGCCCAAATAATCACCACCTAAATCGGATCGAAGATTCTTTAACAGGATCGTAAATCGTAGAATCGATCTAAAATCTAAGATTTTATCTGATTCTATAAGAGAAATATTTTAAAAAATTTATAGTGTATTACAACACTAAAGCATTTTTAAAATTATGCCTTTTGAACTTTTCTTTATAAATTGTAAAGTAAAGTTAAGATTTTGTGTTATTTTATGATAATTATAGTGAACATGAAGAGATAAAAGTTAAAATTTTCAATTAAAAGAAAATATACAAGTAAGTATCTACAATAAAACAATAGAATTGATAGAATCAAGTAGGATCATATAAAAATTTTGATCACGATTCTACAACAGTTTGAGTAAAATTATAAGAACATTAAGATTCTACCATAAAATTAGATCATACTAGTAAATCTTTTGTCGTAAAATCATATGATCCTATGACCAAATTGAAATTTTGACAACCTTGGTGGCCAGCCTACGACCCCGCTCATGAGAACTCAGCTTCTGGCTTATAGCTTCTTAATTTTGCTTTTCTAGCTTTTTTATTTTTTTGGGTTTTTTGTATTTTTTTATATTATCTATGATGATATAATTTTTTATTTTTAAAATTTAATTATACCGAAAAAACTACCCGTATCTACGATAAAAAAGAGTCAGAAGCTCGGATTTGAAAGAAGCACCACCTACGTGACGTGCGACCCCGCTGACGCTTTCCGCGGTGGGCCACCGGAGCGGAGAGCCGGCAGTGTGCCGCACGGCGCACGCAGCCACGCACCCGCCCCACCGTTCCGCCGGAAAGACCAGGTCCAGGGACCCCGGCCCCGCGTTTACTCGCTGACCTCCGGGGGCCACCAAAAAATCCAAACGAACCCAGTGGCTTGCTCCTTGCACGCGAACTCGTGCAGCGTACACGCTCGCTGCCGGGTGGGCCCAGCTTGATCCCTCGCAGGCACTGGTACACCAGGCTCCAGTCTGTCTGGTGGACGTAGCAGGGCGGGAAGAGGAGAGGCTCAGGTCTTGCGTCCTTTTCGACCCACGGCCCAAGCCTCCAACGAGCGTTGTACTACGCCGCGAATTACCCGAACTGCCCCGCCCACGCACCACCCCCCGGACTCGCCTCGCCTTGCGACGCCTTTGTTTGCCCCGTAACAAAACGCGACGCATACACCACCTCACCTCTCTCTCTCTCCTCGCCTCTCTTTCTTGTCTCCTCCGCCGCCTCGCCGGCGACCCGTCAGGTCAGGGCGGCCCCTCTACGCCCGCTGCGCCTCTGCCTCTGCCGCGCCGCGGCGGACGACCGCCGACCGCGCACCGCGACCATGGCGGCGTCCGCGGATCCGAGAGCGAAGCCGCCGGCCGAGTCGTCGCACCACCTGAAGCAGTGGGCGCCTCCGCCACCGTCTCGTGCCCACTGTGTGCCGTCCCTGCGAGCTGTCTCCGGCGGCGGCGGAGGCGCTGGGGCTACCCGCGATCGGCGCCGCTCCTCGTCGTCCCACCGACGGGGCGGCACCGGCGCCGTCGCCGACGCCGTAGAGGGCGAGCCTTACGACGGTGGGCTGGAGGATCTCCGGGCCAAGCTCATGGGCCACCTCCGCGACGCCGCCGACCGCCTCCGCCTGCCCCCGCCGAAGCCCCAACCTCGGTCGCCGGAGACCGAGCCTCCGGCAGCGCAGCTTCCTCCGCCGCCGCCGGACGCCGCTGCGGCGGTGCCTGCCAGCAGGCCGTGGAACCTGAGAGAGCGGAAGCGCCGCTCATCAGTCCGTGGGAGCACGGCCGCCTCGCCCGCGACGCCGTGGGCCACAGCGGCGGCGAAGGAGCGGGACGACGACGACGGCAAGCGCGCCCCGTTCGCGGTGGCGCTGGCGGCGGAGGAGATCGAGGAGGACATATACTCCCTGACCGGCGCCCGGCCGCGGCGGCGGCCTCGGAAGCGACCGCGCGTCGTGCAGCGGCAGCTCGATGTAAGGCCAATTCCCATACTGCCCCTCACTCCCTAATCACCTCACTAGAACAAAAAAAACTCATATTTTATTACCCCCTCGATACGCTTTTAGCCTCTGCGTAGTTAACATTACTCCGTATTATTCAACAATACTACTACTACTACTACTTCTAATCTAATCAGTTCTTGTGTGCAAGAATAATATATTACAACCACTGATCATCCAGCTAATGATAACACTAGCGATTGTCTCGCCTCGTGCAGTCGCTGTTCCCGGGGCTGTGGCTGACCGAGATCACCGCCGACGCCTACAGGGTCCCCGACGACTAGCAACCCGGCACCAGCTCTACCATTCGACGTTCCCATCCTACGGGCCACCAAGAAAATTATGGCTAGGTTTAGTCGAGTTGATAGGTACTTGTGCTCGCCATGTCCCATCTTTTAACCTTTTCCTCTCTCTCTCCTTGAAAATCTAAGAAGCGCTTTACTCTCTCTCTCTCTCTAATGTACAGTAGGTGTGTGGTCTTGTGCTTGTAATCTACTCCTAATCCATGTAGGCTTGCCATGCCTTCTATTGTACGCTCCCTCTCAGTGTCTCTCCGTCCCAGAAGGTACATGGTTCGATGATCAGTTGCAGTGCAGCACGAGCTGTGCCTTTTTGTCCAGTTCTTTGCCTGGTTTAGCTCTTCTTCTCCTCTGCTTGAGGGGTTTGATCCGCGTGTGTTTTCGTGGTGGCACCCCGTAGTAGTTATAGCCGTGGCTGGCTTTGGGTGCGGGCGTCCGGAGAGGGAGGTGGTTGGGTCGTTTTGGGGATTTCTCGGACCCCGCCACCTGTTGGGTTAACGTGGGACAACCATTATGCGACATTATCATTGTAGGAAGCTCGAAAAGGGATACCCCAACTGAAAATTTTTCAAACTCCTCTTTCGGGCTCGAACCAATCATGGAACCTGCTGGTAGTAAAATCGGAATAGGGTTATGCTGTGAATGTCATTGGCTTCCTCGAGATCTAGGGCCTCTTCGGCAGGCTATAAGCCGTTCGGCTTTTCGCAGCTGTTACAGTACCTAACTTTTAAACGGAATATTTTCTCAAGACGAGGCCTACAAGTTAAACGTAGTACACGTTAAAAATTTAACATCTGTACCAGCCAAAATCGCAAGTGAGTATCGATCTCTCCGTAATCTGTACCATAAACAGCCAAAATTTAAAATTTTCAGCCAAAAACTATAAACCGCAGCAAAAAAGAACAGACCTCAAGATGATTGTAGCGTCCAACTTTAGATGGTATTAGCTATGCGGACAAGGGCCCACGTAAAAACAAGGGCTGGCATGTCTCTTTCTAGTCCCGTCGTCGGTGGGGATCGCTTGTCAGGCTCTATTGGCACATGTTTACTGTCGCTATACAATTCTGTACGCACACGACAGAGGCTCGTGCAACAACAACAAAAAAAACACGTATCGCCGATGTGTAAAAAATATGGCGTACACGCGCGGTGAATCATAGCAAAATCGAAACGAAGTACTCCATACCCGTGGAGCAGAGGGCACACCGACCGATCTCACGATCGACTGATCGAGCATTGAATCGCCTACATCAAATTCAAACAACGCGGCATATCGAGAGCGGACGCAGTACTAGTACTAGGACAACCGCCATCGAAGCCGGAGCCCCATATGATTGGCCGGCCTCACACACGACGTCGTCCTTGGCTTTAAATGAAAATGAAATGCGCTAAACCCCGTAACTGCCCAGTCTCAGAGATCTTCTGCGACGGCAGTTCGAGAGCTGCCCTTGAGCGTTCTGTCCTTCCACGCTCGAATCCCGGGTTTGGCATGTGTACTCTGCAGAACTGAAGACAGCGATAGAAAGAAAATGTGAACAGTATCTTCAAATCTTTCCGTAGGTATTCATTAATCTTTTACTTGAATAGCTATAAAGTTATAAAGATTAGAACATAAAATCAACACAAGAACTAGTGAAACAAGAACCTAAACTCTCGGAGAAAATCAGTAAAATCGGTCATACCGCCATAGAAACTGTGGTACTACTGTTTGCTATAGTAACTACGGTACTACCACTAAAGTAATCACGGTACTACTGTTGCTACAGTAAAATCAGGATGGGCAATTATTTCAGTGTGATTCCAAAAACTAAAATCGATAGAACTTTTGATCCTTAGATCCAATTGATATGAAATTTTGTAGAGATCTTCTCAGGATATTAAGAACCTATTCCAATAAGCGATTGTGAAAATCATTGCCAAATATAAGACCTTTTTCAGTTTAAATGCAAATTGCACCAAAACCGATCAAAAACCCAAAACGGTGAATATGACTTACTCGTGAGAGAATAATTGCTAAGATGACTCTAGATGTATTTCCACATATCGCAGCAAGTTAGAACACCGAAGAAATCAAGCCAAAAACCTTCAGATCAAGAAATCACTATAACGTTAAAAAACATGCAAAAACCGAGTTTCTTGATAAAATTGCTACTGAAGTGCCTAGATGGTTGAAGATAGATTTTCTGATATTATCTCCATCTCTTACACGTACTTGGCATAACAAGATCAAGAAGAGAAAAGAAAATAGATCGAAATCAACCAAATCAAGAGTAAATCAATCAGAACAAGAGATGGACATGGAGATGATCAAATATTGATGTATTACCATTTAAAGAGGTAAGTTTTACAGTCACTCCACCTCGGAAGACAAAGAGCATACAAAGCACTCAACTCTCGAACCCTAACCCTAAACATAAGCGCACAAGAGAGATGAATTGGATGGTTAACACAAGTTTCCATCCCAATCCCTTTATATAGGTGGGCTAACCAGTCACACTTAGCCCTTAGTGGATACTATCCACTTAGTAAAATGGGGAAAACCCGATACTCCCACATACATGGGTTTTACTCTTATATGTTTACTTATGCACATTTTTCAAAGCGCATTAGCTTGAATCCGCTAAATCCTTAGTCTTAATCCATTTTGATCAAACCAGCTTCTTTCTAACCTAAATCGTTCTCCAAGCACCACTCGTGTGTTGTGGTTTTGATCTAAGGCAGATTATGGTGTTTTAGCAAAACTACCAAAATACCCTTTCTTGATCGGGTCTTATCTTTCATTGCAAGCAATCGCTATGTTTGCCACGTGTAGATTCACCATTGGCTTGACATGCGTTAGCAAGTCTCTCTCGCTCTGGTTCCACCGGACCACGCCTCATAGACCAAGCCACATGGTGCAAAGTCACCATTCGAACTCGCTTTCAATATTTTCCGCCTTTCTTGTGTCATGATTGAGCTTACCATCTCACCCGGTATTCTTGATCCTTGACCCACTATGTCTTCGCATGCACAACACAATTCTCGTTGTTCTTTATGTCTTCTCTAGCCTTATCCTTGTGCTACGTACCATGAGACCTCGCTGACCACCGCGCTTGCCGGTGAGACTTTACTGACCTCCTCTGTGCGTTCCACAAGCCCATGGGACCTCGCCAGCCTCCTCCACCAGTGCCCGTGAGACCTCACCATCTACTCCATTGTTGCATGCTTGGTTTTGGATCAACATTGATCTGTTTCACTAGCAAATGAATGGTGCTCATGAGATATTGTTGTTCCATTTGTTGTACTTGTATAATGCATATTCCATCCTCATGAGGTTTCATAAAATTTCAAGGGGTTTTATGGCTAAGTTTCATTACTAGTTTCATAATGTTTCATAAAATTTCAGGAGGTTTTCATGTCTAAATTGACTAAGTTGTATGATGTTTCATGACTAGTTTCATGAGATTTCATAAATTTTTAAGAGGGTTCATGATTAAGTTCTATGTTATTTCAAGAGGTTTCTCTTTCGAATGTGACTATACAATGGTATCTCATTGGAATTGGTTTTGATGGGATAGCGAGCTTCAAGTTTCATCTAAGTTTTTGGTTTGAACTTCAAGATTTATGTGAGCTTCAAGTGGTTTTAGGTTCCAAAATGCATGTGCCATCCAAGTTTCAAGTCTGAAATTTTTGTTTCATGCGAGTTTCAAGTTTTTGTGGGTTCCAAAATGCAAGGTTCATCAAGCTTTAGGTTTCAAGTTTAAGTTTTATGAGAGTTTCAAAAGGTTTTTAATGATCCAAAATGCATGATTCATTCAAGTTTTAGGTTTCAAGTCCAAGTTTCATGTGAGTTTCAAAAGATTTCATGTTTCAAACAACATCTCAATAGGACTAAGGGAGAAAAATCATGAAACATGTCAATTCGATGTACAATACTAACAACTCAGAAATTTGAAGTGTAAAATTTTGGAAAAATTCAACAAAAAACTAAGCAAGATTCAAATAAGTGAAGATGATCGGACAAAGGAGGAGCAACACCACCTAAATCGGGCTCAAAAATTGGTGGTGACACATGTAGATGCGACAACGCGGCTGCTCCTGTCGGGCACACGGCGCTGCTACAGCTCTGAGTGTCGCTGCAAATCCATAATCGCATTGTCTGCCCCCACTCCCACCAGACCACACGGCGCGAGAGCCACTACAGGCCACCCCTACCAGCCGCTGGTCATCGGAGAATGGATTGGAACAATGCCAGGAATGGAGAGAGACACAAATAGACAAATGAAAGGAAAAACTAGATTAGTATAAATAAAGCTCTGGTGAGGCGCTGCTCATTTCGGCTTCAGCTTCAGGTTTCTAACTTATTTTTTACTATTTATAAATTTCGTCTTTTTCTGAATTTTTGGTTTTTTAGCTTTTTTGACGGTTCTTTTTTTCGGCGTATTCGTTTGCGTTGTTCGTGATAAGCTAGCATATTTTTTATATTTTTAAATTTAATTACGCCAAATAAGGCACCTTCAGTTACAGTAAAATTTTAACTGCTACAGTATAGTTTTAGTCATAAATCATAGCTTTTCAGTTCAACCGAGCGGAGCCTGAATCATAGGCGCGGAATTGTTTCCATCCAACGTTGAAAGCTGATATCATTGAAAAGTGATGCATCGGCATACCATTGTTCAGTTTTTTCTAAAAAAATATTGAAGGCAACCCGTCTGTACAGTATCCCGCTACACGTAGTAAAGGCGTAAAGGCAATGGTACGGCGCTGTCGGGGCCAGGCCCACGTGTCAGCCGCTCTGGCGCGTATAAATGGCCAGAGCGACAGGCAAACCGGGAGCACCCATGGGGCCGGATTTAAAGATGGAGGCCCACCTGTAAGCCTCCCGTTGTGTGAGGTTCCGGCTCGACATGGAATCTTCCATATCTCAGGCGTAAATCTACTTAGACGTGGATGGGCCATTCGTGTTATCTCTTACTGAAAGACCGCCTTTAAGATGTCCTCCCAACTCCTCTCAAAGTAAAATAAAATAAAATAAAAAAGAGCCTTCTTAGATTAGATCTTTTTTGGAAAAAAAAAATTCTTGAGAAAATTGCAAAGATTATACGTGTGAAGATCGAGGCCTGTGGGGAGGAGGTGTTGGCAGGCTAACAACGTCCGTGTATTGCCGAACACAAAAACTAGGTTAAGCTAGCTAATCCAACTGGGTAGCTAGCCTAGTTATTTTAACCTTAAATCAAACATGCTAGCTAAACAATTGTTACTGCATTACAGGATTTGTCCCTTTCAATTCTCACCTACGGGGCAACTGAACCAAATTCTATAAAATAATAAACAATTGTTACTGCATTACAGGATTTGTCCCTCACCTATGGGGCAACTGAATCAAATTCCATAAATGATGTGCATAACCAACCATCTTAGAAGCATTATTAAACCACTTGGAACGACTGGGATCCAATGGCACGGTATAACTAGATTCAGGCTAGTCCAAGAGCTGTCTAAATGGGTCAAGCCAATCATGCCAGCTCGAAGCACAATACTATTAGTTCGATTCAGACACGACAAGGTCTACAGCTAAATAGGTCGTGCCGGTCCAGCCCAATCAGCTATGCTATGTTTGGCCCGATACCTTGGCACGGTGGGTTGGCCTAGCGCAACACGAATAATATTGTGCTCGGCCAGACACAGCCTAGCCACCCCTCCCCTCCCTCAATCATAGCTATGCCCAATGCTTCCTCCCCTCCCTCTACTCTTGGCTACCGCCTGCCACCCCATCCCCCATCGGCCCGTCCCTCCTCCTCCATGCCCAGCCATCCCCGTCATCATCGCTGGCCGTCGTTCCCTCTCCTCCCTCTCTCGGTCGTTGTTCCTCCTCCCCCGTTGGCTCATCCTTCCTCCCCCTCCCCCGTGCCCGGCCACCCCCATTGGTCGCTACCGGCCATCGCCTCCTCCCCTTCTCGGCTCCTCCCTTCCCATTGTCTCCCCTCTCTCTCCCTGACCCTTCGCCCCCCTTTGGGCGACCGGATCTAGGGCCCGCCCTCTTCGGTGCCGTCGGGATTCGGTCCTAGACTCAGAGTCTTCACCGTCGGCCAGATCCGGCTCTCAGCCATGTCGGACATTGTCCACGTGAGCGGGATGAAGTCCTTGTCTGCATCGCCGGCAAGTCTGAGCCTTCTATTGTCAGCGCCGGCGGGATCTGGCCATCGTCTTCTCCATTGACCAGATTTGGTCCTCATCCTCGCTGCCACTGCCGCTTGCTGAGGTCCACGCAGGCTAAATGGGGCAACTGTGACCCATCGGACTTAACATGTCTAGACCGACACAACATGGTCCATGACCTCCTCGGGCCGTGACTGGCTCCACAAAGACTGAGTCTATGGGCTAGCACAATACGACCTATTTAGTTAGCCGGGCTAATCGGACAATGCCTAGACAGGCTGTGCTTAGCCAGGCTCATGCCGATCCGTGTTGGGCTATCTATTTGGCTAGGTCTCGACTGGTGAACGCTGAGAAGAGATCAGTACGTAGGTCTTTTGAGACGTCATCTCCAACAGGTGTTTGTGGAATGTTTTGGTGTCATCACGGCACCTTTCGCTGCACAACGGGCGGCACAATGTGACGGTACATAGGATCCCATATGTCATGCTCCATTTGGCGCACGACACGACCCGTGTGGACTAGTTCCAGAAGCGAGTTGCAGTCTTGCCTGCGGCTTGGCGCCGCCGCTGCCATGTGGGGCCCGACGTTTCTGCCGCTCGCGCATAAGAAGGGCATCAGCGCTGGGTGCAGGCCGGACCACCTGGACTAGCGACCGATCGAGGAATACTCTTTCGCAGTGTTCTGTATGGAACCATGGTTCCATGAAGATTTCTCTTGCCCTTACGAGTACATGAGTCTGTTTTTTTTTGCTACGGCATGGTTTTGGCGCGCCATGACTTTTAATGTTTGTTTATGCGAGAGACAGAGTAACAAAAATCCACGTGTGAATTTTGCCGATATAAATGAAGTCAGTAAAGTATATATTACAATTAACTAGTAGACCCTATCTTTAAAAAAATACTCTATTTAAAAACTAGTCACTGTAGAAAAGTCGAAAAACAGCTTTTAGAAGCTGAAAAGAACAAGGTCATATTCAGTGGCGGAGCCAAACTTTTTCCGAAGCTCGGGCACTGCCAAAACCGCGACGGCGAGCAGGGAGGAGGTTTGGGAGGCCACCATTGTTACTACTTAATTTGCTGTGCTTTGCTGTGATGCTCAGGACTATCCGGTGTACGTAGTAACGTAGATGGTATTTATGGACAAGATGTCGCATGCTGCATGGCCACAGGTAGACTGAATTGTGGGCTTGTTCATTCATGGATGCATGACACATGCGGCTGGGCCGCTCTCCTTCACCAGCGGGTACGGCGACACCTCCACCACCCGGTTCGTCTTCGCCGCGCCTGCCACGGTGAGCAGTCGGCCGTTTCATGTCAATGCAATGTAACGTAAGGGAAGAGTTAGTACGTGCACGGGCTCACCTACAGGGCAGCAAGCAATGGACCGGTCGAGGAGGTGCTGCAGTTGGTGAACCTTGGCGAGGACGGAGCTGCTCCAGCGCCATCTCGCTCGTCGGCGTGTCCCTCGGCACGAGAGCCAACGCCTTGTCTGCTACGGCGCAGAGGCGGAGCCACTCGTCGCCGGTGAGCCCGGGCAAACGCTCAGGCTGGCCAGGCGGTGGCTCCTCCCCTCCATATATATATTCATGTCTTCATAATGCAACTAGCTAGCCAGGCAGCTGCATATCACGGGGACAGTACCTAAAATTAATCGCCATTTTATATTCTTGCAAAACAAAAAAAAAGTCAAGGCAACTTGCATGGGTCAATGAGACTTCACTAATAATTTGTGATTGGCTGGACTGATTTTAGGGTACGTATGTAATCTTACGAGTACTACTACGTATATGTTACTAATCAGTAGAGTAGTATTTTGGTGTCCGAAATTTCCTGTTCCTCCCTCGGAACTGTCGACTCTAGAATCATTGGTTCTGCCGTCTGTTCGATCGGGGGAGGAGACCTTACCAGCCACTTTTCTGGTCACGGCCTGCGTTGCCCTCAGGCCTTTCGCCGTACGCTGCCCGAAGAAATGGGCAGAGCCAGACAGCAGCCAAACGACTTCACGAAACTGCCCCCCACTCCTTCACGTTGGATCTCACCGAGTCACCGGACACCAATTGTGCATGCGTGTGCGAAGCCGGAGAAGAACCGCGTCACCGACTAGCTCGTACGTACGTGGCCGGCGGCGACGGGGACGGGTGAAGCTGGCGCTTGCCGTCACGCAGGTGTGGCGAACGGCGAATCTGGTGCTGCCGACGGCGGTGGCGCGCGGCCGGGGAAGCGCCGGCAAGGACTGGTCCGTGCGACCGCAGCTGCGACCGACGACGGACTAGTCAGCCGAAGCTAAAGCCGTGGAGACGAAATGTCATTTTCGCGGTGGACGGATCCTTGCTGGAGCCCCCCCGTCACCTAAGCGAGTACGGTCTACAATCCGACGTGTTCTATTCGTTTTTTAGTACCGAGCACGTTCTACACGAGCGCCTTGTCTCATTTATGGATGAATAAATCACCAGGGCACGTCAAAAGTTTAGGCTTGTTGAGCTCCAACAAATAATTTTCCCATTAGTCATGTATAACAGTATTCATGGTAGCATAGAAGCACATTAAACTGAGCCAACAAGGTTCTAATATAATATCGCTGCACAAATTGAAATGTTAATTCGTGCACTCAAGATAGATTGTAATGTGTAACTATGGTAGTAGTGCTGCACTACTGCGTCGTTAGTGGAATGTTTGCTGAGTAAATTTGCAAGAACCGAGTTGTCACGAGTCCAAAATAAGTATGGTTCTCTGTCTAGTTCTAGTAGGGTTCTTTCCTGCTGTTACTATCGCAAGTTGCTTGTTTGTCTGGACCACACAGCACAAATGGCCATTGGGTTTATCCCCAGGAATAGCCGCCTTATCCTTAACGTATTCTTTACACTGTTTAATTTAACTAATGAGATCTCAGCATCTTTTCGTTTTTTTTTTTTTTGGCGAGGGAATGAGATCTCAGTTTCAGGCCTTCCGGCATCCACAACATTCATCACATTGTTCTACTAAGGATGTGTCAATAAAACTCGGCCATATTCATAATTTTAAATTCAAGGAAGTGCTTCCGTGCAACTTCGAGTTTCTCTAGTACCAGAGGCCGAGGAGGGAAATCTGGCGCCTCGAAGGGTTTTTTTGCTTCCCATTCACTTTCATCGATAGACCTTATTTCGAAAGTAGTACTAGCAGTAAGTTTTCTTTGATATTCAGCCCTGCGATGTCAACAGTTTACATGCAACCAAGTCAGCGTGATAACCAAGGCCTGTTATTTTTGCTGCGGCTTTATGATTTTTGGCTGAAAATTTTAAATTTTGGCTATTTGCGATAGAGATTACAGAGAGATACTTGCTTGTGATTTTAGTTGATACTGATGTTACGCTTTTAACGTATACTATAATTAACGTGTAGATCACATCTTGAGAAAATACTCCGTTTAAAAGTTAGGTACTATGGAAAAAGTTAAAAGCTGCTTTTAGAAGTCGTAAAGAACTGGCCCTCTAAAAGAAGGGAACAGAGAAGAAGACCTAAAGGGGGAAGAAAAACGCAAGTGTTCCAAGTCTAGCGAGGCTTTTCCCGATGAACAGAGGGGCAAGAGGGATAAAATTATGGTCGGAGCCGGGTCAAGTTTAATTACGTGGTTCTGCAGTCTTGTTTATTGCTGGGTCAAGTTTACGCCACTAGGAAGCAGCTATAGTTATTTTGGTCATCTCCAGCTAGTCAGAATATTCCGGGTCGTTACGCTGCGTCTAGATGGCATCGCGATCGCGGTGGTCACGACTATACTCGGCAACACGTGCGACACAGCACAGAGAAGCGCAGACACCAGCGGCAGCTCGATTGGCTCCAGTACTACTCCGGTGTCAACATCTCTGGCACCGCAAGCTCTGGTCGGGGCCCCATTTCCTTTTGTTCTAGCTCACATTCGCCAGGTATGAGGCCACAGATCAAGTTATCAACCAACGCTTAAGAGTTCCTCACCGGCAAGAGCAGGGGTACTACTTGGTTGGATTTTTTTCTTAATGATGTTTACCTTCAACGCTGAAGAGCCAGACTACTCCTTGAGTCAACCTCCATCTCCAAGGAAACATAGGGCAGCAGGAAATAGTTTCAAAGGAGGACTGGGAGCAATATGCCTTATAAATATATGTATTTAGAATTTCTGGGAAACAAAATAACCATCCGTGAAAATAACTCTTTTGAACACGTGGAACCACCCCAACCAATAGAAGGGTTATGAGGTATCGTATCCAAATCGGTGTATAGTGTGTACTGTATACTGCATACTTAGGCGTCGAAGCTGGGGCCTTTGGGGCAACTGACAGAATGAGGGTCAGAGTAGTGTCCATTTTGACAGTACAGCACTAGACCTAGTAAATTGCACACGCTAGGCTCGACAAAAATGAACTGGCTACGGTATGAAAATAATGGTAGCTATGCTACACAAGGTTTTGTGAGACTATATTTACAAACGTAAAAGCTAAAAGACAAAAATATCCCCCTCACTAGTTTGGTGTAGAACAATCTGTTGTATCAGTCTTAATAACTCTGGTATTATAGGAGCCACAGCAGCCGCATTTGTGGTACAGCCAGTGAAATCGAGACCTCCCTTTTCTTTCACAGTCGTTACAAAGTATATCCTGGATAAATAACGCAACAAAATAATAAATACTACAGGGGTTCAAAAGAATCACAACCAAGAACAGAAGAACTGGAATACCTGACACCGGTCGCGGTATTCCTCAGGAAGCGCTTCAGCAGCCAACAGCGCATCAAGCATGCCAAAGTACACCTGTACATAGAAAAACGGAGAGCTGGATCTTAATTCAGCAAGATTCATGAACGTTCTTTCCAAATTTAGACAGCTCACAGATAACAATCATCACAGTATGGGTATTGTAAGAGATACCAACAGATTGATTCCCTCTGCAGCATGTAGCCTACAACAGACTTCAAGGAACGACTAAAAAACATTGATCTAAATTAGGGTTTCGATACTATCGGAGACCGCTATGGTAATCACATGTATTGGACAAAATGTTAAGCCAACTGATTGCTGATTGGCAGCTAAGCCTCAAACAAGCCAAAAAGAAATTGGTGGTTTTCGATTGACTTCTCACATAATGTCTACAAATTATAAAGCTTTCTCATTTTTCCGATGACACTGAACTTTGTCTACATGCAAAAATAATATTCTGCAGCTGATGAGAATCATTCATCACTCAATGTGGCTCGGGGCAAAAAGTCCAATTGTGTAATCCCAAAAAAAGTCTCTGTTTTTGCATTCTCGGAATTGGAACGACTTTAAATAACGAGAGCACAAGTAAAATCGCCCTCAGGAGTTAGGACTAGGGGTATATATAGAAAACAATTATGTAACGTAATTGAAGAAATAGAACATTCAATTGCGCTACCCTCAAATAAAGGTACATGCTACCAGTATCAAAATAATGGATTTGTGCCAGTTTCTTGCTTCCATGAAACAGCACTTAACAGCTTAGTGGAATGCCCTCTAGATGAAGTGCAAAAGGACAAATAATTGTTTTCGCAAAAAAATGTGGAAAAAATCAAGCATGGGACTCAAAAGACAAAGATACACTTCATTAATGGTATTGCAAAATAGCCGCAACATCGTAAAAGTGATGTAGCTTACCGCCATATCTCCCAAGGATTTGCAGCAGATTGGACAAGTGTAATGACTACAAGTGTATGCCTGGGATTGCCAATGAATTTGTCAGAAGCATTACTGACAGCCAGAGGATATATCAGAAAATTGCATCATGATGTGACAAGATGTAGCATACCTGAAAGCAAGCTGAATGCATGAAGTGGCCGCAAGGAAGAGCTCTAACTACCGCGCTTGATGTAAATAGGAAGTCACAGCAGATTGGACAGTTTGTCTCTAGCCCTTTTTCCCGACATTTGTGTTCTGTTAGTTTCATTCCAAGGCAGCAATTGCACTTCATGCAATGGAAGAAATCAACACCAAGTCCTTTCCCAAGACGACACAAATTACAAAACGGGCAATGGTACACGGGCCTGGAAAATATCCCAGAATTAGAAGAGCCCTATTGCTTCTCAATAAGAATGGCTGCTATCCAGAGTTCGATATCGAAACTATGTTTAACAATAAAACCAACCTATGAGATGGCACAAAATTGCTACTTGGAAAACCAATTGCTTCCAACTTGCGTTATGGCATTTGGGCAATTGAACAGTTGAAAACAACATTGGTGAAAATGGTCCAAGAAAGTGACATCCAAATATTTAAAAAGCCAATAAAGTAGTGTTGTTTCTTCTAAAGAAAAAGGTTCACTAATGCATTTCTCATAAAATGAATGCCCAACTAATACAGACAAGGTTTATTGAAAATAAGGGCATAAAACAAACAGCTAGGAGAATCAATAATATTGTGAAGGTAGATACAAGGAGAAATAGAAAGAGTGTTCCGACAAACTTAAACTAAAAGGTAAAGTGAAGACAAAAGTAGCTACTGACAGCAAATCCCTCCCTCCCACCCTCGTTTCTCCTAACACCAATTCGAATTTCAGCCTGAAATTTGAAAGGTGGGTAGGACATTCTACAGACCATCTCTTCAGTTCTTTTTAATTTCATATTCAAACTGAAGTTGTTTACACTAAATATGTCCCTGCTGTAAATATCTTACAAAAATGATGGCAACAATACATAAATGAAGAGAAAGCAAATCAGATTTGAAAGATAATGGTTGTGCATACCCAATCAGATGTATATGATCATGATGTTGAGGAATATTACCTTTCATCATCAAAAAATTTGCAGATATTACAGTAATACTTTGCCATGGATATCCCGTTGCAAGATGGAGTTTGGCAATTTGGACCAACAGGTTGAATCTTTAGGCATACCATACACATCATCTCCTGTGTTGCTTTCCTACAAGTAGCAGGTAATGTTAGCACATTTACTTTATAATACGGTTGCAAAGATCTAGGATAAACCAATGCACACTAGGACAGAAACAAATACTTTTTTCTCGAGAGTACCAGAAACTATACTCATTAGTATGCCATGTTATGAATAGCGCACATATTCATTATGAGGCCAATAGGCCAATATATATACATTTACAGGTGTGGTATATATGCAAGAAACTCCTCATACAATAGGGTAAATACACAGCTATGTATACATATCTAACACCTCCCTCAAACTTATGATAGATCAACAACATGAAGTTTGGAGAGGTGAAAACTGTGCTGGGCCCTGGTTTGTGCCTTTGTGAAAAAGTCTGCCAACTGAATCTCGGAAGGCACATACTGAAGAGCAACAACCTGGTCCTGCACATGTGTCCGCATGTAGGAAGCATCAACACCAATATGCTTTGTAAGCTCATGCTTCACTAGATCTTTAGCAATGCTAATAGCACATGTACTGTCAGATAAAAGAGTCGGTGCAGAAACAGAAACACCAAAGTCAAGTAACCACCGTAGCCAAGTAACCTCCGCAGTCAACAAAGCCATAGCTCGCAATTTAGCCTCAACACTCGAACGAGAAACTGCTATCTGCTTCTTAGGGGGTGATCAATATGGCTTACGGCTTAAAGCTTAAGCTTATTTTTGCATTATTCATAATTTCGTCTTTTTCTGAATTTTTGACTTTTTTTGAGCTTTTTTGTCGGTTCTTTTTTTTCTCGTATTCGTTTACGTTGTCTGTGATGGGCTAGCATATTTTTTATATTTTTTAATTTTTTTAAATTTAATTATGTCAAATAAGCCTATCTCGACTACTGATGTTTTTTTTCACCACTCTGAGTTTTCGACCATAAGCCTTGACTTTCAGTAGACCGATCACCACCTTAGTCTTCCAAGCAATGAGAGAACTACCAAGAAAAACGCAATAAGCAAAGAGAGACCGTGATCGGAGGATCACTAACCCGGTGGCATCGAATATGCCCGAGTCAGAAGAGCTAGAGCGAGGGAAAAAGAGACGACGAGATAGTTCCACGAAGATATCGTAGAACACGAAGAAGATAACTATAGTGGAGCTGAGTGGGAACAGAAACAAACTGACTTAAAATATGCACATGGTACGAAATGTCAGGACGAGTGACACCAGATAAACAAGGCTCCCAACAAGATGACGATAGCGAGTAGAATCAGCAAGAGGCTCACCATCAGTAGAACGAAGATGAACATTAAGCTCCATGGGAGTCTCACTGTCTACCGATCGAAGAGAGAGGTACGATCAAGAAGATCCTGGATATACTTTTCTTGGGACAGATAGAAACCCTCAGGAGTAGAAATAACCTCAATCCCAAGAAAGTAGCGAAGAGAACCCAGATCAGACATAAGAAACTGCTCATGAAGACGCTCCTCGACAAAGGTGATATACTGAGAATCATCTCCAGTAATGATCATATCATCAACATACAAAAGGAGAAGCCTCCGACCACGAGATGAAGTGCGGATGAAAAGAGCAGGATCATGAGCACTGGCCGAGAAACCAGCTGCAGTGACAATAGAGGAGAAACGATCAAACCAGGCACGAGGAGCTTGCTTAAGGCCATAGAGAGATCGACGAAGATGACAAACCATACCCTCAGGAACAGAATACCCAGGGGATGGCTGCATGTAGACCTCCTCGCGCAACTCGCCATTGAGAAAGACATTCTTGGCGTCTAACTGGGAGATAGACCACTGTCGAACAGAGGCCACAGCAAGAAGAATGCGAACGGTTGTCATGTGAGCGACATGAGCAAAAGTCTCATCATAATCACGACCATGCTCCTGCTGAAAACCACGCGCTACAAGCGAGCCTTATAACGCTCAAGAGAACCATCAGAGCGAGTCTTAACCTTATAGACCCACTTGCACGTGATAGGAGTAACACGTGCAGGAAGAGGAACAAGATCCCACGTGCCAGTACGCTCAAGAGCAGCGATCTCCTCCGCCATCGCATGCTGCCACTCCTGATGAACAACAGCATCACGATAAGAAGTCGGTTCGACAAGAGCAACGGCAGCAAAACCAAAACGCTCAGGAGGCCGAATAGACTGGCGATCGCAAAGAGCATAACGAGGAGTGACCGAAGGGGATGACCCGTCAGAAGGGGAGGGCATATCAGAAGGATCCTCAACTCGCGGGAGACGAGTATAGTAGAGAGGATAAGAAGGAACAAGATCAGGAGCAACCTCGGGAGAGGATGCCGGTGGTGAAGAAGGTGCTAACTGAGAAGGAAGCACCGGAGAGACCAAAGGCTATGGTGGAGTGGTGACTATAGGGCTGGAAGGGAAAGTCAGAAATGAAAGCGGCACAACAACTGATGCTGTGGTGGAGGAAGGAGAAGGACGAGGATAGAAAGGACGAGACTCATCAAAAGTAACATCCCAAGAAATCGCATCCGTCGGCCAACAGGATCCCAACAACGATATCCCTTGTGCTCAGCACTGTAGCCTAGAAAAACACACTCAACTGACTGAGCGGTCAGTTTGGTACGCTCACGAGGTGCAAGAAGAACATAGCACACACACTCAAAGAGGCGAAGACTGGATACCATGTTATGAATAGCTCACATATTCATTATGAGGCCAATAGGCCAATATATATACATGTACAAGTGTGGCATATATACAGGAAACCCCTCATACAATAGGGTAATTACACAGCTATGTATACATATCTAACATGCCATTTCTTATTGTCTTTTTGTTCTCATTCTAGATCTTATTGATAGTTCATACATTGCAGCAGGGTTCTGCACGGTAATAAAAAGATGAACACAAAGGTCAAGGAACAGCAAACATTTCAGCTCAAACAGAATTGGTACTTATTGGCCCATCTCGACACTAGTCACACTACAACCACGACCATATACATACAAGTAAAGCCAACTATATGAAGGCAGTCAATGAGAAAAGGGATTAAAAAGTTATCAAAAAAGAGGTATGGATGGGAACATGCACTCAAAAGAATGTAGGAAACTATATGTTTTATTCAAAAGAAATTTAACTCCAAGTTTCCATTTCCTACATGTCTTCAGTGTTTTTGCTATAGCATGCTGATTAGCAGTTTGAAATTGGGTTTACAGAAAAAAAAAACTCAAAGCACTCTAGTACGATGAGACAATAGAAGTACCCTTCAGCAGTAATAAGATAAAAACCAATGATGTGTTCTTACAGACTACAGAATTTACCTTTCCATTGTATGGTCGCTAACTTTATCATGGCAGAATCTGCACGTGAACAGCTTGTTACAGCAAGCAGCAACAAGCTTACAGTTCCGTTTGTAGTGCTCACAACCGAATACTTGCTTCTCCTGGTCTCGATATGAAGGAAAACATCCAGGTATACCGGCACCTTCACTACACACTTCTGATCTTGGTTCTGGTAACTTCTGCTGAGCAGCTATCCAGCGGCTGAAATGTGCACATTTAACAATATAATTTTCTTAACAAGTTATTTACCGAAATATTCAGATGACAAACCTGGTCATGAGATGTTGGATTAGATAGGCCTTCCGCCTTGGGTCAAGTGTAGGATCTCGTGAAACCTTTCGCACCTCAGCCTCAAGCTCACTCTGGTTCATTCGAAAGATGTCCTTCCAGCCAGGCTTGAACATCTGGTCATTCTGGTCAAGCTTATCTTGTAAATGACTATCTACAAAGGGCAAAGGAAAGGTCAGCCAAAGAAAATTTGTTTATGAAAAAGAAAAGGAACCAAACATAGAACTACTTTCAGACTAAACAAGCATCAGAGAAAACAGATGTTTATGAATTGCTTTAGCATAGCTTTACATCCCACTCTCCCAATTTTAAGTATCCATGGCTTGTCCGTGCTCTACGAAACACCAATGAATAGTATTTGTTAAAATTTATCTTTTAATGCTTCCTAGGTAATGTTCGTCTTCATAACTTGCACCATTGCAAAGAATTATCAACTATTGCTAGGTCTTCTTGTTTTTTTACCATAAATTAAACGATTCAATCCAACTCTAGCCCAATATTGCACCCATAATTCATTAGACCAAGGTAGAACCCTCACAAATGATTAGTTTGTCTTCAATAAATATAATATCAACACAATGCGTGGCATTTATAATGTATGCTCATGAAGGTTATGTGCTTGCTTCCAATAACTATTCTAACAAACATGGTATTAACAAGAGGGGCACAATGCAAGCTGAAAATTGTTGGTAGTAGAGGGCAAAGGCCATAAGAAACCAACTGCACAAACCTTCTGGAGGATAGGACGTCTCTGCTGAAGAATCAGATGATGTTGGAGCTCCCTTCCACCACTCATTTAGCCACTCACCAAACATTGTATTCTTTGTTGCTTCCTTCCACGTATCCAACATCTTGTTCTGCTCCTCTTGAGTAAGTGCCGATGTAACCCAGGGTAACATTGATTGGAGAACCTCAGCACCCGTCGTACCAATTATACGACCTACAAGCTTATCCTGTTCCTCCACAGAAAAATGTTTGTCAAACAACGGCCACAACTCAAGTTCTTCTCTATGGACATGATTAGTCAAGGCGACCCGGATAGACTTGCACATTCCTTGAAGCTTTGTGGCAAGCTCATTGTACTTTCTAGTCAAATCGATCTCATTAGATGAATGAAAATTGTTTTCCTCTGCTTCATTAGCTTCAGTGTGGGAGCGGCTCAAGCTATCATGTAGCTGTGCAAGCTCACAGAGAACATTAAATATATCTTCAAATAATTGTTCTTCCTGCTTGTGGTCAAGAGTGTACGAATGGCTCACATTGTGCAATGTCTCTCTTGATTCTAAAGCAGGAAACACAATTTCATCCTCAGCATTGCTGTGTGCCCTGTAAAGACCCCACAATAAACGAAATCTTCCAATGAATTGGCGAAGGCAAGACTCATCACCATCAATGAGCTTTCCAGATTCAACATCTAAGTACTCTAAATCCTTGCGAATCGCCTTATGAAATTTGAATATGGCATCGATTGGCCTTGAGATTCTAGCCGAACAAGACAATGCTGCATCTGTCTCCCATGAAAAAAGGCTAGAATATAATGAAGGAGCAGAAGAGTTGTATGATAGAGAGCGAAACGACTTTGCAGAAGCCAGTGAGCCAATGCCAAGATTGCTAGTTTCTACTCTCAAGCCAGGAATACAACAAGGTTTTTTGCTACATGGGCGTGCTTCGGTATCAGCAGTTTGAGAGCAGTGATTTCCATTAGTACCAGGAACAGATTCTGCGTCATTTCCTCGCTTGCCTGCCCTAGAACCATTTTCGGTTTGCAGATGCAGAGGAACATCTGCACTGCTACGTGAAGCACATGGACAGAATGATCGACATTTTTCCAGCTCATCTACATCGTCCGACAGGCATCTCACTGCCCCTGATGTTAAGCATACATATTCTCCAGAATTGGATTTGTCCTCTGTACGAGCTTTGCATGCCCAACCAGAGAAAAGAGTAACCAGTGCTGTTTCAGATGATGATGCTGTTTCATGTGCACCTTTTTAGCGAACATTGAATTTTGAAGAAATTCTTCAAGGCTAATAAAATGCATAAAGACAATAACATATAATAATCAAAGTAAAGGGATAACCTGCCAAGCGCATATTCTGAAGAAAAGAAGATGCCTCCTCATCGCTTAGCTTAGACACCAACCACGGTAAAACGCGTTCCAATAACTTCAATGGCATGACACATAGACTTCTGTATAGAAGTTCCCTTTGCTTATCAGGAGAGAAAATTGCCCTAGCTTGAGGAAGCACCTAGGTAAATTCAACCAAAGATGAGACTCTGACCGATAAAGCAATCGTTCCAGCAGTCCAGCAATATCACTACACTAACCTTGGTTTCTTCATTACAGAAATGTTTCTCGATTGCCTCCATTATCTGATCAGCATGTGAACACAATTCGGAGTAAAAGTCCGTTGCGGTTGATTTTGCTCCTGCTATTTGGATTTGCTGAATTAAACATCTAAAATTGTTAAATCGGCGCTCTTCTTCAGCATGTTCATGCACGAAGGACAGCTCACTATCGACTGCAGGAAATATAACCTGATCCTCGGCGATACTGTAGGTAAGAAAAAATTGCAATGATGAAATTAAAGAGGGTATGCGGTTTAATGTAAGAACATTCAATTCTTTAAAGTGAGAACCATCAAAAGCGAATCAAGCAACAACATGTTCTGAAGCCCAACAAGTTATGACTAGCATGCCACTAGTACATGCCAGCAATAAATTCTTGTATGTACAACAAAACAATAATGCATAGATAAAGGACTCTTCTCAAATACGCTGCTCCTAAAGTTGAGGAGAATCAGCATGTCTGGTGATAATGCTAGCCCACACATTTGTGGTCACGCATTACATAGGATGGAAAATTAAATATCATGTGTAACAAAAGTGCATTGTTTTGTTAATGAAGACATAAGTTTGTCCCCAACTCATGATATATTAAACTTCATATTTTGAGGTGTACAGCCATATGCTATGGTCACTACGGGCCAGTTAGTCATTGCTGTACTGTGCTGCAAAGTACCAAATCTAGCAAATTATATCTGTAACAGTCCTTAGAAGCTGACAGTTAAAAAATCCAAAAGTAGTACAATAAAATTGCAGTTTAAAAGCCACCATAACGCCAAACGGTGCCTAAGCCACCTAACTGCCCATGTAACAAGCAGCATATGTTGAAAAAGGTACATAATGTGTAACTGATGCAAAGGATTACCAGTCAGTTAAACATTGACAAACAAATGTCATACTAAATGCCAACTTGCATGGAATAAGAGAAAGGCAATATTGAAATTTCAGAGGATCATATTAACCATAGTTGCACAATAGGATCTTAAATAAAGATGTGGATTAGTGAAGAATAGATCTAAAGCTACATACCTGTGGAAGATGCATACATCTGCAATAAACTGAAGCCTCGCATTGAAGGCTGATATATCAGAAAAATCTCCAGGCTGTTGCATCCTTCTAGTCTCCTCTGCTATATCGTTTAATTCTTTACGGATAGCATTATGCCAATACAATATCTCATCTATGGGATGTATGTCAACTTGACCATCAATAGATTCTGCATATTTTCTATTCCCAACTTTAGACTCTTCATGTGCACAAATATGCTTCTCCACTTGATCAACAAAGGAGGCATCCTCACAACTACGACTTCTTTCTGAATTCGGATCGACGAAACTCTGCGCCACTTTTCTTGTTGCTTTCCCTTCAATCCAAGTGAATACAACCTTCACAAATTTCAAAACTAAAGATTAATAGGACACCAAGCAAGTTATTGCCAGAAAATGTAAGAGGTGCAATTATGAAAACCTGCTGAAGAAGCTTCTCTTCAGGTACTATTTTACATAAGCAGTTACGGATATCTTCATGTTCATCAGATGAAACAGAAGCTGAAAGCCACGGAAGGAACTCTGCCATCATATTTACAGGGATGTTGCATAAGAACTGCCACACCAAATCAGCTTGCTCTTCACATGAAAATTTCTTGGTAAGCAACGGGAAGACCTGAAACAAATTCAGATGATCAGCCACCAATAAGAATGAAGTGACACTGAACATGTTGAGTAACTGCATCATAGACACCACAGCAGAGACATGACCAGTCGAAGGCTAGAAGCACATAATCCAACACGAAAAAATTGCCATGTTTTCTAAACCTCTGGAGACAGATTCTAGTTCCTGCAAGTTACTATTGCAACCTGGCTTCCCCACTTCTTTGCCTAGACTGCTCAAAAGAACCTTAATCAAAGCTTCTACACCATAATGAGAGGTCACTTTAGACTGCAATAGCAAAGGACACAATAACTGACATCCCAATTACTATAATGAGGATCCACAACTAAAATATATACTTCTAATCAGAATAAGCAGTCCAGAGTTTCAAACACACACAGTGCAGGATGCCAACATGACAGTGAGAACTGTGTAGTTCAGAATACAATAACTGGTGCACGCAGCAACCCTTGGTAATGAACGAAAAAAACAAGGGAAAAAAGAGACAGATAGTAGCAGCTAGAAGACAACATCTGTACCACTACCATCGTTTTTAACATCAAGATTTTAAATAGAAAAGGATATCACAAAATCTCTCAAAATACTTTGAATACAAGTTTGCCAGCTTGATTTGCCATCGTAAAATTGTTACCACTCTAGTAAAGGAGATTGTGAGCATTCAGATATGGTAAAAAAGGCAAGATAGTTGGACAGCCTAGTGATATGATCTTTTTGTTAAGGAATTTTCAACCAAATTACAACAAGAAAACACCTTAATAAGATGCCTAATAAGAGCATTAGTCACACATTTAGAACTACTTTTCAATGATAATATGGTGATAGAATCCACTGATTCTAGAAATTAAATTGGTTCAACCATTAAGATACTGAGCACCAGACTGTTTTTGTTATCCAGTACAATATGAAGTGATTAATAGAATAAGAGACAATTTAATAGGGGGAGATGGTACCGACCTGTTCTTCTTCCTTGGACATATGTTGGGTGAGGCACGTTTGTATGGCTCCTGTACAGGATGCAAGTTCCCTTCGGAGGCCATCGTCATTTTGTATGTC
The DNA here is from genome assembly GCA_036346245.1 of Bonia amplexicaulis. NCBI lineage: Eukaryota > Viridiplantae > Streptophyta > Magnoliopsida > Poales > Poaceae > Bonia > Bonia amplexicaulis. The sequence continues at coordinate 18,444,174 of CM070737.1, read as the reverse complement.
CAATTGTAACAAAGCAAATAGCTGGGTAAAGAGGTCATTTTCCCCCTTATGCTCTAGAGAATAGGTCCCTGCGACATTCTTGACTCGAATATCAAGTGCTGGAAAGATAACCTACAATCGTCAAAAGAAAACACATAGGCATGTTTTCAATGAAAAGTATCTATGATGCGAAGAATTTATAATGGATTGACATCATTTCTGAATAATAAAGGATCAACAATAAAGCATTAGAAAGACAAAATGCCAAAACGTTCGAGCTTTGAACAAGCAATGTACCACAGTTCTTCTCCGTGACTGAAGAAAAAGGTCAAGCAGTTACAACAACAATAACGTTCTTGCGCTTCAACACAGAAGCTCTACTTTTGGCAGCAATTAATGGAAAGGAGAAGATCAAAGTACCTTTACTTGTCAGCTAAACTCTCTGCCACTCAAACAAGATCTGGTAAAAGTATATTTTCATTCTGCAGGGGAATAGGATTTAAACATTTGTCAAAGGTTGTGACCTCTAGTAGTCCCCGATTCTTAACAGGTGGAAAACCAAAACAGGCCTATCCTACTCAATGCAATATGTGATTAATGTGAAAGCTATGGTGCTCCAATCAAAGTGACAAAACATCAGTGCTACCCTAGAAGCTAGACAGAGAAGGCCACATATGACGATCTCAATCAAAATTTCCACTGTGGATTCAGAGGCTTTTGTATCACGGTTTGTGCAATTCAGACAACATCTCCTTATGTCAACATTAGAAGGACATAAAGTTCGACTAATTGTTCATACGAGCATGGCTGATTCAACCAAACACATCTCAAGTTATCCACTGTTGCATCCAAAGCTAACTCGTAAGAAGTTTCAACACCATGGTATGAACTCCACCCGATTCAGATCCTAACAATGCTCGCTCGATTCAATCCCGATCCCACCCAGTTCCTCCAAACCGAAGGGAGCAATTCCGCAACCCTAAACTCAACTACCACCGAAACTTGGACGCGCCCACGCATCTCTATACCCAAATCCACCACAGCTTAACCCAAAAAAACCAACACGAAATAGTCCAAAACGGAGCTCTGCACGGGGCAGCAGCGGTACCGCGTCCTCGGCGTCGCAGTGGTGCTTGTAGATGTTGAAGAAGAAGCGGCAGCGCTCGGCGAGCGCCTCCACGTCGCCGGCGCGCTCCGTGGCGAGGCGCACGGCGGCGCCGTGCAGCCCCTCGAGCTCGGCGCGGATCGCCTTGTGGAAGTAGAGGAATATCAGTATCGGCGCCTCGGCCGGCGACCCCGCGGCCGCAGGCGGGGACGGCGACCGCGGCATCACCGCGGCGAGCGTCCCCTCGCCGGCCATGGGCGTCGGCGTCGCCATCCACTGCTGCCTCCGGCGAGGCCGGCGACTCCGCCACGGCTCTGCGTCTGCGCGCGCGCGCCTAGGGTGTTCGCTTCGGCGCGGTTGGCTTCGTCTCAGCCTGTGGAGAGGGGGGAACGAATGGATTTGGCTTCGCGTTGGCTTTTGCTGGGTCTCTTTCGCTCGCTGCGTCGATTGCCAAAATGTTTTTTTTATCCCACTCCCTCCCTTGTCCTGTTTCTGCGTGGTTACTTTTCCGCCAAGGAGAGGACAGGTTCGAGGGGAGGCTGCTCTCCTTGTTGCTGCTTCTTTTGTACGGTTCTTTCTAGATGGCATGAAACAGCGGAAGCCTAAAATAGAATTAAACCCCCTTAAAAATTTAAGGACACAGATTTGTGCTGCTCGTCCCAAGAAGAATGAACACCGAAAGATACAAGGCAAGGTCTCTTGCTCGTTAATGACTTGCTTGCTAGTTCAATCCATCCTTTTTTTATATTTAAATCAATAATATTCGTCCCAAAAAAGAAGATTTAAATTAATAGTATTTCTTTTTTAAAAAAAGATGTTGAGTTTATGCTGGGAAAGTACAGCCAACCTCTCGTGAATTTTGGTCAAATCTAGCACTGTTGGTCACACAAATACCAAATCTAACCCCCGAAGTACCGCAATTCCACTTTTAGCCCCCTCCCTGACCATGGGATTTTCGGCGCTCGACATGTGTGAATCGTGCGGTCAGGAACCGCACGACAACGAGATCGTGCGGTCCCCAACCGCACGACTCAACACTGTAGCGAGTAGACGTGCGGTCGGGAACCACACGACAACTGTGTGTCGTCCCATCCGCCCGCCGAAAGCTGTTGTTCTGTCGCTGTGTGCATGGCTTTTTGGGGTTTAGGTGCTGGTTTTTTGCATGCTACATGACGCCCGTACCTTCCCCTTTTACCTTTTTCTTGCAGCATGCACGCACCGCATGCACATGCGCCAGCACCTTGCATGCATTGGCCGTCCCCCACCTGCGTTGTCTGCATTTGAGTGAGCTGAGTCGCGCGATAAAATGCTTTGGACTGCCTACGTTTCAGGATTCGCAACAATGCGGTAGGAGCTTACACAGAGCAAGAGAGGGAGCGAATTGAAGGAAGTAAGGATTGTAAACACAGGATTTCGAGTAATTTTCGTTTGGGATCAGAAATTTTTGCACGTTTGAAAGTTGCAGATCGCCTCATGAGCTTCAAGAAAAGGTAAATATCGTCCCCACGCGACTATAATCTTATCGTAGTGATTAGCATGTAATTAGCGTAAACATTATTTACAAAAGTTGTTGCATGTCAATCTTTGATAAAATATTTGTTCGTGTGAAACCCTCCATATATGAAGCATGGTGTATTGTAGTTTATTTTTTGTGAACACATTTATTTATATTGTTGTAGTCACTGTAGGTCGTGTAAGCGTTAAAAAATGTAGTATTTAAGTAATAGCATTTGCATGTGATAACAGGAATAGTTGGATTAGAAACAAGAAAGTCGCAGTTAGTCGAATTAGGAAAAAAGTGGACACCATATGTCGGGTGCTACAAATAAAAAGCAACTAACTATGGATGAGTAGAACAAAATTACATTAGAAAAATTGTAATGTAATTTCTATATGAATTCGATTGTTGGTTCCGTAAATGATAGATTGTAAAATAAAATTTTAAAAATTAGTTATTTGATTTATATAAGAATTCATAAGTAAAAAAGGAAGAAAAATTACTATTTGGATTTGTGTATTAATTAAAATAAGAATAATACAATTTAGGAGTGAAAATAAAAGAAAATTTGTAATTTAATTTTCATTGAAATTCCGAAGTAAGATCCGTAAATAAGAGAATTGAAAAAATACATTAAATTAATAAATTGATTTATATAGGAATTTGTAAGTAAATTCCGTAAATAAATAAAAAATTAGAATTACAAATAAACAAAAACTACAAATCATATTTGTAGGTGACAAGAAGAACAACGAAATTAACATGAAAATCTTACAGTGCGGTAGCTGTTGTATGCGGGTACACTTGTTGCATGTTGTGTACTAAGAGGGTTCAGTATGCACTTATGTTAGGTATGCCATGGGTGACATTCAAGATTTGTTCATGCTCTACGGAAGTGGTCTCATACGCGACAAGCCATACGGGGCGGACCTGTCAAATTGTGACCGGACTGTGATCCGGGCACCCAATCTGAACGCCATGAGCCTGTCTGAGCTACGAAGGTACGTGCGTTCCGCATTCGATCAGGACACCACAAGGAATAAGTTACGGATCGAAACAGTGTATGCCTCAGTGGTAGGTGTTGTAGGGGAGACCATGTGGCAACTTCTGAAAGTGACGAGTGACGCTTCATAGGCCAACTACATGGAGGTCGTGTGCAACCCTACCGCAGCGATATATGCCAGGCCAATGGTGCATGTTCACTTCATGGAGAGGACAGAATCATCCTCCATGGGTGGTTTTGGTGGCGCTGCCAGAGATAAAGTGCCTAGGTTAGTCTCTCACGCTCATGAAGATGCTGGTGCGGGAGAAGATGTCAGCAATGGAGTGGGCAATGGAGACATGAGGGGGCGTGTGGAGAATTTTCAGGCAGATGAAGGTGCAGAGAGGTGGTGGGCTGCTTGTGTTGATTGTCACGAGTACCTTATGGACCAGGTGGAAGAAGTGCACAACGAGGAGAAGTAGGATGTGGAAACAACCAGTTCTGGAGAGGATGAAGATAGCGAAGCTACATCGGGAGGTGTGTTAGGTGGTGTTGTGACCATCGATGTTGCGTATATGTCATCCAGACTGGACGACATCGCAGTGGCATCCCTAGTTCTGCCACGGGCGGAGGAGGCAAAGTGGGGGTTCAACGAGGACACACTCATTTTAGGGTAGTGCTTCCATAATAAGAGTACTGCCCAGCAGGCTATTACTAGATATACCATCAATATTAGCCAGACGTATCGGATGCATAGGTCCAACCCAGACGCTTACATCGTCAAGTGTGTCGACGGGTCCTGTCCTGGCAAGGTCTGTGCGCAGCGATTCAGGGGCGCTGCCACGGACTTTCGGATAACGGTGCTGAAGAATCACAGTTGCAATCTTGCGGCCCCACTACATAGACACCGCAACATGACGTCGTCGTATGTTGCGGAGCTGATAAGCCACCTCGTGGTGGTAGATGTGTCTATTTCTCCGAAGGTTCTGTTGGCGGATGTAGCAAATATGGTAGGGTTTGATGTCAGCTATAAGAAGGTGTGGTGGGCAAAACGAAAGGTGTTGCAGCGTATGTTTGGGACGTACGAGGAGGCGTACGACCTGGTCCCAAGAATGATACGTCAAATTGCAGAATCAAACCTATGCACATACATTAACAGGAAGGAGCGGGTTCATCTTACGCAGGACCCAAATTGTTTTGTTCTTGGCAGAATGTTCTGGGTCTTCCGTCAGACGATAGAAGGGTTCAGGTGGTGCCATCCTATGCTAACGATGGACGGGATGTTCCTACCTGGCAAGTACAAGGGTACTATCCTCACTGCGGTTGCAGCTGATGCCAACGACCAGTTACTCCCTGTGGCCTCTGCAATTGTGGAGAATGAGAATACCGATAGCTGGCTGTGGTTCCTGGCCAATGTGAAGCAGGCCATCGTGCAAGATCGTCCAGATGTGTGTGTCATCTCGGACCGCAATGCAGACTTGTTATCCACGTTGCGCATGATGCAGAACGGGATGTAGCCCCTTCCAGTGGTACGATATGAAGAACCGTTGGTGCATGAGGCATCTCGCGGCGAACTTTTACAAACGATTCCATAGCAAGGACCTAATGAAGATGTTCAAGAATCTTTATATGCAGAACTAGAAGCGAAAGTTTGAGGCCTTGTGGAGGCGGCTCGATCAGGAGACTGGCAAGCATGTACTATGCCTCGACCAGGCTAAAGTTGGGGCCGTCGAGAGAGGCTCCATGAGAGTTGGGGAATTCACGCAATGGGTTCATTCGAACGCACCTGACTTGAAGATGTGATCTCTACTACATGACACTGGTGGAGCAATGTATGAAATCATGACAACTAATATATCCGAGGTATACAACAATGTCGGCGTGAAATCCCTACCAATCACGACAGTTGTGGAGGAGAGTTGGAACTGCTCTATCGGGTATTTTGTCAATAGATCCATGATGGCAAAAAAATATTTGGACGAAGTCAAACAATTCTCTGAGGTAATGCAGGCATACATGGACAAGAAGATGGAGAAGACTCGTTCTCACATTGCTCACACCATAGATGGCATAAGGAAGAAGTTCGAGATCCGTCTCAGACAGAAGTACGTGATGGGTCACACTAGAGGGGATCGCAAGCAGGTCTGCACGATTGATGAGAAATCATCTTGCACCTACAACAAACCGCAGCTTCTACACAAGCCATGCTCCTGTGTCTACGCGGCATGCGTGGTATGGCACCAGGTATCGACGTATTACATCTCAAAGTACTATGACACGCAGTACCTGTATGAAACCTAGAGTACGGAGTTCCATTCATACTGGGTGGACATGAACTACAGGGACCTATAGCCAGGGGCAGGTTAAGTGAGTGCCAAATGATGCACTAAAGCACGTTGACCCTGGAAAACGACATGACCGTCGCATCCGCAATGACATGGATGACAGCCAGTGTGGGGATCGGGTTCGGCGCCCGAAGTGCAGACTCTGCAAGATGATTGGGTACTTCTTTAGCCAGTGCCCAAACAGGCCGACATCAAGCAGCGCTCCGTAGTAGCAAGCACATAGTTCTTCTATGCTGATTATTGGTTCCATGTTTTTCAATTTGTCAGGACCTTTGTTGTGTACATTTTGTGTATGTCGTTCACATTAGCTTGCAACCTTTTTACTCTACTGACTTCATCGTACGGAGATATTCATGTGTACATTTTCTTCAAGTCTAAGAAGCGCTCAGCCTGAGCATACGTTATTAGGGTTGTGCGAACTACTCCTGTGACTATGCTGACCGATGTTTTGCACGATCAGCTATCGACAGCCGGTAATGACCACTTACAATGTGTTCCCCTACTATTTCTCATTCAAACTACACAATAACAACCTCTCTCGTCTACCCACAGTCCCTGGAACCGCTATGTGGCTACCGCAAGTGGATCGACCTAGAGATCCATCCACATGACCAGTGGACTCTCGACTATGAGGAGTGGAACGATAAAAGGTCATGCGAGATATGCGAGGAGGAGCACCGCCACGACGAGCAAACCGAGCGTATACGTCTCAGACTTAGTAGTGAAATGATCTAGGTTATTTGGATTAGATCATAAAAATGTTATCTAGATTGAACTAAATTTACTCGAGCTATATACTAGATATTTTTTCACACTCCGAACTGAAGCCTATCCTGACCGAAATGTGGCTTCGCCCCTAGTCGCCATCGACCAATCCGTTATTTTGTTACACGGATAACATCAATTCTTTCTGTCTACAATGTTCCTCTTCGTTTCTTCTAGTCCAGGTGAGACGAAGGAAATTGAACTTTATTGATTACTCTAGAACAAGATTATACAAATTAACAATCAGTAATTAATTAATCAACACAAGCCGACATTGCGCACGCCGCAAACACAATGGTTAGGTAGTGCTCATTTTGGTTTTTAAGTCTGAGCTTATGACTTTTTCACTATATCGGTTTTTTTAATATTGTAACTGTTGTTAGTTTTTTCAGCGTAATTAAATTAAAAAGAAAAAAATATTATACCAATGTGAACAATACAAATGAATAAGAGAAAAAAGAAAATAAAAAGCCCAAAAGTTAGAAAAAAACAAAATTAAAAAGCTATAAGTTCGAAGCTAAAACCCTATTGACCGGGGCATGCTTGTTGAGCTAGCTCATGAGCCACAGTTCTACTCTGCTCTATTTTCGCATGCCTGACAGTAAACACCGGCACCCTCTTTACGTACTCCAATCCGTCCTGAACGAGGAAGAAAAGACGTGATCTATTGCCGTCTGGATTAGCAAAGAGTTGAACCACCGATGCTCAATCAGATCGCAGCACCGCCGGCTTCTGAAATTCGATTGCCAATGCCAGTTAAGACCGTTGTTTCGACCATGCAAAATTGGTGTTCTGGATTTCCAAGAGAGAGTAATAAACGCCGTCTAGAACATGAACAGTTTGGACTTTGGGCTGAGAATTGTCCGCGTGGACTGTCGATTCCGTTCCTACTTGCAGAGCTGGCCGGCGTGCTTTCTCCGGCTTGACTTTTGAAACCAAGAAACAATCGGACACTTGTAATGTAATGTCGTATCATATAGCCACGTGACGAAGAATATTAATCAACAGCTGACAAGTCATGGAAGTAATTTGCCTAATATAAACATGGACCAGGTTCTTTTCTTGTCGCGTGTACGATGGCGCATTTCATTAATATAAACGTTAATCAGGAATGTCCGTATCACGATGACTCATGCGTGCTATCTGACAAATAGATACCACTCCACTGCACGAGAACTAAAGTCTTTATGCTGTCCTTGTGGTGATTAGGATGATAGAAGCGTTAGAATGAATCAACAGAGGGCACTTCGTATCTGTTAGGGACACAGTTGGCTCGTTCACAAATGGATGTGACCAACACATTTGCCCTGGTGTATCGCTAATTAGGTCGAACATGCGTCACGCTGCTTAGATCTATTTAAAAATGTTATCTCTAGGGTTTAGATCTATTTGTAACTCAGATATTTTTCTCGACTCTGCATGAGTTGAATAGTTTTTTATCCTCTGACTATTGCACGCATGCCAAATTACGAAAATCCAGACTAGCCACGTCATTGGATCTGTATCCTCTGACTCTGTGAAGCAAAGTCACAGTACCATAAGGTTGTTACTTCGCTTGCTAGGCGTCAAATCAGGAAGCGAAGGCAGAGATCGCGTGCATTCTATCGAAAATACCGAAGCAATATCTTCAAGAAAAAATACCAAAGCAATAGCATTACTATTATAAAAAAAACAAGTTAGTGACCGTACGTTATTTCTTTTTCAACCTTCATATTCCTTTAATTTATCATTATTCTTTACTTTTCAACTGATTAAAGTAGGCCTTTTTTATAGCGTGATTCTCTATATATCCAATGAATTTTGTTGCAACGCACAAGTAGTTGACTAGTATTCAAGAAAAACGTTGTAGCCCGAGAACTGTAGTAGTGATACTTTAGCATACGATCTGGGCTGTTCTCTTATGATCCGACGGCTGAACATCGTCCAAAATCACGGTTACTATTCTACTCCAGCTTTGGTTAGATCTCAGTCCCACGTCACCATACTCAACTCCCCTTTTCGGGTGTACAATCTGCGTCGGTCCGTGGCAATATCGGCTAAACCGGAGCTGCGCGGAGGCCAGGCGGGGGCAGGCACGTGGCGGGACGGGCCCGGCACGAGCCGATCACGAGCTGGCCCGTAGCCACGATGCGCCGGGCCACACGGCCTCCGGGCCCACCGCCCAGTCACACCTGCCCGACGAAAGCACTGGGCCCGCCTCGGATCTCCGATCGCGACGGATCAATAAACTGCTAGGGGAGCTGCGAGTTCCATGGGCGGTGAATGGTGGCTTTATACGGAAATTTTCTTTTCTTGATTATTACTAGCCACGTAGGCACGGCGCTACGCCGCGTCAGTCACCGTACGTAAAAAAATAAAAGAGGCGGTAACTCGTGAGGAGCTTTTCAAAACCGGCGAAACGTATTTTCGAGGAAGGTAAAGGGCCTTCCGGAAAAATCGGGCAAAACGTATTTTCTAAAAGGCGAAGGGTTTTCGAAAACCGAGGACCAGTATGTAAAACCGGGACCCGCGTGATTTCTGAAAACGCGGAGGCTATCGAGCAAAATGAAGGGGGAAAAAAATGTGTAAGGACCTTTTCGCGAGAACCAAGGACCATCGTAATTCGTGAAAACTCGGGTTATTACCTCCGTGACCGTCACAGCTTCCGAGGCGCCACGCGCCGCTGGGGCTGGCGCGCTGCGGCGTGGCCTCGCTCATGGCAGCGTTCCCGAACTTCTATGGGTGGGTATATGGATCCGTTTATTCTTGGCTCAGCCTTGGCCACCTACTTATATTTGAGCCTTATCGATGATAATTAGTAGAGATAGCTCTGTGTAAATCGTAGTGGTTTTTAAGCTTAGAGAAGACAAGGCGATATCATGGCTCTCTAATCTTGGGATCTAGATCCATTGTAAGACGGAATTGTAAGGCCTAAATTTTTTTCGTGAGCTATTTCGGCCGCTTAACTTCACTTTTCCCCTGTTTTGGGATTATGTTTAGAAGGGTTAATAGATTTAGTTTTTTTAAACTAGAAGGGTTAATAGATTTAGTTACTCTGCCTGTCATGCACATGTGGGCTTAGAAGTGTTGGCTCAATATGAATGAAATCTTCACCCTGTTTGTAGCACTCAAAAAAAGAAAAGAAAAGAATAATAATAATAAATCCTAATCAAGGGGTGGCTTTAAATGGGGAACCTTCCTACTCTTTTTCCGTGCGCAGCCTTCTTCCACCAGGTCTTTTTTCCCATCTCTCTCTCTCCCCCATGCGCTCTGTATGCGGTGGCCGACGGCGGCGCCTTGCCCGGCGAGGCGGCAAGGCGTGGCGCCGACAGCGTCTCGCGACGCGAGCGTGTAGCCATGGCGGCGGGACATGTTGAGCAACGGCGACGCGGTGGTCGGCGCATGGAGGCGCAGCGCAAGACATGGCCATGGTGGCGGCGGCACGGCCGGCGGAAGCGCCGTGGCGCTCGGCGGCGGCGGCGCGCGGTCGGGTGGCGGCGGCATGCGGCGTGGCGGCGGGCGATCGCGGTGGCGATGGCGAGGCGCGACCGTATGGCTGTCCGCTTGGTCAAACGACGTTTCGCTCGGCCGAATAGCTGTTCGCGCGACCAAACGTCGTTTTGCTTAGCCGAATGGCGTCTCGCACAGCCGTGGGGCTAGCGAACCATTTTCCTTTCAGTCAAATTCATCTCCTGTTGTTTCTTTATCAAATTCATCTGTATCTAATCGGTTGCCTTCCATTCCACCCTGTAGGTTCGCATGCAGCTGTTGAGGGAGCAGTTGGGCAGTTGTGTATTTCGGATCCATCATGCAGCGTGTCCGTCGAGCGTGCTCAAGGCAAGTACCTCGCGGCCGTAACCTTTCCTTTCACACATTACCATTTCATGATTACGTGTCGCTATTAGCTTAGTATTCGATTATTTCACTGTATTGATTGCAAGTTGTAGGCTGTTCGTAGAATTAGATAGATTCTAATGTGTTGGCTAGTTAGTGCTGTACACTTGTCGTTGGTATAATGCTCGACTATAGAATTCATACTTAGTTAGGGATTGGAATAAATGCTTAAATTATGAATAGAGTAGCATAGAAACATGTTCAAATCTAAGATTAACCACTAGTAATCTTTAACATTGGGCGGCTTATCTATATATCCTGCTTCCATGACTCTTTAACTGTACATTATTGATTGTGAGCCTTGGCTGATTTAGTTGTGGTACATTAATCTGACTAATAATCACTTATCATATAATAAAAATTGTATGTTTGACAACCCTTGTGTGACTCTTTCTAGTATCCTCTTTAGGACAGGTTTTAGTATGATATCATCGTATCTTCGTTCTCCATCGCTTTGTATCACAAATCATGTCTCTCCGTTCTTAACTGTGTCAACCCACGACCCTCGTAACCTTACCTTAATTCACCATCGACTTTCTAATTGCATATTGGATAATTCACTAATAAAAGAAATGACAGTTACCTGGTCCGGGATTACCCACATATAGGGGAGATTTTCACCCAGCTGGTAACGTACGGGGGGGTCGTATATTTTCGTTACACAGGGTATTATACCCCGTCGACGGTTATACAGTCGAGGACAAGGATGTGCCTGACTATTCTCGTATAACCGGGTATGTGGGATGTGATCGCCGGCGCCTTTGCTATAACTTGCTAAATAACAATTATCTTTAATTACACTGTTTCTGCGATCTCTGTCTCCGATCCATATCAGTGTTTCTGGTAACCTAAGTTCATTGCTTTTAACCTTTGTCAATTACTTACTTCATGCTTGTCCTTTGTTTATTTTGGTTGCATAACCTGTTCTTTACTCCCTGTAATGCGACTGTTGTTAGGTATTTACTAAGATTTCCAAATCTCACGCTTGCTCTTTCCATTCTCAGGTAGAATGCCAATGGAGTGATAGCAACATGTATAGGTGTGAGCACTCGAGTTTTAGCACTGTGGCTTGCCACCATTTATGCTATTTTATTTTATTCTTTATTTGATTAGAAGTGGACCGGTCCCATATTTAAGATATTTATTTCAGCTTCTGTTGATTCTCTAAATAAAGTACCTTTAAGATTTTAATTTTCTTGTGATTTTTATTGTTGCTTTTATTATTTATTCTTTACTTTGGCGATGATGTTCCATAGTAGTATCTTAGTTTGGTTGTATATGGGGTGCTACACTGTTTATCCAGCTACATTAAATTTGAAACAGTAAAGAATAGTTTTTTTTGAAGTAAGAGCTCAATTTTCATTACTCATCAATAGAGGCACAATCGTGTAGTATACTTTTACAAAGAAAGTCCAGTGCATGGTTAAGCAAGTATATCATTGTCGACTCAATGACGCTTGCTTAGCACATAAATGGGCCGCCACTTAGTTTTGGGATCTTGTAAAATCTATGTTTCTGATATAGAATTCTCTTCACAACCATAGCTATTACCATGTTCCCCAAAAGAATTCGTTGGGTTTTTGCCTGTGTGTCATTCATTGAAGAAGATTCCATATTGTTTCGTAAAAACTTAAAAAAGGTTATGCATATTTTGTATTCGATCAGTTGACCATCTGGATTATGTGTTTTTCTTCTGCACACATGGATGATAGTATCGTCTCTCTACTTAAAACAACATTGCAAAAATATCCTGCCTTGAGCGAATGTTTTTGAATATTTAGGTTGTCCGTGCATAGGTAGAGTTTGTTTAGGACGATTATTATGCTATTCTGGGACTACAGGAATGTTTATGTGATCATCTCAACTACTAATTTAGATATCTAACTCTTAAATAATCATCAATATTATTAACAAAGTGCATTAGTTTTCTTGTTGACCTTATCGATGTTTTTATAAGTACAGATCAACTTTTAATGCAAGTAGTAGGAATTGTCTTCAAAACATTTTAATTCCTTGCAAAATATAGTACGGATTCTTTTAGGACCACATGCAGCCAGTTATGTAATGCTCCTAATAGCCCTAAAAAAAATGTAAAGCTCCTGATAGGTCCATCTGAGATAACAATGCAATTTAGGGGGGGTTGCAAGTACATGCTGATCACTCCTATTAACAAAGTGCTTAAGCATATTTCAATCCAAACATCACATTTCAATCAGCGGTAGCCATGCATAAATTCTTATAAAATAAGGGTAAAAAGATAGAAACATGCATGCTTTATAAAATGGACCAGCAGAAGGGAAGGAGTAGAGTCGCAGACAGTACACGGAGAGTGCAATTGCCAGAAGGCTGTTTAAATTAAGAGCTGTGACAAGTCAAGAAATGGACAGGGGATTAACCCACCTGCTGGTCGAATTGGAGTCACGGGTTCAGCTGGATTCCACATGGACGAATTAAGGACGGTCACTTAGATCTGGTGACCATTTGTACCACTAATTGGCTTTGATTGTCACATGTCAGGCTTTGATTCTTGAGTGCCATCCGTTCATGGTTACAGGTAATAATGGGGACTATTAGGTTGCTTATAATTGAGAGTACTACACTCTTGTAATTCTAAATGCATTGAAGCGAGATGTTGACTATGGCATCGATCGTGCATTCGTGCAAATTCAGAGATTCAGAGTTATCGATCAGGGGCGAAAGAACTCTGAATTCATCATCTTCTTTTTTCCCTGAAAGAACACGCACTCCTTTTTCCTGGCTGCAGAATATATAAACCGTTTCAATACGGCAGGCTGGATTAATTGTCAGTAGTTTTTCACTTGGACTGACAGTTAAGGCGACGAATTTGGCATCATCTCATGGGATATAAACAACACCATGAGAAGTGGTCAGTTCGGTCCAGTTCCAAGTGAACGTACACAACTCGGACACCTCCCCATGCTCCTCTCGCGTAGCCAGGTCAGCTCGCGAGTCCATCGCAAGTGCATTCTAGTACCAACCACAGTCACTTCGATCGCCTTCAGCGTGAAAAGATTGCTACCAATTAGCTTGGGTTACGTGTCTTCTCTCTTAGCTATGACTCTATGTTACTATAAAGGGTTCTCATGAAGAAAAAAAAACAGTAGGGAAAGGCCAGTGAAAGTTCACGTCACAAGATTGCCAGCAGAAGTTTATTGGCCAGTGCCCGATTTCAGCGTTCAGATCAGGCAGGTCAGTCTCTTTGATCGTAGCACTTTCTTCTCTTCGACTGTTCTTTAAGGATTTTTCTTTTCTTTGCTATTTTCTCTCTAACCTTTTCGCTGTGGGAAATGCTAATCTCGTGCCCCTCCTGCCCTACAAATTTCTGCTAGTATAAGAGAGGAATCGTACACGCAGGCATGCGGAGAGCCCATCGTTTGTGACGAAAACTTTTGACCTCACGCCGTTTGTTTGCTCCGATTCACTTCACAGCTGTCGCTTGCTCCGTTTCTCTGCTTGTTTAATCGCCATTTTTATGAGACGTCACATGACAATTATTCGTTTGTGGAACGTACAAAAGTTGACAATAACTGTCAGTTTTTTATATATGCTCCTGATTTGTTTTTCTAGCAGAGACACATGCATATCTAGACTAGTTTGGAGTGCAAGTTTGCGTGTGCAGGCAGCTGCAACCTGCAAGTTGAAGTGGTTGCGTTGACCGGAGATCGGACAAAAGCATAAGAGCTTGTTCTTTTTCTCCGAAGCCGACGGCTTTTAACTTTTGCTACAGTATCTAATTTTTAAACGAAGTATTTTCTCAAAATGGAGTCTACAGGTTAAACGATCTATATGTTAAAAGCCCAATATTTGTACCTGCGAAAATCGCAAGTGAGTATATATCTCTCCGTAATCTATACCGTAAACAGCCAAAATTCAAAAATTTCAGCCAAAAACCATAAGCCGCAGCCGAAAAGAACAGACCCTAAATAAGACATCAACAAACACCCAAACGAAGTAAACAAGTGGTGCTCATTGTTCAAGGGTAGGTGCTGCCTGTTGGGCTAAAATAAGTTAGTTTATAGTTAAAATTATACTATAACTAATTAAAATTACACTGTAACTGATGATAGTTTATTTGGTGTAACTAAATTTTAAAAAATTAAAAATAAAAAAATAGGTTAACCCATCATAAACAATGCAAACGAACACATAAAATAAGAATCGGCAAAAAAACCAAAAAGTCAGAAAAGAGCGAAATTTAGGAATAGTGAAAAATAAGCCAGAAACTAGAAGCCGAAATGAGCGGGACCTTAGAAAAGCTAAACTGCAGGTAATCTAGATGCCGCCCATCGATAATTTATTGTACAAATTGTATTAACTAAATCATTTACAAACAAGCAGCTGCAGCAACATGTTATATTCGTGAGATCATCTTTACATTATCATATTCCTAAAGACAACGTTTGAGACAGACATGGTTACAAAAAGAAGGACAAATCAATAGCTTCCCAGGCTTTGGTCGTGCTAGGACTTGTACAGATGGAGTGGCAAGTTATTATAGACCCTACGCGGGCCTGTATCTAACACAAGATCTAGAGGCTGGTACTTGAAACAAATACCACAGGGCAAAGTCTAGCCACAAAATCTGCACAAAACATCAGATAGAAACCTGATAATCAGATAACTTGCTGCCCAGTTCTTGGAATTGTCGCTCAAATATTCTGTCTGCCTAACCAATAAACTAGTCCATGAAGGTCTACCATTTTCTTTGTCTTCCCCTTTTCATTCACATGGAGGGATACTTTGCTGTGAGAACATAACTGATCTTCAGAAACTCACATGTTTGCTTTCCTCTCCCACCGTTCCTTAACATCAAGCCTGAAAATGTGACATACAAGTGATAAGAACGAAGACAATAATTTCTTTTCACAAAGATGGGTGAACAAATTGGCACATCAGCATTTGTGAACTGTGGACCTGAGGTCATAAGAAATGTCACACCATACTGGCCTACTATCCTACCACAGTTCCATCATAACTATGGTATTTCTGCTTCAAATTTTTTGTCCTCGTCCTTAGAATCAGATTTCCTTGCTTTTCGATGAGAGAGTATGACTCATGCCCATCAGATAAATTTGATCGTACAAATATCAAGATTAACAATAAAGAGCCTATTTAGCAAATTGCAGTGTGAATCATTCCTACCCTATTCCGTCCACATACAGAAGTTGACAAGTCAAACTGTGTCTTCTTTGTTAGATTCAGGAAAAAGTCTACATTCATCCAAGGAATTGTACAATGTATATGAACTTTTTGAACGATGAAAAGTGAAGTTTCAATGAACTTGGTGTTAATAAAGTTTTCCGATGAGCCTAAATACTAAAGAAGTTAAGTAGAAAGTAACATAAGAGAGCACTGAAAACAGAAGTTGTTGCATGGTTGCATAGAATGATACAATAATGAAATAGTACCCCCAATGTAACTTCCTTTTGTTCCTTGAGGGTAGGGATGATGCAAAATCCTGCAAATATATAGGGGTAAAAAGCATCAAGACTATTTATATGAAATCATTTTTGTAAGATTTAAACTAAAGTAATTAGTGGTCAAAATGATATCAAATCAACGTCAAACCAGTGGTCTTGAAGATATCTAAATCAAAGTCAAATAAATTCCTTAAAGATGTAAATGTTACTAGTATTACCACCTAACGGCAACAAAGTCAACTCAATTGGACAAAGGAACTCATCAACTTTTTATTCTGTCGAGTTGATATACATCTGACAGAAAATATGTACATCTGACAGAAAAAGAACATTGGGTAAATGTAGATAACAAAACATATTCTATGTGCAATTCTATTGCATTATTTATCTATTTGGTAAACACTATGTAAACAGTGGACAATTACTTAGTGTACTTTGACGCCAACAGGTACTTTTACCAAAAACTAATTAAAGCACTAAGCTAATTTACCATTTAGAAAATTGCTTGGCAGTTATTAGAACAGTTTTAACCATCAGTTGATGATACCTGTTAAAAAAATCACTTTAAACAGTTTGCTTCATTACTTGCCTAAAGACCAATTGGAACATGTTACTGGGATTGTTGAACCAAGCCTCTGTAGTAATACAGAACTTCATTACTATAGGTAACCTTTTCAATTGCTAACTTGCTGTCCTAAGGCAAAAGATTCAAGCAAAACCAATAATCTTCATGAATTCAGGTCAAAGGAAGATAGTGCACAACGATTTTCCAATAGGTATAACTAGACATACCACTTGGATTCCTGTAGTTGATGCTGTATGTTGTACATCTATTGCAGCATTATCAACCGATTTATCCTTGTCAGTGAATTTACAATCATAGGCTACTTTAGTATTCCTCCCAGTGCTTCCTAAAAAGACAAATGCCATGAACAAATAGCTTAGAACCACTGATCAGCAGGTAATCACACATACACAAGTGCACATACATGACAAAGAGGCACCTAAAGATTTTCCTTTGTATTTTGGCTTTTCCTTTATTTGTAAACGCTTCTTGTGTAATTCCTGCAACAAATGATAGATCAAACATTGCACTCAGTAACTTCAGAAGAAAATATTCAAATACATGAACAACAGACCTTATGAAGGGAAGCCATCATGCCCTAGAGAAAAATATGTTTGAAAAATTATTGTTTAATTGTTGAGATTCTTGAGAATGTGAAATTCTGCTTTTATACTTGAACTTTCTCTTAAAAAAGTATTGAGACGAGCATCTGATTGAAGATCTTGGTATGACACAGAACACAGAAAATAAACCCAAGCCAAAATCACATCGAGTTTAGCACTGACAAGATGTGGATAGGAGTATTTTTTCTATACTCCAATCCAAACTCTAGTACGCAAATATGGTTTCCAATTGACATTCCTTAGAAGTGCTAATATTACATTTTTTCTATGTTTGGTATTTTCTTTGATTTATTACATCCATCCATGTGCTTGTACAGTATGCAGGTTTGCTAACCTGAGCAAAATAGTCTCCCTCAGCATTTCCACAAAGCAACATTGAATTCCAGAAATTAATTATCATGTGTTTTCTTCCTAAACACTTCCAAGTACTTTTGCTTTGTACTGCAGCATTTGCTTGACACAAAAAATCTGCACTCTTAACAATAACTGGGCATTTTCAAAAAGGATGAATAGCAAACGATCAAAACATAAACTGTCCAACATTCCGACTATCAGAAGCTGAATTTATGCCTACACTACAAATTCCAGACATCATCAGACCAATTTTATTCTTGAATATTCCTAAATTTTATACGTTTAATTTACAAAAAAACAACTCATATGAATAACTTGGTGTGTGACGCCAATCAAGGACGGCACAAGAAACCCCAGTTCACTCCTAGCTGAAGGTGTTCTGGCCATTCTGTATGACATTGACAACAGCTAAAGCCTATAGCTTGAACATGCAGGGGCATAGAGAAGGGGGCTGGCAGGGCTTGCCCCAAAAACGAAAATTTGTTTCCCTAGTATATCTCACTAAGTGCCACACTTAATTTGCATGGAGTTATGTACATATGGGCCCCCTCATGAAATTTACTAGTCAAAACCAGGCCCAAGAAGGTGAAGCACAACCAAGTTTCAGCATTTTCTTTTACTTATCAAACTAGGCCATGAGATTAGGACAGCGCAATGCATTTGGCATATAAGGCAAAGGACTACCAAAGGTATGTCTCTCATGATTGTAATAATGATCGGCACCAATTCCATAATTCTTATTGGTAGCTTTAGTGTTACTCTCTAGGCCCTCCAATTTGTGGCATAGAGAAGGCATTAATTAGGTATTATTTGCTACTTACATGGAAATTAGATATGATACTATGAAAAAGAGTTAAGATCTAATGCCACTCTTTTTTTGAATTTCAGTATGGTTGTTCATCCATGGAGAGGAAGAAAACAACTGATTTTCCTTCTTCCGTATTGCCAAACACGTGTAATTTTCTTTTGTATTGTCAAACATATATTGCTACGCCATGCTATGTTACAGTTCAGTGTCTTATTCATCTACTTAAACAAAAACAACTCAAAACATGTACAAATAATCAAACCAACCAACAAAACCTCACACATGTTCGTTTATGCATCAAGAAATTAAAAAAAGGACCAATTTTGTCCTGCCCTAATGTGATCTTCCATAACACACTAACTTTGAGTTAGGATTCCTATGTAACTGCACGAGCCGAAAGGATTGGAAACAAGCATCCTCTTGTGTGGACCAAGAACAGCACAAGATTCACATTGAACATTCGAGAAATCCAAGTAAAAGAAAGGAAACCTTAAACTTGTCGAGCTGATCTTGGGATAGCTTGGAGGGCTTGAATTCCGGATCGAGGAGGCTACTGGATGCGAGCTCCTCTTCCTTTCTCCTCGACGCGTCGTCTCCATCGGCATCTCCTACGCCGCCTCCTCTCCCCATCTCTTGGTTTGTTCTAGAGGTCCCCATCTCTTGCTTGCTTGTTGCTTCCATGGCCGAAGAGGGAAGGGAAAAGATGGGTCGGGCTGGGTTGGGTCGGACCATGGCCCGAGGACGTGAAACTCTTTACGGCCTGGTCGCATCTCCCGCGCCGTGGACAGTTCGTGTGCAGGTTTCACTTTTTTCTCTCTCAGAATTGTGAGGTGGAGGGCCCGTTCTTTTTAGTTTTGGGTTACTGTTTATAAACATGATTTATATCTTTTGGCTGTTTATAGGAGAGAATATAGAGATAGAAATAACTCATGTGCGATTTTGGCCGATATAAATAAAGTTACTGTAGCGTGTATTACAATTAACTTATACACTTCGTTTTGAAAAGATAATATATTTGAAAGCTAGTTATTATAGAAAATAAAAAATAGAGTTTAGAAGTTGAAAAGAAGTGGCCTAGAAGGCGAAAAGTAAGAGCTCTCTGGTAAGAAAGCTTTTGAACTAATCTGCATAGAATAATTTAAATTGGTGACTGCTTAAATCTAAACACAGATCTAATTTAAGCTAGAGGCATCAAAGGTCAGTACACATCTAAACAAAATTTTCGACAAGGGTTCTCTTCAAAAAAAGAAAAATATCGACAAGGGTGAAGTCGTATTGAACAACTGACGCTCTGCTGCGTGAAACAGAAGCGTAACGCACACCTGCTCAACCCTCAGCTTATGTAGACGGTGTCAACGAACAACTAATCTCGACAGCCACATGTTGTACTCTACAATAATGCTACAGCCTTTGCAGGACAAACTTTTACGTTGGCTGACAGCACGCCTGCTTGCCCGTCAGAAGTGCGTTCGGATGTTCAAGCTGCGAGATTGCCGACTGCCAAACTGGAGTTCTGCCGTCCGAGGAGCAGAAGCACAGGCACAACCACGTAAGAAGACCACTTGGTGAGCAAGGAATTTTCTAGAAACTCAAGACTTTGAATGGATGGGGGATAAGACGATAGATCGCTCGTCGATCGGTGGCTATTTTTTTTTGTTATTGCGACTGATAATCTATGGCTATGATTAATAGTTATTTATTTTTAGAGTGAGTACTTATGTGAATAAATCGAATGTCGATAAATCGGTTCGAAAAGTCTATCCTGGCAAATGGCTTTGAAAAAATAATGAAGAAAATATCCTATTTATTTGTTTGAAGAAATCTAAGCCATAAACTGAATAGAATGAGATCTAGATCCAATTGACAGGTGTTTTCACCCAGCCAAACTCGTCCATCAAATGAGTGTCTGTATTTTTGGGTTGCAGTTTATAATTTTTATCTGGTTTATTAGACTAATAAATAGTAATTAATAACGAAAATTTAAGATAAAATTTGCTGAAAAGAAAACGAAAGAAAGTTGTCTGAGTCTATCCTCCCGTGCCAAATCTCCTGTCGCTGGCTCCGCAGTGCAATGCATCGATCGCAGCGGACAACCGGAGGATACGGACGAAGCTTTCCACCGGATTGGACATCGCCAATTCCTATCGTATCCAATCCGCAGGAGGGACAAAATTGATGCGGGAGCAGCTGGCTCGGCGTAACCGGACACTTGGATTCGTGCATCCTCTGCGCGTGTGCTCTCGCGGGGCTGCCGTGTGGTGTGTACTACTGGGTACTCTCATCTGTAATCTGAATTTCCGATGCTGCCACAGGTGGCGGGAGACAAGGGCAATGCATACAAGTCATTTGTTGCGTAGGTCGGTCGCTCCCGTTCTCGTGGGTTCAATTCAATAGTTAGGCGCGCAACTTGGCTTTCCTTGGAGTTGTCCGGATCAAGGAGCAGGAGATGCTGCAAGCTGAGCATCTTTGTATGGTCTATGTTGCCAAGTTCGGAAGATGGGAGAGGGATACTCGGAGTCTAAAACTCAAGAGGAGGAGAGGTTAGAATAGATGCATCGTGCTCAATCTAAAAATAATCTTTTCCTCTTAATATTTTCACCTCCCTCCTATGATGCTCTATAGCCCATATTTATAGCCATGGGTAAGAATGTTTATGGAAATGTCCCTCATAGGTTTTTTTTACTAACGAGGTTATACATGTCTTTTTCCTTGGCATGTCATACATGAGCCTACCTTTCGGTTATATATGTACTTAGGCTTATGTACGATAGGCTGACTGGGCTATGGTGGGGCTACTCCCCAATAGTAACCTCTCATGGGTAAGAGCTTCATAACCGATAGGTCGAAACTATGCACTTCACGATTTAGCCCTTTCTGTCCCTTCGGCTTGTCGTTGCGAACAAACCGATGCTTTCCTGGGGCTCTTCGGGTTGGCACTTGGCAGCCAGGATTCGTCTTCGGCAGGAGGTGGCTCGTCCTAGAAGTCATCAATTTGATGGCCAGGCCCCATCCCAATAGGCCTTGACGTGAGGGTCAGGCTTCAACCCTGAAATCTTTGACACGGAGATCCTTGAGCCGACGAACAGTCTTCATCCCGGAAGGACTCGAATCGGCGAGGAGTCTTCGTCTTGGAAGTCCTTGAGGTGAAGGGCAGACTTCGACTCTGAAATCCTTGACCTGTCTATTGGCTCCGTTCTGTTGCTTCACTCCATGTCGCTTGTAGGCAAGAAAACTTGCTGTTGCTTGGGATACAACACCGACCTTGTTACCTGGGCCTAGTGGTGGCGGTCTTGGGTACATGCCATTGAACCCAGGCATGTGTGTATGATCTAGCGGTGATGTCATTTTCAGTCGCACCGGTTATGGAGCGTGCACGACCCCTAAAAAGGCGCGCCTATTGTACTGCTATAAACATTGCCCGCTGTCCCACCATTTTTTATTACTTAAGCCATTTGTGTTGTCTTCCTTTTCGCCATCTCTAGGGTTTAGATCTTGTTTGGAACACAAACAATTTTCTCAACTTCTACAAGAGTTGAATGGTTTCCTGTAACATTCCTGTATTCCAAACAGACTCCTGCAGTTTCGACTTGCAGCGATTTGCAACTGAGATGTCTTTGTACTATAGCCATCCCCAAACTGGAGTATTTACATTAGTGACATCAATGCTTAGCAAACACTCCGAGCACCCGAACCATTTGCATTTTTGAAAGATTCATGAGGTAGTGCTCATTTGAGCTTCTAGCTTCTTAATTTTATCTTTTTTTAATTTTTTTGTTTTTTTTATCTTTTCTTTTTTTTCTTATATTCCTTTGCACTGTCTGTGATAAGAGAATCTTTTTTTTATTTTTAAAATTTTTAAATTTAATTATGCCAAAAAAGCTTACAATAACTATAGTGTAAAAAAACTTCAAAAAAGCCAAAAAAAGCTTTAAGCTTGAAGATAAAGGCTCAAATGAGCTCTACAAAGTGCCAAACATGTCTTAAATATACGTCCATGCAATTATATATTGTGCATATAAATGTTGTTTACAAGCATTCTTAATTTTCAAATCACAATTCATAGCTAATAGTGTAAAACTAGAGTACCTCGTAAAAAAAAACTAAAGTAATGCTGTACCTGGAGAAACACTATACTCGTGAGACCTGTTCTTTGAAGTCCACATGGACTCATGCATGCCAAATTGCGAAAATCCAGGCCAGCCACGTCACCTGATCCGTATCCTCTGACTCTGAAGTAAAATTATACTCCAATGCGTATCCTATCCTATCCTGGACGTCGGATCAAGAAGCGAAGACACAGATCACTGGGCACTATAGCAAAAATACTAAGGATATTCGTGCCAACGATTTTCACGTTAAGACTGAAAAAGAGTACGGTAAGAAATACATGCTCATTACGAAGCGCGGAGCGAATGAAAAAAGGGTATTAGAAAAACTTCCTTCATTAGAAACTGGTCTATACTATACCAACATCAAGGCACCTTCAGCCTATACTGCCTAGAAGACAGTATTTAGAAGCTCTGAACTCTTCTGTCCCTAGTATGATAGATTAGGCCACCCAGATCTTAGGATGATGAGAAATGTAATTAACAATTCACAAGGGCATAATATTAATGTAAAGAATTTCCTGAATCATGAAGATTTTGTGTGCCCTGCATGTGCTACTGGGAAATTAATTACTAGACCCTCCACTCTGAAAGTGAAGGATGAAGTCCATGCATTCCTGGAACGCATCCAAAGAGACATTTGCGGTCCTATTCAGCCACTTTCAGGGCCATTCAAATATTTCATGGTCGCACGTAGGTTTACTATCCACGAGAAATTATGCTTTCGCAAAGCTGATCTCGCAGATAATTCGCATCAGAAATATTTTCCCTGATCATCACATAAAGTCCATCAGAATGAACAACGCCGAAGAATTTACTTCAAAGGCATTTGATGATTATTGCATGGCGATGGATCATATTGGGAAGAAGAGATCATATTGGGAAGAATTTACTCCAGAGTCTGCATCGCTCGCTGAATGTAAGAAGAGATCATATTGGGAAGAAGACAATAGAAATTGAATTATTATATCTGAACAAAGGAGAGGTGTTTGGGCCCGTATGCCGCACACCTCTCCATGTGCACCATGTAGGGCATAAGTAGGTATTTGTTCGAAAGAGAAATGAAGTTGTAATATATAAAGCAACACTGGTAGAACAAGGTTTCACTCAACATCCAGGAGTTAATTATGAAGAAACCTACTCCCCAGTCATGAGTGGAATTACCTTTAGATATTTGATCTCAATGGCAGTAAACTTGAATTTAGAAATGAAATTAATGGATGTGATAACTGCATACCTTTATAGAAACTTGGATTCGGAGATTTATATGAAGGTACCTGAAGAAATCCCTGTCCCGAACCAAGACAGAGCAAAAAGAAATCTGAACAGTGTGAAGCTCAGGAAATCACTGTACAGACTGAAGCAATCTGGCAGGACGTGGTATAATCACTTAAGCTATTTTCTATGCAAGAAAGGCTACACGAACAATGAAGATTGTCCCTGTGTATTTATACGATGATTCTAGAATGGATTTTGTATAATCTCAGTGTATGTAGATGATCTGAATATCATCGGGACAATGGAAGGCATAAAAGAAGCAAGTTCTTACCTGGAGTCCTAATTTGAAATGAAAAATTTGGGTAAAACCAAATACTGGTTAGGCCTGTAGCTTGAGCATGTCCTTAAAGGAATATTAGTACATCAGTCGGCCTACGCACAGAAGGTGTTAGAAAGATTTGGCTTTGAGAAGGCATACCCATCGAAAGTACCAATGATCGGGAGGTCTTTACAGCACAAAAAAGATCCATACCGACCTAGGGAAGAGGGGTAGGAAATCTTGGGACCGAAATTCCCATATTTAAGTGTAGTATGAACACTTTGTATTTAGCAAACTGCACTAGACCAGACATCGCATTTGCCGTAAACCTGTTAGTAAGGCATAGTGCAGAACCACCAAAAGGCATTGGCAGGGAATAAAGGATATCTTCTGATACCTCCAAAGAAGTAAGGACATTGGATTGTTCTACAGAAAGAATCAAGATTTGAACTTGATTGGCTATGCAAATGCTGGGTACCTGTCAAACCCGTATACAGTAAGGTCACAAACAGGCTATGTATTCTTGTGTGGTGGAACTGTAATTTCCTGAAAATCGTCTAAGAAAAGTCTTGTAACGACTTCGACGAACCACTCAGAAATTATAGCACTGTATGAAGCCACACGAGAATGTGGGCGCCTCACCGGTATACTATAAATAGGGAGTACTATTGGCTATTTTGTATATGCAATCAGAAAGAAAGCAATAAAGAAAGACCAAGTGTTCTCTCTATCTCTCTGTGTTTCAATCTACTATTCTTGTCTTCTGTGATTGATCTTGTTTTACATTAAGTAGAGGAATCGATCGGACTGGTCGCCAGCGACGGTTCCTCAACAGTTATTACCTGGGCCGAGTGGTAGCGATCTTGGGTACGTGCCATTGAACCCGACCACGTGTATATGATCTAGCGGTGATGTCATTGGCAGTCACACTAGTTATAGGGCATGCACGCCCCCTAAAAAGATGTGCCCCTTGTACATCTATAAACGCAACCGTGTCATACCATTTTTATTACTTTAGCCATTTTGTGTTGTCTTCCTTTTCGCCACCCCTTGGCATTCCTTTTCGCCATGGCAACCACTCTGCACCACACAACATCATGGTGACAGTAGGTCTGCGAAGCGTGGGAGGGACGACGTGGCTGCCGCCTCGTTGAGTCACACTGGTGGTGCGCACTACGCTGGGTCCCCGAGGGCACACGGTTCGAGGTCCCCGTAGGGAAACACTGGTGGGGGAAGTGTGTTGGCGTGTTCATGAACATGCCCGATATGTCCCTGGTGATCGACGAGTTCCTGGACGCGTTGGTGTGAGATGGCAAGGTCGCTGATTGGTAGACGGTTTGCCCTCCAATGGAGGACGAGTTGGTCTCCTGACCGAAGGACGACGAGACTGTTATTTCACGGCCTACTTCAATGCCAGCCTCTATATGCCTTGTGCCCACTTCATGGCCGACATCCTTCAGCTGTATGACCTGGAGCTAGCGTAACTGATGCCAACGCTATCGCGCGGTTAGCCGTGTTCTCCTGGGCCGTGCGCTTGAAGACCATTGTGCTGAGTTCCACGCTACTCATGTCTTTGCACGACGCCCGGTGCCAGCGGAAGAGGTTGGGCAACGGATAGTTCTCCAACTTGGCCAACATTAGTTTCCAGGTTTAGTCAGGCTGCTCGAAGGACTTTCCTTCCAACTCCACGTGGTCGAAGTGGGAGTCGAACTGGATGAGGCAGTGGTTCTACGACTAGGTCAAGCCTGGGAGTAGGCTTCGCTGGACAGGGCGGAGTATGGAGTGCATCCTATCACCACGAGTGAAGCTGGACCGAGATGACGAGCTTTGCGAGAAGAGGCTTCGTGACCTAACACGACGAATGAACAGGTGGGACCTTATGGAGGAATTCTGCATGCTCCACATGGCACTGTTGGCCCGGAGCTAGATGGTGAACACTTGTGGCATCGCCCATCCGGGCCACGAAGTGAGCTCGATTCAACTCCCCTCCGGTGGAGGGCTACCACATGGCCCATGATGTCTTGGAGGAGAGCTCGGGCTTGGAGATTGTGGCCCCAAATCCCACGTGCCGAAGTTGTAGACCTCGAGTCATCGAGCCTCATGCCCGCTGAGGGGGATCGAACCCTTGTCCATGTGTCGGGTGGCACCATTGCAGGTTTGAGTCCTTCTTTTGGCTCTAGGGACTTTGCACGCTTGTCTCCGCTATGTTTGCTGATGCTATCACCCTTGACAACTGCTCCACCCTCTTTAGTGACAACCACACACTTCCAGCACCCACGGCGTACCACAAGAGAGCGACGTGGTAGCGTAGGTCAAAGAGGCCTTCTGTCCTCCTATGGTGGGGGTCTCGGTTCCCGACACGAGTTTGCTAACCTTACCTGAATTTGTCCCACGACTGGATGCCCTTCGTGCCATGCAGGCCACCATAGATTGCATAGATGCCTAACTTGGACCGGAGGGCGCTGCAATCATATATGTGGGTTGAACATGCTTCTCGGAGCCCTCGAGGCCTACGAGACCAAGGTATGACCTTATCTTTTTTTGTTTTGGGTATGTATTTTTTGTTGGTTTTTGTTGCCTCATAGTACGCCCCTTCGCCAGGTGGTGGCGCTATCACGCATGTTGCATATGGCCATCCTCCGTGAAGCCACCAGTACACGAGAACAACTCGAGGCTACCCGGAAGGGCAAGATGGATCCTTCGCTACTCGCTACAGAGAGATCTAAGCAAATTCGCTTCCTCGAGGCAGAGAGGGCAAAGGCCATCGTGGACGCAAAGGCCACAATGATGGAAGCGGTTGGTCGAGCAATGAAACTAAGGGAGAATTTTCTCTAATAGATCTTCACCCTCGAGTAGGAGCATGCCCCGCTTGGGAGTCGATAGAGGCGCTGGAGGGGACCCTCGTCGACCTTGCTATGGCTATGCCTACAAGGTCACATGGCCCCGAAGACCTCCTCAGTAGCATTTGGCTTGTCCGTGACCCCTCTGCTCTTGCCCTCAATGCCACGAGGGCCTATGGGAATCACTGTTCCTAGGTGACGATGCAGCTCCTTCTCGGCATGCTCCATACGAGGGGTTGTGAGCACGTAGGTGAGCTAGCGTACCCCTTTCTAGACCTACCCTCTAGAGCTACGACCATGATGAACGCCATTCATGGGATGCACACACTACTACAAAAAGGGTCATCACAGACGGTTCAGAACTGTTATCACAGACGGTTTTCTGAACCGCCTGTATTTATGTGTCAGTGATAATTGGAGGTTATCACAGACGGTTTATGAGCCATCTGTGATAAAAATAACACAGAGGTTTGTAACTAGAATCGTTTATGAAGAAAACTATTACAGACGGCTCGAACTATAAACTTTCTGTGATACTCACGCATCATATACGTTTCTAATTACCAATCGTCTCTGATTTGTGAGTATCACAGACGGTTGGTATATAGACCATCTGTGATAGTCCTTCATAGACGGTTTATAATCGTCTGTGATAGTTCACTCTATACCTATTTTTTTTCTATTTTTTGGCTAGCCTCAAGAAATAATATTACCTATACCCTTTGAAAACAAGCAAATATAGTGGCAAATTAACACAACAGTACATTCCATTTCCATTAAGATTAGAATCCACCATTATAGCATAACAAGATAATGAACCAACACTTTAACACGGCAAAAATATATAAGAAGTAGATATCCTAGCAGACAGTAGAAGCTAGATGCATCAGATGGCGATCGGCTATCACCGGAAATGGAGAGGCGGCGATAGCGCCACCTTTGTGGCACGACGGTGAGACTACACAAGACACTCTTACAACACTTATGACAAGAGTGTGTTGTGCAATCTACTGTGGTGTCACAACGAAGGCGCTAACTCACGGCGGTAGTCGGTGTCGTCGAGGAACAAGCTGGATGCAGCGCGTGATGTCCTTGACGCCTGCCATCAAGGAAGAGAGGGGAGGGCATCGGATGACGGTCGGATATCACCGGCAATGGAGAGGCGGCGGTAGTGCCACCTTTGTGGCACGACGATGAGACCGCAGAAGACACTCTTACGACACTTACGACAAGAGTGTGTTCTGCAATCTACCGTGGTGTCACAACGGAGGCACTAGCTCACGACGTTCGGCGTCGTTGAGGGGAGAATGCAAGAAGCTAGCTATATAATTGATGAACTCGTGTGACTGCCGGTGAGAAGGTAGATAGAGAGTAATTAATAAGGGCCGAACGGTGGGAGGAACTGGTGCCTGCCATTAGATGGGGAAAGAATGGACGGGTGAGATCAAAATCCTGTGGATACGCCATGGATCGGTGACGTGTCATTATCAGAGATGGTTTATTGTATGAACTGTTTTTGATAATCAATATTAAAGACGGTTCGTATAACAAACCGTCTCCGATAAGGCACATATCAGAGATGATTTGTTATACGAATTGTCTGTGATATTAATATTAGAGACGGTTTGGTATACGAACCGTCTATGATAACACTTAAATATGCGCGTCCTAATCCAGCTCTTCTAAACTGACATCTCATCTTCTTCACCAGATTTCTCAATAATATCATCGAATATTCTTTTGATCTTCTTCCTCTCATCTATCCATCATGAGTTGTTCGGCCGTAACCTTACATAGGTGGCCAACAATTTACGTCTGGGGCAGCTCCTCCGCTCACGCCCTGCTCTCCTTCCTCGACTTACTTCCATCCGTCAGCTGGACCTCATCATCCGCCGTCGACGGAGGTGTCTCGTTGCCGCTCAGCAAAGGAAATCCGCCCTTAGCCTCGTTCTTCTCTGCAATGTGCACAAAGCGGAAAAACCTCTTGCGGCAATGGAGAGACACATGGATAACATTGCCGATCAAGCAGAAGTGGCCGGTTCTGAGGAAGCTTATCGTGGCATCCTCTATGAGATTATGGACTGTGCTAATGATTTGCCCAAGCTAGAGGAGGAAGTGCAGAGGGCAAGGACAATCTTCACGGCATTCGAGAACTCAGCGGTTGATCCTCCAACTACAAAAATAGAAGAAAAAACATATAAAACCTAGAAGACTAAGATCTGGGAATCACTTTTTTGGGACTTTCGTAAAAAAATTGCCTTGAATTTATCTCTCGTCTTAGTAGCTTATGTAGTTCACACGACAAAGCACAAAACACAGATAGGGAATTATAGGAAGATATCACAATACCTTAACAGGAAGTCTACAATATCAAGACGGTTTGTTACAAGAACCGTCTGTCATGTCCAGAATATTAGAGACGATTTTTTATATGAACCATCTTTGATGTCCGCAACTTTCACAAACGGTTTTTAACACGAACTGTCTGTGATCTCACTTATCACAGACGACTCGTGTTAAGAACCGTCTGTGAAAAGTTCACAGACAGTTATTAACACGAACTATTTGTGATGTATCAATTATCACAGACGGTTCGTGTTAATAACCGTTTGTGAAAAATATCACAGACGGTTGCTAATATAAACTGTTTGTGATAGTTTAAGCATAGACAATTTTATATGAGCCATCTGTAATGTAGCCATCCAGTATAATCTCTTTTCGTAGAAGTGATAAGGTTGTCCACTTATTTCGTGAGCGCATCTAGTCATACCTTGGTGAAGCTATGGTGGGCCCTGGGTAGCCAAGTTGACGTAGGGTCTTGGCTAGCCAACATGCCCAAACAGACCAACGTTCGCAGTGGTGAGCTCCCACCTGTGTCCCCTTCACCACACCCTCCTCGCATGCCATCGCGCCCCCCGCGGCGGCGGCGCTGCTGACTCCCCCCGGAGACGCCGACCATGGGCGGCGTCACGTCCACCATCGCCGCGTGCCTCGCCTTCTTCCCGCCCACGCCGCCGTCCTACACCGTCGTCGCCGACGCCGCCACCGGCCGCCTCCTCATCCCCGAGATCTCCCGGTCCCCCGCGAGCCATCGGCGGCGCGAAGGCAACGGCGGCGGTGACTCCTCCTCCGGCGCCGCTGCCGAGGAGGACGGCACGGAGGTGGTGCGCCTCCGCACGCGGCGCGGGAACGAGATCGTGGGGTTGTACGTGCGCCACGCGCGGGCCTCCGCCACGCTGCTATACTCCCACGGCAACGCCGCCGACCTCGGACAGATGTACGGCCTCTTCGTCGAGCTCAGCCGCAGCCTCCGCGTCAACCTCTTCGGGTAATGCTCCCCCTCCCCCTCCCCCGCTTCAGCTCACTCACATGCTAGTTTTATTAGAATAATCTTCTTGTTGTGTGTGTGAGTTCGAGTCCGAGACATAGTAGAGTGTATGTTAGTCGTTAGTCGTGTTACTCAACTCTGTGTGTTACTCAGTTGAAGTCGTCACTAAGTTGACGTCTGAGTATGTATGTCAGTTGAATAGTACTAGTCTATATAATGAGAGGAGGCTTGTAACCAATTTTGATAAAAAGAGCAAGAGAATAGAGAAATATACCAATCTCATCTATGCAGTTGCAACCGGGCAATTCTCCTGTGTTCTTCTCTGTTTGTTGTGTTCTTCCTCCTTGATCGTGTGAGTTCCCGATCGAGTGCGATGTGTGAGTTTTCTCCAGGGTTGGGCCTTCAATTGGTATCAAAACCATGACGAAGGTCTCTTACGACAACCGCGTGCTGGTGATTGATGGCGATGAGGAGGCGTAGGAGTCGGTGGGCGAGGTCCTAGCGTGGGTGCCCAAAGTGTGTTCCCATGCTAGATTTGGACCCTGAGGCAACTCGACGCTTCCCCGTGCTGGCTGAGCAAAACCGCCAGCTCAAGGAATTCACCTAGGCCAGCTACAAGGCCATGCTCAACGTGCAGCAAAGTGTCGGGAGCAGTGCAAAGCAGGGGCGTAGCCAGCTGAGGCTCAGGCCTCGGGCCCAGCCTACTGGAGAGCATAAGGCCCAGTTGAATCTCTTATTAGCTACAGTAAATATTAGTGGAAAACTTTAATCTGGGCCTCGGGCCGTTGCCCCGGAGGCCCGAGGCCCAGCTACGCCCCTGGTGCAAAGTGTTCATTGTGGATATGACGCGGAATGCCACAGAGAAAAGCGTGATGGACCAGTCGAGCGGCACTCATCCGGCCACATGCATGGGGAGATGTGACCAGACGGCAAGTGTGGCGAGGACGAGGAGCTTCTGCAGTGTGTCGGTGGTCAAAGGTTTGTCGGGAGATTCTGCTTGATCGATTCAATCGATCGGGTGGAGCGAGTTTGTTACGTGCAAAACAGAGTCGAGTCCGGGGTGTTGAAGAGATGTGTTCGCCGTCCTGAGTCGAGTAAGTAGAGTTGAGTCCTGGATGTTGAGGAGATATGTTCGCCATCTTGAGTAGAATCCGTGGAGTTGAGTCTGGGACGTTGAGGAGATGTGCTTACCGTCGTGAATCGAGTACGTAGAGTTGAGTCCGGAATATTGAGAAGATGTGTTTGCCATTCTGAGTTGAGTACTGGTTGGGCAAGTCATAGTTGAGACCGATTGTCTATGAAGAACAAACGACAAGCTTAGGAGAGTGATTGTTAGAATAATCTTGTTGTTGCATGTGTGAGTACGAGTCCGAAACGCAATAGAGTCTGTCTACATGTGTTACTCAGAGCTGGTACGGAAAAACCTTCTGTATAAAGTTCGAAATGGTGAATTGAGGTAGAGTAGACCGATGATCCGGTAGTCATTTAGCCGGCTATGGAAAGAAAAAGCTTGCATCTGCTCCCCCTAAACTATAACAGGTCCCATCTCTCTCCAAACCTAACGTGGTAGTTTCCCATCATAAGGCTTTCCATCTATAGATTGATTGAGCCATTACCCACCAAGGATCCCATTCGTTCAGAACTCAGTTGACTGCTTCTATAGATAAGGAGGATTGTAACCAATTTTGACAAAGGAGCAAGAGAATAGAGAATTTCAGAAAACTCGGCTACATAGTTGCGGCCGGGGCAATTCTCCTATGTTCTTATCTGTTTATTGTGTTCTTCTTCTATGATCACGTGAGTTCCCAATTGAGTGCGATGTGTGAGTTTTCTCCTAGGGCTGGGGTAACAAGTTTTAGGCTCGATTTGGCTGGGAGCTAGAGATTTGCTGTTAGGGGAAACTTACTGGTGAGGTTTGGGAAAGATGTGTACTTGCGGGGAAAGATGTGTACTTGCGGGGTGTTAGATTTGGTGTGCTCATTTCCTGATTGGTTGCTGCAATTATCCAAAGTGATGGGTTATACACTAATTTGGGACTTGGTATCGGCAATTGTCTCTTGGCACATGAAATTGGTTAGAGAATCACACACAAATGGTCGTCATATTTAGCTGTGGAGGAAATTCACCTATAATTACTGGTAGTAAGCTGCTACGTTCCTCCTCCCTTATTATTTACTGTTACCACTATATAATTTGTCCAGCCATGGCAAATTAACCTTTTTTTTGTATTGCTGTTTTCTCCCACAATTCCATATTAGTGCATTACTTAGGAAGTTTGGAGCAACTGGGGCACAATGGATCTAATTTCAAGGGGAAAAGGGACTTCAGAGTACAGGAGTAGTTGGTGTGCTGTTTGTGGATGCAAAAAAAAAAGATAAGTTTGTAACTTACTTTCAGGTTTAATAATTCCAGCCTATCACTTGTTAGTTATACGCTAAGGCCTAAGAACGGGACTATAGAACTGTGCCCAACATTATGGTGTGCCAAAGAAGCAAGATAATGTATTTTGTGGAGGCAGCTTGGATTTTACTCAAGAAACTTTTTCGATGATGAGGAGATGGTGTCTTGTCTTTCGAGGCATAATTGGTGGGTCTGTCTGGCGGATCACCTATGTACTTAGTGATTGGAATTCTGCAGAGAGATGCGCATCATATTTTTGGATTCCAAGGGATAAATCTCTCTCTCTCTCTCTCTGTGTGTGTGTGCGCGCGCGCGCGCACGCATGTGTGTAGATTGACTATGTTACTGTAGCTGATGTCCTTTCATGATCGTGACTATTCCATAGGATTTTTTGTTGGACTGAAATTAAACCCTATTTTGTTACTGTAATTGCATTGCTAAACACCATAGTAATCTTCTGAGCCGAAAGTTCGAGAAAATTTGCATAGCATATTCAGGAACATATAGAAATATGATTGCTTGGCAACTGAAGTACTGCATTTCAAATGCTCGATTTCTGTCTTGTTATATTATTTCACGCAATGTTGAACCACTTTCAATTGCTAAATAGGCTTCCCTCTGCGTTACTGATTGATTATTTATGGTCAAACTTTGTGCCCTACACCAAAAAGAGCAGTCAAAATTAGGAAAGATTTTTTTCTCCTGACATCATTTTAACAGACCCCATATGTTTTGCAGGTATGATTATGCTGGTTATGGGAGGTCTACAGGGAAGGTATCCATTCAGTACTTTTATGCTAGTTGCTTCATATTTAACTTAAGTAGCAAAGCTAATCTTCTACCTAACCATATCTTAATGGACAGTTTATTCTTCCATTGAACAGCCCACTGAGTGTAATACATATGCAGACATTGAAGCAGCATATAACTGCCTCAAGGAAAAATATGGTGTCGCAGATGAGGATATAATCTTGTATGGTCAGTCTGTTGGAAGTGGTCCAACCATTGATCTTGCTTCACGATTGCCAAACTTGCGGGCTGTGGTTTTGCAGAGTCCCATTTTATCTGGACTAAGAGTCCTATGTCCAGTCAAAAGGACATATTGGTTTGACATTTACAAGGTATGTAGACTCTTTTCCCCTCTCCCGAGAGTTGTGGTTGATAAATGGCTGATACTTTTTCCTCCAATTTTTAGAATATCGACAAAATTGGCTTGGTAAATTGTCCGGTGCTTGTCATTCATGTAAGTTATATTGCTTTACTTCTTTTTTGTTTCTTTTTCACTAGGGACTAGTTTCTACATTAGATCCTTGGTGGGATTAGCTTTGGATTTGAAGCACCAGTACATTGAGAGCCTGAAGATAGATGATTCCCTATCTTTGAGTTGGTTATGCAAAGTAGAAGATGCATGTTTAAATTCTCACCAAGCCAAGTGTGTAAAAATAAACTAAATATAGTATGTGAGCAATCATATGTCAAAAGTTATGGAGGTGAAATAACTGGTGTCCTGTTTTTAGAGTGTTGTTATTTATCATCGTAGTTGCTTTCTTAGAACTTTGGTGCTCAAATGGTCATAACTGAATAATTCTAATGCCTACACCAGGGTACGTTAGACGATGTTGTTGACTGCTCCCATGGAAAACAGCTATGGGAGCTTTGCAAAGTAAAATATTCACCATTGTGGCTAAGCGGTGGTGGCCACTGCAATCTTGAACTGTATCCTGACTACATCAGGCACTTGAAGAAGTTTGTGTCGAGCCTTGGCGAAAAATCGACGAAAACTGACCCGAAAGAGACAACAAAGGATGACACTTGTAGTAAAGATGCAGAGTCTACATGCTCCGACAAACCCCAAGAAGCTGCAAAGTGCCCACACATCTCACGGACGAGCTTAGCTAGTTGAGTTGGGAAATCCAAAACAGTGAGATGTTCCTGAAATGCCACGAATGAGCTCAGATGATGTCGACAAGTTCTGGAGGAGAAGATGCTTGGTTTGGTGATCAGCGATGTGATCTCCTGCAGAAGTCATGGACTAGTATCTGGATACCATAGCATGGGAATTGTTGGGGAGTGGCCCCCCACCGTGGCCCCTTCGGCCTATCGTGCATGGGTCTAAACGCATGTGTAAGCAAAGGAGAGGCCTAGTTAGGGCATAGCAAAGAAAAGAAGTGTATACCACTAGCAGTAAATATTTCAAAGAGAGTATTTGTGTAAAAGTTCTCATGGTTATAACTTCAAATATAGCCCTTATAGCACCATGAAGAGAGGAAAGTAAATCAAGAAGAGAAATTGCAAGGCTACAAAACATTACCACTTCTATTCTACTCCAATCCATACTCTTAACATTAGGTTTCAGACACCTCCATTGGGCCTCTCGAAGTCTTACTATTTACTGTTTGAAGTGTAACCACAACATGAATCAAGCAACTATATTACATATATAGCAAGGGACGACACTAGCAATTCCCGTAGTGGAGGGATAAGGGCTGTTTAGAGTGTGTTTGGTACAGTTCATGTTCCTAAACTTCTTCGGATCTCATAGAGCTACGCCAAATAGTTAGTCTCCCAAAACGACTCGATTTTGCTTCCGCAAGGAGCAAAGTCGAAAATGAACTAACGAAGAGAAGCAATCTTGGGTGGATTATCGTGGGAAGCTAACACACTCAAAACCAAAGTACCCATTGAAGTTTGAGGTTATTACCCACAAATGCCATCGAACTATCCTTTGCACCTTATCGCCCTCACAGCCTCCCTTCTAGGTCTCCCCATCCGTCGCCTCACCTCCTTCCGTCCATGCACTCATCTTGCTGTCGCCCTCCTCTTGCCGTCGCCATCCTCTCGGTCCCAACACTAATAACTTCCTCGGTTAATTAGCATGTACGCCATCAATCTATTTTGCAACACCAGTAGGACTATTTCCATCATGTAAAAGTGTAGGACCGAGAACCACGACTAGAGAAGGTGAATGGAGCCAACCCGTTTAAAACATTTTCTAAAGAGAAAGGCAAAACTCTTTACTCCAATAATTATGAGAAGCTATGAAGATCAAAGAACAATTACCCACAAGAAAATATCCAATAAAAACTGAGCAAAACGCGCTTTCACAAGGCACAATGGTCTGACCCCTGAGCAGGGGGGTGGTCTGACCGCTAGTTAGATGGTGGTCTGACCTTTAACTATTTGGTAGTCTGAGCTCTAGCCAAGAATAGAGCAGATTTTCAGCATTATTTTAAATCCGAAAATCGAGGAAACTTTTGATCTACAACTCCAAAAGACTTAAAACTTGAACCAAGGCTAGATCATGACCTTAAGAATCTAGATCATAACCAAAGATTTTAAATTAACTTACGAAAATTAGGATCTATTGGTTCTTAAAGCTCTAATGCACCAAAACGGGGCTAAAACCACAAATTGAGCTAACTTTCAAACCAAGCCTCCAAATTACTTAAAATTTAGTATGCACCTTCTTTATAATATCAAGAATCTATTCCAATTAACGATCAAGAAAATCATTGTTAAAGTTATGACCTTTTTTCCTTTGAAGAAAAATTGCGTCAAAATTGGGCAAAGGAGGGAAACCTCGATCTGCTCTTGCTCGTGAGTCCTTGATGGTCTAGATTACATTGGATGGATTCTCATATATCATAGTAAACTAGATCACAATGCAAACTCAAGCCAAAATGCTCTTAAGGTCAAAACTCCAAATTCACCCTCTCTTGAGCTAAATTCGGACAAACACAAGAACTTGCAAATAACAAGTGCCTAGATTGATGAGGTCTAGTCCCCAAGAAATATCATTATCATTTACAAGTCCTTGGTATACAATAAGGTCAAGAGAGTAAGGAGAAGCACAAAAAATAAGCCAAATCAAGATTTCATCACTTCAGCACCGGAGAGAAATACTTTGACGAATTTTGATCTCTATGGATACTTAGAGATGAATGATTATAGCCACTCTTTAGTCACATACAAGGTCTAAGGATGACAAAAAACTCAGCCACAAGAGTCACTCACATTTTCTACAAGGTTATCTCTATGAACCCTAACTCTCATCTCAAAGGCTTGACTAAACTTTCCTCAAGCTTAACCTAGCCACTTTCCTCCCTCCTTATATACGAAGGCTCACAAGAGAAATCCTAATCAACACCTCTAGTTAGGTTTCATCCACTTTTATGGGCTAACTTGTCAACCCAACATCATATCGGGTTTTACACTTCTACATGCACTCTTCTTAAAGCGCACACACCCCCATTAGCCCATTAGTGAATCAAACACTTGATCCACTTTATATTTTCAGCACAAACCATAATATAAACCACTTAGACCATACCGTGGTTTCACACACTACCACTTTTGGTATTAGGCAATTTACCAAAATGCCCCTATACCGCTTTCCCCGAAACTTCTCGCTTTCTTTGCCATGAAGCATCACCTTTATTTCGTCATCTTCCATGTGACCCAATAACTTGCCACCAAGTCTCTCACGCATCTGGATCCCACCGAACCATCCTCGCTCGCAAACAGCCCAAGTCACTTGGCCTACCACATGCTTCTCCAGCATATGTGGCATCTGGTTTCCTCGACCGCACAGGACACAGTTCCTCCCTGAGCTTAGCCCCGATCTACTTTGTCATTGCCCATCATGTCCTCCACCGATAGCTTTCGCTCAGGCTCCGCGTCATCTCGGCTTGTAACAACCCCGCAAGCCTCGGTTATCTTCGACAGCTCCTTGATCGTCTGTGCCTTGCTCCTCATGAGCGTAGTCCTGATCCCTTGACCGCTTTGGACCTAAACTCTCCTAACTTGGTCCTAGTCTCTTCCACCTCACCATGACGTAGCTTTGGAGTCCTACAACAAATACAAATAAGCAAACCGTCAGATAACACCGCACGATACAAAATTATCAATATGTCCAATTGATGATAGTGAGAACACTTACCTCAAAGCTTCTATCCCGGAAGCATCATCGTAAAACATGACATGCATCTCCAATGTATTATGATCTTTGTTCAAACTTCACTTTTCATGGTCTTTATCTATCTTGTGCCTTACTTGAACTCAACCATCCCACACGACATCCACGACCGTTCTGGACCTCAGTTATCTCCAACATAGTCCTGGTCTCCCCACTGTTAACCATAATCGCCTCCAAGCCACCTACGCAACAATAGACCAAGCAACCATTTTCGGGCATAAGTTCTTCGCAACTTGATCAACGTTAGTCCACAAATACATCGTGCAACACATATACAATGAACTATGTCAAATCAAATCAAACCAAGACTAGAATTCCCAAATTACCATTTTTCACTCAAGACCAACACCGGGATCAGTCAAACCGCCAACTCCAGCCAGTTTGACCACCTTCTCTAGCCGATCAGACCACCAGCCCTAGCCTGGTCTGACAGTCGGCAACAAAATGTAACTGAAAAATTGCAAACTCTCAAAAACCAAACTCAAACTCCATAAACTCTCTGAACCAAAAGTCAATTATTCATAGGAGTGCAATCGGGTCGAATTCAGATGGATATTATTCATACCGTATCATAACCCATATTTTTTTTCCTGGATTCAGAGTCGGATACGATAAGACCAGATATGAATACAAATGCAGAGTTTCGTATACGGTACCATCGGGACAGATACATGACAATTTCGGATCAAAAATGGATAATATAGATGGACAGTATGTGCATACATAAAAGAATATATACTGAACCATACCACCATCACTTTAAGCTTTCAACTAGCAATAAATTTATCTACATTACTTAAGTATGATAACTGACACAATACAAGTTCAACATAAGCGATAAATTCATATATAAGTTCGAAAACTGATAAATTTATATATAAGTTCGAAAACCAATAAATTCATATGCAAGTTCAACATAAGCGAGGAGGATTGGTGGTGACTGGCTAGAGTGGCTAGACTCTGGTATTAGGTTAGGACTTAAGTAAAATCTAGGCCGGTTGGTGTCAATGGTGGTTGATGGGTTGGCTCAGTTAGGGTACTAACTTTCAGATATCCGGTCAGATAATATCCAGTTTACTATTTACCGACGTTATTCGATCAGATTTTAGCTCTCCCGTTTTTTCTACTGTAGCTGGCAACAACTATCCGGTACTGACCGGATTCGGTACCGGATACTAAATTACCTTTCCGTATTTGATACCAACCGAATTCGGTATCAGATCGATTAAGATTAATCCGTACCATTTGCACTCCTAATTATTGGTCACAACGAAGGGGTGAGCTCCACATGTGGTCTCACAAAAAGTGTACCATTATTGTCCGTAATCACGAGGAACAAAAAACAGGAACATTTGCCGCCACTTTGTGCACAGTATAAGGCCTTGACGCAATCACGAGCAAGATATTCGAGTCTGGATGTTCCAATATAGGGTGAACGTTGTTTGGCTCCAGGGAGCGTTCTATCGGTTTACCTTGCTTCTCGTTCTTAATTCTTGTGCAAATATAGATCAGAATCTAGGCAAATCGCAGAGTCAGCCTAATCTCAAACGATAGCATCTACGTACTCAGTATCCATATGTATCATCACCACTCCTATGTACATTGCCTCTGTTCTGGTAGCCAACCTATTATTGACAGACACATATTTACGTCACCAGGAAGCCTGGAAGCAAAAAGAGTAAGAATACTCTCGCATCGCTCGTCACAAGAGGCACGCATCTAAGTAGTAAGTAGTAATGCAAGCAAACACGAATAAAACTCGGTCTCAAACACTGATGTAATCTACACAGCTGGTCACTGGCTAGTGTTAGGAGTCGTGTTCCTGCTCTCCCACGGGGCATGCACTGTGTCAGGAGAGAAGGGCGCAGCTAGGTCGTCCTTGTGTTTGTCTGATCCGTCTTTCTCCATCACGCATTCATCCTGTATGCCCCGGAGCACCTCCAGCACCTCCTTGATCGGCGGCCGCATCTCGCCGTTCTGCTGCAGGCACCGGAACGCCAGCTCGGCCACCATGGTCATCATCTTCTTCGTCGCAGGGTCGGAGTCGTAGCCGAGCTCTAGGTCCACGAGCTGCTCCAGCTGGCACTTCTGGATCTTGTTGATGGCCATCCCGGCCAGGTTGATCTCGTTGCGCTGCCGGGTGATGTCGACGGCGGGCTTCGACGAGATGAGCTCCACCAAGACGACTCCGAAGCTGTAGACATCACTCTTGTCGGTGAGCTGGTAGCACTGGTGGTACTCTGGATCCACATACCTGCCATGCACAAGAAACACAATGGTTAAATGTTGAAACGTGATGAGATTGTTTGTCTCCTGCATTTGCTCAAGCTTTCGGATAAACTGGTTGGTATATAAAACTCGGTATTGCGCTAGCTAGTACTCAACCCTGTATGAAGTGGCGCTTGACATACCCTGGCGTGCCCTGGGGAGCGGTCGAGACGTGCGTGACGTCGAGCGGGAAGAGGCGGGACAGGCCAAAGTCGGCGACCTTGACGTGGAAGTCGGCGTCGAGGAGGATGTTGTTGGTCTTGACGTCGCGGTGCACGATGGGCGGCTCGATGGCGTGGAGGTAGGTGAGCGCGGCGGCGGACTCGACGGCAATGTTGAGGCGGAGCGGCCACGTGAGGGCGCGCTCGGGCTCGCGGTGGCCGTGCAGGTGGTCGGCGACCGTGCCGTTGGGGACGAACTCGTAGACCAGGAGGAGCTCGCGGCTGTGGCTGGACGTGCAGCCGTAGAACATGACCAGGTTCGGGTGGCGCAGCCCGGAGAGGATGGCCGCCTCGTTCATGAACTGCTCCACGCGCCGGTAGGTGTTGTTGTACAGCCGCTTCACCGCAACCACGCGCCCGTCTCGGAGGAATCCTGAACATATATAAAGAACCCAGCCTTGTGTAAGCATGTACATTATTTGGTAGTTTGACATATGAATATTACGTGCATGCATATGACAGTATTACGAGCAATTCTACTGTAAGCATACGAGTCGCCCTGATCAACCTCTTGAAGTTGAAACTGAACGTATGCAGCGTGCCAATTCGCAAATCTGAATATGTGCAAATGCATTTGGGAGGTGTGCAAGCAGAGCTTAGGACTTGCAGAATGGCAGCAAAATACTCATATTTTCTAGGGAAATGCTAGGAATCGGACGTCTGATTCCTAGCCATTTCCCAGGCGCTCGGCTGCAATATTTTTTTTATCATGTTTGCAGTACTTTTCGTCTATCTTTGCAACATAAAAAATGAATAACGATACGAGTATTCACATCTGTAATATTTGTTGGTCATGTATCCAAAAAATAAAAGAAATAACGATATGAGTACTCACATCGTACGCTCCGATGCAATATTATTAAATAATGTGTGCAACAATTTTAATCAACATATGCAATAAAAATATGTGATACAAAAGTCGATGTTGCATACACGAAATAAAAAATGTTGCAATAAAAATATGGATAAAAAATATTGCAAATATGGCCGAGCGTGGAGGAAATGGCTATGGTTCTGACGTCCGATTCCTAGCAGCGCCCTATTTTCTATCACCTCTACAATGACACAGTGGCTTAACAGAGCATGTGTACCTTTGTAGACAGTGCCGAAGCCGCCATCGCCGAGCTCTCTGCTGTCGTTGAAGGAATCGGTTGCCTCCTCGAGCTCCTCGTAGCTGAAGAGGTGCGTTTGCAGGTCCTGGATGCCGCCGGGCTCCACTTCGCCGCCCCTGGAACGTGGGGTCCCGCCAGAGCCGCTGTACTTGAGGAGCTTCGAAGATGAGGTGACCTTCTTCTGCTTTCTCTTGCGGACGAAGAAAATGGCTATTGCGGCAGCAACAACCAACGCAGAGAATCCACCGGCCGCCGCACCTGAAATAGCGAATGAAGATCGAACAGGTTAGCGATTGATATTTCTGCAGATAGTTGTAGCACCTAGAAGAATGCATAGATAGGATAATTGCAAGCTGTAAACCACAATGCCAATCACCATGATTTGTGGATTTTTCATCAACTATAAATATTCAGTGTAACCATTGCATAAGTTGCAGAAAGTAGCACCATTTATTTTTGTGCAACTGAGAAAGTGAAGTGGTAAAACTAACAATTTTATTGTAATGTTATAGACATAGTAGCTAGAATCAAGATTAATGCAATTCAAATATAAGTGTAAGGAGTACGTTCTTTTTGTTATTTATTCACATCAGCTAATATGCCACATATACTGATTAACTACAGTTGATGAAAATGCTCGTTAACTGGTGTTGTATGGCATTCAAACAATTGAAAACTAAGAAATTAACTGGATGAGTAATTGGTAAATGCAACACAGGTACTGTGCATGCATAGTTACCTGCTATAATTGCTACATTCTTCTTACTGGTTCCTGCATAATAAGCAAAAAAGAAAAAAATGTCAGAATATAAAGTCTAAATGAAAATTGAAAAAATGAACGTCTAGTTGTTTGTTTTCTGTCAACTGATTCAGATTCTCTATTGGCACCTAAGCAATCTAAGAGAAGATTTTGCATCTACTGCCGATGTAATGCAAAGAAGCAGCATGAGGAACTTGACCAAGTTGCCTTTTCCTCCTAGTAACTGTCACATGCTAATCTCCAAAGCTTGGAAACTGTGGCCACAATGTAAAGGATGAATTTATAACATTTGACTGTCGATGGACAACAACCTGCACTTTGAAAAAAAAAATCCAAATCTTGTACCAACAGCCGAGCAAGATGCAGGATCTTCCTTTGTATCTTTTTCTTAGTTTTGTTGACGAAATTATCATTTTTCTTTTGAATATATGGTGCTGAGATAATGTCGTGTGATGAAAATACTAGGACTTTAGAGAGAGTTATAGCAAAGCGTACTCGGCTTATTTCTTGTCATGGGCTTAGTCCTTAAAGTCGCAGTTAATATAGACCACGATATAGATACTTATAGGTAGGACATCGGCCTCAGGAAAGGAAACTGAAGAAGTCATAAAGCCAAGCAAAAACATAACTTCAAGACACCTGGAATAAGCTTACACCTTTTCAGAAATGAAAAGGAACATCTCACCATGACGTCGGAGAGTTTGAAAAAGCATTCAAAATCAAAGATTGATGGTCTGGAAAGTCAATTAGTTTCTGTACTTAAGAACGAATTTTAATGTTTTTTGTGTATTAATGAGCAAATTTTGAGCCTTAGTCACTATCTGAACTTTTCTAGGTTAGGTTAAAATATAGAACTTGAAGAACACGCGCCCCAGGCAGTTTGAATCAAACGTTGATCGTTCAAAGTAGTACTTTTGTAGTCCCAGGATAGAAAACTGCACAGATTTTGGAAGTAAACCAGATTCTTAAACCTGTGAACGATAAACACCAAGTTGCTGCCTCTGGCCTCCGGGGCTCATGTAATGTGAACACCAGCGATGTAGGCAACAACAAACAGTTGGGCGGTGTGCTTTCGCCAGATCTATCATACCTAAACATTAATTTGCCAGTTAGCTCTTGCGGGGAACCTTTGTTTGGGCCGCATCGTCAGGTTCCAGGATGAGCACAGGACGATGCACTCTGCACAGTGCAGAGTCTACAGCTCTCCAGATGAAGCTAGTAGTATGCAATTAAGATGCGACACTGGCTCTTTGCAAAGGTCCTTTCGGGGTAATCAGGAAGCAGCAGTATACACTAGACAGGGCATGGAAAGTTTGCTTAACGTTGTTGGTTGTAGAACTTCGAAACTAGGCAATGATGAGACGGATATAACCAGGACTAATCTAGAAGAACTCACGTCCAGAGCTGTCAAGGGATCAGAATTAAGCTAGGGGAGCTGAGATCCAGAATGATCAAGGCTCATAGAAAGATAATTGAGGCCGAGTGGTTAAAAGCCGAAAAACAAGGAATTAGAGCGGGAGCTGCTGGTGGTGGATATGTAGGACTTGTGGAATTATTGGCTAATGCAAGAAGTATTAAGTGCGACATTTGTGGTGGAGATTTTTTCTTAAGTTGTTCTAGTTTTAGGGATAAGAAGCCCTTAGAGCTCAAGAAGGAGAAGGGTGATCATGAGAAGATGATGATCTTTTACTCAAACTAAGCAAGATGAGCAAGTAGAAACTCAACTCAAAATTATTTGATCTTAGGTTAGAAGTGAAAAACCTAGAGAAAGAAAATAATGCTTTGGTTGATGAAAATGCTAAGCTGAAATCCAATGCTTCTATACTATGTGATTCTTGTATTGCTCTACATGATAAAAATAATAAACTTAGGGTTACTCATAATTCCCTATTGATTGATCTTAATAGTACTACGTTAGAAATAAGTAACTTATGTTCATAGCTAGAAATAACTGTGATTCTTGTGTAGGCAAACTTGTTGAAATTGGAAAGTTAAAATTGACTAACGACACACATGTTGAGCAACTAGAAAAGACTAGAGTTGAAATTGATGAGATTATAGATAGCCCTTATAACATGTGCTTTAAGTGTAAAAAATTTCTTAAGACTAATATACCCTTTTGCCAAAAACTATACTTCGAAAATAAAATTGATGCTTTATATTACATACGTACTAAAAAAAAGTACGAATCACCGTACTTGACACATAGAAAGGTTAAAAAAAGTACGAATCACCGTACTCGACACATAGAAAGGTTGTAGCAGTTGCGACTCACCAGCTTACCGCCACCCTGCAAGTCGCCTTGACTTGCTACTTACCCCCTGTCCCTATCCCATTGTGACTTGCGAGTCATTTCCTTTTGGTTGGCGTCAAAGGAAAGATGCTCTTGTTTACGATATTCTTTGGCATTTCTATCTAGAAGGTTTGGCTGACATTTGGAATGATTTTGCGTGTTCTACAACACGGCGTATAACAGTGCTAGCCAGCTACCGGGCATAAAAAAAGGGACTATCTATACGACAGCCTAATAGTGTTGCTTTCAAAATCAGTGAAATTACTAGCCGTTGGATCAAGGATCTACCTCCCTTCAGATCGCGACACATGTTCCCAAACCCTACCTGGCAACAATCCACGCTTCTTCCTTCCCATGCCTCCCCACACTGCCACCATCCAGATCTGCTTCTTTCTCTTCGTTTCTTCTTCTTCCTTCAAATCCCGATGAGTTTCACTAGCCACCGCCTTCTGTCTTCCTCTCCGGCTA
The DNA here is from genome assembly GCA_036346245.1 of Bonia amplexicaulis. Taxonomy (NCBI): domain Eukaryota; kingdom Viridiplantae; phylum Streptophyta; class Magnoliopsida; order Poales; family Poaceae; genus Bonia; species Bonia amplexicaulis. The sequence goes on along the minus strand of CM070737.1, from coordinate 18,399,528 downwards.
GCTCCTACCACTGCCAGCCCCGCCAGGTGACCCACTTCATGCAGGAGCTGCCAATGCTGCCATTAGTACCTACGCCTCCCTTTGTGCCATCGCCCACCTCGACGTTACCTCTGACTCCGTCGTCCTCTCCCATGCCTCCTCCTTGCCGTCGCCAAAGGCGACGGTACACGGCGCCTCCAGTGCATCACCTTAATATAAAGAAGAAGGGGGGCGGCATAAGACAGAGCGACTGCTCATCGGAGGGGGTATGTGGTGGAGCGGCGCATTTGGCAATGGCGACGGTAAGTTGGCTTCGCCAGTGCTAGCGGTGGCGCAAGCTCGGCTTTGACAGCAGCGGCCACGGCGCTCGCCGCGACTTTTGAAGGAATTGAAGAAGAGAGGCAGAGGAGAAGACAAAGTAGGCAGAGTACGAATCTTGGAGCGGATCGAATAGTAAGAATTCAACTGAAATCTTAAAAAAATTAGCGAACTATTGTTTAGCATTTCCCAAAAAAAAAAGCAGAAAAAAGCAGTTTGGGTACCTGAGTAAGTCCATAGATAGACCTTAAGAAAAGGATAAATCCAAAAAAAGCCTTAAAAGCCACTGCCTTTTCGTTTACCCTACATAAGTCATTTTTATTTATTGAAACTCCTACAAGTCACTTTACTGTCTAAATATTCGAGTACATTTTTCTCTCACGATTTTTTCGTCAAATCGTGATGATGTTACACTCTAACACGAAGTCACACGTATCTGATGTGGCTACCATTATAGGCCGTGTTCTTACAGAACAAAAAAAAAAACGGCCGTGGAGTGGAGTCCCGTTCCTATCTCTGTCTCCTACCGACGACAGCTGTGGAAAATAAAGCTCTAGTCCTATTCCAGTAATCAAAGCATTCCACTTCACGGAAGCAATCGCGTCGAAATTGGGAAGAGAATTGGTCTCACCGACGAACTTCCGATCGAGCTCTGCTCTTGCTTTATTGCACCTGAGCATTTATTTTCTGTGCAGTTACAGGCTTGCAGGGGTTAGAAAGTTCACACTTTGAACTAAGATCTTATAGTTTTCTGACCAATCAAACAGCGTGCGACGTCAGGAAGAGGCGAGCATCAGCGAGCGGCCGGCGCATGGACGCACGGAGCCGAACAACCGATATGGGAAGGCCCAGGTGAAGAGAAAAAACAGAGGAAGGTCCAAGATGCCAGCCTGCTTGGTGACTTGGTGGTCCAGCGAAATGGTGGGGTTTAAAAATCTAAAATCCAAACAACTATTGTCAAATAGATTTGTAGTTCGTGTGAGTTTTTTTAAAATTTGACAACGCAACCTCTGCTCTGCTGCTACTTCTCAAAAGAAAACACTAAATTTCGAACATTTGTTAGAGAGAATGAAAAAGGCTCTGCTACGTGTCAACCGAAACCTAGAATCCCCAACTAATGAATCCGCTTAGCAACATGGAAGAAAGAAAGACAAGGCTCCAAATTCGAAGGGCATAATGTTTAAACCGTTACTTACTGCAATCTGGAGCCTTCACTCCCCCGTTGGGGCACAAGCAACCCAAGAACTCGCCGGTTTGGTCGTAGCTGCACCGTCCGCTGGATAGCTCGCACTGGTTACACGGGCCAGGCATCCGGTCCCATGCCAACTCGAAGCCCTGGCGAAGAAACTTGGCATATCCACCGCCCCTCCATGCAGGACCGTTTGGGTTGATGAGGGTGCCATCATATTTGAGCACAGGCACTTCGATGACTCGCTCGCACGCCTGCGACCAGTTCCCGGGGGGCACATCACGCCTGGGAAGCACAAACGACAGCCCAAGACCCGTGTAAAAGTTTTCGCACGTGATCCGGTCGATCATAAGCGGTTGGAAGAGGTAACGAGTGAAGGTGCAGCCGAGCAAGAAGACGAGGTAATCGACCGTGCTGTCAGGAAGGTAGAGCCATGAGCCCTGTGGAAAGGTCACGTTGCGATCGACTCTCGGGCAGCTGCCGCCGTCGTCGACGACCTCCGAGTTGGTAAGGGACACGCTCCCGTTGTTGATGCGCGTGACCGTGTACTTGTCGGTGCCGTTGAGTTGCAGGATGGGCTTGCCGTCCTCACACAGGATCCCCAGGCCAGGATAACCACAGTACGAATTGCTGTGGCGGTTGATAACTCCTCTGTCGTCAGCAAGATAGAACGGGTAGCTGATGTTAAACCCGCCGCAGGAGTAGGATTGCAGCAGGCACATGGAGGTGTCGTAGTTGCCACCGGAAGGATCGCCATGGGAAGCGGCAACCAAGAGGACGAGCAGCAGCAGCCGCTGCCGCAGCGAGAGAGGCATGGCTAGCGAAGTCAGGCAAAGTTTTTTCCCTTGGTTTGGTGGCTGCACCAGGTGGTTTGGGCGAGGGTCAGGTCAGTTTCTCCGATGGCTGGGTGGCCGATGACAAGGACATGGCGGCACATGATAGGAATGCCAAGGCTTGACCATGACCAATTGGTTCTTGCCAAACGCCGGCCCAATTAGTGGCACGCAAGTCGGTTGTTACCTCCCCTCGTTGTTCCGTCCAGGTTCGTGTGTTTCTAGTTGGTTGACGTCTAGAGGTGGCAATGGGTATCTAAAATCCAAGTATCCGATGAGTTTTACTCGATAAGAAGGTGGATATGAAAAGATATCTTCACCTGCGAGTATACTGATGGGCAAAAATCTCTACCTGGGTAGAGCGGTAACGGGTACAGCTGTATATTACCCGTACCTGCATACCCGTGGGTAAAATATACCCGTATATCATATCAATGAAGCATGCATACATGATGTATACAAATATATAGCGTGTAGCAATACATATAATGCACCATCCACATTTAATTCTGATGCTTGCTGCTGGTGTAGACTTGGTAATATGTTTGTGTTTTTGATTTAGTCAAAAACTTCTGTCATATTTTATTTAGTTTGTCGGGTATAGATTATCCTCAGGTATAAATACCCGTGCGGGTGCGGGTACGGATAAGTTTCTATATCCATGTGCGGATATAAATATCGTAGCGGGTAGAGTTATATCTACCGGGTACAGGTATAGAATGGCTATACCTGTTGGATATCAGGATATGTATCCGTTGCCATCTCTATAACGTCCATTCAAGAAAGGCTATTAGTCTCCGGACATTTCTGTCTTTTCACTAGAAGATTCGCATTCGGAACTGCGAAGTTTAATAGAACTCCTGGGTGGCCCCCCAGCTACAGAAACAACAAGGACCCGGTCCACTCTATATTGGGAACCAACTGGCGTCGGATCGAACGCGAAGTATGCTTTTGTTCAACCCCGGAAAAAAAAGTTCTAGAACGACAAACATTTACCCAGCAATTATATGATGGTCTCACGATCCTTGTCGCTGCAGAAGAGCGCCCGCAACCATGTCACGTTTTCTAGACGTGCAAGGCAAAGGAGCCACTCCAAACAGCTTCTAATTTTTGGTTTGAGAAACAAAAAACCAATCGAAATATATTGATTTTTTTTCTCTTTTTTTCATTATTTATACAGATATAATGATGTTTTTTTAAATTAAATACTTCAAAAAAACTAACAATATTACGGTATTATTTTGGCTAAAAGCTACGGTAAAAAATCAAAGCCACAACAATTTTGAAAGAGACCATAATTTGCAAAAAAAAAAAATATCTTTCTAGCCAGCAACCATGTCACGTTTTCTAGACGTGCAAGGCAAACTTCTAATTTTTAGTTTAAATAACAAAAAACCGATTAAAATATATTGATTTTCTTCTTTGCATTATCTATATAGGTATAACGATGTTTTTTATTATTTATTTTTTAAATTAAATATTTTTTGAAAAAACTAACAATCGTTACGGTATTACTTTGGCTAAAAGCTACTTCTAAAAATCAAATCAAAGCCACAATAATTTTGAAAGGGCCCAAAATTTGGTCACTGGGCCAACGCTAACTAACTTGTCCACCCAGCGACGCAAACCGCGCCCTGTGGTCTGGGTCACTTGTAGTAACAGCGCGGTTCGCTGCTCTACGAAGGTGTGGAGGGTGCACACCATCCTTCCACACCAGAAGTGAGGAGAAACAAGAGCTAGAAATGTCTGTTTTCTACGTACCCAAGGCTAACTGCTAGTTTCCGATCATATCAGGTGTACCATCAGCAACCGAAGGGCAAGCACCAGCAGCGCGGGACGCGCACATGGCGGACAGGAAGGGGAGACGCAAATTTCCAAGCAACTTAGATAAGAAAGCGCCGAATACGAACATGCAACTCAAATTGGAGGATCGGGTTTCGAAGGACTTACTTGTGCAACTCGAGATGTCCACCTTGCCATCGCGGCACAAGCAACCAAAGAATTCCCCGTTCTTGCTGTAGGAGCACCGTCCACCGGACTCCTCGCACAGGTAGCATCGGTCCGTTGTGCTACGTTTCCAGGCCAACTCGAACCCCCGCTTAAGCAGGGTGCCGTATCCACCGCTTCCCGACATGTTACTCTCCATCGGAAGATCTATTATTACCGGCGCAACGAAAACCTGGCTGCAGGACACAGCCAACTCAAGCTCTTCACGTAATTCCTGCTCCTCAGATGTGAACACGAAGGAAACTCCACTTTCCTCGAAACCTGAACAGTTGATTCGGTGCATATACATGTCGGGATTACGAGGTGGCCAGCGATCGCTTGATCGGGGGTAGCAGCCGAAGAAGAAGGTGAGGTTGTCAGAGGAGTCCGTGTAGTTCAGCCACTCGGTGCCGAACGTGACGTTGTGGCGGACTCTCGGGCAGTTGTTGCCATCGCCTAATGCATCAGTGTCCGCGAGAATGATGGTGTAGTTGTTGTAGGAGATGTTCTGAATGGTGTAGTTGAATCCGTCGAGTTGGATGATAGGGGTCTTGGTTTCCCCTTCGCCTTGGCAGGAGATCTTCAAATCGGTGTAGCCGCAAGAGTAGGGTTTGTAACCGGCGGTTTCTTTGGTGGTTGCGTTGGAGAGATAGAACGGATAGCGGATGTCGATGCTTCCGCACTCGAACGATTCCGAGCACATGGAACCGTCGTAAGTGGATGGAAGAGGCGAGCCTTGGGAGGCCAAGACATGGAAGCCGAGGAAGAGGAAAGGGAGGGCGAGCAAACATGGTAGGTGAGCCATGGCGAGGCGAGGCGGGCACATTTGGCTCTCTTTTGCTCTAAGGCTGCAAGTGTTTGGTTTTGGTGAGCGCCGCCGTATACATGTCGCGTGGACGTGGACTTGACCGGGTTTGGCACAAGGTTTGGTTGGTTGAGGGCACACGCCTACCACGATTGGAAGACCGAAGCAACTTGGTCTCTGCGTCTCGGTGGTTCCCGTCAAAGCCAATCATCGGCTGCCTGCTGCGTCATGCGGTCATGCCTAGGTTTGTTATTTCGTCCCGGGAAGACACGCTACTCGGTTGGTTTTAAGTTGTGGACTTCCATGCCGATCAGTATACCGTGTTAGCTACTTCACACCGATATTTTTCTATGCCTTTCTCTACAGGATCTTTTCGATATGACGAACTGAACAAGCGTGCATTGCACTGTGGGAAATACAATTTCGAATGGTACCTAGCCTGTAGATTGATGCTTAATTATTTTGGCTTGCTCGATTCACATAAACTGATTCCATGTGAGCTCATAACTAAAAAAAGGTTGCGCTGGCTATATTCTCATGGTGATCCGGAACTTTGCTAGTAAATGTTTGTATGATAAACTGATTTGTTCTGTTTGAGAGGTCCTCGCTACTTCTTAAGTTCCGTAGGGCAGTTATTTCAGAAGGTAAAACATTACAAAATAAAAACGCACAAGAATCCAAACGGCAAAGGTGCTTTACTGGCTCACTAATTAGCAGGACTTCGTCAATTTTACAACTGTCAATTAATCTTCTTGACTTGACCTGTACGTGTTATATTCTTATATCTTTTTATGTGCAGTAGCCTCTAGATCGGATTAGATTTGTGATATACGGTATAAATATACACGATTTCAAAAATAAAGTAAATTAATCTTGTAGAGAACCAAATAATGACGATAAAATAATCACGACAAGAGAAAGATTTGAGAAAACCAACTGTAAATTTTTTAAACACAACTTCAACATACCTAACAGTATACTGCTACTCTTGACTTTTGAAATAACACTGGTGTGGTAGGTATCTGTACACATCTAGTATCTGTCTATTGTACTAGATAGCATTTCTTTATTTATTATGTCTAAAAACCTGCGTTCGTTAAGCCTTTGGGCGGTCACCAATATTATGGCAGAATAGCAATATTACTGGTATCAACAACGAACAGTACCAGTCTTAAAAAGGAGAGACGAGAGTATTGAGGCCCCCTGCATTGATCATTGATCACGAACGTGTTTGTTGACTTGATCTTGAAATGACCGCTAATTTCTTTATTTTCTCTTTTATTCCATCCAAACGTTAACACGACCTATTGTTACCAGACTAGTCACTTAAGAGAAGATATTTCACTTTGCAAAAGAAGAAAAAAAAAAGAAGCCGAAAAGAAAGAAAGAACAAGACGCTTCCGCATGGGTGCATACGAACTAGTGGACAAGCACAGCCATTTCGCCATCTAATTAATGGAAGAAGAAATGTCTTTCTGAACAGAGTTTTTTGGGGACTTGGAGGGTGAAAAAGTTACTTTTTTGATAGGTGATTGCGACCAAACTACTAGCACTCCAGTAGTGTCACACCGATGGCTCCAGTTTGTTGATCTGGTCATAACCTGAGGAACAACTACTGTACAAGAGCTGGTCCTAAATTTTGTTTTTCGGAAACGTTTATTTTTTTTTGTCCTCCGAACGCTTACTGATAAGTTAGGTCACTGATGACTCACTGGTGATTTGGGGGTTTGCAGTTTGCTTTCACTTAACTTCAATTTGCAACGTTGGTACTTCGTTAATTAGCTCGTGATTTAGCCTATTTGACACTGCTGGGCACTAGCGCGCGATAAATTCAATCCGACCAATCTGCTCCGGTTCCTTGCGTTGCTGAACTTACCAAACTCCAATCCTACTAGTCCACTGACTGGACTCTTGAGTACTACCAAACGACGGAAGCAACTGGCGACCGATCCATTCAACACGGGGGGTTGAGGCACCAATGGGCTACCGATCCGTATACCAGACCGTAGGACAAGAGCTGATCGCCAGCTACCGTGAACTCAATCTTGCAAGCCAATTTATCTTGCACTGCTACCGCTAGTTTCCCTTTCGAAAACATTGTCAAAAATGACGTGCGTTAATGCTCTATCGGTCTGACCGTTTCGCGAATTATATTTGATACCAAAGGCAGAACAGGACAGCCCCTGGCTTCAGCTTGCCCGAGCTCAGTGCTACCTCCGGTACTGCAACTTGTCCACTTCTCTCCATTCTAATGGACCGCTGGACAACACTTATGCAGGAAGCTAGCGCATAAAGAATTGAGTTAATTAGGAGTTGGCGCGTTAAATGGTTTAGATGAATTGGCCGTCTCATCTTAGCCAAACTCACCTGGACAAATTTTTTATGCTTATTTTATTTAGAAAGAAATATTTTACGGTTATTTTTTAAAACAGCAGACCTCTAAACCTAGAACGTTAATGTACAAAAGGATTTAACACCAGAAAACTCTTAACCACCGGAAAACACTTATGCAAGATGATTTGGCCGCTTCAGGTTTCTTTGAAACCGGCCGGGAGACTGTAAAATTATAGCGTGCAAGCTATAATAAGCACGGGGCAAGCGAAAGACAAAAGAAAGTAATGCGGGAGGAGAGAAGGCATACATACCGCAACGGCCCCTGGTCGGGCCGTCGTCGCAGAAACAGGTGAATTGCATGTTGCGGTCCGTCTGGTTGTGCCGGTAGCCGCACCATCCGCCGGATCGCTCGCATCTGCCGCACTGCTCGGAGCTGGGGCTGTAGCGCATTTCGAACCCACCTCTCAGCACACGGCCAAATAATCCGTTCGCCGGAGGACGACCCGCATACTCGCGCAGCATGCCCTTATGTACACCCAACACCGGCGCCACCACCAACTCCTCGCACTCGTACGATGCACCCGTGACCCCATCATCTAGGAGCACGTACGAACTCTTGTCATGTTCTGGTTCTGGACACCCACTTAATTCCACAGCAGAGGGCGAGGAAGCGTTCTTCCTGCAATTGTAGAGGATGGTGATGTTGGTGTCGGAGGGCGTGAGCTGCAGCCAGGAGTTGGTCTCGATGGTGAGGTTGAAGTGGAGGCGTGGGCAGCTGGTTGTGTCGGACTCGTTGACGTCGGCGAGGGAGATGGTGTGTGTGCTGTAGTCGATGCTCAAGACTGTGTACTGGTGGGGTTGGACGGGGAGAATCAGAGTGGTGTTGTCGTTGCAGAGGAGGCCGAGGCTGGGGTAGCCGCAGTCGGAGGCTGAAGATGTGTTCAGCCAGAACGGGTAGGCGATGGTCTTGTCGCCGCAGGTGGCGTTTCTGCAGGCAGCGGGGTTGGCGTCGACTGTGGCGAAGATGAGAAGAACGGGGAGGAGGAGCAGGGGAGGCATGGTGTGGATGACGAAGAGTGGGGGGAGACTGGGGAGGAGCGCCGGTTTAGTCGGCGATACTGTGCGTGAGATTCAAGCGAGGGAGTTAGGCTGGTTGGGACTAGTCTCTTATTGTTCGTACCAAGAAAAAAAGTATAATTTATAAGTATAAGAGATATTTTATTCATTGAATTAGTTTTTTGAAAGAGAAAAACAAATAACATTTATAAGTCTATTGCTTTAGGTTTATATGTGGCAGCCCGTGGACTTAGTTATATTCACTTTGTCTAGACCTAGAGTTCGGGGAGTAAACTCGGTTGGACCTAAGCATGCGGCCAAGGGCCAATCAAATATTTAGTATCAGAGCTTGGTACGTGTGTAATCACTGGGGTAGCGGAGGCAGCAAAGTGAACGTCGACACGACGACGTCAGGAGACCGACGAAGAAGAGTTTCGTGGTGCGGTTGCATTACCCGATGCTCACCTATACGCAAGTTTATGCCTTGTGTGTCGAGGCTCAAGTCTCCGTCACCGTCGAGCTACGTCACGGGCGGAGGAAAAGTGGTGAGTCTGCCTATACGCAAGTTGCGTCACCGGTGACAAAGGTGTGGCAGTGAGAGGATGTTGCGATGGCACACTTGTGGTGAAGGCCATGAACCATGGTGTGAGGCCGTGTTTGTTGAAGTGGTGGTGTGATGCTGCTGCGAGAAAGCGTCGGTATGATGTCGACAACAACGGTAGAGCGTGAGGCCACAACAAGGCGATGGTGGTGCGATGTTGTGTCATCAACAAACCGACGGGACAAGATGGCATTGGTGGCTATCTCCGTGTCTTACCAAGGAGAAGATCAACAAAGATGTGTGGGCTCTATTCAAGTCCATATACGTGTAGTCGATCCCGTGTCAAGAAAATAAAGGCAAAACTACTTGAAGATACGTTAGAAGATCGACCTATCAGATGTGTAGTAAGTCAAGTCAAGATTAGAAGGAGATTATTGAAAAGATGCAGAGATTTAGGTAGGGACCATCTCTACAATAGGAACCTTTCATGGTAGAGGGCTTCGTCTTGCGTAGGTCAAAATCATGCCGCCTAGGCCTTTTAGCCCCTTCCGTCATTTCGTCCTGGTAAGAAATTGGCATAGACGTTTGATTTTGCTGTATGTGGTCGGTTGATGTATTGATGGGCACGCGTCCACCTATGGTTGGGGCGTTGTGCATCGTCTTGTCTGGCGGCGCGAGTTCCCAAGGGGCACCCGAAAGCGCCGTTGCGTGATTTTCTAAGGGACACATGGAAAAGACTTGCGGCTTTAATGTCCGACGTCCCTGGTGAAACCACACCCCCACTGTCGTTCTTGTTCCTCTTGTATAGGCTGGTTGGTGCCGCCCCCCTTTTTTCTCTACCGTCTCCGCCGGCGCCACTCGTTCCGTCATCCCGTGGACAGTCCAGCTGCAAGCGCACCACCCACCATCGCCTACCGCTCCAGGTGAATGGCTCGCGGTGATGAGCTCCCTCGTCGGTCTGTCGCAGGTGCTTCCAGTCGCTTGGGCTCATCGTCAACTGAGGTGGAAGATGAGCTGATTGAGCGCGATCCATCGATGACAGACAAGCTATGGAACGCGGTTCGGCTGCCCTCTTTTGACGAGATGGAGCCCTACCCGACGGAGTTAGAGATAGTCGTATTCGCCGCGTATTTGGAGGCTGGGCTTCGATTTCCCATGGAGATGTTTGTTGGTGAGGTCCTGAGGGTTTATGGGGTTTGAGTTGGCGCAGCTGACGCCGAACGCCATCGTCTGGTTGGTAGTGTATTGCTGGGCTTCTCGAACGGAGATGATTTGGCTAAGCCCAGCGCTTTTCACTTTTCTGCAGACGCGTGTTGCCAACCGGAGAAGCTCGAAGAGGGCGAATACTCCAATTTTGGAAGTATGAACTTTTATGCTTTGATCCGCGTGTACAAAGCTATTTCTGGCGAATGAGACTCAGATGAAGTGGGAGTCGAGCTGGATGCGGCGGTGGTTCTACCATCGCGTGGAGGGTGGTAGCAATTTGTGGTGGTTGGGGCATCTGATGGACTTCAATGGTAAAATGGCGATAGCAAGATAAGAATTATCCTAATAAAGTATTATAATATAGCACACACGAGGGTTGACAACCAAGCAAGTTTTATTATGCGATAAGTGATTATTAGTCCGATTAACATGTATTAAGCGCATCAATCATAACTCACATATGAAATCATACAAATAAAGGATCATAATCTTAGGAAGAATAACATAGCAGTCCTAATGTTAACGATTGCTAGTGGTTTAAACCTAGAATTGGAACATGTTCAAATGCTACCCCCACATTAATGATTTAAGTATAAATTCTAAAACACTTATTAAAGACTTTAATTCTAGAGCACTATTAATCAAGCATTCTAATAAACCTAAGAGTAAGTGAACAAGTTACCCAGAATGTCGTTGTATGAATATAGTATTAAAAGTCTATAACTAGGCAAGCATGAATGGTATAATAATAAACAGACGAGCATCAGTGATATGTTAATGACCAGGTAGCTTTAATGATATGATACCAGCCAGGTAACTTTAGTGATATGACAATGATCAGGTAACTTTAGTGATATAATAATGATCAGGAAAGCTTGAGTAATCAGAGACCATATGAGAGGTGCTCCCATGTTTGTGATGAGTAATTGACACGTGTTCTGAAAGTCGAGTTTGGTTTGTGTGGTTTGGACCATGTCGTTGCGCGGTGCAGACGGCTTCAGTCGAACTTGGTCAAACTTGGTCGAAGTGCTTAGGATGCCTATTCTTTCGATTCGACAGGGTTTGGCTTTTTCATGCTTAAGATTACTCTTATTGCTATTGTTGATTGCATGTTTCGAGCGGTACTATGTGATGTATTTTCTTGTCTGTGATGGCTGCAGGACATCGAGACGGAGTCGTGGTGAGGTACGGGATGACCGGACTAGGCGCAGGCGGTGCCGAGGTCAGAACGGTTGAGCTGTGCCGAAGACGGTGAGGACTCGAGGTGGTTGCGAGGCTTGGACGACAAGGAATGAGGAAGCTTCCCGGAAGGTGCAGCAGGGGCGTTTTGGGAAAAGCGCAAGACTGCAAAAGCGGAAGCGGATTCGGTTCGAGTTAGTGGATAAAGCAATAGGGTTGTTGGCACTAATGGGTAAAGTGTGTTTGTGAACCCATTAGTAGATACTATAAAAGGAGAGGGAGAGGCATGGGAGGAAAGTGAGAGTTAGGGCTTTCTTTGCTCTCCATGTGTGTGTTGTCTCCCTTTTCTTTTCTGTTGTGAGATGTGTTGAGGCATAGGGGTTGTCTCTTTTTCTTTGGCGTGTGTGGTGTTGCTCCGGCTATGTTCTTGTGTATGCTTCCAGGATGAGAGGTTGGGGGTGAGATGGCAGTATGATGAATCCTCTGTAATCATTCCCTTCTTTGACCATATATGTGAAGCCTTGTGATTGAAATGCTTGGATGTCTTTTCTTCTGCTCCTTTTGTTTGAGTTCTATCTTTTGTATGTCTGACTTCTCGGTTCCAAGTTGGATTCTTGAGTAGCCTTCCTAGTTCTCCTGATTTGGGATGGAAATCAGTCTCAAGATCATTTGATCAGATCATTCTCAAGAGCAAAAAGGGTGAATCGAAGGGCTTACTTGCTTCTCAGTATTTTCTCTTGAGTTCCTCTGTTTTGCCAACACTAGGGTTTACTATTCGCATAAACAGAGCAATTTTGGTTCTTGGTGGTCTCGGCTGAGGAGATCTTCTTCTCTTGTATGTTTGACTTCAGATGTGATGCCCTTGCAGAGTTTGAAGTCTCGCAGTCAAAAAGACTAATGTTCAAAAGTCCAAAGAATCAAGTGATTGGGATTTGGGTCTCCTCTTCGGCTTTCTTTCAGCATCTAGAGTACTCTCTGTTCCTGTGCTATTTTCAGTTGCTCAGATTTTCCTCTCTCCAGTCAGTGTTGTTTTCTGTGTCTTGTTCTTCCTCTATCTTTTATTGTCCATTTTTCTTTCCTAGTTTAGCCTCTCTGGTTAAGTCTGTTTATTTTTGAGCTTCTATGTTTGACCGCCGGACTGCTTTTCTTGAGTTTACTCCTCACGCCTCGATCGGTTTCGGTTCTTGGCAATCTCATGTCTCCTGTTCTGTCTTTCTACAAATCTGTTTTTCTTTTTCAAAATCTTCTCCTCCTAAAGTTTGGTCGGCTATTCAGTTCTAATTTTCTGAGAAGCTCAGTTTTCGGTTGATACTCTCTGTGGTTTCTGTTTCCTTTTCGCTTTTCTTGTCACCGACTTTTGTCGGTCGATATATTTGCTTTCCTTCGCTTCTCTTTTCTGCTTCTTGTTGTTCCTATCTGCTTGCAGATTTTGTTTTTATGGCATCTGCAGCCTCTGTTTTCGGTGAAGTCACAGCTGTAGTTTCGGCTGCTGCAGATTCAATCTTCGGTAGCAACATCGGTGCTTTCTGTTCTTCTTCAGTTTTCGGCTGGCTGCACATTCAGTTTTCGGTAGCAACTTCAGTACTTGCTATTCTACTTCAGCTTGCCGTTTTGCCTTCTCTGTTTTTGTCAAAGCAAAAGTATTCACTCTGTTGTTTACTTTTCAATTTCTACTTTCTGCATGGCTGTCTTCTTCCGTCTAATTTCTCTAGTTCTCGGTCTCATTTCTGGTTTTAGGTCTGCAGCACAGTATTTACTGCGTTCCTTGGTTCTAGTTCAGCTGATCCATTTTGTTTGCTTCGATCTATCTGCAGTTTTCGAAATGCAAAACCGAACTTGTTAGCTGCTATTAATCCTCACATGCCGACTGCTGCCTGAACTCCTTTTTCAGTTTTTCTCTGCTTCGCTTTTTGCACGGTTGTCTGATTGTTTCTTCAGTTCTCAGTGAAACCTTTTATTCTCTTGCTTCGTAGCTTTTATAGCTATCGGAGAAGAATTTTGTGAGAGGATACTCGGGGCGGTTTGAAGGCACCATTCACCCCCGCTCTGTTGCCATTTCCGATCCAACAATTAGGATCAGAGCCGGTTAGCTCTTTCTCGTAGATCTTAACCGGTCTCTAGAGCCATGGCAACGGATAAGTATTCCACCAAGCCTCCGATCTTCGATGGGATCGATTATCCCTTCTGGAAGAGTCGGATGGAGACCTACATCTAGGCTCAGGGCTACGTCATCTGGCGGAAGGTCAAGACCCGATATATTGTTCCTACCGATGAGAACATCACTGCCGAAAACATGGCTGATGTTGAGGCGAATGCTAAGGCGAGAAACATCATAATTCAGGGTCTGAGCAGAAGCGAGTTCGATCGCATCTCTCATCTCAAGTCGGCCTTCGACATCTGGGTGACCCTCGATGCATACCATGAGGGCACCACCCAGATTAAGACGGTACGACATGACCAGTTCAAACGAGCTTGCATACCATGAGTGTTTTGCGAGGTTTCACAAACTCTTCGACATCTGGGTGATCCTTGGATGAGTGTTTTGCGAGGTTTCACAAAATCCTGAGCAACCTCCGAGCGATTGGTCTCACATACCCCGACTCGGACAATGCTCGTCAGATGCTCTCTGCTCTTGACTTGCGCGTTTGGGAGATGAAGGTGACCACGATTAAAGACACGACCGACCTCTCCACCCTGACTCTTGACGCGTTGTACTCACACCTCAAGACTCACGAGATTGACATAGTCTCTCGTAGGTCGAAGTCGCAATCGATGGCCTTAGTCACCGATCACAGCTCTGTTTCTGGACCTTCTGACTTTTCTTCGAGATTCCCCCTTAGCTGCTCTCTGTGACGTTACCAATGATCAATTAGAGCAGCTACCAGAAGACCAGTTAGCCCTTCTTGCCAGAAAGTTCTCCCACGCATACAAGAGAGTGAGAGACAGAAAGAGGAGTGGGCCGATTATCTGCTTCGAGTGTGGTGGCCCCAACCACATTCGGGCGAATTGCCCCGAGCTGGAGAAGGGCAAGGGCGACTACGGCGGTTCGGGAAAGAACGTCTACACCGACAAGAACCACAACAAGAAGCCGCCAAGCAAAGAGAAGAAGTTCCGCAACCTTGGCAAAGCCAAGAAGCTTTTTCATCGCGTTCTCACCGCCTTCAATGACCTCGACCTCAGCAAGGTGGAGGGGTGGAGTGACGATGATGGGAAGGACGAACAAGATCCCAAGGATGGCGATGACTTCGTGCCACCGGTACCGCTACCGCCACCTCACGCCGGCCGGTCGCCGCCGGTGCCGAACCGCCGCACCGCGCCCGCCGAGCCGCCGCCTCGCCGTCTTGCCGCCACCGCGTCGTGTTGTTGTCGTGCCACGACGCGCCGCCGTCGGTACCATCGCCGCCGCTGCCGCCGCCGCCGACCAAGCGCGCTTGGCCGCCCGCGCCCGCTCGGCCGTCGCTTCCGACCGCCCGTGCCGAGCGCATCGCCGCCACGCCGCTCGACCTTGCGGCGCCACCCACATCGCTCGTCGTCGCCGCGCCGCCGCGCGTGAGCCGCCGCCGCTCGCATCACTCAGCTTGCGCCGTTGACTGCAGCGACCTGCCACGCCGGCCACTTGCGTCGCGCTCGCGCTGCCACCATGTGGAGGACGAGGAGGAAGAGGCAAGGTCGGGAAAAGCGCACAGGAGCGTTAGAGTAGGGATAGAGAGAGAGAGTTAGGAAAGATAAAAAGATAATGGGAGAGATATGTAGGGAGAGAGATGGAGAAAGGATGGATAAAAGAGATAGAGATAGGGTTAAGAGATCTTTCAGGGTGTTACATGCAAGTACGAAGAATTCCTTCTCGCCACGTGACTTCGCTAGGCTTTCCCCGATTTGCTCCCTGACACTGTCACTGGCTTCAGTGGGTCCCTGGTCTCCAGGGCACGCACAGGACTCTAGCGACAGAACTATTCGTGGCCTGGCTAGCGCTGCCACCTTGGGCGTGTCTTCTGCTCTCGCCACTATCAAGGCCACTGGTTCGGAGGCCTGGCGGCTGGACATGGCAGGCTTTGTTCCTCGGCTGAAGGCGCTACGGGTATTCTAGTGCCACAGACTGCACCGACATGCGTCTGGATGCCATGCACTATCTTCATGCAGGTCGGAGCTCCTGGAGAGCGCACTCGAAGTGACGGAGATGAAGGTGCTTGTACTACCATACGCTGATTATGCGTGTAAGAGGGTCACCGACCGTGATGCCTTGCGTGCTCGCCCGCCTGCAGTGTCTTGGCATTCACGGGGGCGCCGTTGTGCTGCCTGACAACCAAGGATGAGTGCATCCGCTTTCTTGAAGGCGAAGGCACGAAGGCCATTGCTGACGGATGTGACTTTGTGGAGCGGACTCAGCATGCGGCCTTAGAGGAGCACGAGGGGTTGCTGCAGTAGATAGCTAGGATGGAAGAGGAAAAAGCTCGGCTATTGTCCAAGGTTGGAGCGAGGGATCACGTGCTGGGCGACGCCTCCTTGTCTGCGTGGAGTTCGTTAGAAGCCCTAGAGGGCACTCTATCCGAGCTTGCCATTGTGGTCCCTCCTTGAGCGTTTGGTCCCGAGGACCTCCTGTCCAGCCTTTGGAGGATTGGGAGGCCTCGACGCTTGCACTGAGTGCCGCATGAGCATACGGCAACCACTGCTTGCTTGCGACGACCCAGATGGTCCTTGGACTACTTCATTATCGGGGCTGCTTGCACATGGACGAGCTTGCCAACCCGTAGATGGACTTTCCTACGGGGAACAGAGCAATGTCTGGGGCATTACATGCGACACACTGGTCCGCCTGTGCCTTCCATCAGTATATTGGCGATGCTGTGGTGAAGGTCGCTATGAGGCGCAGCCTGCAGGGCGGTGGTGACCTCGGCACTTGGCTTGACAATGTGCCCAGGCGGGACGAAGATGGCGTGCCTAGCTCCGATGCCCACATAGATCCGTAGGTGTGACACCGAGGCCTTTTGCTTCCACACATAGCCGGCTAGGTACGCCCTCCAGTGCCAGTGTAAACAGCACTACGTGCCTACAAAACTTGCAAATATATTTTGCAATGAAAATGTGTGGAGTGTTTGTGTCAAGAGACATGACGTCATGTTGATGTTTATTTGACAAGCATATGCATGACGAAGACCGCCTACTAGTTCCAGACCTTCTTGTTCGGTGTCGTCTGCGACACTGGTGTCGGGCGGAGTTGTCGCTGTGATTCTGGGTGGAGCGACGCTCCACAAGGGACGCCTCCGTCCGGGAGTACATAAAAATAGAAGATCCAGACAATGAGTAGCCTAGGTGAGGTCTTCCCTCAGTGATTGTATACTTGGAGCGCTATTCCACTATAAGCATTAATTGAAACATAATCACAGTATTGCGTAATACGGCGACTTCGCGTGTGTGTCCATTTCGTAGTAATATAAGATCGGAACAGTACTGCATCTTCGATAGCATTTGGAAATGATGACGAGTCGATCAGAAACATGCGCTTGTGGACAGCGGGGTCGGTAGTGACCACGCAGGGGCATGCGTTCGGTCACGAAGTCGGCAGAGGGACGAAGTCTTAGAAAATGCACGCTCCATCGCCCGCCCTTCAGACTAGCATCAACGAAGCCAGTGGAGGAATGAAGTCTTAGAAAATGCATGCTCCAACCCCCACCCTTCGAACGAGCATCGACGAAGTCGGCAGAGGGACGAAGTCTTGAAAAACGCATGCTCCATTCATCGACGGAGGGACAAAGTCTTAGAAAACACGTGCTCCATTCGTCGATGGAGGGACAAAGTCTTAGAAAATGTGCGCTCCATCCCCCACCCTTCGGACGAGCGTCGACAAAGTCGGTAGAGGGATAAAGTATTAAAAACATGCGCTCTGTCCCCCACCCTTCGGAAGAGCGCCGACGAAGTCGACAGAGGGACGAAATCTTAGAAAATGCGCACTCTATCCCCCACCCTTCGGACGAGCGCCGACAAAGTCGGTGGACGAACGAAGTCTTAGAAAATGCGCGCCCCATTCCCCACCCTTCGGACGTGCGTCCATGAAGCGGCGGAGGGATGAAGTCTTAGAAAATGTGTGCTCCGTTCATCGACGGAGGGACGAATTCTTAGAAAAAGTGTGCTCCATCCCCCACCCTTTGGACGAGCGTCGATAAAGTCGGCAGAGGGATGAAGTCCTAGAAAACACGTGCTGTGTCTCCCACCCTTCGGACAAGCGTCGACAAAGTCAGCGGAGGGACGAAGTCTTAGAAAATGCTCACTCTGTGCCCCACCCTTCAGACAAGCACCAAGAAAGTCAGCAGAGGGACGGAGTCTTAGAAAACGCACGCTCCCCCAACCTATGGATGAGCATCGACAAAGTCGGTGGAGGGACGAAGTCTTAGAAAACGCACGCTCCCCTACCCTCTAGACGAGCGTCGATGAAGTCAGTGGAAGGACGAAGTCTTAGAAAATGTGCGCTCCATGCCCCACCCTTCGGATGAGCATCGACTAAGTGGGCGGAGAGACAAAGTCTTAGAAAATGCACGCTTCATCCCCTACCCTTTAGACGAGCGCCGACTAAGTCGACGGAGGGACGAAGTCCTAGAAAATGCGCACTCCGTACCCCACCCTTCAGACGAGCGTCGACGAAATCGGTGGAGGGACAAAGTCTTAGAAAATGCATGCTCCGTTCATCGACAAAGGGATGAAGTCTTAGAAATCACGCGCTCTGTGCCCCACACTTCAGATGAGCATTGATGAAGTCGACACAGGGCTGCTGTGACGATGTAAGGGCCTTCCCACGTGGACTCTAGCTTGCCCACAGTCATTGCGTGTAGTGCCACTCTCAGGACGAGGTCCCCCACTTTGAACTCCCGCGAGTAGACACTGCTGTCGTACGACTGTGAAGTGCAGTGCACGTGCTTTGTGGCATGCTCGGTTGCACTGACATGTACCCCATCGAGGAGGTCCAAAGACAGCGCTCGCTCTTCAGGCGGAGCCTTAGTGAGGACTCTCCTTGACCCGACCTGATTTCCTCCGACGTGACTGCTTCATCTCCAAAGAGGAGCTTGAACGGCGTAAACCTCATCGGGCGCGTGACCGTGGTGCAGATAGACCAGAGTACACTCGGGAGCTCTTCTGGCCATTTGCCCCTCGGAAGGCCTACAACACTCTTTTTGACACCGACGGAGATGGCGTCGTTAGCTCGTTTGACCGCCTCATTGGACTGCGGATGTCCCACAGAAACGTATCAGAGCCTGATGCGCATGCACTCACATAACGCCTTGAAAGCTGTGGAGTCAAACTGTAAGCCATTATCGACGGTGATTTCTCTAGGCACTCCAAAGCGACAAATGATGTTTTGTAGAGGAACTGCTATATCCTCGTGGAGGTGACCTTGGCGAGGGTGACTGCCTCAGGCCATCTGGAAAAGTATTCGAATTTGATCACAATGAATAGTAGGTCCCCCGGGGCGCGTGGCAGCGGTCCCACGATGTCGACGCCCCATCGTGCCAATGGCCAGACCGATAGGATGGGCTGTAGATGGGTGGGAGGCCTATGAGTGACCCTTCCTATCCACTGGCATCCTTGACACCGCCGCACGAGGTTCTAAGCGTCGGTGATGGTTGTTGGCCAATAGAAGCCTTGCCTGAATGCTTTTTCGACTAGGGACCTTGGCGCGATGTGTGAGCCACAAAGCCCCGCGTGCACTTCGGCTAGGAGCCGTTGTCCCTCATCGTGCGAGAGACATCGTAGGAGCGGGGCGCATACCCCACGCTTGTAAAGTATGCCACCTAGGACCTCTAAGGCCTTGACCCGGTGCTATAGCCGCCGTAGCTCGACAGGATCGTCTGGTTCGACTGTCCCCTGCAGGAGCGCGTAGGTAGGCTCTCTCCAGTCGCCTTCTGGGAAATTTGGTGGACGAGGGTGGGGTCACGCTGGTCATGTGCAATGGCTGCGGTGGCAAGGGTCTCGACGAATGCCCCTATCGGCGGTGGGTTTTGCTCACTGACAGCTTTGGCGAGCGTGCCGGCTTCCTCATTGTTCGCCCATAGAACAACGTTTACTATGATGCCTAAGAAGTGACACTCTTATGCTCTAACAGTGGCTAAATACTTTGCCAGGTCGGGGTCCTTGGCCTGGTAAGATTTGTCGACATGTCCCATGAGAAAGCGCTAATCAGTATGCACCAATATTCTCTGTGCGTCAAGGGCCTTGAGCTTGGCGAGGCCAAAAAGCAGTGCTTCATATTCGGCTGTGTTATTTGTCACTGGGAACTCATGGTGCGTGGAGTAGAGCAGGCGATGGCCTTCTGGCATAGTGATGACTGCTCCCACACCAGCCTTAGAAGCGTCGTAGGCTCCATTGGTATGGAGATTCCACACCGAGTAGGCCGGCAGTTGCACTTGTAGTTGGGCTGGGGGTCCACTCCGTGAGGAATTCCACCAGAATCTGTGACTTTATGGTTGTGCGCGAAACGTAGGTCGGGGAGAAAGGCGCAAGCTCGGCCGCCTACTTGCCGATGCAACCTGTTGACTCTCTGTTGTGTAGCATCTCCTCTAAGGGGAACGAGGAGGGCAGGGTGATGTGATGCGCCAAGAAGTAATGTCGGAGCTTTCGTGAGGCCATGATGAGGGCGTAGGCCAACTTCTCTAGTTCGGTATACCGTGTCATGGCACCCTAAAATGCTTCCGAGGTGAAGTACACCAGGCGTTGAATGGAGTGCTTCTCTAAAACGAGGACTACGCTAACTACTGTTAGTGTGACCGCTATGTAAAGCAGCATCAGAGCCTCTGGTGCGAGGGACACCAGCCTGGGAGCTTGGAGAGGTGCTTTTCGAGGTCGGCGAAAGCCATCGTGCAATCGTCATTCTAGTGAAATCCATCGCAGCCGCGAAGAGTTTTGAAGAATGGGAGACGGCTGCTCTGGATAGGAAATGGCTCAGCATGGCCAGGCATCATGTGAGCCTCTAGACCTTGCTCGTCGTCTTGGGTGGCTCCATGGAGAGGATTGCATCGATTTTCTTTGGGTTCACTTGTATCCCACGTCCTGACACCAAGAAGCCGAGCAACTTTCCTGCTTGCATGCTGAAGACACATTTGTTCGGATTCATCTTGATGCCCACTCGCCAGAGGTTGTCGAAGGTTTCTTAGACGTCTTGGCCATGGGATCCGGCTCGCTTGCTCTTGATGACCACATCGTTGATGTAGGCTTCGACGTTCCTTTCGAGTTGGGAGGCGAGGGTGAGGGCTACCAGCCGCATGAAGGTGGCTCCCGCATTTTGAGGTTGAAGTGCATTCTGATAAAGTAATACATGCCTCCTAGGATTATGAAGCTTGTCTTCGCTTCATCCTCTTTAGCCATATGGACCTGGTGATAGCCAGAGTATGCATCCAAGAAGCTCACTAGCTCGCACCCCACCGTGGCATCCACCAGCTGGTCGATCTGAGGAAGAGGATAGTTATCCTTCAAACATGCCTTGTTGAGGTTGGTGAAATCGATGCACATGATCCATGCGCCATTGCCTTCTTGACCAACACTGGATTAGCGATCCACTTCGGGTGGTGCACCTCACGAATGATGCTGGACTGGAGCAGTTTAGCGACCTCAGTCTTGGCAGCCTGCTGGCACTCGAGAGACATGTGTCAGAGTCTTTGTTTGATCGGCTTGGTGTTGGGGCGGACTATGAGGCTGTGCTCAATGATGTGGTGTTCTACCCCATGATGTCGGTTGGAGACCATACGAAGACATTCACGTTGTTGTGAAGAACGTGGAGCAAAGCTTGCTCGACCTCTGGGGCAAGGCCTTCACCAATGGAAATTTGTCGGGAGGCCTCTGTGGCATGCAGGGGGACCCTTTTGACCCCGCCGTCTGGCCTGAGCTTGAGCGTCCACCCAAGGGTCGTCGATGTTCTTGAGGTGAGGCTCTCACTGACGGCATGCACTTTATGGAGAGGACCTCGTGCACCGAGCTCTATCTGACGGGCGAGGTCTTGGTCTCCAAAGAAGGTGACAATCCCCTGTGGACCCGGTAGCTTCATGCATAAGAAGTTATGACGCGGTACCACCCCGAAGGCATTGAGTGTTGGCTTTCCGAGGATGGCATTGTACGGGTAAGATAGATCGACAACGTCGAAGGTTACATCCTCACTTCCTGCTTGGCTGCCTTGTCCGAAGGACACTTGGAGTCGTATCTGTCATAGGGCTCGCAGAGGTTGGCCCCCGAAGCCCTGGAGAGGGACTCCTGGAGGCTCTAGTCTACTTTAGGGGATGCCCATCTGGTTGAAGGCTCCCGCGAAGAGAATGTTCGCAGAGCTGTCTCCGTTGACCAAGACACGCTTGACATCGCACCCAGCGTTGCCGGCCTGGATCACCAAGGGATCCTGGTGAAGGAAGTCGGCCCCCTCCGCATCGGCCACTGTGAGAGTGATGTCGTTTTGCACCCAAGTCGGCGGCACATGGGCGGAGTATGCAGCGACGTGGTTCAGCTAATGAGCATAGGCTTTCCACTGCCTTTGTGATGAAAATTACAACGAGCCTGTAATGACATTAATGACGCGGTGTTGCCCCCGTCTACAGCTTGGATGCATAGGGCGGTGGGAGATGGTTTAAGTAGCTGGTGCTCGTGCTTCCAGGGGCCTATCCCTGACGACGCTCTCTTAAAGCATTGCGATGGTGGGGCAATGTCGAGTGAGGTGCTTGCCGCGTCCATGCATCTCGCACCATAGCCCCTGTTGTTGCTGCTCTTTGTTGCCGTGTGCACCATCTTAGCGGCCACGACCTCTTTCGCGACCTCGACCTCTACGGTCCCATCCTCGATTAGCCTAGGTATTGTCGTTGCCCCCACCGTCGATGTCAAAAACATATTTGGGCCTTTGGCCCTTACGCTGTTTGCGGCTGGGGCCATCCTTCGGAGGGTCCGCCTGGCGTCGCTGCATGTCCTTTTCTGCTCTTTCGTATTCCTCCATCTTATTGAAGAGTTTGGCCACTATTTTTAAGGGCTTGCGTGCGTTGTATTCGGCCAGCGGCCCTAGATGACGACCTCATACTGCGGCATTGATGATGGTGGTCTCGTTTATGTCTTTAACTTGGCAGCGAACTTTGACAAAGTGCTTGAAATATTCCTAGAGCTTCTCGGCCGGCTTCTGCCTAATGGCGAATAGCTGGTCTGCGTCGACTCGTTTGATGTAGTTACCTTGAAAGTTATTGTACATGCAGTCTCGGATCTGCTTCCATGCATATATGGAGTTTGACACAATGGTGAAGAACCGGGATAGTGCTATTCCCTGGAGGGTGAGTGACAGACCCCTTGCTTTGGTGGTGTTGTTCCCGCCCGCCGCTTCGATAGCTATCTCGTACACGCGGATGAACTCTCGGGGTCCGTATCACCCTTGTACGGTTCGACAGTAGGGAACTTGAAATCTTCTGGCCATGCAGACTGTTGCAGGTTGGTGGAGAGCGGAGACTCCGGGTCCATTCACCGGAGTGTATTGCGGCCGAAGGCAGGGGCTTCACGGTTGTCTGCCCGTTCGGCCGCAACCTCCGCAACAGTCATCGTAGGCGCTTACTGGCTCTGAGCCTCTTGCATCTCTCGCATGGCGCACCGGAGGACTACCAGCTCTCGCCGCAATGTTCCAAGGGCCGTCACCAGAGTGCCTTCTGCCCGTTGGCGTAGAGGGGTGCACTACAAGGTTGCTGGCGATGACAGCTTGGTCGCTGGAACCACCAAGCAGGTTGGTGCGGTACGCGTCGTGGTCGGCTGCGGGACCGACACGAGCGTCACGACCACCGACTGTTCCCGCGCTGGCCCTGGGGTCGCTCGGGGTACCGGTGCGGGTGTTGATGTTGGTAGCCCTGCTGACGCAGTCGTCGTGGTCGACGGTGGTGCCGGCGTGGGCGTCATTGACGTGAACGGTCGTGCTAGGGCTGACGTCGTGGCCAGTTCCATGCGACGGCGTCGACCGACCACCACCTGTAGCCCTGGCCTCGGTGACCGCAGCCGCTGTGCTCCGCTTTCTCTTTGTTGTCGTCTGTGCCGTCTTGGGCGCCATTGCCTCTCTCAAGCTCGTGGCTTGCTCGTCAACCCCCACGGTCAGTGCCAACTGTTGTGGCTACTGGCCAAATGGTATACTAAGGGACTAGTATAACGAGTATAGAAAATGGACTCACTGCCTCCTTCATGGGCAAGCTATCTATGTGTGTGTATGACCATGAAACCTTATTACAATAATACCCTCTACAGGTGAACACTATACCGGAGGTATACATGTATTTTTACATGCTTTTATTGGGTCTTTCGGTTTGACAGGCCGAATAGATTTAAGTAGAATCTATCCCTACAACAGCTAGTATCTTAGTTAAGTCATACATTAGTTGAGTCAAGCATCAATTCGAGTCGTGTGCGTCAGAGTTGGCCGTGAGGCTCGGTCCATTTAGCTTTAGTTGAGTCACGCTGTGCGTCGTTGAGGCTGCTAGTAGTGTATGAGAATAAGTCAATAGCATGCATGTAGGAGTTAGTCTTGTGTATGGCATGCATGCAGTTGAGGAGTTGGCGTTAGGAAGTAAGTGCGGCGCGGATGTGGAGGCAGCGCGGTTGCGACGGGCACAATTCTAGTCACGCAGCGAGGAGAAAAAGAGCCAGGGGTCCAAGCGAAGGCACGGGCGTGATGGGTGTTAGGAAACCGGCCTACAGATAGAGTCCTGGCAGACTCAGAGTCTTGGTAGGCCGAGAGTCCTGACATATTGGGCACCACACCACCTAGTATAAATAGAGAGCCAACCCCCCCATTGTATACACACGCATGAAAGCAATAAAGAAAGACCAGGAGTTCTCTCTACCTCTCTCTGTGTTCATCTATTATTCTGTGATTCTGTGATTGATTCGTTCTTGTTCTAAGCAGAGATCCCGATCGGACTGGTCGCCAGCGTCGGTTTCTCAACAATGGGGATGCAGTGAGGACGCGGCTCGTGATGCGGAGTCGAGGGCGTGGCGGGGATGCACTCGCGCTAGGCGGCAAGGCAGAGTGCGCGCGGTGCGGCCCATGGTGCGCGCAGAGTGCGCACGACGCTGGCCTGGTGTGGCGCCAGAGCAGGGAGGGGAGAGAGAAAACGAGGAGGGGGAAAGGGGCTGGGCTGGTCCAAGGGCCAGAGGGGGAGGAAATGGGTTGGGCTTCGGCCCGAGGAAGAACTGGGTTTCAGATTTTGAAAACTCGGTTTGAATTTTGAGATTGAAATTCGGTTTTGAAATTTAAATTCAAATTTTATTGCAAGCACTTTGAACTCTCAAAAGTGGGATGTTACAATTTTGAACTATGACTTCGTTAGTCCTCATCCTGTTTGGCCACTCTGACTTAGGTAAGGTCTGACTCCAAACCTCCAATGTTGAACATTCAATAGAAATATATCCATGCTTTTCAAGTCAACAGCACTTTCGGTGGCAATTCCAGGCCACTTGTGCTCCCTTCTAGCATCTCAACGACTGTAGTCATTGTTGGCCGATTGGTAGGGATTACTTGTATACACCACAACCCAACCACTATCATCTTCCTTACAATCTCTGTGATCTCGCCATTAATCTCAGAAGCACTGACACAATATTCATCTAAATGTTCATAAATCCATTGCGGGAAATATTGGCTGCTAGATTCAGTATTTGCATTGGTATTCTTATCCCTTGCCCCAACCATCTCAAGGACCATCATTCCGTAACTATAGACATCAGACTTGCTACTTACCGCTCCAAATTGCTTTGAAAATACCTCGGGCAATATAGCCTATTGTTCCTCTTGCACAACCAATTGAAATAGCACTCTCTTTATTGAGGCACAGCTTGGCCAATCCAAAATCAGAGATCTTAGGACAGAAATCTTGATCTAATAGAATGTTGTGGGGTTTGATATCAAAATGCACGATGCGAGTATTGCATCCTCGGTGGAGATATTCAAGTCCTCGAGCAATGCCAACTGCTATATCAAATAATTTCTCCCAACTTAGAGTATTTTCACCTTTAGAGTTTTCATTGAAGGCATACCTTTCAAGTGAACCATTAGGCATGTAGTCATAGATTAGTGCCCTTTTGGATCCTTCCAAGCAAAATCCTAAGAGGGTAACAACGTTGACATGAGAAGTTTTGCTAATGCTAGCTACCTCATTGATGAATTCCCCCCCATCAGCCTTGGAGTCCTTTAGCATCTTGACTGCTATCTGATGGCCATCAGAGAGGTCGCCTCTGTAAACAACACCAAATCCACCTTGACCTAGCTTTTCAGCAAAAGAATTCGTCATTCTTTTCACTTGTGCGTAAGTGTATCTTTTAGGATGTAGGGTTCCATTCTTCTGTAGGAAGGACTCAATCCTGGGTGTTTCCTTTGATCTCCTTTTGGAACTGTATTTCTTGCTGCCCATCAAAAATGCAAAGAAAAGTAGACATAGCAGAAGTATGCCCAAGGTGCTTGCTATTATATCTGCGTAGACAGTTAGGACAGGAAAAGTCATCAAAACGGGAAACAACTTATATCGTCGACTAGAAAATTGGTTTATTTGGACTTTCTATAGTACCATATGACCCAAAAAAAATGAGACATAAATGAGTGGAAATATGTAAGCACGCAATTAGTAGTGTCACGCAATAGAAAGCTATGCATTTGAAGTTATTGAAGATTCTTGTTGACAAACCTACCGTATTAGGTGTTCTAAAAGACTACATATATAGTTGTTTCCATCATGAGTTCCAAATTTAATTTGTCAAGAATTTGTGCCGCCTTTCAAATAAACTTAACATGGTTACTAGGATAGTAAATGCCCGTGATTGAAGCAGATTGTTTTTTGCGAATCATGATTGAAGCAGATTTGGTAAACGGTAAGCACAATTGGGAAAGATGCAAAACAATTATCATGGGGCTCAGAGACATTTCTTACGTATTTTTCTTCTCTCCTTTTTATCCCCTGCAAAATTTTGAACATAAGCGCTCATGAGTGGATGAAAGATGCATTTATTGACAAAATATAAAGCTTGCACTATACGATAAATCATAATATAATCTGCAGTTTATCATACATAGGGAACCAGAAGGTAACTTGTTATTCATGGACAGCCCAGTTCATTAGTAAATTGTGTAACAGGAACCAATTAGTGGCGAAATAATTCACGTGTTATCCGTATTTCAGGTCAGGATGCTCAACGGGTATTTCTTCCAAAAAAAAAGGATGCTCAACGGGTAAGTTAATATTGTTCAGTGAGGAACAGAGACTTAATTATCGTTGCACAGGAGCAGATGATGATGATGATGCACTTCTGAATTGGTCTCGATGATAAACAGACGATATTATCATCCAAAGATGGATTGGTCGCAATGCTAAGCAGTTCGATATTGTCATGCCCAAGGTACTCACTCCATAAGCTGTCTATTGAATTATCAGGAAACACGATGTGCACGTGCAGCGAACTAACTTTTTTTTATAAAAAAAATGAACTAACTCATATGCATAGTATTAGTATGTTTTTTTGGATGGAAAACGAGGTGTGAACTAACTTTTTTTTCAAATTGGAGGGGCTAGCGATCGGGTTTGCAGAGAACTCAAATTGGAGGATCGGTTTCCAAGGACTTACTTGTGCAATTCGAGATGCCCACCTTGGCATCGTAGCACAAGCAACCAAGGAATTCCCTGTTCTTGCTGTAGGAGCACCGTCCACCGGACTCCTCGCACAGGTAACATCGGTCCGTTGTGCTCCGGTTCCAGGCCAACTCGAACCCCCGCTTAAGCAGGGTGCCGTATCCACCGCTTCCCAACATGTTACTCTCCATCAGAAGATCTCCTATTACCGGCGCAACGAAAACCTGGCTGCAGTACACAGCCAACTCAAGCTCTTCACGTAATTCCTGCTCCTCAGATGTGAGCACGAAGGAAACTCCACTTCCCGGTGGATCGAAACCTGAACAGTTGATTCGGTGCATATCCATGTCAGGATTACGAGGTGGCCAGCGATCGCTTGATGTGGGGTGGCAGCCGAAGAAGAAGGTGAGGTTGTCAGAGGAGTCCGTGTAGTTCAGCCACTCGGTGCCGAACGTGACGTTGTGGCGGACTCTCGGGCAGTCGTTGCCATCGCCTAATGTATCCGTGTCCGCGAGAATGATGGTGTAGTTGTTGTAGGAGATGCTCAGAACGGTGTAGTTGACTCCGTCGAGTTGGATGATAGGGGTCTTGGTTTCCCCTTCGCCTTTGCAGGAGATCTTCAAATCGGTGTAGCCGCAAGAGTAGGGTGTGTAACCGGCGGTTTCTTTGGTGGTTGCGTTGGAGAGATAGAACGGATAGCGGACGTCGATGCTTCCGCACTCGAACGATTCCGAGCACAAGGAACCGTCGTAAGTGGGTGGAAGAGGCGAGCCATGGGAGGCCAAGACATGGAAGCCGAGGAAGAGGAAGGGGAGGGCGAGCAAACATGGTAGGTGAGCCATGGCGAGGCGAGGCGGGCACATTTGGCTCTCTTTTGCTCTAAGGCTGCAAGTGTTTGGTTTTGGTGAGCGCCGCCGTATACAGGTCGCGTGGACGTGGACTTGACCGGGTTTGGCACAAGGTTTGGGGCACACGCCTACCACGATTGGAAGACCGAAGCCTCTTGGTCTCTGCTCCTCGGTGGTTCCTGGCAAAGCCAGTCATCGGCTGCCTGCTGCGTCATGCCTAGGTTAGTTATTTCGTCCCGGGGAGACACGCTACTCGGTTGGTTTTAAGTTGCGGACTTCCATGCCGATCAGTATACCGTGTTAGCTACTTCACATCGATATTTTTCTATGCCTTTCTCTACAAGATCTTTTCGATATGATGAACTGAACAAGCGTGCATTGCACTGTGGGAAATACAATTTCCAATGGTAACTAGCCTGTAGATTGATGCTTAATTATTTTGGCTTGCTCGATTCACATAAACTGATTCCATGTGAGAATCCTTCCGGCGCACATTAAGTTCACATATATTAGGATACAAGTTGACGAGAATAGAATAATTTTCAAATTATTACGTTATTATATTCCTTGAATATAGCCCTTATCAATAAGAGATAAATATGACAGGATGGTCACAAGCACTTCTACGACCATATAGTCGTAAGTTCTTCTACGACCGCATAGTCGTAAGTCCTACTGCGACTACCTATATGATCGTAAATGCTTCTACGATCATATAGTCGTAAGTCTTACTGTGACTATCACATGGTCGTAAATCTTTCTACAACCATATAGTCGTAAGTCTTACTGCGACCACTCTGTGGTCATGGAAATTCCTACGACGAGTTTATCTCCAACCGACTTGTCTACGACAATGAACTATACTGTCGGTTCGTTTGACAAGGTAGTTAGAACGTGCGTTAGTCCACTAACCGCATACGATCTCTCTCTGACAACAACCGCTACACGGTGAACATCCTCTTATGTCTCTCTGACAATAACTTCCGTTAGGAAGTTATCATCTGAAGCATTAAGACGTCTTCCGGCATGGAACAATTGCCTCACTTCATCGGCTATATAAAGATTAACGTCGAAGGGAGAGACGGGTTAGTTTTGAATTATTCGCGCAAGATAGCACTAGCCATTTGTATAATTCTCTGTTGTAATCCACTTTCTAGCAACTAGTGGTCACACTGGACATAGGGTAATTATTCTCTTAGGAGAAGGCTCGAATCAGGATAAAGTTTCTCGTGTCTCTACTCCGCATGCACATACACCAGGTCTTCTAAGAGTTCCCCCGAATCTAAATAAATTATACGTAAGATCGATATTAAAATATCAACAGTTGGCACCGTCTGTGGGGATTTCTTTTTCCAAGACTCCAGTAATTTCTTTGTCGGCAAGTTTCTCTTTTTTCCTCCTGATATCCTCATGGCAGATGAATAAAATAAGAAGAACTGGCATAGATAGATATTAAAACATCAATAGTTGGATACGACTATGAGC
Source organism: Bonia amplexicaulis (assembly GCA_036346245.1). NCBI lineage: Eukaryota > Viridiplantae > Streptophyta > Magnoliopsida > Poales > Poaceae > Bonia > Bonia amplexicaulis. The sequence continues at coordinate 18,370,170 of CM070737.1, read as the reverse complement.
AGACCTTGCTTGCTTCCGACGATGAATGTAATGCAACTAAAATGCAAAGGGAGAATAAAAGAAATAAAGAAAAGTTTTGTCGCCAGACTCATCGGCTTTTAGAAAGCCGAATAAAAAGTAGCGCTTTCAGAGGTTCCCAGACCGTCTAGGGACGGTCGGTACTGTCTCGTGTTTGGGTTCTCATCATCCGGCAGGAAATTCTATTCTTATCTTTTTACCAACTTACCTACCGCAGTAGAAAAGCTCCAAACAGTGTAGGGCTGCCTTTGGACCCAAAGGTCCATGATGCACCTAACCAGCCAAGGCTAAATGGGAAGGGCATAAATGGCATTGCACAGGGAGAGCAATGGCCATGCCCCTCTTAAGCAATGCCAGCAAGCCTACATGCTCTCATTTTGTTTCCGCATTTCCTTATCCTCTCACAGTCAAGACAAAGGCATAAGCCCCAGTCCATAGCCGAAGACCATCAATCACCTCCTCTTCACCATTCTAGCCACAGCCACCAAGATGCCAACTGAAGCCAAGAAAGAGAGCAAGGAGGAGAAGGGCAAGTATAGAGGAGACCCAAAGGAGCTCAGAAGGCCAAGCGTGAGAGGACGGCACCGACAACAACAGAGGACGTCGACGACTGTCGAACCCACGCCAAGCCAACCATTGAGTACGCCCACCTTTCCTCCACAACCCCATAGCGCAGCACATTAGCGCACAAAAGTAAATGAAGAGTACATAGAGAAAGGGGGTAGGGGCAAACCGTCCTGGTGGTAGGGGGTGGCCGGCCAGCTGCAAGCCATGGCCGGCGAGCTCAAACCCATAGGGAGCGGCCGAAGCCAGGGCGATGGCTGACGGTGACAGGCGGTGGCACAGGCGATCGAGCCTTGAGGGCGACGGCGTGGCCAGAGGTCGAGGTTGGAGGCGTAGACGGCCGTGGTCGGAGCCGAGGACGACGACCGAGGTCGTGCCAGCTAAGAGGCGACGTAGGAGCGGAGGGAATTGGAGGGGCGCCCCGTAGTGATGGCGTCACAAGCCATAGGGCGCCGGCGTCGCACCGCTGGCTTGGAGCCAGAGGACCGGGAGGAGGAGCGGTGTAGGAGGTGGTGAAGGCCGGCGGCTGTCGGGCCAAGAGATGTCGAAGAGGGTGGCAGCCGGCGACAGGGCGACGCCGGATCTGGCCATGGCCGGCTGGATCCGGGAGTAAGAGAGAGGAAGTGAGAGGGGAGGGGTGAGGAGAAGGTGGGGGTGGCGAGCTCCGGGCCGGCCGCATCACTTGGGAGTCGCCTGGGCCGTTCGGCCGAGGAAAAAATGAGGAGAGTGAGGGCTCGGGTGAAAGAAAGAAAAAAGAAAAAGGAAGGGAAAAAAGAAAGAAAAGGAAAAAAGGGGGAAAGAAAAGAAAGGAGGAGAAAACAAAAGAAAAAAGGGTTTGGTATCTGCGCGACGGGTCCTTAACCCCGTGTGTTTTATGCCAGAGTTGGGTTATGCGTATATGGGTGTCGCTATTTGCTTAAACACTGGTTTCGATATGATGTGTTGAGTAGGGCTGACGTTTGTACAGGTGAAGGTTCCGGGTCGGAGCCATCCACATATCGTCCCCGAGGTTAACCATGCAAGTGCATGGTAGAACAGTGGATTGTGGTGAATGATTGGTATTTTATGTCTTCCGTGCTATGTTCTACAGTGCCTTTGATTACTTGTTAATCTTACTTTGACGAGTGTTGCTTATGATTAAATGCCAATAGTGAGAGCATGTTGCATCATGCATTGCACTCATACACAGACAACATGACCTACTTCGGTAGATATCTCCATATAAAAGAGGATGGGGATTGAGTGGTTCATCGACGGGTGAACACTCTGCTATGCTAGTAAAAGCTACAGTTACAGACGCATAGCATCGTATTGCATGAAAATAGAACAGAACAGTGATACGGTTACAGATGTATTGCATTGCTTAAAAGTAATAACAGTGAAATAGTTACAGATATAGTGATGTACAGTTCACAGAAATGAGAATTATTAAAATGGTGTGTTAACGCCACTGTTTTATCATGTGCTTGCTGAGTCCCTGGATCCACCCTTATTTTGTTTGTTTTTTTTTTGGTGATCGATGAGGACGTCATGTATGGACGGGAGTAGTACATGAATAACTTCACATACTAGTGGCACTTCGCATATCAGCTTTTGGTAGTATGATTAAACTCCACTAGTATACTAGACTAGTTGCTTAAAATGATATGTTGTAAAGTGATCGCTGCATTATGAATAAAGTAGAGTTTTCTTAAAATAATTATCAATTGAAAAAAATGATAAAAGTATGCAATGATGGTAGCACTCTAGGCCTAAAGGGTGGGCGGGGTGTTACAATGAATGTCTCCATAGAGATTCCTCTTGTGATCCCGGAGACAACGCCGTCGAAAAGGCTGATAAGAGATATAAGTCCTCCACAACAGTATGTCTAATGGAGGACTCATCTCCCCAAGCGGTAAGAGTTAATCCGACCATGACGAGGACTCGCAACGCGATGATGGATCCATTCCCAACCCATGAACCCTTAGGACCTCGTCAACGAACATCGCCGTGGGAAATCGGAGCCGGGCCTCCAAGAACGCGGCACATACGACTATCTCTAACTCCGTCGGATAGGGCTCAGTCTCGTCAGCAGAGGGCAGCCGAACCGCGTCGCTTATAAATAGGGTTTATAAAATTTTTTTTCCCGTAGGATAGTCCCAACCAGCCTAACCCCCTCTGGCTTGACTCTCACGCACAATATCGCCGACTAAACCGGCACTCCTCCCCGATCTCGCACTCCTCTTCCTCATCCACACCATGCCTCCCCTGCTCCTCCTCCCCGTTCTTCTCATCATCGCCACATCAGGGGCGGAGCCAGGAATTAGATATAGGAGGGGCAATATGGACAACAAGTAGAGTAGTAGGGGTGCAAGCAGTTTGTTAATCCCGACCGATCCGTGCCGAATCCGATTGGTACCGAATCCGATTGGTACCGAATCCGGAGAAAAATATGGGTTAGGATATGGTAACAAAGAATATCCGTATTTAATCCGATCGTCTTCAAGTTTGATTTCAGGTTAGTGCTACTATTTGACGTTTTATTTTCTTTTGCAATGGTAAAATAAAATCTTCCACATCAGCTATTAAGTAGTAACATCAAGTTTTTGACAGTACGTCCTCCTACTCCATTTGTTGTACTGCATGCATTCCTTACAAACAAATAGGGGTACAAACGGCTCGGGTTAATCCCGACCGATCCGGCACCGAATCCGATTGGTACCGAATCCGATTGGTACCGAATCCGGAGAAAAAAATATGGGTTAGGATATGGTAACAACAATATCCGTCCGAATCCGATCCGTGTGCACCCCTATAGAGTAGTACCAATGAACCATGCCGGATTTACCGATCCAATAGTCACATATCAGAGTAATATGTTTCACAAATTACAATGCAAAGAAAATTACATCTCTATTAACTTAAACTTAGCTCTACGACTACTACCAAGATCATAAGCCTTAATAATATCATCATTACTAATCTTTTCGGCCAATTCCTTTTCAATATAAATTATCAAACAATCTCGTAGAAATACATCTCCCATTGTACTTCGAAGTAGCATCTTCGCAAGTTTTATAGCTGAAAAACACCTCTCGGTGGTTGCAGTTAAAACAGAAAGAGTTAAGACTAATCTTAACAACCTGTCCACCATAGGATAAGATGAATCTTTACTAGTCTTAACTAGTCCACTTATTAGATCAGCAAGTGATGGTAATGCACTTAGGTTTGGATGGTTGCATACATTAAGTTGAAAATGTGACAATTGACACTCTAATTGAGCTCTTTCTTGACTTGAGAAATCAGCAGGAATTCTTTGGAGGATAATAGTTTTTTGGATGGCTGCAGGATAATATTTTTCCACTTCACTTTGGGAGGATAATATTCTTGACTTGAGAAATCAGCAGGATTATTAGGTGAAGTGTACTTTGTATTTTTTAGAGAGGCCAAACCACTAATTAAACATATGTAATTAGCTATATAATAAAAAATTAGTAGAATGTTGGGGGTGCCAGACCCCTCCGAGCCCCCCCTCCCTCCGCCAGCCACAGTCGACGCCGACCCCGCTGCCTGCAGAAACGCCACCTGCGGCGACAAGACCATCGCCTACCCGTTCTGGCTGAACACATCTTCAGCCTCCGACTGCGGCTACCCCATCCTCGGCCTCCTCTGCAACGACAACACCACTCTGATTCTCCCCGTCCAACCCCACCAGTACACAGTCTTGAGCATCGACTACAGCACACACACCATCTCCCTCGCCGACGTCAACGAGTCCGACACAACCAGCTGCCCACGCCTCCACTTCAACCTCACCATCGAGACCAACTCCTGGCTGCAGCTCACGCCCTCCGACTCCAACATCACCATCCTCTACAGTTGCAGGAAGAACGCTTCCTCGCCCTCTGCCGTGGAATTAAGCGGGTGTCTAGAACCAGAACGTGACAAGAGTTCGTACGTGCTCCTAGATGATGGGGTCACGGGTGCAGCGTACGAGTACGAGTGCGAGGAGGTGGTCGTGGCGCCGGTGCTGGATTCCAATAAGGGCATGCTGCGCGAGTATGCGGGTCGGCCTCCGGCGAACGGATTATTAGGCCATGTGCTGAGAGGTGGGTTCGAAATGCGCTACAACTCCAGCTCACAGCAGTGCGGCAGATGCGAGCGATCCGGCGGATGGTGCGGCTACCGGCACAACCAGATGGACCGCAACATGCAATTCACCTGTTTCTGCGACGACGGCCCGACAAGGGACCATTGCGGTATGTATGCCTTCTCTCCTCCCGCATTAACTTTCTTTTGTCTTTCGAATGCCAAGCGGAATCAACTCCCGGAAAGTAGCAGTTGTTAATTACATCAAGCAGTTTCCCCGTGCTTACTAGTTGCCCGAAGGAATGGAGTTTTTGTCGAAAATTTTCTAATTTGTGGCACGCTAGAATTTTACACTGTCTCCCGGCCGGTTTCGTAGAAACCTGAAGCGGCCAATTCATCTAAACCATTTAACGCACCAACTCCTAATTAACTCAATTCTTTATGCGCTAGCTTCCTGCATAAGTGTTTTCCAGCGGTCCATTAGAATGGAAAGAAGTGGACAAGTTGCAGTACCGGAGGTAGCACTGAGCTCGGGCAAGCTGAAGCCAGGGGCTGTCCTGTTCTGCCTTTGGTATCAAAATATCATTCATTCGCGAAACGGTCAGACCGACAGAGCATTAATGCACGTCATTGTTAACGGTGTTTTCGAAAGGAAAACTAGCGGTACTAGTGCAAGATAAATTGGCTTGCAAGACTGGGTTCATGGTCGCTGCCTCAACCCCGTGTTGAATGGATCGATCGCCGGTGCTTCCGTCGTTTGGTAGTACTCAGACTTTCGGTCAGTGGACTAGGATTGGTACTAAACTCAGACTAACATAATAACAATTTAAAATCAGCTTTCCAAAAAATGGTACTAAAGCCTGTTTCATGGAACTTATTCTATTCTAGGATTTTTTTACAGTATATTGTACTGATAATATAAAAATAATAACAGAAATAAAATTTGATGGTTGATTTATAAAGATATTATATAACTTTATTTCTTGATACCACCTTCTGCTATCTAGCTCTCTCCTCCTTCCTGCTAGGCGTACCGCACCGCACCGCACCATCTCTTCTCTTCAATACATTCCTCCGCTTTCACGCCGCTCCGTCTTTCGTCTGCCATTTCTTGCTTCCTATACACACATTCCTTAAACTCGATCGCTATGTCCTAGGAAGCTCACATTGATTTGCTGATCACCTCTAGTTTTCTTGCCTAGTTGCCTCGCCCCATTTCTTTGTCCTAGCTAGATACAACTCTCGTTTCTTGATCGAGCCTGTCGCGTACGCCCATTTCTTGATCCATAGGAGGCAGGGCAGAGCAGAGGCAGGGCATTGTTGATGGGGCAGCCATGACACCGCCCTTGACCTGTACCACGCGCTCGCGGTGGTGATGTTGCTGATAGATTTAATCTAGTTGTCTTTCGATCTGATAGTCTACCATTACTTTCTACAACCATGGTAGTAAGTTATAAAGGCACTTTAGCAATTATAGTCGTAAAAGATCAAAAGTCAGAGTATATTTAGAATATAGAGTGATTGTAAACGGAAAGTTAAAGTTTGTTCTATGACTACTGTAGCAGTCGCAGTCTTTAAGGGCTAAAGTTTTCCATTCTGCTAGTCTGCCTTGGTCATTTTTTTTTTTGAAACGCATGTAGTCTGCCCTGGGTAGGAACATTATCATCAGGCAGTGCGAAATACATCAGCCGTGTTAACTGAAAAGGTCTATACCTCACCATCACACCTTGCACAAGCCATGGTTCTCCTCTTCCTTGCCCTCCACATCTTCGCCTCTCATGGTCATGGCTCCCCTCTGCCGCCCACTTACGACGGTTCCATGTGCTCGGAATCGTTCAAGTGCGGCAGCGTCGACATCAGCTATCCGTTCTATCTCTCCAGCGCAACCAAAGTAACCGCAAATTACACATCCTACTCTTGCGGCTATCATCCAACTCGGCGGAGACAACTATACCGTTCCGAGCATCTCCTACAACTACACCATCACTGTCGCGGACGGCTAGAGTTTTAGTGGTCGGTACCAACTCTCTTTTTTTCTAAAACCCAATGCACCCCTTTAGTTTGATAGATCCCTAAATCCATACACGTGTGTCTCTTAGAAATATTGTTACTTAGCAATTCCAAAATGCAAAATGTTCAGGTGACACGTAATGAAAAATCGTCTCAAGTCTCAACCCGTTCTTCTGTGCACGTCAATCCATCAGGTTTGATCACAAGAGTCTCCACGGGACAAACTCGAAGACAGAGACTGTAGACGACTAGCAGACTGGCATTAACTGGCAAGGCCCTGCCAAGGAAACTCTCGCCACTTGTGAACGAAAGCAGGCAGGCGAGGACCAGCAAACCATTGCTAAGTAACCAACAACGGGATACTACTCCGGCTGACTTCGTCAGCCATGCCTCTCTTGCTACGCCACCGCCTGCCACCGCTGCTGCTGCTCCTCTTGGTTGCCGCTTCCCATGGCGATCCTTCCGGTGACAACTACAACACCTCCGTGTGCCTGCTGCAATCCTACTCCTGCGGCGGGTTTAACATCAGCTACCCGTTCTATCTTGCCGACGACACAGGAGTTATCAACCGCTACAGCAATTCGTACTGTGGTTATCCTGGCCTGGGGATCCTGTGTGAGGACGGCAAGCCCATCCTGCAACTCAACGGCACCGACAAGTACACGGTCACGCGCATCAACAACGGGAGCGTGTCCCTTGCCAACTCGGAGGTCGTCGACGACGGCGGCAGCTGCCCGAGAGTCGATCGCAACGTGACCTTTCCACCTGGCTCATGGCTGCACTTTCCTGACAGCACGGTCGATTACCTCGTCTTCTTTCTCAGCTGCACCTCCACGAGTTACCCCATCCAACCGCCCATCGGCCGGATCACCTGCGAAAACTTTTACACGGGTCCTGGGCTGTCGTTTGTGCTTCCCAGGCGCGATGTGCCCCCCGGGAACTGGTCGCAGGCGTGCGAGCGAGTCATCCAAGTGCCTGTGCTCAAATATGATGGCACCATCATCAACCCAAACGGTCCTGCATGGAGGAGCGGTGGATATGGCAAGATTCTTCGCCAGGGCTTCGAGTTGGCATGGGACCGAACGCCTGGCCCGTGTAACCGGTGCGAGCGATCCAGCGGACGGTGCAGCTACGACCAAACCGGCCAATTCGTCGGTTGCTTGTGCCCCAACGGGGGAGTGAAGGCTCGAGATTGCAGTAAGTAACGCTTTAAACTTGTTACTTCGGTTTGGAAAAAAAAAAGTTAGTTCACACCCCGTTTTCCATCCAAAAACTTACTAAGAGCCTGTTTTTTACGGCTTCTAAAAGCGGCTTTTAGCTTTTACTACAGTACCTAACTTTTAAATAAGGTATTTTTTTAAGATGAAATCTATAAATTAATTGTAGTACATGTTAAAAGTCTAACATCTGTATTAACCAAAATCGCAAGCGAGTATCTCTCTCCGTAATCTCTGTCGTAAACAGCCAAAATTTAAAAATTTCAGCCAAAAGCTATAAACCGCAGCTAAAAAGAACAGACCCTAATACTATGCATATGAGTTAGTTTGTTTTTTTTTTTAAAAAAAAGTTTGTTCGCTGCATGTGCACATCGTGATTGGGCATGACAATATCGAGCTGCTTAGCATTGCGACCAATCCATCTTTGGATGATAATATCATTTGTTTATCATCGAGACTAATTCAGAAGTGCATCATCATCATCTGCTCCTGTGCAACGATAATTAAGTCTCTGTTCCTCACTGAACAATATTAACTTACCCGTTGAGCATCCTTTTTTTTTAGAAGAAATACCCGTTGAGCATCCTGACCTGAAATACAGATAACACGTGAATTATTTCGCCGCTAGTTGGTTCCTGTTACACAATTTACTAATGAACTGGGCTGTCGATGAATAACAAGTTACCTTCTGGTTCCCTATGTATGATAAACTGCAGATTATATTATGATTTATCGTATAGTGCAAGCTTTATATTTTGTCAATAAATGCATCTTTCATCCACTCATGAGCACTTATGTTCAAAATTTTGCAGGGGATAAAAAGAAGAGAAGACAAATATGTAAGAAATATCTCTGAGCCCCATGATAGTTGTTTTGCATCTTTCCCAATTGTGTTTACCGTTCACCAAATCTGCTTGAATCATGATTCGCAAAAAACAATCTGCCTCAATCACGGGCATTTACTATCCTAGTAACCATGTTAAGTTTATTTGAAAGGCGGCACAAATTCTTGACAAATTAAATTTGGGACTCATGATGGAAACAACTATATATCTAGCCTTTAGAACACATAGTACGGTAGCTTTGTCAACAAGAATCTTCAATAACTTCAAATGCATAGCTTTCTACTGCGTGACACTACTAATTGCGTGCTTACATATTTCCACTCATTTATGTCTCATTTTTTTTGGTTATATGGTACTATAGAAAGTCCAAATAAACCAATTTTCTAGTCGATGATATAAGTTGTTTCCCCTTTTGATGACTTTTCCTGTCCTAACTGTCTACGCAGATATAATAGCAAGCGCCTCGGGCATACTTCTGCTATGTCTACTTTTCTTTGCATTTTTGATGGGCAGCAAGAAATACAGGTCCAAAAAGAGATCAAAGGAAACACCCAGGATTGAGTCATTCCTACAAAAGAATGGAACCCTACATCCTAAAAGATACACTTACGCACAAGTGAAAAGAATGACGAATTCTTTTGCTGAAAAGCTAGGTCAAGGTGGATTTGGTGTTGTTTACAGAGGCGACCTCTCTGATGGCCATCAGATAGCAGTCAAGATGCTAAAGGACTCCAAGGCTGATGGGGAGGAATTCATCAATGAGGTAGCTAGCATTAGCAAAACTTCTCATGTCAACGTTGTTACCCTCTTAGGATTTTGCTTGGAAGGATCCAAAAGGGCACTAATCTATGACTACATGCCTAATGGTTCACTTGAAAGGTATGCCTTCAATGAAAACTCTAAAGGTGAAAATACTCTAAGTTGGGAGAAATTATTTGATATAGCAGTTGGCATTGCTCGAGGACTTGAATATCTCCACCGAGGATGCAATACTCGCATCGTGCATTTTGATATCAAGCCCCACAACATTCTATTAGATCAAGATTTCTGTCCTAAGATCTCTGATTTTGGATTGGCCAAGCTGTGCCTCAATAAAGAGAGTGCTATTTCAATTGGTTGTGCAAGAGGAACAATAGGCTATATTGCCCCTGAGGTATTTTCAAAGCGATTTGGAGCGGTAAGTAGCAAGTCTGATGTCTATAGTTATGGAATGATGGTCCTTGAGATGGTTGGGGCAAGGGATAAGAATACCAATGCAAATACTGAATCTAGCAGCCAATATTTCCCGCAATGGATTTATGAACATTTAGATGAATATTGTGTCAGTGCTTCTGAGATTAATGGCGAGATCACAGAGATTGTAAGGAAGATGATAGTGGTTGGGTTGTGGTGTATACAAGTAATTCCTACCAATCGGCCAACAATGACTACAGTCGTTGAGATGCTAGAAGGGAGCACAAGTGGCCTGGAATTGCCACCGAAAGTGCTGTTGACTTGATAAGCATGGATATGTTTATATTGAATGTTGTTCACTTGTTCAAGTGTTGCACAACTGCAAATATTTCTTAGTGGTTTGCAAAAATTAAGACTTGCATCAGAAGTTGGAGTTGGTCTGCAAACAGTGGCAGAACCACGAATTGTTGACCATTTGATAAACAACAATGTACGATGGTATCATTTTGAATTTTGGATCAAACTCACTGCTAATACGGTCTCTCTTTTGTGTAGTTGTACGCAGATCATTTCTAAAAGACCAAAGAAGGCTACAGAGGGGTGAATAATGTTTTGATAAAATTTTTCAAAATATTAAATAATCTTTCACTCCAGTAACTACAAAGCTATAAAAACCAGTTTAGGATGTCAAACCTCAATCTAGAGAACATGCATTTGACTGTTCTGGAAAAACCAGCATAGGCGTTACTACCGTTGTGTTACCTATGGTACTACCACGATGCAATACTACCACTATGGTACTAGCGGTACTACCGCTCCTTGATGAACAGGGAGAAATAGCTCGAGTTCCGAAACAAAAAACAGAAATAAATAGAAACATAAATAGATTTAGAGGTAGAAGAGAATAGCACAGACGGTTTTTAACTAAAAACCGTCTGTGCTAGTTGATAATCACAGACGATTTTTAGTTAAAAACCGTCTGTGATTATCAACTATCACAGACGGTTTTTAGTTAAAAATCATCTGTAATATTTACACCATAGACGGTTTGAAAGCCGTCTGTGATGACCTCGTATCATTACTGACTCATAAATTCAGACGGCACACAAAACCATATGTGATGACGTTTTCTGAACCATCTGTAATACGATTTTCTGTAGTAGTGAACAGGGCAGCTCTGCAGAGTCATTGAATAATGGTATTCGAATACACCGTACTTCCGGTGAATAAAGTTATGTTTAGTGGGTGAATCTAACAGCAAAGCATAAGTAGATTTGGAAATGATTTGAAAATATTGAAGGCTTGGTAATCCAGTTTTGAAACCCCAAATCTAAAGAAGGCTATGATTTTATGTTTAAAACTTGTTTACAACTAAAATTGTATCCACATAAAAGAATGAATTACTTTATCCCTCACCTGGTAAATCCTTGCATGTAGCTAAATAACATTTTCTATGTGACTTGTTGAGTATGGTGGTTTGTACCCATGCCTGCTAAAAACATCAACAGAAATAGCCTGGCAAGATAACGAGGAAATCTACGAAGGCAATAAGGCAGAATTCTACGAGGTAGATGACGCTTGGAATTAAGGTTGTTCTTCGATTAGGCGTGCCTGTGACGTTCTTTTGTTATATAATGTATCTAAGGGCCGCAAGCCCCGCTATAAAACTCTGCTTTCATGCCTTTATAATGTAATAAAGTTGGTTTTTGTCTTAAGCATGTGTTGGCAATATTGTACCCACGGTTGATATAACTCGCAGCTGAACAGTCCTGGACAGTTATAAATGATTCACGACGCTCCTAGAAATGGGGGCGTTACACTCAGTCTCATTGGTACTAACATAAACTTGGCGTTCTGCCAAGCTTCTAACGTAAACTAATGGTTAAACAGCTAAAATTTACTTCTTGGCTCTTAACGAGTTCTCCCATCTCGTGGCAAACATCTGGTTCAATGGCTCAATCCCCTAGAGGCCAAGCTATCCTTTCCTTGTCGATATAGGCTCCATGATAGATTATACTAGCATTTTAAGTGCTTATAAAGACGTTGTTTCTGTAACTGGACAAATCAGATATAGCAAACCATCAGCTGAACATCCCAAACGCATAAAGCCATGCCTCCTCGTTTTCCAAGCGGTTCTGGCAATGGATGACAAAGCCGGAATGCCGCTTCATAGGCAAAAGCCGAACCATAAGATTCTTGGCGGAGGGAAAGGTGTGCTATTCTTATTCACTCTAGGCAATTAGTCTGCCTTATTTGCGTTACCATGCCCCGCTCGGTTGGACTGAAAAGCTATGGCTTATAACTGAAATTGCACTGTAGCGTCTGAAATTTCACTATAGCTAAGGTGGCTTATTTGACGTAATTAAATTTTTAAAAATTTAAAAATAGAAAAATATGCTAGCTCACCACGGACAACGCAAACGAATAGGGAAAAAACCGGCAAAAAAGCTCAAAAAAACCAAAAGTTCAGAAAAAGACAAAATTTATAAATAATAAAAAATAAGCCAGAAACTGAAGCCGAAACGAGCGGGGCTAGATTTCAAATCATGTGGAAGCAAGCAAAACTCGACAGACCAATTTCGAATCGCAGAGCCCCACCAAGGATCCCAGAAGTCATCATCTCTGAACACGCCTCCAGAGAGATGGCTTTGACAATTACAGAGTGGCGTATGCTGTATCTGTTCTTTGTGACATTGCATGTGGAAAGGATCTGAAGAAATTCCTCTTGGTGCATAATCCGCTTCTTTGCTATCTTGATAAGAAAAGACAAATCCTGGGACAATTCCGGTGCCAACACATACGAGGATTAATGCGAAGGCAGTAAAAGATCTTGGTTCCCGGCCTGCCGGCCCATTGCCACATTCAAGCGTTTCCAATCGCACGGCCGTCTCGTGCTTGCGAGGCTGTGAGGCAGCGAGCCACCCCACGCACTCGATTTCTTCCTACTCCAGCGCCCAAAGCCCGTCGCAGATAGCCACCTTGTTTTTTTCCTCCCCCTCCTCGTCTCTCTCTCTCTCGTGCGCGCCTGCCCTCCGCGCCGCGATCGAGGAGGCGAAACCAACACCAGGAACCAGGAGAGGATCGATCGCCTCCTCTCCTCCCCCCAACTCCGCGCCTCCGCCCTAAACCCCCCGCCCCCGATTCGCCGTCGCTCCCCGAGCTCCCGATGGATTTGGATCTGTGGATCTCCAACGTCAAGGAGGGCCAGCACCTCGCCGAGCACGAGCTCCAGTCCCTCTGTGAATACGTGAGCTTCCTACCCCGATTCGTTCCGCTAGGGTTTTGCTCGACCCGCGCTCTGCGCGGTCGGCGCGCGCTAGGGTGTTGGGGTTCTTAGGGATATTTGGTAGATGGGGGAAAAGAGTTGCATTTGCCGCCGCTGAGGAATTGAAGTGAACTGTGTATTGGTGGATGTGTTTTGTGTGTAACCGCGGTGTGTTTCGCTGATCATCCAGGTGAAGGAGATCCTCATCGAGGAGTCGAACGTGCAGCCGGTGAACAGCCCCGTAACGGTGTGCGGCGACATCCACGGCCAGTTCCATGACCTGATGAAGCTCTTTGCCACTGGGGGGCATGTGCCCGAGACGAACTATATTTTCATGGTGTGTGTTTGGGAGGCCTTTTTTTCTGAGCTGTGGTTGGTTGAGACGGTTTTGGATGTTGTTGTGTTGCTGAGTTGAGCTGTGATTGACTTGCAGGGCGATTTTGTGGACCGTGGCTTCAACAGTCTGGAGGTTTTCACCATCCTTTTGCTGCTAAAAGCGAGGTATTTGGTTCGCTTTCTGTTTGCAGATCGTGAACGATCATTTTCTTTGTTCCAAAGCTTTTACCTTCATGGCGCCTAGCTGCAGCTGCAGCTGCTTCACTGTGTCGTTAGTAAAATAGAATTTCACTATTATATCACCGTATCTGTAGCAGTAATACATGAAAATGGTACATAAATAACCATAGTAGCAATAGGCATTGCTTAGATGGAATTACGCTGTTGAATGATAGTACTCGACTGCTGCTTGATTATATGTCAAATCCTGTTGTCCTTTAGTAACTGCCTTTTACCTTTATCTTTCCTGAATAATACCTTGAGCAGTCTATGGGGTGGACGGGTTGTTTTAGGTTAATTAAAAGTGTATAACTATTTATGGTTCTGATACAAAGAACATTCAGGACTGGAGCTGAATAGGTTTAGGATGATCACACAGCAATTTAACTACGGTTTGGACATGTGCTTAATAGCTGAAAGAAGCGCGTGCCATGCTGGCTGAAATTTGAAATCAAAATACATTCATATATTTTTTTTCTAACTTGAACTACAAGTGTGAAAATAAAGATTGCCTCTCACCATTTTTGTTTATGAACTATGCACTCTTAATTAGTGAAATAATTGTGATAACAGTCCCTAGCCTCTACTGGTCCCATTTAGTCTTAGTTGCTTCCTTTCAGTAAGGATTCTGATTTAGAATTTTCCTGGAGCATCACTGTGTATGGCTAATGCTTGTCATTGAATTTCCCGACTGGCATTAGGTATCCTGCCCACATAACCCTTCTGCGTGGAAATCATGAAAGCAGGCAGTTGACACAGGTATGTCCTGGCATGGAGAAAGCTTTTATTTGTTATCCAGTTGATCATCTGGGATTCGAGATGCTTCTGGTTCATGCAACTAAATGTTGTATACTTGCTCTCATGATTTGTATGTCGTGCTCTCAACTCTTGCAGCCAAAAGGTCTTGTAGCTAGTTGACTTGTAAATTGCATCTCCCCCTCTCTCTCTCTCTCTCTGTGGCTTGCGTGGCACACAGAAGCACCGCATATTTGTGGCTTTCGTGTTAAAAGCTCAATGGTGCATCATGCATTAAAAAGGCATTACATGTTTATTTGATTGTGGAGGAAATGAGAATAGTAGTTAAAGCTAAAACAATCCAGTTACTAAATGTGCACACCATTCCAGGATTTACTTGTTTCATGTTCTTCATTTCGGTGGATGCACATTAGAAATGCAAATGTACATGCCTTGTGTCTGAATTTTTAAAACATTATGGTTCATAAATAGCGTCATCCGATAAGCAACCTACGTTGTCAGTTGGACAATCTGTCTTTCACATGGCTTCTCTTTTTTGTGGTTATGACTTTGTATGCTCATTTTTCTATCTACATTACATACTTGAATGTATTCAAGTGTTGCACTGTACCACAAATAGGTGAATACACGTGGCATGCTGATATCATTCAGGCAGACTAATATACTGTGACTTATCTTTAGGTGTATGGATTCTATGATGAGTGCCAGAGGAAGTACGGGAATGCCAATGCCTGGCGGTACTGCACTGATGTTTTCGATTACCTTACTCTTTCAGCAATCATTAATGGAACAGTAAGTTCCTTCGTGTAGACAATTTGTAGGCTATAAGTTCATATTTTTGTGACGAGTCATTCGTAAATTATATGATGAAAATTCAGGTTCTCTGTGTCCATGGTGGCCTTTCTCCTGATGTACGTACTGTTGATCAGGTTTGTTGAACTTCCTTTCTTCGTTAACTTTTTACAAGCATCATTCAACCCAGATGTTGTTTATGAAACTTTGCTTATGCCCAATTCTTCCCATTTTGTGGGATTTTGGATTTTCTGCCTTGTAGATTTACCATACTTAGCGAATGTAGGAAGTAGAAACATACTGCACCTGGTTTATACAACAATTAGATGGTCTGATACCAACTCTTAAGAATTTCAATTGCTGGAGAATTTTGATGATGGATTGTTCTGCTGTTATCTCTGGATATATCTTAATTTGATCAGCGAATATTCACTAGAACTTTTGAAGAAGTAAACATTCACCCAAGTGTTAGCATTTCAGCAAACCGTTGACTCTTTATCATACCTTATTTTCAGTGATTTAGTTTTCTGTCGCCTATCTTTTTTTTCTTCCAGTTTGCTATGCTAGCTTATTTGTGATATACTTCTTTTTCATAGTAAAAGATGTTTATTATCAACGCCCTATTAGAAATAGCATTGCAGGCTCATAGTCTGGAGAATACATGATTCTGTTATTGATTTTTTTATGAGTTTACTGTTGTTGTCACATGAGATTAAGAGTTGTTTCCAGGCAATGTTTCAATGGAAGTAATCATGTGATTGAATACATTTTTGTCACCAGATACGGACAATTGATCGCAATTGTGAAATTCCCCACGAAGGTCCTTTCTGTGATCTGATGTGGAGTGACCCTGAAGAGATAGAGACATGGGCTGTTAGTCCCCGTGGAGCAGGTTGGCTTTTTGGATCACGAGTGACAGCAGAGGTGCGCATAGAATCTTTTCATTCTGGATTGCCTTTTCATTGTCTCCTCACAAATTTTGTTGATTTATCCTATGCAGTTCAACCACATTAACAATCTCGATCTAGTTTGCCGAGCTCACCAGCTGGTCCAGGAAGGCTTGAAGTACATGTTCCAGGACAAGGGCCTTGTAACTGTGAGTTTCTGTTCACATATAGACTGATCAGTCCAGATAATCATAGCATCTTACTGTAGTAGTTTTCATATTTTAGTTCAATACAACCATGATAATGATGCTCGTATGTCTTGTGCAATTCTTTTTCCAGGTGTGGTCTGCACCTAATTATTGCTACAGATGTGGCAATGTTGCTTCTATACTAAGCTTCAGTGAAAACATGGTACGTTAGTGCATCTCTGGTGAGAGCATGATATTAAGCTTCCGTGTGCAAGGATTTGCTTGAGGTCTTTTGCATACACAATTATACGTAATACCTTCAATTGAAAGTGTACAGAAGTTTACGACTGAAAGTATAGGAGTTTTCAATTGAAAGTGTAAGTCACTTTATTAACAAGTACCAGAAGACCTCTGGTTACTTCTGTGAAATCGTATCTGATCTGATTTGTTCTCTGATCTTTGCATTAGTTGCACTAAATATGTCATGTATCTTATTTTACAATTATAGCTGTAAAGTAGCTGATTTGTTGCATGAGCTGTAGTTGATTCTGATCTTTTCGATCCTTTATTCAATTGTCAGGAAAGAGAGGTTAAGTTCTTCACGGAGACAGAGGAGAACAATCAGATGCGAGGCCCAAGGACTGCTGTCCCATATTTTCTCTGACTTCAATTGTACAATTTTAGAAGTCACTGTTTTAATCTGTAAGGGTTAAAGATGAACCAGATGTGTTTTATCGTCGTAGGTTCAGATCATAGTGCAATCTGATGCATTTGATTTCTCCGTTCTTTTAACCACATGTACAATAGACTATTGGGAGTGTCATTGCTCCTGTATTCCTTCTATGACACTGTCAGGTTTTGTTTATGATTTATTTTGGGTGCTATTTGTTATCCTAAACCGTAGGTGCATTTTGCAACACGCAGAGGTTTGGTAGTGTTCTATTCGCAGCCTAAGAATTTCCTTCTAGGTCACGTGCTAAGATATTTTGTTGTATAATGTGTGACGAAGAGGTGTACGCAACTGCAGGTATATGTTTTGTAGAGTAGCTTCATTCCGTATGATGAACATGGTTTAATCTTTCGGAAGCAAAAAAAAAATTGGCTGCCGGCGAAAGAAACGAAAGAATGAAATTTCGTTCAAATTTCAGAAGAAAAAAAATCAATTTTTTGATGAAATTTAAATAAAATTTGAACAAATTTTAAATAGGGCTAAATTCGATCAAATTTTAGCCAAATGAAATCTATTTTGTTGGTAAACGAAAGGGACAAAATTTCGGTTAATTCGTGAAATTTCGGATGAAATTTGTAACACTGATGATGAACCACTCTTATTCGCAAACGTCTATCATGCAAGACCCGTCGAAATTGTTATCGGCTAATGGATATGGTACGATTCATTTATGCAAGCCGAACTATTTCTTTAAGATTTCGCATGAAAGCGTTCCGTTTTTGCTACGCCAGTTACACTACATTCGGTACAGAAGTAGCATGTCTTGCAGTCAAACCAGCCACCGGCAAAATTTGGAATCGCAGCGGCAACTAGCCGCTCTCGCTAGCACCAGACACTGGCCAAACCAGGCTAAACCGAGACGGGTTGAATTTAAACCCTTCTTAGTGTACTACTATACTAGACCTGGTTTGGCACCGCTCGTTGCACCGAGGCGTCCGCCGAGCTCCCCTCGCTTAGAAAAGCTCACATGCATGTCAGGTCGTGGGATGGAGATCCCTCTATTTACTCAAGCGAAGTTCGAGAAGAAACCTAACTTTGGACGATTCTCAAGCGTCGGATCATAAATGAACGGCCCAAATCAGATGGTACGTTACCAATGCTACCGTACCTGAGCTACAGCATCTCGCTACAGTGTCCCAGTTCGATCTCTTCCTTCGTTTCTTGATCTGACGGTTAGGAAGCAAAGTCACAGCACTACTTCACAAAGTCGGAGGATCCGGGATGCCAGCTGATCATGGTAAGTCGAACAACAGATAGTGTGTGACATTAAACTACAGTTGTCTATGCACCTAAATTGGATCTCTCATGATAATAAATCCGTGGAGTCTGGGGCAATCTTTCGGCAGGCTGTTTTTTCCCCCCTCAATCCTCATGATCATTCAGGTGGGGGCGGCAGTAGGAAATTAACTTACTGTTCGTCGTGTCTGACTGACTAGCTCATTTAACAATCAGTGGTCTTTCATTTAACAGACTAAGGAGTTGTGGAAGAGTACAACCCCCCCTCAAAGCAAAGCTCTTCACTTGATTGGCACTCAAGCATCGTGTTTGGACTTTCTCTAGGCTTCGAAAATTCAACATCCTAGCGCCATCAGTTTGCCTCTTCTGCGAATAAGAACCTGAGACCATCGACCATCTTCTTATAGATTGTGTTGCGGCTAAACAGGTGTGGTATCACATTTTCTCTTGGCTATCCCTCTGCACTTCTTACTAGTTCACCGAGAAGACCTTACATGGCCATTGGACAGTCATCCATGAACTTGCTCCCAGCTTGAAGCGAAAAGGAGTTTATTCCCTGACAATTTCGTGCTAACTCTCGCTTTTCCAACCTGTCGCCGGCCGCCGGTGGGATAGGAGGGTCGGGGGTAGGTGGAGGAAGAGCGTGGGGATAAGCCGGCATCGGAGAAGAAGGCGAGAAGGGTGGTGCGGAGAAGAGAGAGGAAGGGGAGGGAAGCGGTGGAGAAGAAGACGAGGAGAGCTGTGCTGGTTGGATTCCGATCTGTGTAGCGTGGTGTAGTAGCACTCAAGAGACAAAATGTCACCTTCAAACTACAGCTGCCTCATCGACGAAACGCAACGCAAACCACTCGCATTCCTGTGGCCGAGAAAGATCATGAAAATCCCATTTGCTGTACTCCCAAGCCCCAAATGAGGTGAGGTTAACCGAATTGAACGAAAGCCGTAAATTATTCGCTAGAGAGTAGAGACAACAGACAAGTAACAACTGCCCGAGCAGGAGGCTGCGACAGGAACAAGGTGGATAAAATGTGATCAGCTCTGTTGTGTGGTGGTGAGCTCCTCTGAGCCCTTGCCAAGCCAGATAGAATTGGGGCTGCAACACTTGTCCTCGTTTACCAACACATAGCTCTCCCTTGTCTTGCCTCTTCTTCTCCTTCCAAACAGGATAAGTACTTCCAAGAAAATTTTCGATAGCTTCAATCTTGCCGCAATTCATATTTGGGAAAATTTCGTGTTTGGGCTGTTGTTACGTTGCATCCTCTGGTGCAAAATGGAGGCCGCCATGGATGAGGGCTCAGGGCGAAGTGGATCAGTGAGAGCTACAACGAGCATCTTTGGCGAGAGCATCAGCGAGAGGAAGGCAGACAAAAGCAGAGGGCATGTACTAGCCCAAGAGGTACTCTCTGGATTCGGAAACAGCGTAAAGATTTGTTACTTTTCTGTTTCTTCCGAACAAGCAGTTAAGTACTGTTCAGTTCTACGTTTCCACCACATATCATTCCTTTGAAAAAAAATTGTTGCTTTTATACCCACCTCGGTGTGTGCAGAACTTGTCTTCTGAAATCAAGCAGCTAGCGAAATCCGGTATGGACAGGCTGAATGAGCGCAAGGCTTCTGTGAATAAAGAGCGAGCCGGCGTCGAGTCCGAGCTATCGAGAGCACGAGCCATGGCGAAGGAGCTGGAGCGCCAAATCGAGCAGACCAAGGCCAAAGCGACGTCCCAGAGGTCGGAGCTCCAAGCAATGTGGGCGACCAGGACAAGGAAGAAGGGCGCCGATGAACCGGATGCGCATGCGCAAGAGGAGCGCGATGCTCAGTACGCGGAGTTGACGCTAGAACTGGACCGTGTCAAGAAGGAGCTGCGCAAGCTGAGGCTGGAGGTGAAGTCCGCGGCGGAGGCCAAGGCCAAGGCCGAGAGCGACATCGTGGCGTCGGCGTGCAAGATCCAGTCCAACCCGCGCGCCGCCGACGAGATGAAGCGGCGGGTGGACAAGGCGAACGAGGAGCACGTCCTTGTCGAGCTCGCGCGCATCGAGGCCGAGCGGGAGCACCGCGAGATAGACGCCCAGCGCGGCGCCGAGGCCGAGCGGTTCGCCAAGAACATTGAGGCCACGAGGGCCAAGGTCAAGGTGCTGCAGAAGGACGTGAGCCGCGCGAGAGAGCTCGAGGCGAAGCTCGCTGTGACGAACGCCGACGTGGAGGTCCTGCAGGCCGAGATGGAACTTGTGCGTGCCATGGAGAAGAATCACGTCAAGAACGACGAGACAGCAGAGGCTGCCGCGAGACAGAAGAAAGAAAACGCGCAAGACAAGGCGCTGCTGCAGGCTGCAGAGGCCGAGCTGGGAGCGGCGAAGAGAGAGCTGGAGACCATCAAGGCGGGCGGCTTCCAGTTCATGACGTCCATGGACCGCACGCGCACCGAGATCATGCGCGTCACTGAGGAGATCAGCCGGCTCAAGGCGCAGGAGAAGAAGGCGGACGCGCAGGTGCAGCAGCTGAACGCGAAGCTCCTCAACGCGAGGGCCAGGATGGAGGCCGTCACGGCGGCCGACGAGAGGTCCAAGGCGATCGTGTCCAACCTGACGGCGGCATTGCAGCAGCTGCGCGCTGAGACCGAGGCGGCGAGGAGGGAGGAGGACCTGACCAAGCTGGAGAAACGGTGCGTGATAGCAGAGACCGAGAACGTCGCGGCGGAGATCGCCACGACCGAGGAACGTGTCAGGCAGTCGGTGAAGGAGCTGGAGGCGGCGAAGGCGTCGGAGGCCGCGGCGATGAAGAAACTCAAGGCCACCGTGGAGAGCACAATGCAAACCCGGGCGTCGTCGGTGCCACGACGGTCAGGGACCATAACCATCTCAAGGTTCGAGTACGAGTACCTGAGCGGGCGCGCGGCGCTGGTCCGGGTGGTGGCGGACAAGAAGGTGGCCGCGGCGCAGGCGTGGGTGCAGGCGCTGAAGGCCAGCGAGAAGGAGGCCGCAACCCGAGCCGAGGCGGCAGAGCGGGAGATCAGGGAGATGGGCGCCAAGGTGGCGCAGGCAGCGTTGGAGGCGGAGAAGACGGCGGGTGAGCAGAAGGCGCTGGAGCAGGAGCGGTACGACCTGAACGCGACGGCGGAGAGGGACGGCCTGCAGTGCGCGTACCCGCGGCGGAGGTCGAGCAGGGTGTCGGCGACGTCGAGGAGGGCGAAGGCGCGGCGGTCGTCGGTGTCGGCGGGGCCCCGGAACCCGCGGTCGCCGTCGTTCACCATCATGAGGAAGAGGAAGGTGATGCCCAACTTCCTGAAGCTCATCAGGGAGAGGAGAGTCAAGAGCGCCAACTGAGCTGCAGAAACAGCCGCATCGGTGCCTGCTGCCTAGTGATGGTTTTGCATCCGTTTCCTCCTGTTGGTTGCATCGTCTCTTATATTCTTATACCATACCTTTATTCTTACGGATTTTTTTTATAATTTATTAGTCAAATAAATAACGACTCAAGAAAAACCGAAAAGTACGAGACCGAACGTCCGTTTATAAGTTTACAAACGCTGTCGTGTGTACGTGTATTGGAGTATACCTATATAAAAAAAAGCAAGCATCTTTAGTTTCACTGGATAAGTAGAGTGCAGAGTAGTCTGTATATGGGATATGGTTGTATCACAAATTTTGTTGATGTACAACTACAATCATAGCGTTTGGAAGACATGAACATGAGGGCTGAGGCATGCGTGATCGCGTGCAGCACGGCACTACAGCATCAATGCTACACATCAGGGCTATTTGCATAGAATTTTGATTTTGGCTTATAAATAGTAGCAGTTTATAGAAAAAGATACACGTGTTTGATTTTGACTGATATAAATAAAGTCGTTATAGTGTGTATTACGATCGGCTAGTAAACATCGTTTTAAAAATATACCCCGTTTGAAAGTTTGAGAGCTAGGTACTATAGAAAAACCATTTAATATAAAAGAAATTTTTTTATAAACCGATATAAACCAGTCATATCTCTATTTGAAACGGCTTTACACAAAGACGACCACACCAGCACAACGTTTAATCCCCTCAGATCGGAATAGCATATGTTTCAAGTGGAACTTGACTTCTATCTTTTAGAAATCAAAAGCTATTTAGATCGTGTTAGTTTTTTTAACGTAGCTTTTTTTCTTTGTATTATTCACGAAAATATAATAATATTTTTTATTTTTTCTCTTTTTTCTCCAATGCTGTGAAAAACTATTCGCCACTACATTATCATTTCAATCATAAATTAAAAATCAAAACCATAAAAAAAACCAATTGAAGGTGTTAAGACGGCGCCCACGGTAGAAGCTGGCCCACCGGTCAGCTACAGTATTCGCCACATAGTTCCCCACGTGGTGGCCGAACCAAACGCGGCGTGGGTTTAACCGGCGCGACGGCGCCCACACGAAAGGAGGGGTGGTGAACACCAACTCGGCGAAGCCAAAAGAACACACCAGAATCGAGGACTCCAACCGCCGGAGTCCGAACGCTATACCGCTCCTCCAAACGGCCAACCGTCGCGCACCTCGCCTCCTTCCCCCACCACGCTCGACTCCCCGTGCGCCCGCCCAACGCCGCCCCCGCGGCTCCGCGCCTTCGCCTCCTACCGCGCCTCGCAGCCGCCCCCCACGCCCTCGCGGGCCCTCGCCTCGGCGGACGCCGCCTGCCAGCAGGGGGCGAAGCCAGCGATCTGAACGGCGGACGGGCTGCACTACCCGCCCGTGCCCGGCACCGAGTGGCGGCTCGCGCTCTGGCGGTACCGCTCGCCGCCTGAGGTGCGTGCATGCTCCTGCGGTGAGGGCGGGGGGACGCTTCGTTAGGGTTGCTTTTGGTTGGTTGTTGATTTGCTGCTCGCACGCTTGGTCTGTGTGCAGGCGCCCAAGAGGAACCAGCCGCTGATGCTGCTGTCGGGAGTGGCCACCAACGCGATCGGATTCGACCTGTCCCCTGGGGTGAGTTTATCTGTCATGATGCTACTTGTGTGGGTAGATCACTCTTAAAATAGCAATTTTTTCCTTTTTTCTGTGAAAAAAACTCATACGATGTTTGATTAATTGCCACAGTTTGCTTATTGCTTAGCTTTGTCCTCATTGTTTCAAAGAGAATGAATTTGTATAATGGCATTGCCGATGCAAATCGGTATTGTTGTTGCAACTTGTTAGTTCTGAACAAATATTGTGAAGATGCAGCTTAGTTTAGAGTGACACAGAAAAATCTCACAGAACATTGTAAAAATTTTAAACAAAAAAGTTAGAAAACATATCACGGCAGTAAACATAATGTTCTAAACGAACCAATGACAAATTTCTTCTTTTAAAAAAGTTTGTGTTATCTTTATTAACATTTTCATTTTTACTAAATTTGCTATTTCTAGGATGCAGTAGAAATATTGGTTCTGTAAGACTACAAATATCGATTCTAGAAAAGTGCACAGTAGCACACGTGATGGTCACAGAGCAGATCAGTATCAAAATTTCAGAAAGTTCACATGACACTGTTATGAAGTTTGGTGAGAACAAAAAGTTATTATCTTGTATTGCTGATAGTTATGAAGTTTATATGTAACTATATGTAATTTCATGAGAACAAAACTGAGTATTTCTTTGCATAACTGATGGTATTAAGTTAGGATGCAACTGGTCAGAATTTCTTGGGAGAAGTATCCAATTGTGTGCTAGATGGCAATGTGCATTATTTTGCATAAATATCACACCATTAAGTGAAAACATAATTTTTGTTTTCAGTTTTCTACTATCACACTGTTCTGATAGGTGTTGGCCTATGTTGTTGGGTTGTTGTACAAGATTTATGTAGATAAATTTGTAAAACTTTATGAAGCTTGCAGTTAATTACAGATCGAGTCTTTTCCTTGTTACTGTTGTTTATGATTGTAAGATTTTCTTTTATGGCTTCACTTTGATCTTTGACTGTCAGGCTTCATTTGCTCGTCATATGTCTATGCAAGGGTTTGATACATGGATTGTTGAAGTGCGTGGTGCAAGCCCGAGCATGCGCAGATCAGAATTAGCTGCAGCTAGCACCAAGTCTGACATGTCCCCTAATTCTGGTTCAGATAAAGTTTCTACACAGAAAGTAAATGGTGTTATTCCTGCCAAGGATATGTCCACCTTATCAACCTCAAACTTCTGAAGTTCCAGAACTAACAGATAAGAATATGGTAGAAAAAAATACATCAGAAGAACCACAATTAGTGACAAAGTTATCAAATGCGTTGGCACTATTGGGTGTAACATTCTCAGGTTATGTAAAAGATAGTCGACTGAGAAACATAGCTGAGTTTTTTTGATTGAGTATCAGAAGTTGTTCCTGATGCCTCATTAACTAGTAGTCTCGAGGAGGTTGCAGAAAAAAAATGGGTTTGTTGGAATTGCCACAGACCGGTCGTCAGTCAAGGAGGGAGCTCCAACCTCCACGCCTAAAACAATGGGTTTGTTGGAATTGCCAGACATCAGCAATATCTGATCAAATTAGCCATTTAAGTCAGCGCCTTGTGAAGATTCTTGGGGAAGGTGAACAAAATGTTCCCCCTTGGCTATTTGGCTTGCAAGAACGCCTCTCAGCTACCATAGAAGATCTCCAGAAACAGTTGGAGCTGATTATTAGCTATGATTGGGACTTTGACCAATATCTGGAGGAGGATGTACCTGCAGCGGTTTGTACACATACTCTTTCCTGTAGAAAGATCAATCAATGATACCTTGGAAACCTCTGTAAGAAGTGTGGCAATCTTTTTTTTTTTTGTGCGGATAGATTATATAAGACAGCAGAGTGTAACAAAGGATGGCAAATTACTTCACATTGGTAATTCAATGGGGGGAAATCTTGCTGTTTGCAATGGTTTCAAAGTGTGGTATGTCTCATCAACCTGTCTCCTTTTCCCTTTTACATTAATCTTTTTCAGATAGCAAGACAAACAACATTTAATTTAACAATGAAGATATTTCACATCTTCAACCATTAGGGAGGCTAGGAAAAATGAAATATAACACGCTGACATTACATTATCATTGGTAACTGGAGTTCTTTGCACAAGCTGACAAGCATGTGTAACAGCCTTTGATTATTTTTTCATATGGAGATTTGGAACCTCTTAGTGACTTGCCCTGGTAGCATAGCATTCGGCCATTGAGTACTAAAGCAAAGGCCAAGTTCTAAGTTATGCAATAGACTTTACCACAGTATTATGATACCCCATCTGGTCTGCTTTATGCAGTCATTGGGATCTTTTCCTGTTACTGCTTACTTTAAGTAGAACTTTGTGGATATTCAGTAAAAATGAATGTACTGCCATCAGGCATTCTCTGTGATGAATAAGTCTTTGTACTGCGGTCTTTGTACAGCATCTGCTTTAGCATCTAGGACAGCTTTTGCTTTAGTATCTAGGACAACATCTCGCTTTAGACAAGATCTCGCTTTAGCATCCTTGACTAGCATCTAGGACAAGATCAAGGACAAGATCGCTTTAGCATCCTTGACTAGCATCTAGGACAAGATCTAGAACGACATCGCTTTAGCATCTAGGACAACATCTTAGCATATGCTTGGTGGTTGGCGACCTATAATATGTATCCCCAACCCCTCGGGTTGGTAAGGCATTGTGTGAGAAATAGAAAATTTGCCCCATCTCCAAGTGTCTTCCTCTCATGAGAGTAAGGATCTTGCTATCACCAACAAGAAGAGTCCAATGAGTAACAAGTGGTATCGAGCCATACTATCCTCGTAGCTCGAGCATCTCCTCTCATCTCCTTCTCCTACCTCATGGCGGCCCAGTACGTGCAGCGGCGACTCCGGTTGTCCCCGCCACTCTCCCGAGACGGCAAGGCTCGTCGAAGCGCCCCTCCACGCACGCAGCCCCCCGATGGCGCGTCATGTCCGCAGGCGGTCTCGGCCTTCGGCCGCCTCGAGCATCGCGGCGTCGTGACGGCCGAGCTTCGCCGCAGCAGCGGCGGCGTGGCGGCGGCGGCGGCCGCCGGCGGCGGCGAAAGCGTCAAGGCGGCGGCGGGGAGTCGGCGGCGGCAGGCGGAGGCGGAAGCGGCGGCGGCGGCGGAATCAGGCAGCGTCGGCAGCAGAGAGGTCAAGGTTCAGCGGCACCAACAAAGGCTCCATCTCTGCGATAGCGGCGCGCAGACCTTGAGCTGCTGGAAGAGGCGTAGAGGGCGACAGCGCGATGGCGGCGCGTCGCTCGAGCGGCGGCGGCGGCCGAGACAGGCGGACGCGCGGCGGCGCTCTGGAGGAAGCACGCACGGC
The DNA here is from genome assembly GCA_036346245.1 of Bonia amplexicaulis. Taxonomy (NCBI): domain Eukaryota; kingdom Viridiplantae; phylum Streptophyta; class Magnoliopsida; order Poales; family Poaceae; genus Bonia; species Bonia amplexicaulis. The sequence continues at coordinate 18,343,599 of CM070737.1, read as the reverse complement.
GGCGGCGTACGGTCGACGGAGAGCGCGGCCTTCACAGGCGACGCGGCTCTCTCTCCCCGGTTCGGTACCGTGGTCACCACGAGTACCAGGCTGTCGTCAGGGACGTCGTCCCCGGCGGCGGGTGGCCTACCCTCACCAAGACCAACTACGTCGAGTGGGTCGCGGTGATGAGGTGAGGCTCAGTGCGGCATATGTGGGATGCGGTCCGTGCGGCGACGTCGACTACGACCGTGATCGACGGCGCCGGATGCTCTCATCGCCGCAGATCCCCGCCCGAGATGCGCTTCGCTACCAACAAGCGGATCGCCAAAGAGGCTTGGGACGCCATCGCCGCAAAGACGCACGGCGGCGGCCGCGCCCGCAAGTCTACATTGCGGGCACTACGCAGGAGTGGGAGAACACGGCCTTCAAGCCGGTGAGGACGTTGATGACTTTGCTCTCCGTCTCAACACTCGCTGCGAAGTTGGTGCGGTTCGGCGACGACACCTACGGCGAGGAGAGAGGCGTGGAAAAGCTCTTCCGCGCGTCCGAGAAGTACAAGCGGATGGCTCGCTCGATCGAGTCTCTGCGGACCTCTCCACGATGACGATCGAGGAGGCGCGGGTCGCCTCAAGGTCGTTGGCGATGATGAGCCACGCGCCTCTCGGGACCCGTCACCATTGGCGGAAGCTCCTCCTCGCTCGGGGCGGTGGGGCTGCCGGCCAAGGTGACAGGAAGAAGGGAGCCTTCTTCCACGACAAAGCATAAGCGTGGCATCTGCGCGCAGCAAGCGCAAAAGACGCCTGTGCGGGCGCGAGGACGTCTTGAGGGTGATGACCGTGGGCGCCAGGCGGCGCCACCGGCAAGCAAAAGCCGACGAGACGACTCTTGCCACAATCGCGGCAAGCTTGGTCATTGGGCCAAGGAGTGTCGACGACCACGCGCCAGCCCACGTCAGCGCGGAGGAGGAGCGGCCGCTCTGCTCATTGCTCATGCGAGCAACGAACTACCTCCGGCGACACCGCCGCGATGGCTCTCCTCCACCTTGACGAGCCAAAGCACACGCCTCCTCGCTACGGCTCCGGCAACAACAAGATCGACGGGTGGTGCCTCGACACCGCGCCACCCATCACATGACCGGTCGACGGAGTTCTTCGCCGAGTTTGACTCTAGCGTCCGAGGCTCCGTCAAGTTTGGGGCGCCTCGGCGTGGAAATCAAGGCGTCGGCTCCGTCATCCTCATCGCAGTGTCGGTGAGCACAGTCGCTCACCGGCGTCTACTACATCCCCGATCTGCGGAACTCCATCATCGCCTTGGGACGGTGGATGAGAACGGCTCATGGTCGAGATCGAGCACGGGTGTTGCGGTTTGGGATCTTCGCCGCCTTCTTGCCAAGGTAACCGAGGCGAAAATCGACTCTACATTCTTCACGTGCGGTGGCACAACCCTCTGTCTCGGCGCTCGTCGGGACGACGAGGCGTGGCGATAACCCAGCGCTTTGGGCACCTTCACCGAGGCCTGAGGCGGCTCGGTGCCACGGAAATGGTGCGAGGCTGCCGTGCCTTGACCATGTGGGCGCTTGCGGCGTCTGCGTGTTGACGGCGGGCGACTCCCTTTCCCAATGGGCGGTTTAGAGCCAAGGAGAGGCTCGAGCTCGTGCACGGGACTTGTGTGGCCGGTGACACCGCCACACCGGGAGACGACGCTACTTCCTGCCGCTCGTCGGCGACCTCTCCCGCTACATGTGGTGATGGTCCTCGGCGGCAAGGGAGAGGCTGCGGACGCCATCAGGCGCACGCAGTCGCCGCGGAGGTGGAGTCGCCGCAGCTGCGCGTCTTCGCGCACGCACAACGGCGGCGAATTCACGGCGGTGAATCGCGTCGTCTTCGCCGATGAGGGCATTCACGACACTACTCCGCTACCGCATGACCGCAGCAGAACGGCGTCGTCGAGCGGCGCAACCAGACGGTTGTGGGGATGGCTCGGGCCCTCCTCAGCGAGGGGATGCCTACTGCCTTCGGGAGAGCGGTGGTGACGGCCGTCTACATCCTCAACCGCCGCTTACCAAGGCGCTCGACCAGGGGGCGCCAGACGAGGCTGGCATGGGCGCAAGCCGGCGGTCTCCCACTGCGGGTCTTGGCTCCCTCGCGTTCTCCAAGGAGCTTGGCCACATCGGTAAGCTCGACGACAGGAGCACTCCGGGAGTGTTCATCGGCTACGCGGAGGGCTCGAAGGCCTACCGCATCCTCGACCCTGTCACACAGCGCGTCCGCATCTCACGTGACGTTGTGTTCGACGAAGGGCGAGGCTGGACGTGGGACAAGGCGGTGGACGACGGTTCGACTTCGACTCTCAGGGACTTTGTTGTCGACTACGTCCACTTCGAGAGCCGGGGGAGCTAGCAGCTCGTCTTCACCGAGCTCGTCCACCTCGACACCTTGCTCGCCACCAGCTCCGGCGAGTGCTCCACCACCTTCGCACCGCCACGCCCACTCTTCACCACCGCCACTCCACGCCTCCCGCACCGGCCACCACTCTCCCGCACCGGCCACCACACCACCGGATCGGCCCCAACAGCTTGGTCCATGACGAGCGGCGCATGGTGGAGTTCGCTACTCATTGTCTCACGACGAGGACCGCGATCGACGCCTACCATGGCGGCGAGCCTCTGCCTCACCGCATCTGCGGGCGACCTCCCATCGGCGGCGGCCCCTCGGGCCGGCGCGGTGCGACTGAGCGGAGCCGCACCGCGGGGACGACGGCGAGCCTCGTTCCTTCGCCGAGGCGGAGAGAGAGCGGCATGGTGTGCCGCGATGCGAGGAGGAGATGGACGCCGTCGAGCGAAACAAGACGTGGGAGTGGCGGATCTTCTGCCGGCACCGCGCGATCACCCTTAAGTGGGTGTTCAAGGCGAAGCGAGATGAAGCGGCGCCATCGTCAAGCACAAGGCTCGCTTGGTGGCACGAGGTTTCATGCGGCGAGGAGGATCGACTTGATGACGCCGCGCCCGCCGCGCATGGAGTCCGTTCGTCTTCTCCTCGCACTTGCGCCCAGGGAGGATTGGCGCGTCCATCACATGGACGTCAAGTCCGCCTTCCTCAACGGCGACTTGAAGGAGGAGGCCTACGTCCGTCGTGGCGGGATTCGTCATCCCCGCAAGGAGGCAGGTTCTTCGCTGCGCAAGGCCCTCTACGGCTTCGCGGCAGCACCACGAGCCCGAACGCTAAGTCGACTCCACCCTCAAGCAAATGGGGTTCCAGCAGAGCGCACACGAGGTCGCGGTCTCCGGCGGGCAAAGGCGCAACGCCTGGCGGTGGGCGCCTCGTCGACGACTGATAATCACCGGCTCCAAGGAGGCCGAGGTCGAGGCGTTCAAGGCGAAATGAAGACCGCCTTCGGATGAGCGACTTGGGCTCCTCTCCTTCTACACGGGATCGAGGTCCACCGGACGACTCCAGATCTCCTTCGCCGCACCGCCACGCCAAGCGCACTCGAAGTGGGCGGGCTCACCGATCGCAACCCACCCACACCCTATGGAGGAGAGGTCAAGTCGAGTCGTGAGAGCACGGCGGAGGAGGTGGACGCGACGCAAGATCGGCGCGCATCGTGGGTAGCCTTCGCTACCTCGTCCACACGCGCCCGTTTGGCGTTCGCGGTTGGCTACGTTAGTCGGTTCATGCGGCGACCGACGACGAGCATCGGCGGCCGTGAAGAGGATCCTCCGCTACGTTGCGGGCACCTCCGACTACGGCTTGCACTACCCGAGGTGTCCGCGCGCGACTTCGCCGCAGAATGCAATGACCACGACAGCGACGACATCGACACCAAAGAAGAGCACAAGCGGATTCTCTTTTCCTCGGCAAGTGCCTCGTTAGCTAGCGATCGATCAAGCGGCGGTGGTGGCCTGTCCACCGTGAGGCCGAGTACATAGCGGCTTCCACCGCTCGACTCAGCGCTACGGCTCGCTCGACCGCTTGGTGATCTCCTCGGTAGAGACACGAGGCGGTGGCACTCGGGGTGGGCAACAAGTCCGCTCGCTCTCGCGAAGAACCCGTTTTCCTGAACGGAGCAAGCACATCCGGGTGAAGTACCACTTCATCCGAGGTCGCTTGGATGAAGGCGGTGTCAAGGCGAGCTACATCAACACCACGGATCGACTTGGACCCGCTCACCAAGCCTCTTGGGAGGATCAAATTCCTCGAGCTCGCTCTAGGATCGGGATGGTTCAACGTCCCCACAAGACGACGACAAGACTTAGGGGAGAATGATGAATAAGTCTTTGTCTCGGTCTTTGTACAAACATCTGCTTTAGCATCTAGGACAGCTTTTGCTTTAGTATCTAGGACAAGATCTCGCTTTAGACAAGATCCGCTTTAGCATCCTTGACTAGCATCTAGGGCAAGATCAAGGACAAGATATGCTTTAGCATCCTTGACTAGCATCTAGGACAAGATCTAGAACAAACATCTCGCTTTAGCATCTAGGACAACATCTTAGCATATGCTTGGTGGTTGGCGACCTATAATATGTATCCCCAACCCTCGGGTTGGTAAGGCATTGTGTGAGAAATAGAAAATTTGCCCCATCTCCAAGTGTCTTCCTCTCCATGAGAGTAAGGATCTTGCTATCACCAACAGCAAGAGTCCAGCGAGTAACACTCTGTTCTTATTCAGCTTTTCCATCTAACCATTGTACCTTTAGTTCAAAACATCTGTGGAGTTAACAATAGTAGTTTGATGTTACCCTTCAAGCACTTGTCTGAACTTTCGCTCCTTCTCTGTCTATGGAACTTGCTTCATCCTGGATTAATGACCATAACTAACAAGAATATCACCAAGCAAACAAGATGTGAGCATTTTTTATGGTTTCCTCTCCACTAAGAGGATATGAACGATCTGATGACACACTCCTGAAAGTAGCTGAGACATTACTGGTAATTTGTTTGATGTTGTCTTCTCATGAAGGAAACCTATTTGATGAGGATGTTTCTTCTATGACCACCTCAGTCGTAAGTCTTTCTACGACTAGATAGTCGTAAGTTGTCCTGCAGCCATCTCGTGGTCGTGAACCTTTCTACAACTAATCTATCTCCGATTGGCTTGTCTACGACGACCTGCTATATCGTGGATCTATTTGACAAGGCGGTTAGAACGTGTGCTTATTCTTAATAACCGCACACGGTATCTCTCTGACAACAACTGTTGCACGGCAAACGGGCCACCACGTCTTTCTGACAATAACTTCTGTCATACGGTTATTACTCGAAGCGTTAAGATGTCTTTTGGCACGAGACAACAGCCGTTGTATCACCAATTATATAAAAGTTGACGTCGGAGAGAAGAAGGGAGTCCAAAGGGATATCACATTGGATCCAGTCCAAGTTAGACATAGTGCAAGGCAATTCGCATTATTTCCTCTATTGTAATTGATTCTCTGAGTAATAGCTACCGGATGTATGGTTGTTATTCTCCTAGGAGAAGGCCTGAACTTGTATAAAAATTTCCATGTTTGTACTCTGCAAGATCATAGTATGAGTCTTCTAGAGTTTCCTCGAATCCAAACAAATCGTACGTAAGATTGGTGTTAAAACATCGACAGTTGTGCCGTCTGTGGGGAAGTTCTTGTAAGACTCCGGTAATTTCCTTGTCGGCAACTTCTCTTCCTTCTGATGCCATGGCAGGGGAATGGAATGAGGAGAACTGGTTCAACCTGGCCTACTACGTAGATCTCGACATCGATGTTTGCTATGACTTTGAGCAGACGGTGCTTGCTTACGATGGTGAGGCTGACTCTGGAGATCCATCCCAAGGTCTCGGAGATTGCACTGCGGGAAAGGCTGAGGCGGGATCCACATCCCCTACGGCAGTATGTCCAATGAAGGAACCAGCTTCCCCAAAGGGCAAGGATCAATCCAACCATGAACAGGACTCGCAACGCGACGATGGGCCTGCTCCCAAGTGTTCCGAGTCCCCCGATGACTGCTCAAGCAGTTTCAACGAGCCCTGGAATCTGTCATTCCGGGGATCCATCCTCAATTGGTGATTGTAGCTCTCCAGTTGTCCCTGTAGATAATGCGGGTGGGCTCCTTGCGAGTTCGTCCACATTCTCATATGGTTCAACTCTCATCGGAGACGGTTATAACCCGAAATTCCCCTACTTGGAGGGGTTTACTCCAGGCCGTGATGCGCTCTCGCTGGATGATTCTTCAAGCGAGAGGCCCTCCGTCGGAAGTGGAGATTCTAGACAGGAGGTTTTTGCCCTGCCCGTAGATTCTAATTGTTTTCCCGGAGGAAGGCCTCAGGATGCTCCCCACCGATCACGCACTGCAACTCCTAATGAGACAGCCTCAATCAAGTACGAGGATACCTGGATGGAGCTCATCTACGAGTATCTTTAGAAAGGAGAGGTACCTGACGATGATCTCGAAGCAGATCGTCTATCCCGTAAGGCCAAAATGTATACTTTAGTCGATGGGGTACTTTATAAACGGAGTACTCAAAGGGTTCTTATGCGATGCATATCGCAGAAAAAGGATTACAACTCCTTAACGACATACATGGGGGTATCTGTGGAGCACATGCTTCTTACAGAACGTTGGTCGGAAAAACCTTTCGACAAGATTTTTACTAGCCAACAATTCTCAATGACGCCAAAGTGCTGGTTAAGAAATGTGTACAGTGCCAGTTTCATAGCAGGCACACCAACCGGCTCAGACTCTTCAAACGATTCCTCTATCATGGCCTTTTGCGACCTAGGGTTTAGACATCTTAGGACTGTTCCCAAGAGCACCAGCTAAGAGGCTAGGACCACCAAGGCTCCACGGTGTTAGCTCATACCATACCATTACCACCTAGTGCCACTTCCTATCTATGCTGGACTTTGGTTAGCCACAGTGTGCGGTGGTGTTAGCTAATGCCCACAGACTCTATCCTTGTTTGATTATCTACTTCTGAATTTCTTTAGAAAAGGTATTGTTGATAATTCAGTGACTTTTCCTTGTATTGGCAGAAACTGTGAAACTAATTCCTCAGCATTTGGTCACGTACGAGGTTTTTGGAATACCTGAAGGCCCTCGCTATGCACATTATGACGTGGTTGGAGGGCGGAAGGTACGTTCACATTATCTGGTACTTGAAGGCTAAAGTTCAGTCTTTGATTCCGTCTACTAACCTTGATGCTTACTGTAATCTGCGTTATCGTGTAGGTCGTCCATGAAGTGTACCCTTGTATAATAGAGTTGCTCTCTCAACACGACGAAGTGTCTTCCTAAGTTCGCATTATTCGAATACATCACAAACTGCAACACGCCATTGTACAATGATCATTCTCCATTGGAACTGGAAGATATGATGAAATCACCAAAATGGCCATATGGTGAGGTACAGAAGTGCATTTTCTTTTTTCCCCCTCTTTCTATAAACCAAGCTTGTACTTTATTTCTTCACAACAGTTAGCCATTAATTTATCACATGTAAAATTGGCCATGTTCATTAACAAAGAGGAAGCGGAGAGGCATCAAGCGCTGAGACGACGAACACAGCAGCTGGTATCTTTGCCGGATATACTGTACTTGTAGAATTGGTGTTTCTTTTTTACAACTCTTCAGTTCTTGTTGCCTTCGAAATCAAATTTGTTGGAAATGTAATTGAAAGAACACAATTTTGTTAAAGAGACTCTTTCAGATGTGGTCATCTGTGTTTGTATCTAGCTGATGCAAATTGGCAGTGTGAATTGAGTACGGCAGGATTGAATGAAAAATCTTTCCACACACATTTCAAAGTACAATACTATAATTTGCACAAGACACTTGCGTTATACTGTCTCAGATTGTTTTAAGTCAAACCAGAGATGCCAAGGCGCAGACACCCACCATAGAACAAATTATCATCTATGTCACTAATTCACTACTGCAAAAGAGTGTATCAGAATTCAGAACCCATATATTTGATAAAAGATGGCCACAATATGGCATTTCTATCTGCAAATGCAAAAGAATGGATGGTGTGTTTATACAACAATATATGTAAAGGACTGTACAAGACACAACAAACAGAATTTTCAAGTTTCACCCAGGAATACAAACGATGCAGCCTGGAGTCCGGACTTCTTCAAGTCTTGGTGACAGCAGTCTTGCAAACTGGGCAAACATTCTTCTGAGAAAGCCATTGCTTGATGCAGTAAACATGGTAGCTATGGCCACAATCCAGCCTCCCCATCTCTTCATTTGCTTCAAACTCTTCCTGCAACATTCAGCACAATGAACTTGGTTTAAACACCAGACACTGCTGAGATAAGGAGAAGGGAATTACGGAGAAAGAGTTAAGGAGGTAAGGGCATACTTGACAAATACTGCATTTCTTTTCCATTTCTGTTGGAATTCGGAAGGAGTCGAAGGCTGGGTGCTTGACCTTCCTAAGGTTGTGAACTATCTCATCCTCACACAAACCTGTGTTAACATATCCAATTCTGTCTCCAAGCTCCAGCAACTCCTGTAAAACAAAGTGGTTGATGATGATCCATGATGATGATGGCGATAAGTGCTGTTATACAAGAGGAGAGACAGACCTCATATGTCATGTTATCAACGTCAAGGCGCCAATGCTGGTACTGATCATACATGCTCATTCTTCCCAACAACACTCTTGTATGAAACATCATGATCTGCCATATCAAAAACAGTTTAATGCAGTTTAATGAAGTTTTTTGAAACTGATAGTGCTAGCATTAAGTGTAGGTTCATAATTTCTTTTTAAGTGCGCACTGCATCCACATATTTTCTTTTTGGAAGAACTTCACCAAAGAACAATGTACACATATGCTTGCATATAAGACAGAAATTATTACATCTCTGTGTCACATCTTAGACCTTTAAATTGCTAAATGAAAAAAAAAACCACTTTACAACTAGAAAGTAAAAAAGTATTGAAAAAATGAAGATGCAACATGTTCGCATCGCATTATAAATATGACTTGGCTTGCACGAAATGGTAGCTTCAGGCCCGTGGATGTCATGTCTGGCCAACTGAAAAAGGCCTGTGCCTTTCAAAATGTCAATCAATCCTTTCATATGCTTATGGTTTCGATTTAACTTCATCTTGAAGAAGATTACATCGTAGCAGTAGGTCCACGTATGGTAGAAGACAAGAAAGATGATGAATGGGCATCTTTGAGAAGACCGATTGAAAATTGACATTACTAGCATACATAACAGTAGCGCTTGCCAGAAAGACCACAACTACTGCAACATGTATTTGTCCACGCTAGGGGAGTATGTCCTCTCTGACCAGCCGGTGATTCTTCCAGGTAGAGAGCCAAATATATTTCTATTAAAGTTTCTATTATATTCTTTCTGGATTAGATACTACAGGTTATAATTAACCACCAGATAATTGTCTTTACAACTACTTTTTTTAGGGAAGCCTTTAGAACTACCAGTGAAGGGTGGGCCTGGTGCATTGGTGGAGTCTCTCCATTGTGCGCTGGTGGTCGCAGGTTCGAATCAGCCTCTCTACAAAGCAGGGGTAAGGTTGCATAGAAAATCCCTTTCCCCATACCCCACACAATGTGGGAGCTTCGGCACTGGGTACGCCCTTTAGAACTACCAGTAATATATGTTATAATCAAATATCAATTCTTAAGATATTGTTAAACATGCTGACTTTTCAGTTCGTTAGTTTGGGGAAAAAAACTAATCATCCTAAAGAAAACCAATGTCAGAAAACAAAGGGATATCACATAAAGAAACACGGGAAAGTTCACGTCTTGTTTTTCAGGGGTAGAACCATAGAATAGCACTTTGGCGATATGGCAAAACAAGGAAATAGGCTTTCCCTGAACCAGTTAGAAAATGCCACCAAAGCATGTTGAAATAAAATGCACCTATGTCTCTTGATAGGTGCCGGTAGGGACCGACAATGCTCATGGATCTTGATGTCGAAAGATTAATTAGGAGCCATCACCAGCCAGGTGACCACATGAAGTGCAGAAGGAATTACTACAACTCCAGATCTGATTATGACTGAAGCAATAGGCAAATCATAAGAAGGATTGGTCCCCCTAAGCAGCAAAAGAATAGTTCAGTCAAGCAGAACAGCTGGACACTAATCATAAATGGTTTAAGTGCTAGCACCCTCCATCTGCCACTGAAGGCCATCATTCACGCACCAGCATGCCCATTCCTACCTATTGTAGGATCCACTAGAACAGTATGACAAAAGAGAATTAAGCCATATTATTTCTAGTCATTCTCAGGTGCTCCACCACTCCCGCCCCCGTTCTGAAATTGCACAATTAACAGCAATCGACCATTTCAGTAGCATGGCTGCTCGGCTCAACGCAAGTATCCAGCATTTATACTACTAGTCTGCGCGGAATATACAGGGAGAAGGAACTGCATGAGCATGGTTGAGAGGTCTCTTTCCATGACCACATTGCTCTCGGTCTCATTCCCTCCCTACTCCATTGCATCATAATCCCAACCGAGCACGACCGTTACATTAACTAGCGCATAATACAGATGCCAGTACCACAACTCCATGGCTGGAACCACTTAATTAATTGTGCTTGTGTAAAGCACCGGTCAGTTAAGTCTCCAAGAAGGTCATGATCTCACGTCACGTTTAGCGCACGAAAGAGGCAAGTCAACCACTTCCAACGCCCGGGGGCATTACCATACAACGCATCACGCGTTACGGCACAAAGCATGCCAGATCACGCGCTAAACTACCCTACGCAACGTAATCTTACGCAGCGCAATCGCGCACCAACCGCCCTCGCGCTGCATGCCTGTCTATCTTACGTTGGAAAAGGTATAGATGCAGGTGAAGTGTGCAAGCAAACACAATGGGGACGAGAACAAATGCAGTGTACTATCCCTGCACTGTACCTCTTCCTCGAGGCCTCCGGGGGAGTGGCGGTACCCGCGCATCCGGCGGAGGCGGCCGGAGGGGAGGAGGGCGTTGCTGAAGAACGGAGCGTCGAGGTGCGGCGGCGGCGGCGTGTCCATGAACGACGAGGATATCTGCTCCTGCACGGTCACCCTCCGAGACAAGCAAGGCCTCTGTGGAAGTGAGAAGCATGGCGTTAGCTCATCAATTTAGCAGAACGTGGCAGAGATTCCACTTCCATACAGAAGAATTCAGTATGCCCCGAAGAGAGATGCATTCCAGATGTTTAAGAAAAAATTGATCATATACCCTCCATTTAGATGGAAATTGAGGATTTACCCTCCTAGCCTACGTGTCAGTGACTTATGATGACCCCACGTGTCATTGAGATGTGGAGGGTAAATCCTCAATTTCCCAACTAAAGGGAGGGTATATGATCCAATCTCCCGATGTTTAAAGAACAAGGACTAATTAAGACTGACCGAACACAGCATTAACGACCAGTAATAATTGGTTGTCAGGGCTAAGTGGGAAATAATTGGTAAGATCGAATTTTGTTGGGCGCAAGAAGTTACAATGTGAAACTGAAACAAAAGCTTCAACCAGAAAAATCCTATATTTTGACGCAAAACTTAAATCTTTTTCCACCAACAGACAAAAAGGAGTAAAAGAAAAGCGCAAAATGACCAAACACAAACAAAAAGAGAAGAAAACTAAACTTAACACAAGGAACACCCAGCAAGAACAAGCAATCCATCGAAATGAGCAAGCTCTGAGCACGAACAGACCCAAAAAAGAACCAGATCGGCAAGCAGTAGCAAGGATCGAAGGAGAGAAGCCGTCCACGCACCTCTCTATGCGCCCTCTCCGCCTCGCCGCCCCGGACCCTCCCCACCATCTGGTGCCGCGCTACCACGCAGTCCACCGACGACGCCTCCGCGGCGAACGGTATCCCCGGGGCGCACCACACGTCGGCGCCGATCCCTCCGCCCACAAGGCCTCCCCCGCCCCTCTCCTTCCTCCTCTCCTTCCCCCTCTTCCGCCGCCGCCCGTGCCAGTCGGCCGATGACCGCACGGCCGCGGCCGCAGCCGCCCCCGCCCCGGGGGCGTACGCCTGAGAGGCCACAGCCGACGTGCAGCCCAGTCCGCGCAGCGCCGCGGAGGCGAACCCTTCCTCCGCCCTCCTCAGCCACCGCCGGCGGCGCCGGCCGCGAGGAGGAGGAGGCCTCCCCGCGAGGCAGCAGGAGGCGCCGGATCCCCCGCCGGCGCTCCGCCGTGGGAGAGCCGCCGCGGCGGTCGCCGGCCATGAGGAGCTCCATCTCCTGACGTGCTAGGGCCCGGAGAGGTAGGTGGGGGCAGTAATGGCAGTGCGGGAGCGATGCGCAGGCAGAGGGGCTCCGTGTCTTGCGCGTGCGCGCTTGTCTTTGTTGTGTAGTGCGCGGAAGACCAGAGAAGTCGACGAGGGGTGAGAGACCTGGCTGGGGCAGAGCGACTGAGCAGAAGAAAAAGGAGCGTGGTGGCGAGCCGGGGCGGGACGCGGGCGGAGCACGAGGAAACGAGAGGTGGTAATTCTTGTCTGGATTTGGTGTGGCCCTGGATTTGGGGCGACGGATGTTCTTGACGAATGTGCTCACACGGTAGCCCCTAGCCACGTTTTTTTTTAATATTGGCACCTAAACGTTTATTTTTTAAAAGAAGGCCCCTTATGTTCATCTACCACGCCCGGCAACACCTTAGTTTAGAAATAATAATATGCAAAAAATCAGATAAAATAGCATATGAAGTGTTATAAAACGTATGTCAAATAATAGATGATTAAACAAACGGGAGAGGTAGGTTTAAGGTAGAAAATCTTTGCAGGAAAAAACAACGGTGCACGAAGACGAAATCACTGTATAAGAAAAAATTACAAGCACGAGTTAATTCGACGTATCTTACATGTATGATTACAGTGATACATATATAGACTAGAGAACAGAGTCTTAAACGGAGAAAGAAATCGAAACAGAGTCGAATGTGTCGGCCATTGCAACGTCTGATATGGCTCGACGCATGTACTTTTTGGCGTCATATTTGACACAGTGTCCAACACAAATGACGAATTCGAATCACATTTTAACACAAAGAAATTTAAAAACAGTTTAATTCTCATAGTAACAAGGGGAAAATTCCATCGTTGCAATCAGGGTTTACTGTGAAGCTGTGTAAGTAGGACCGTAGGAACTCAGCATACAGTGTGTCGGTACATGGGAGTGACCGAATGGCCCATTTAGGATTTCTAAAGGACCATGTGCATATTCATAGATCTGTTCCGTATTTGGTTGGTGAAACAGAATGAGGTAACGCTACATCAACTCGTTCGAAGAATAGGGCAAATGTGGCGTGGGACTGTTTGTAGGAACACTGCGTGTACGGGCTGCATTGTTTACACGTAAGTACAAGCAATTACTTCATTTTAAAATACATGTCCAGGGCTCCAGACTGTGAAAGGGCGTGGTGCTGGTTGCCTCCTTCGTTCGCGGCGGTACACGATGCACGGGCACCCCACGCAGCGCCGTTTTCCTTGGATCCTGCCAGTGCGCACAGCAGATCTAGAAAACGCTGGAGCTGTGGGCATGTTTTTCTAGCTATAGCTTATAATTTTTTTAAATAAATAGATAAAATAGGTTATTAAGATAATATATTAGAAGCATCTTATCAGTCTTCAATTTATTTGTGCTTCACTCGTATTAATACCAAAAATTTTAAACGTAGCCATAAGTTATAAGTCGTATCCTAAATTATCATACCTGCAGTGAACCGAGTCAGGACACAACCGATTCAAAGGGGACAAGCCTACATGGTGCTCTGCTGGTACGTGCTCAATTTGCTCCTCCCTTCTCGTTTCCATCTCGTCCCTTTTCTTATGCATGCAAAGACAAGGAGAGGTCCCCTTGATTGGCTGTTCGACCTTTTCTGAAATTTTTCGGTGGCGAGTTTCGGTAGCTTAGCTAACGTGGCTTCGCTGATCTAAACTTAAGTTTCTATTCAGTTCAGCAGAGGAGTCAGCAGGCGTCACGTTAAACTATTCAGAATATCAAAAGTCCACCGGAGTCCAACGTAGCGCTCGTCCCCGGTAATTGACTCCTGCTGCTTCTCTGTTGTCTCTTTACCTAAATAAAGTTAGTAGACCGTCCGCAGAAAAAAAAAAGCTATTACTGGATAGATTATCCAATGGATGGAGAGTCGTAACCAGCAAGATAACCCAGAGCATCATCACCTGTCTTTTAATTTAACTGTGCTTTAAAATGGACAGATTGAGCTTTCACCCTGCCTGTTGAGGCTGATGTTTTTCTTATTTTGGTTATGCCTTCGTCTCATGCCTTTGTTTTTTTAGAACACGTATGAGAAGTACGTGTCTTTGTATTGAGAAGACATAAGGCAGCACGATTACGCAAGGAAGAGTGCAGCAAGCTTGTTTAATCATGCCTAATTTGGAAGACTACTGCATCAACGAATTGACCAACTATAACTTGGTTAATTGGATGATGCAGCTAAGCGCAAGGCTCTGCAGCACTCACATCATTAGGTGCAACCAAAATCCAAAAACACTGATGATTGGGGTCATGTATGGATCGTATATGATTCCGCGAACGTATGTAAATTGCCTCTTACGAGCTAGTCCAATGTCTCAAGGATTAAAAATAGATTCAGAAAAAGTTCTATAATACTCTCATGAAAAATAGATTTATATAAAAATCTATTATACTTTTATAGATCAATACTTATATTTAATTTTTACTATCATCCTTTTACTATCAGAATATATAAAAATTCTCGAATAAAAGGCACAAGAGATTGGATATTGCCAGAACTAAAGGCACGAGACGTTGGACGTCGCGAGACGGCAAGATCCATTAGGGCATCTACAGTGTATAAAAACAGAGGGTCTTAAGCCACCTTAAGGTCGACCTTATACATTACATGGGTGACCTTAAGCAGGCCATAAGCAAAAAAACCTTAAGACCAGTCCTCAAGCTAAAGATCTGGCCATAAGCATTAAAATACATTTTTTTCTTTATCTGACAAGTGGGACCATCTTAAGGCCTAGTGGGTTATATACATTACAGCATTGGCCTTAAGGTTTAGATTGGACCCACCTTAAGACCTCTTAGGTTATATACACTATGGATGCCCTTGCAGTGGGCTCATTAGCGCAACTATATATATCTCTGACGGGGATCTCATCCTGCAAGGGATTGGGGGAAAGCAACCTTGTTCCACTCTAATAGGCCGGCCCTACGTCTATATGCTAACGGCACGTTCCTATCTACATTTCAAATTTTCAACTTGGTGCTCTTTTGAAATCAATTGGCAGTCGTAGCATCCAATCATTCCATCGGCAAATGTAAAAAAAATTGCTTGCATACCATTGTGCACACGGTATGACTTATAGGCCCTGTTCTTTTCAGCTTCTAAAAGTTGTTTTTCGGCTTTTCTACAGTAACTAGCTTCTAAATAGAATATTTTTTTCAAGATAGGGTCTACTAGTTAATTGTAGTATATACTTTACTGACTTCATTTATATCAGCAAAAGCCGCACATGAATTTCTGTTACTCTGTAATCTCTCGTACAAACAAATTAAAAGTCATAAGTCATGACCAAAAAGCCACAAGTCATGACCAAAAAGAACAGGCCCATAGTTTAAATTTTTTAATTCTAATCATTTGTGAGAGTCGATATGTAAATGAAAATAGTTACATACGATTTTGGTTGGTACAGCTGAACTCATTATATTTTTTACTATAATTTTTCTGTTGACCTCGCATTAAAAAACTATGGTTGAAAATTAGTTACTGTAGTATAAGTTATAATCCATAAATGGGAAAAAAAAAGCACCTCAAATGACGCTGCTGCTATTATAATACCATTGCATTGTTAATTGTGTTGGGGATTAGACTGAAGAAATCTCTGCCTTGTATTTCTGTCGACTGATTACAAAGGACAGAAACGTAGTAATCATGCACGGTTTAAATATGGACAGATTATTGGAACATGAAAAGATGCATCGGTAACGGATACTGCTACAGCCTACTACCTCTCGTGAGCGGTAGAATGATTCGGGGACTGTACAGGTTCCAAGGCAAAGAGCGCCGAAAAGGCCAGTCAAACGCAGCAACGAGCCATTCGTAAGGAAACGCTTTCTTTGAACTACTGAACAATGAACAGTGCCTGCTACCTTTTACTGCATGGTCGCCTGGGCCT
This sequence comes from Bonia amplexicaulis, assembly GCA_036346245.1. NCBI lineage: Eukaryota > Viridiplantae > Streptophyta > Magnoliopsida > Poales > Poaceae > Bonia > Bonia amplexicaulis. The sequence goes on along the minus strand of CM070737.1, from coordinate 18,327,489 downwards.
CCACGTATATATGACTAGGAAAAAAGGGGCGCAAGGCAGGCATTCGATATCCTGCAAAAATAAGGGCCAAAAATACAATGATTAAAGATGGTTTAGGAGGGGTCTGTGCAATGGCACAAGTCCATGATGCATAGTGCGCTTGCCGAAGTGATGCAACATAATTGTGTGTTGCATGTCCCCCCTCCTTTTGTCTCGAGACATTTCGAGAGCGTCCAAAAACTCTTCACATGCTTCGATGGATTGAGATGGAGTATTTTTTTGGGTGTGTATATGTATCATCTGGATGTTTTTTTAACAATTATCTAAATTTCGGACCGTTGGATTAGAGATTCAACGGTCCCCTTTTCTTTGGAGGGGGCAGATTTTTTTTTTGAGGGGGGAGATTTTTTTTGGAGAGGACGGAGAGAATTCGTGACCGTTAGATCTCTAATCCAACGGTCACAAATATAGATGATAGTTAGAAAGAAAATATCCGGATAATATTTATCAATATTTTTTTTGTTCCCTTTTAAAAAATAGAAATGAGAAAAAGGGACATTTTTGTGTGTAGATGCTGAGGTGCAACACATGACCGCATCCCCTCACCCCTTCAGCGTGTCCGGTGGAACTAGCATTGATTCCTGCACTTCTTGATCTGTCGTAAGGTTCACAAGGCACTGGTGGTGAGCGTTGAGCGTACTAGCGAGTCGTACCCCATTAGCACAAAAAGTGTGTCCTTTTACGCCGACGGAGACCGTACATTCCCTGGAAAACGAGCTCGACGCCATGCAGATGCAGGCAGCCTGTGATCTAGCAGTAGCTAGGCGAGAGAAACGGTAACAAATAATATATTTTATTTGATATTTATATATGAGAAAATATAAATATGGTAAGTAAAATTTGTATTCGAAAATATTCGTATTTATATTCAAGAATATTTGCATCCGTATTTGATTTGTATTCATATTCGAGACTATTCGATTTGTATTCGATCCGTTTCCTATGTCTAACCGGTCAAAAACCGCTGAAAAACAAGCAAAACTATTAGGAATTTGTTCTTATTAGATTTATTACAGAAGTTGTAGGAGAATATTCGTATTCGACCGAATTAAGTACATATTCGATTCGAATTCATATCAGTTACGACATTCGATTCGTATTCGTATATGATAATATTCAAATTCGTATTCATTTTAAAATATAGATTCGTATTCGTATTTAAGGCTATTCGATCGTATTCGATCTGTTTCCATCCCTAGTAGCAGCACAAAGGTACTCCACTAAACCACCCGAGGGATGTGTTCTTTTGGGCTCTAACTTATGGCTTATGGTTTAAATTTTTAAATTCTGATTGTTCGCTAGAGGCAATACGCAAAGAATAATAGGTGTATGTGATTTTGGCTGATACAACTGAATTCAGTATACTTTTTACTACAATTTTTCTGTTGATTTCACTTTAAAAAAACATAAAAATTAATTATTATAGTATAAATTATAAGTCACATGATATAATTAAAAAAGAAGTGAGCCCTCGCCAACGTCTGCATCCTGAAAAACCCGGGGAGGGCATCTTGTGCGCATATGCGTGGCAACATCCCGCCAACCGGTGCACGGCTCAAAAACACGTATCGCCCTGTGCCACTGCTCACTCGCTCCTTGTGCGGTTGTGCTGCCTGACGTCTAGTTCGGCTTTGGCAGCTCACCCGCTCCTCACGTTTCCAGTTCCCCTGCTTTGGTGTCTCGCCCGGATAGGGACTTAGCAGGAGTTTTTTTAAAATTTATTTATTATTTATTTGAAAATATAGAAATATACCCGCGTTTTAATTTGTTTACAGAAATAGGCTCCCATCACTCAACAGCCAGGCAATGGGCAGATAGTAGCTCTATCGCTGAGCGACAAGTATGCAGTCGCCCATATATACGTGGTCGAACCGACGTGGTCGACATAACGTGATGGAAACAACACGATCGACCAGCGTGGTCGAAGCAATGTGATCAAAGATTAGGGAGTGGTCGAAGAGAATAGCGTGGTCGAAGATTAGTGATTGGTGAGAGCACCCATCGTCCAAAAGTTGGGCAACTGGCCTGCGTGCCGCTCGGCCCTTGGACGAGAGGGTCTAGTCGTTCAACGGTTGGTTAGAGCACCTATCGTCCAAAAGTTAGGCAACTGACCTGCCGCTCGGCCCTTAGACGAGAGGGTCTAGTCGTTCAATGGTTGGGCGGCTAGAGGCTATTTCTGTAAAAAAAAAATTAAAACGTTGGTAGCAGATTCCTTTAGGTGTGGCAGATGTCGGATAGTGGGCGTTACAGTGAACGTTCTACAACATATTTTATGCTCGTATCTAAATTAAATCTTGTATCAAACTAACATAGAATAAATACAATGTACTAAACTATGAGCATAGAGAGCATATATATTATAATAATTTTGTATATAAGATTAATGTTTATTGTCTGGTTTTTAGATCACATTCCATGATATGTTTCACTCTCTTTTCATACTCTATTATAACGCTCGGATACTTTGATGGTCAGATTAAAAGGCAAGGAATCAAGGATTACGAATGGATTCTTCTCGGATCAGAATTGAGGCCTGATCAGAATTTAAGATGAGATATTTTCGGATTAAAAGGCAAGGAATCAAGGCGTATGGGGCAGGTGCTGGGAGGCAGTGGGAGGGTGGAGGAAGGCGGCGGAGAGGAGTCGGCCGAAGGAGGTGAGAGACCATGGAGAGAGAGAAAAGAAAAGATATAGGAGAAACATGAGGGTTGAAGTCGGACGGGGCTTCCCTGCTCCCTCTGGGTGCTCCTGTCTGTGCACCCAAATGCGTGAACGGCTGTGATTTCTTTGAGTTCCACAACTTCTTCATCCCTCGTAAGAAAACGAGGAGCAATGGCAGTCCTTTGATACAGCGACGACGGCCAGAGAAATTCTATCAAGAACCTCTCGATCTGCTGCTGCTCCACGGTGAGGTAGGATTCGGGGTGTTCGTCCAACTCGTTGTTGCGTTTGGCCTTTCCAATTCTGGCCCTTTTTTCCCGGAATTCAATTGATGATAAGTGAAAAAAAAGTCTTGGGAGATTGGAGCATTTGCCCCATACATAAATATGGAATTTGATGATTTATTCTATTTGTCTCATTGACATGTGGGTCAAAAGATTCACATGTCAATAAGACATCATAAGGCAAATCATCAAATACAATGAAAGGTGTGACAAAAGATCAACTACCTCTATAATCAACCGGCAAGAGTATGAGCAAAAACGACATAGGTCCTTGTCTGGTTCACAACACGGCGGCGAGCATGACCTTCCTGTCCCCCTGCTCGCCAAGGTGCACAGGCTGCCAGTGCCCGAGTTGCCCATCTGTGTTCGGACGAACCATGGACGCCTCCTTACCAAGCCACTGCTGCAGCTTGCCTGGCTGCCTGCCTATAACTGAAACGACAGAATTCCCACGAAATGGCCCATTTACAGCCCACTGAAAACGCGTCTCCTAAGGCCGGCCCGTTTTCTTCGACAACAACCGCACCTCCGCTCCGCTCCGCTCCCCTAGCGAAGCCAACCAACCAGCCAGTAGCAGCACAGCACGACGACACATGCAGGGAGACGACACGTGTCCTCGAAGCTCCAAACTGGACATACATGGCAGCATGGTGCAGTGTCATGTATGGCCCTGATGTTGGCGCCGCCAGTCCTCCGTGTCTCCGCCCATGGGTGCTTCAGCCTTCGCCCATTTATTGCCAGCAGTCTCGACATAAGATGACGTCGACCTCGGTTCATCAAATGCCTGCCACTGCTGCTGGTCCTCTGCATGCACATGCTAGGCTGCCAGTTGTGCTGCTGAGTCCAGTACTACTCACTGATATAAGTCTGAAACCTACCATTCGATCAAAGAGACGCTAAATTTGAGAAAAACTAATGTTAGTGGACTATATATACCTCTATTAAATGTCGTACTATAACTATTCATCCATTCTTTCATGCATATTCCACATCACAGAGTATGAAAACACATACTTCTCATGTGAGAATTTTGGGAGCATGCTTCTATATGATCAATATTTGAATTCAATAGCCACCTCACTTGCTCTTAATTGGAGCATATATGTGATAGTGCTCATGTCCAACAAAGAAACATGAGCTCAACATGGCCTGAATCCTAAACGAGGCTCCATATACTTATCATCAGCATCAGCCAAAAGTGGTTGTTGCATCCTGGTGACTTCAGCCTTTCCTCCTGTACTGTAGGATCGCTTTCTGCTTCTGTTCTCTGAACTGAGTGAGTGATTACTCTGCTGTTGTGGCTCATCTTCGATGTGATTCAGGTGACGAACATTTCCATGAGTTTACAAGGCAATGGGGTTAGTTGAAACTCCATTTCTTCCATCTACATCTGTCACCGTATCACATTGCCCTGGCCTGAAGGTTCACCTTGCTCCAAGGAAGTCACGTTGCCCTGGCCTGTAAGTCTTACCTTGTTCCAAGAAAATCACGTTGCTCTGTCTGGCTAGTCGGACAGACTGGAGTTAGTTTGAACTTTGAATAAGGTGATAAGGTTTGAATGGATCTACTCAGCCATCTAGATAACACGACCAAATTGGACCTGCCCTCGTAAACTTAGAACAGACAAAAACCTGCGAGCTGAACGTTACCTGACACACCGACGTGCGACTTACAAGTTTCAATTTTCTTAGACCAAAAGATGATGAGAAACTTGATTTCAGATGAGCCAGATCTGAGTCTTTGGCTGATCGTCAAAAAGAAGAATCCTATCATAATATGATAATTTTGTGACGCCGTTCTTTTAACTACACGACAGTTGAAAAATTGGAACCCAAACTGTTCTTTTCTTTTCACATAATCAACTAAGTTAGGCAACAAAAAGTAGTAGTTTGTAGTATAAATGTAACTTTATTGCAACATCATATTTGTCTCGACTCTTGACAACGCCATGTTGCTCTTCTCAGCGAAGGATGCAGTTTTTTATTAGTCGGAATTAATCATGAAGACAGCAGATAGATGATAGTCCAGTGTGGGGCTTCAATTCAATCAAATTAAATAGTGGGCGACTTATCTGACAATATTTTTCAGCACATTTGAATAGTTTGTGGCCACTGAAAGCACAAATCGTAGCTTTCTCTGGCACCCACGTCATCGAAAATTCAATGATGTGTCCTTGTGAGGTCTCACAGTAAGGCTATGTGAGGCAACCCTATGAAAATGACGAGTATTTAACATTATTTTTATCTTGCTTTTATTGCTTAAATTTAATTTTGTGAATTTGCATCTTGACCTATTGCTTTTTGGAGCTCGCGGTCTCACCAGCCCACAGGCTGATCGGCCATTGCCTGGAGGTCAGACCGATGATGTAGTACTGGCCATTTGTTGGCGGTGGCTATTTTCCAAAGGATGTCCTTTTGGGGGTTTTTTTGAGCTAAGACCTGTTGCGATAGTATTGACATTATGTTTGCGGTATAACCGGGGTGTAGCGGTTTGACCGACTTGTGCTTGGTGGTCTGATTGGCTAGGTGGCCGTGGTCAGACCGGCCTCTATTGTTGAGTGAGGTTGAGTTGGGTTGCTTTGCTGTTAGTTATGATAGTGTCCATGCAATGTTAGTTATGTGGTTTTCATGCAAGTATAGTTATGATATAGGACTATGCATGTGATTTGTTAATTGAGAGTCAAGTATATGTTATTTATGTTCGGATCAATGTCTTGGTCTTTAGTGCTGTTAGTTATGGCGGTGTGTATGTAGTGTTAGTCATGGAGTTTCCATGCAAGTGAGTCATAGTGTAAGTCTATACATGTGTTTTGCTCATTGGAAATTAAGTGCATGTTATTTGTGTTCGGATCGATTTCTTTGCATTTAATATGCATGTGCTTTGATGATGGATTGCGGCCAGCGGCAAAACCGAGGTTTGTTGATCGTGGAATGTCATGTAAATCCTGGTGGGGCATCATTTCAAACCGAGAGCACGGGAGAAAGACAAGGGTTGTGAAGAGGTAGTGCATACATGTGGTGTGCCAATTGGACTTGTGTGTTTCAAGTGGTGACGTTGCTCCGCACAGGCGTATAATCTTGGCGGCAAAGCGTTGGGCATCACGGACTATGGTATAATGTGATGTGCCATAAGACTCGGGCATTTCAAATGGCGATGGCCTCGGCGCAGACGTACGACCTTGGCGATGAGATGTTGGGCATCGCAACTTCGTTGAAAACTAGTGGGTGAAAATTAAGGAAATTGTCTAATACCGGGCAAAACCGCGGTGTTGACCTAAATGGTTTAGGTCACGTCTTTGAGGATTAAGTGTTTTATCGGGCTTGTAGAGCCTTCTAAGTTGTGCTTTGAAATATATGCAAGTGTGTGAGAGTAAAACCCATTTATGTGTGGGTTACTGGGTTTCTTCATTTGTTAGTGGTGTAATTTACTAAGAAGTAGTTGATTTGGTGTGAGGTGGAAGCCTTCATTATATAAACCCTAAGTGTGGAGAAGGAAGATAACACTTAACGCTTAGGATTTGAGAATTTGAGAGATTAGGGTTTGGGTTTTCTTGTGTTGGAGCCTTTTGTATGTGTGCTATACGCTTAGAGCTTTGCCATTCTGAGGGAGTTGCTGTAAAACATTCATCTCGAAGTGAAATAAATATTTAAAGTTTGCCCAAGTGAGTTGTGCAGTGAATAATTTCTTTTGTTTTTGATTTGCTTACCTTTCTTGTTTGGATTTTTTCTTCTTAATATTTCCTAGTGTTAAGGGCATGTAAGAGTTAGAGATATCTTTTAGAGATCATATCACATCCATCTAGGCACCTTCTATTTATCTCAAGAGAGAGTTGATTTTGGAATTTTGCACATGTGAGAGTTTTGGCTTTAATTCATACTGTGATCTAGTTAGCTATGATATGTGAAAATCCATCCATGGTCATCTAGATCGTCAAGGACTCACGAGTAAGAACAGATCAATGTTTTCCTCTTTTATCTGATTTTGGTGCAACTCTCTCCTTGTTTTAGCTAAAAGTCCAAACTTTGGATTGATCTTCACGATCCATGATTGAAATAGATTCTTAACATCATAGAGAGTATTTGCGCCAAGTTTCATTGCTTTTGGATTGGTGGTTTGAGAGTTGGAAGTTGTGCTTTGAAATACGTGTAAGTGTGTGAGAGTAAAACCCGTTTGTGTGTGGGCTACTGGGTTTTCCTATTTGTAAGTGGTGTGATCCACTAAAGAGTGGTTGGTTTGGTGTGAGGTGGAAGCCTCTATTATATAAACCCTGTGTGTTGAGGAGGAAGATAACATTTAACGCTTGGATTTGAGAATTCGAGAGAATAGGGTTGGAGTTTTCTTATGTTGGGGCCTTTTATGTGTATGCTCTAGACTTAGAGGTCTACCATTCTAAGTGAGTGGCTGTAAAATATTCATCTCTAAGTAAAATAAATATCTAAAGTTTGCCCAAGTGAGTTGTGCCATGAATACTTCCATATGCTTTTGATTTACTTGGCTTTCTTGTTTGGATTTGTTTCTTCTCCATCTTTCCTAGTGTCAAGACGTATAAGAGTTAGAGATGTCTTTTGGAGATCATATTACATCTATCTAGACACCTTCTTTTGTTTTCCTCAAGAGAGTGGTGGTTTTGGGATTTTGCTCTTGTGAGAGTTTTGGCTTTAATTCGTACTGTGATCTAGCTAGCTATGACATGTGAGAACCCATCCAAGGTCATCTAGATTGTCAAGGACTCACGAGCAAGAGCAGATCAATGTTTTCCTCTTTCCAATTTTGGTGCAACTCTATCCTTGTTTTAGATAAAGGTCCAAAATTTGGTATTGATCTTTATGATCTATGATTGGAATAAATTTTTGACATCTTAGGGAGTATTTGTGCCAGATTTCACTGCTTTTGGATTGGTGGTTCGAGAGTTGGATTTTTTCTTGGATTGTGTGTAGTACTGTTTGCACTATTCTTCGACGAGCCGTCAGACTGCCAGGACCGGGCGGTCCGACCAGGGTGTGGTTGTACCGGGGTGGTCAAACTGGTGTCCCAGGCGGTCCAACCTCCAAATGGTCAGACCAACGAGTTGCCAGCGGTCAAACCGGTCTGAGACAGGAAGTCTCGATGGATTTTGGCTCTTGGATTTATGGGCTTGTGAGTTCATTCTTTCGCTGTGTGTTGTTGTCGATACTTGAGGGAAGATTTTGAAAGAGTCATTCACTCCCTCTGACTTGTCATACCCGATCTTGCACTGACCAAACTAGATTGACCTGAATTAATATCTCAACAAGCCAGTATCCAAATGTATTGACGAATAATCCAGGGCCGTTGAGACGAGGGGCAGAGATGGGCCTCGGGCCGGTTGGGCAACGGCCCGAGGCCTAGTGAAAATAATAGAGCAAACTTTTTGTAAATATATCTAAAAAAATTGTTGCACAATGTATAGGCCCGAGTCTTCCCGGTCGGCCCGACACTATTCCCTACTACTGTTTCCCACCGCCCAAATACCAAGTGAGCAACTACGAACGGCCCAAATACACGATACGGAGCGACGTCTAACCCTAGCCCCAATCTCGGCTCCCGCATTCCCTCGGCCTCGACTCCGTCTCGCGACACCTCCACCGCCTCTCCGCCCGCGACTCGGCACTCCGCCGCCGCCGCCCAGCCCCCACCGCATCGGCCAAGATCCTCTCCCCGCGCCGCCCCCTCCTCCTCTGCGCTCCCGCCTCCTCTCCGCCGTGGCCCCGCCCGCCTCTCTCCGTCGCCCGCAAAGACGCTTCGCCGCTTCCTCTCCGCCGCGCCACGCCCGCCTCCTCTCCGCCGCCCCCCCGCCGCCTCGTCGTTAGCCCGCCGCAAAGACGCCGCGCGACCTCCTCTCCGTCGCGTCCGCGACATCGCCTCTCGCCTCCTCAGCGCCTCTCCGCCGCGACGCCGACCCCGCCTCTATTGCTCACCGCCGTTCGCCGCGACGTGCCGACGCCGCCCCCAATGCTCACCGTCGTCCGCCGGTGTTGGCTCCCGGTGAGCTACTGCTAGTCAGCGCCTCTCTCTAGTTGCTTCTGCTCTCTTGCTTTTTTTTCTGATAACATTCATCGATATACCCTCTGTTTCCTGGGGAAAGTGGAGTTGATCAGTTGGTTGAGATTATCAAGGTGAAGAGATTAAGTGCATGAATCCAAACTACACAGAGTTCAAGTTCCCACAAATTAAGGCTCATCCATGGCACAAGGTAATCTGCACATAATGCCTTCCATACAAAATGGATGCAGGGTGTCCTGGTTGGTACAAAATGCACAATTGCTGTTCATTTTGGTACATGCTTTTGGAATAGGAAAATCTATTGACTTCTGTGCTATTAAATTGTGAAATATTTATTGAAATAAACATTGGATTTTATACAGTAGGGCCCTCCCCTACTGTTTCACATAAAAAACATATAATTACATTAATAAATGAAAAATCTAATTGGAGCATTGCCATTTACAATTTCATACTTTCATTAGTGGTGTCAGGCACGTTAATAATGTCCATGCCATATTAGTTATAGACTTATAACTCCTTTAGTTTTAGGCCCGAGGCTCTGAGGAATCCTGGCTCCGCCACTGGTTGAGACGTACATGTCAAGTATTAAGATTTCTTTGGTCGTCTCCTTTCTAAAAACCTAGAAGAGAATGATCAACTCTGATCCATGTATGAATCATGTTGTGTATATCTCGGCTGATTAGTTGGTACTCTCTATGTTCAAGTTTATAAAGCATATTTTTGAATAGTCTTATCCATAAATATAGGACATATTTCATATTTTAATGCAAAATTAGTGTAATGTTTCCTTTATACCCCTAATAAATATCCGATTTTACTTTATGTTCTCTATATGCATGCATTGAATATAGTTCTTAGAGATAATAATTAGGAGTAATTTAGTCATTTCTAATATCTCTTTGATCTATGTGCCAAGAGATAATATGTCTTATAAACTTAGACGGAGAGAATACTATCCAACTAGTAATTATTTTATGTTTTTACAGAGGTGTATCACTCCCTTTGTAGTTGCGCTTTAGGGTCACAAGATCCTTGTGTTTGCACTGGAATCTTGTGTCTGCACTGGAATCTTGTGTCATATTTATTCTCTGGTGTGTACAACTATTGGCAACTTTAATAGCCAAAGAAGAGAAGTAAGGTCAGGAAAAGAAGGATTGATGCAGGGGAATCTACAAGTTAGTCATAATCTGTGTAGTCAGTGATGCGGGGTGCCTGATCTTCACGATGTAGGGTCGATGATGATAACTTGGATCCGTGTAACCTGACGAACCGATGACGCCAACCACTGTTAGAACAACAACCCGCGATAAAAGAATTTTCCCAACTACACGCTCATGATCTCATCTACCTGACCACCAAGTAGACGTATCGCTGCTCCTACGAACCACAAGGAAGCACAAGAACAACGGAAGGAACTCTCAAGAAAATCGCCCAATTTTCAAAGGCAGCATGTGGCATAAACCCGAAAATAAGCAATATTAGCTATCTTGAAAATAATGTGGTCTGACCCAAAGGTTAGTATTACAAGGCTTATATAGCCCTAAGCACAGTCCGTAGGACCCCCTAATCATGTACAGCTCAATCTCTTATCGTATTAGACTCGAACTTCCACAAAAAAAGGAAACTAAAATCAATAGCGTCACTTTGTTTTGGTTGTGGCAGTCGATCCCGAATGAATATGAAGATAAGTCATCTTCCGTTACGTAGTACTTGAAATAAGCTTTCCAATAAGTCCAAGATCACCTGAATCGGGCTCCGTATGCGAAAGTTATTGCCCTTTAATCACAAGGAATCCCTTCAGATCTGCACTGAAACAGTCATGTATGTCGTTATGACCATGTTGGTAAATGTTACAACCATGTTGAGGTTGATTTCGACTATGACCATGCCCTCTTTACGACTACACCTCCTCTGTTGATGTTGGCTTCGACCATTTGTACGACCATGAGTAGCAGCCATAACTTTCATAGTTATCCGAGCTTCAAACAGGATCGGACGGTCTGGACAGCCGAAACCATTTAGACTGGTCCAAACGTTCCGATGCAATCGAACAGTTTGGAATGAGTCTGCGGTCGTAGAAGTCATAGTTGTAGCAGCGCAGTAGTCGTAGTTGTAGCAGCATAGTGGTCGTAAGTCGTAGTCGGTGATGTGGTCGAAGATATGGTCGATGAAGCCGTGGTCGTAGACACTGTGGTCGTAAACACCGTGGTCGTAGGTACTGTGGTTAAAGACATTGTGGTCGAATGGTGTGGATAGCACCGGAGCGTTCGGATTGGTCCGAACGTTCTGAAGCCGATCCTACAGCCCGAAGACGATCGAACGGTGCCAACTACGTCCATAGTCGTTTGCCTGATCCGGAAGTCATCTTTGATGCTGATTGGACTCAATCGAACGGCCGGAGGGAATTTTGTGAGCTCGAGTGGTTGTGTGACCAATCCGACATGGCAGAAATGGCTCGGACGTGTCTTTCCTTGCTTGTTCTGTGTGTGTTTCTCCTTCATTAGTTTTTTCTTCATGGTTTTAATTCCAAAAGCTTCACAACGTTCGGATATTAGAATGCACAAAAAATATTTGTATAAGGTAGTAACCAACTCTCACATAAGTTAAAATCAAATACAATTAAAAGCCAATTTACTTATTAATTAATTTTTTTAGCTCGTACCAGTTGGCAGCTCACGAGAATAAAATATCTTTGCGATGTCCTCATCAGTTAGGACTCTTTGATACGTCTTGTCTGGCAGCTGTTTGATGCAAGTTTTGTGAAAATCGCAGAGCACACAGAAGGCGAAAAGTAGGCAGCAACACGCACATGGCTTCAGAAGATTCGGCGAACGAATAATATTACGGATGGCAAACAGCTTGACTCGCATGTTAATGCGCGTCTAGAGCCAAATCAAGTTGTACGTTGAGCAGTGCTGTATACGACTGACCGAATCATGGCATGAAGTCCTCAAATTCAGCCACCAGTTAGATTATTAATTCGTAAGTCCTATGTATATGCATATGTTGTAAATTGAACACATGCATCTGTCTTAGGGCCTGTTCTTTTTGGCTGCGGTTTATGGTTTTTGGCTGAAATTTTTGAATTTTAGCTGTTTATGGTACAGATTACGGAGAGATCGATACTCATTTGTAATTTTGGTAGGTACAAGTGTGACTCTGAAGTAGCTTCTCTTATGGGCAAAAGGCTAAGCATCGAGATCGATGAACAATGCGTCGAAGTACTCACGGAGTTGGTTTGATTTGCATGGTGCATTGTATCGTAGTAGTGCTCACGGTTTGGTTTACTGGTGAAACTAGATTAATTGAGTGGGACAAAAATACTTTACAGGAGTACAAGAAAATTGTGCTTAATTATGCCTACTACTCTCTTGTGTATATATATATATATATATATATATATATATATATATATATATATATATATATATATATATATATATATAGCAACAATTATTAGGACTAGAAAATTAATGGATGATTTGTCGGAGTTAAACTGACTAGCCACAACGTCGTCGTTTCGAGCGCATTTTCATCAGCAGCACATGCGACTAGCTAGCTAACATTAAGGGTTTTTTTTTTATCAACTCTCTCTTTTGTACAACAAATTACACGGCTTGACACTTGACACGGCACTGCTCCAACTAACTTTAGTTTCTGGATTTGAGTTGTGGCTATTGAGTTTTAGCTAAAATTGTATTGTAACGGTTATTAAATTTTTCTGAGTCATTCAATTAAAAAAAGAAAAAACATCGTTATATCTTTACCGACAATATGAAGAAATAAAGAAAAAAAAATCAAAAAATCAAAAAATCAAAAAATCAAAATAAAAAACCGCAACGTTTCAAGTGGTTTTTGACTTTGACTTCTAGTAGCCAAAAACCGAATCCACTTGGAGCGGCCTCCTGTTTGTACTTTTCCTCTTGGAAAAACCTCCCCATGTTTGTACTTTACTTACGCTGCACTAATCCATGGTCAACGACGTCGTACACATGGGTTGATTAGAGCATAAGGATACGGTGATCAGTTGATCATGAAGATGTAAAGTGGCGCGTCAACTGTCAGCTCATGCATTACCGAAGAAAAGTATGTGCATGCTGCATATATCTACGTACCTTTCCGCATTTTTACACCACAGCGCCATAGTATTCCATTCTGGCTGCTTTTCGTGCACACATTTCGTTACCTCAAACATTTCCACGACGTGTATCTGAAACTTGCACATGAAGCGAGAGAGCGAGACGACTTATACGTTTACTGTATCCATTAATCCACAGTATGTACGTACCAGATGCACACGCTACAGAAAATACACAAGCGGTACAGTGCGTTACAGCGCGAGGACAAAATAAACAATGGAACCAGTAACCAAGTTTGATTTATTTTTCTCTCGCTCTCGTCAAAAAAAAAAAAACGCTCGTGGAGAGGCAGCTTTCAAACGGTACTGAAGCGAGTGCAACCGTGCTGATTAAACAACCCAGCGATGGAGCCTAACCATTTGACCAAGCTTGCCTTTGATGAGCTGCAAGATGCCGATTAATTAGGCAGCATGCATCAGCCTGCGAAGTTTGACTGACCAATGTCCAAAGCGGCCAATGGCGTTGCAGTATGTTGTGCTAATCTCAGATGTCCATGTCCAGGTGGTGTTTATCCGTCCCCAAATATTTTGCAGTTAAAAAAGCGAGCTCGAGTACACGTGGCATGCTGTTTGTCACACCTTGCCTACCCCCTAAGAGCCACACAGCGGATTAATTAATCAGAGCGAACTTTAGTTGGCGGTTAAATATCTCTCTGCATTGCTTCTCGATTCGGCAAGCTGGGTAGAAGAACAGGTCAGTTTGTCGATTTCACAATGCAACTTTGGAGATAAGCTAGCTAGGTGGTCTCCACTCTTGACTCCTGTAGTTCTTTTTAGAACATCGACTCTTGTAGTTTAGCCCTAAAACTTTAACCAAATCGCATTTTTTTCAGTTGCCTCCTGAATTTACAAGGAGGGCTCCTAAAGCGCAAGGGCTCACATGCAAAACATCCACGTTGGAAGACCCAAGGAAAACGACCTACCATACAATTCCTCGAGATCTGAGCCAGGGCCAGCTGGTCAGGGTAGTATACGGTAATAAATATGCGTAGAAGGCAGGGTTGACTCGCCATAACGGCAGCCCCTCCACAACGCAGAGATTGCAACACATGTCTACTACACTCCAGCTACCGGTCCTCGAGAAGATCCGTGGTGCATGTTTCTTGCACTATTTCATTGGCTTATCGATCACCGCGAGGAAATTAATTGGCCACTGGCCAGCAAGCGGCCACACAGCGTCGGCGACGACCGCATAGAAAAGAAAATTTAGCTGCAGCTTTTGTGCCACTTGCGAGGGAGGCCAGCAGGAAGACGCAACGAAAGCGTCTACACACGCAGCGTGTAAAAGGTTTACGCTTTGCCGCTTGCGAGGGGAGGCCAGCGGAAAGACGCGACGAAAGCGTTTACACAACGCAGCGTGTAAAAGGTCTACGAGGGTGGAAGTTTAGAAGTTGTAGATTTATATATATATTTTGAATAGTTTATAGGAATAAATGGTTTTAAGGGAATTTGAGTTATGGGATGATTTGGTGACCTAGATCAATGGTTATATATTGTATGAGATATGTTATTACTAATGTGGGTTAAGTTGTGAAGAACTTGTGATCAGAAACGATTTCTTTGTTTTTAGATGTGGAGGGCCACTTAGAGTCAACCATGATCAATAACGAGAATCGGGGCTACGCTCATGGCCAGAACGATTAAGGATGTCGAGTGAGATGGATGAGCTCAATCATGGTATAAGTAAAGTGAAAAATATTGAAGGGAAGTTCGAGCGACTGGTTACACCATGTAGTTTGGTCGATCTAAGTGAGGCGTGGTCCCGTTGAATTGGAATGAGAGAAATTTGTCGATGCGTGGATAAGCTAGTGGTGTACCTACACGTAACAAACATGACGATTATTTGCAATAAAAGGAGATAACGGCTAAGAAGAGTGTTTTGGTAGTTCATACCTTCCTATCATCCCTGGGTGACCTCTCATCCCTGGACGATGTCCTAACAACCAAACATGTCCTAACCATCTACGTCTCCTTCTGTTGGATAGTAAGGGTCTTCTTACCTCAAAAGCTAGCCAATGAGGTGAGAGACTCCTCCACTTTTAAGTTAGGTCCCTTATCCTTTCATAACCAATGTGAGACTATTCCAACAATTTCCCCCTTCACACATTGGTGTCACTCAGCCCTTCACCGCCCCTTCACCGTACACCGACGGTCCCTCAGGGTCACAGTCCATCAGGCATTCACACACTAGTGTTCATTGGGCCATAGATGTTAGAACCGGACTCTGATACCACTTGTTGGATCGTAAGGGCCTTCTTACTTCAAAAGCTACTCAATAAGGTGAAAGACTCCCTCACTTTTAAATTAGGTTCCTTGCCCTTTCACAATCAATATGGGATTATTCGAGCACCTTTCTTTCCTTCTCATGCTTGCTTGTCCCCGGTGAGGCAATTTCGACAAGACTTTATTGGATCTTGACTTCGGTGAGGCGGATCCAGCCGGATCTACAGGCGGCACAACGACGAAAAAGGAGGGAGGGGGAGGAAGAAGAGGTTCGACGACGACAATAGTAGAGCATAAGGATTTTTGGTGGTGAAGATCCAGGCATGGCGTCGATAGTTGATGGTGCACAGTTGAGGGATGGGGAGGTGACAGGCGGCGGCGAGGGTTGGAGAGGGTGGCATGCTCGGGTGGTTGGGGAAGTTGGTTGAAGCTTTGGAGAGGAAGAGAGGTGGGAGAAGGAGATAGAGTTATTGATACTCACATGTTGGTCCCGTGGTGAAAAAATTATGAAATGTTGTTGTGTTTATTGCGTGGGCCAATGCTAAGAGACAACCTGTTGGAGCAGTCATCTCTAACATTGTTGGTTGATGAGGTAGACAGACATAGAGACAAACTATTGTATATGCCCTTATGCAACTTGCTTGTCCCCATGTTGCCCCATGCAGATTATTGTTGAAGCTGGCAAACGCTAGCAGCAGGAGCCTCCCTAATCTCCTTAAGAATCGTGTATGGCTGCGTCTCTATCCATACGTGGCACTAGACCTGTGAGTTAGGCTGGGCTTTTCCAGGCCAACCTAAGGCCCGGTCGGCACGGTACGGCCCAAGCACAACATGAGTACAGCAAGTGGCATGGCACGAATGGCAGGTTGTGCTGAGCCTGGGAAGAAGGCCTATCGGGCAGCACGGCACAACATGACCTATCGTGCCATGCTCAGGTCGACATGAAAGTGGCACGGCGGGCCAGGCAGCACGGAGGCACGACAGTGGCCAGCGGTGGGGAGGGTAGGACATGGGAGTAGATGAAGAGGGGGAGAGAGAGCAAGGCCTTGCATCGTACCGTACCTATGACACGATCCGAAAAGGCAGTATTCAGTGATGGTGTAGCCAGGGACAGTTGGATCTGGCGACGGCGCCAGTGCTGGGGAAGAAGCGCGTAGGGTGACCGGGGACGGTGGTAGTGTTGTCCTTGAAGGCCTGGCCCGACTGGCACCATGGACAAGGATAGCTAGATCTAGCATCAGCGCGGCCGGGAGGGCGAGATGTATCAGCGCTGATGGTGGTGTCGGTGCTAGGGAAGAAGCACGCAAGGCAGTCGGGGATGGAGGTGGTTCTATACTTAAAGGTCTAGTCCGGCTAACACTAACGCGGCCAGGGATGGCAAGATGCGTCTGCACCAACATTGAGGAAGAAGCATGCAGGGTGGTTGGGAACATCGTTAGGGCGGTCGAGGATTGCCGGAACTGCTCTCCCACTCGTCGTGCCACCACCCTCTGCCGATCGATGCGCCACCACCCTCCAGCGGTTGCTGCTCCATCGGTCATCATGACACCACCCACCACTAGCCAGTGCTTTTTGTTTGGTGGGAAGAGAGAGAGAACATTGTGAGTGAGGAGAGAGAGACATGTTGGGGATTTTTGTGGGGAGGGGTCCTATTAGTGGAGTGGAGTCCTAAGGGGATAGCATCAATCAGCATCAACACTTAGCATGACAGGGGCACCGCTTGGGCAACTGTTCCTAGGGCGCCTAGTAGCTAGCATTGAGCCGATAATAAGATGGAGTAGAGACTAGAGAAGCAATGGGCGAGGAGGGAGAGTGGAAATGGTCAGGAACCAGTGACAAAACGGAGCAGAGGAAGAAGGTAGAGCAGCGGTGGAGGTTGAGAGACAATGGGTAGATGCAATGTTCTCCTCCTCCATGGCTATAAAACCCACCTCCCCTGATCATTTCTTCACCAGCGAAACACCAAGCTTATATTCTCTCTTTGCTATGCTCAGTTGTCTCAATAGTTTGTATAACAGAAAGCTTGGTGGCAGTATGCTACCAAGGAGTCATAGCACGAAGGCGATGATAGGAATGGCCAAGCTCTGAGTTTTTGAGAATTGGTAGTTACTAATTCAGGTTGGCAAATTGCTAATCATTTTTAAGAGTGTTTAAGACCTTTTTATAATGCAACTAATGTTCTATCCAGTGTTTACTATCCTACCTCTTGATTAGTTATAGATTTTATTTAGCTAATTACAGATAAGTTAGCTAAATCTAGAGGGGTTGCCTTTTAGGCCATGCTGCTGCAGCAATGGAAAAAAATATGTTAAATTTTTTGGATTTATTTCACACCTACATTGCTTTACTATCATTTTTTTACCTTACAAAAAAGTTAACAGGTTTGCAGTTTGGTATGGAGGGAATAGGTGAATGCCCCGGTCTTGATTTCTCTGAAGCTTTTGAACATATTGAAAATGAGTTTTTTTTTGTGTTTTTCAGTTGTATCATGACAAGCTTGGGAGCAATGCGCGATCAGAGGACTGACAACAGACATAATAAGGTAAGACAAGCTTGATAAACCATTTGTGAAAGAATCTAAAGGGCAAGTTTTGTTCTTCATCCTCTTAACCTCAGGTAGCCCCTAAGTAGAATTCTGTCTTAGAGATGAACCACTATTTAAGCATGATTTGTAAACACCAATCCTGATCTTGCTGGCGAAAGCAAGATAGACTTGCTCGAGTGATAAATAAACAACAAGCAGATATTTCCTATGCTGTGCCATTTCGCATGGGATGTTCTACTGGTTCCGATGTCCAACATCTCTTTGGAAGCGATGTTTAGCATGGTAAGGAGAATAATTAATGAAATGAGATTATCCCTCACACGCAGGATGGTGGAGGCAATCATATGCATCAAGGACTGAGAATTGGCTAAAGAGCGATAACAACATCAATAGGAAGGTCCCGAGATCATGCAGGCATACACTGATCTAGAACGCATGAATGATCTCAACATTGTAGAATAGTTAGTATGTACGTATGTTGTTACTATATTTTTCCCTTACCCTGAGAATCCCACTTTGAGGCATAAAGTTTTCAATGAGGCAGTAATATTGTATTTGTAAAATACCAAGAAAATTTTACTTTTACCCCAAATATTTACGTGTCCATATTTTTATGCAATTACTTAAATTTTAATTTTTTCCTTTTTTTTCCTCCCTTTCCTCTTTCCCACATTTTTCTCCTCTTTTTCTTGTTCCCTCTTCTCTCTCCTCTCCGTTTTCTTTTCTTACGTCGGTGCCTCAGGTCTCGTTGCTGACCATGCACCATTTCTGGCTCTCACTCTCTCTCTCTCCTCACATCCTCTCTCCCTCCATTGGTCACTTACTCACCGTCCACTGCTCGCCAGTCCTTACTCTCTCTCCGTCTCTCTCCACTCCCCAGATTTGCGCTTCTACTCCTCCTCTCCATTGCACCGCCGCCACCAGCTGGTCCTCACCTTACTAGCCTCATTCACCACTCATCCACCAATACTCAGCCTCCCCCACTACTGCTCCTCCTCATCCTCCGTGCCACTGCTGGTTATCCCCCCACCCCTTCCCCACTGTAAGATCGATGAGGCTGACTAGAGAGGGTGAATAGGTGGTCTAAAAATTCTCTTTTAATTATTATTAATTTCTATTTGTCTAAACCAAATATATAATGCAGAAGTTTAAATCCAATTGGTTTAGTATAAATAAAGCTTAAACCAATTAAGTTCACCTAAATACACCAACACCCTGAGGCTATGTCAAGATTTGCAATCCTAGGATGACAAGCAATTCATTTAATTATGAATGTAAATTGCTTGAATGTAAATTGAGCATAAGAAAACAAACCACAATTGACATGGTTGCTTTTTACCGTGGTGTTCAGAGACTTACCAATCTCTCCTAGTTCACGTTGAGGTAAGCCTAATTGAATTGGACCGGCTCTATGAATTAGGCCGAAACAACTCAATCCACTAGTGGTAGATCTTCCCGCTTCGGATAGGTGAGCTCTAATCTTCACACTTTACAGGGTTTTCTCACAACCTTCTTTGAGAAAATCACCGCACACGACGCCTCCAACGCCGTCTAGGAGTCAGCAAACTCCAAGAGTAATAAGTCAAGTCCCTCGCTTGACTCTCACCACGTGCAACGAATGCACAAGCTCGAGTGGACAGTCAATCCACCTATAGATGCAACACATACAATCTAGAGCCTTTTTCCTTGCTCACAAGGTGTAACACGTGTACAATTGAGAGGAGGACCACACACTAGCTCAAAGGAATAAAATAGAGTACAACAACCTTGCCCCAATCGTCCACAAGGGGGTATTTATACCCCACATAGTGAAACTAGCCGTTAGGGACTTTTTCTAGGAAATCCGGTAGTACCGCAACTGCTCCCCTCGCAACGGTCAGAAAACTAACCATTATCAGCAAAATTGGCAGCAACTGCTCATGCGGAAGTTCTGCCATTCAAATCTCGGTACTTCCAATTTCCAGGAGATGAAGCATTTTCAGCGCGTGCTCTCTAAAAAAATGTACCGCTGGATTTTTCAGAACTTCCAAAGTCCGGTAGTACCGCGCAACACATGTCGATACTTCCGGTAGTGCTCATAGTGAAATTCACCTCTTCATGAATGAGTCAAGCCTCTAGTACGTCTCCAAGTACCTATTAAGTATTTATGCGCATTTGGTACCCAAAACTTAGTTGATCCCATTAATGTTAGTCATAATAGATTTAGGCACCCAAATGACCCTAACATTAACTTTGTGTGAACTAACATCTCTAGCAAAAATATTGTCATTTCTATCCTTTCTAAACAAATAATGTTCCTTAAATAGAGATATATTAGGAATGGTACCTTTGGGACAATCCTTACTAAAGAGTTCCTTTTCTCGGTAATTGTAGCAAGTTAGGCAATTGTTGCCCCTTATTATCTTCTTGTCTTGTTCATTACCAGTTTGCCTCATTTTTGATCACTTCGTCTTGTCGTCCACCTTGTTGAGGCATTTCAAGGCAAAATGACCCTTCTCATTGTAACCATGGCACTTGATATATTTCTTCGTGTGTCTTGCATTGTACCTTGTCTTGCTTTTCTCCTTCTTGGAGATGAATCGGATACCTCTCTTGTCATTTGGTTTTCTTTGATTGCTCAAGAGTTTGTCAAGATAGGTCTTCCCTTTGTAGCACTTCTCCAAGTCATTGCTCAATCTTGTAACTTGCGCCTTGAGCTTTTTGTTTTTCTCTACAAGGTTAGTCTCAACAAGTATAGAGAAAATATAAGTATCTATTTTTTAGCAACAAGGCATATCAATTAAATCATCACAAATATGCTAACTTTAGATGAATTGCAAGAGCTAGGAGCTACACATGACATATCATCTATTATATTACATGCAATGCCTACATCCACATTAGTTTTAAAATATTTTTTGAAAAGAAGAGACTCATGTTCTTCTTTTAGCTTATTATAACCATTTTTAAGATAGACATGATTATTCTTCAAAATCTTACACTTAGTCTTCTTCTTCTCAAGATGTTCATTAAGCTCTTCTAGCATATCTATCAACTCATCATAAGAAGATGTATTATTATCATTATCATTATTTACCTTCTTGTTACCTTTTGCCATGAAGCATCGAGTTGATATGGAGGGAATTGTGGATTCTTCATCATCGGAGCTAGAGGTTGAGCATTCTTCTCCGAACATCCACTCTTGTATGTAATCCTCATTGGTTGATGTGGATATTTCATATTTATCTTGAATTTCATCCACATATCAAGAGCGCTCTCAAGGTTATATATTATGTTGAACACCTCTACACTCAAAGCACTAAATAAAGCATAGTTGCTTAAGCGTCGATATGTGAGCATTTTTCTTTCTCAATTGTTGGAGAAAGATGATTCAATAGAGGAGAAAAGCTCACATCTACAATCCGTCATATTTTAGGACTCATAGCCTTATAATAACATATCATGCGGATTCTCCAACTATCATAATTTGTGCCATCAAATTGAGCTGTTTAATCCAGGTGCACTATATTCCTCGTCGCCATCCTTTACTCTCTAGGCGGTGAAGCCTAATAGATCAGAGACCAAGCTCTAATACCCTTGTAAGATCGAAGAGGCTGACTGGAGGGGTGCTTAGGTGGTCTAAAAATTCTCTTTTAATTATTATCAATTTCTATTAGTTTAAACCAAATATATAATTCGGAAATTTAAATCAAATTGGTTTAGTACAACTAAAGTCTAAATCAATTAAGTTCACCTAAGTGCACCAACACCCTAAGGCTATATCAAGGTTTGCAATCCTAATATGATAAATAATCAATTTAATTATGAATGTAAATTGAGCACAAGAAAATAAACCATAATTGACACGGTTGCTTTTTACCGTGGTGTTCAGAGACTTGCCAGATTCTCCTAGTGCACGTTGAGGTTAGTCTAAAAAAAATTAGACCAGCTCCACGAATTAAGCCGAAACACCTCAATACACTAGTGGTAGCTCTTTCCCGCTTCGGGTAGGTGAGCTTCAAACTTCACACTTCGCCGAATCTTCTTACAAACTTCTTTGAGAAGATCACCGTACACAATGTCTCCAATGCCATCCAAGAGTTAGCAAACTCTAAGAATAATAAGACAAGCCCCTTGCTTGATTCTTGTCACGTGCAACGAGTGAACAAACTCGAGTGGATACTCAATCCATCTCTAGATGCAACACATGCAATCTAGAATCTTCCTCCTTACTCACAAGGTGCAACACATGTACTATTGAGAGGAGGACCTCACACTAGCTTAAAGGAATAAAATAGAGTCCAACAACCTTGCCACAACCAGCTACAAGGGGGTACTTATACCCCACACAACGAAACTAGCCGTTAGGGACTTTTTCTAGGAAACCCGGTAGTACAACAACTATAAACCTAGAACTACCGCTCCCCTCGCAACGGTTCAAAAAACTAGCCGTTATTAGCAAAATCGATAGTTCCGTCATTCATTTTCTGTTACTTCTAATCAACAGAAGTACCGCTCCACTCATGTGGAAGTTCTGCCATTCTAATCTCGGTACTTCCGATTTCCAGGCATTGAAGTGTTTTCTGCGGGTGCTCTCTGGAAAAAACGTACCGCTGGATTTTCCAGAATTTCCAAAGTCTGGTAATACCACTCACACAGAGTCGGTAGTAACGACGTCCGGTAGTACCGTCCAACACATGCCGGTACTTCTGATTATCCTAACAAGTGCATATATTTCAACAAATCTTGCAAAATACATTTGCAAGTTACAGTATCATGCACACAAAGATCAATCATGATTCCTAACAAGTTACAGAACATATTTTCACACTTTTAAAATTATGACACAAGGTATATGTACATGGACATAATACATTTGCATAACACATTCGCAAACCTAAGTCACATGCTATAAGAATTATGTGTGAGATTCAACCATTTGCAAAATATACATTTGCAAACATAAGCTTCGTACCATAAAGAGTGGGAAATATGGACTTCAAACACTTGAAAAACACATTCGCAATGTATAGTTACATGTTACAAGAATTCAAACACATGAGGTACAACTATTTACAAAACGCATTCGCAAATATAAGCACCACGCCAAAGAGAACTGGAGTAGGTAAGGTTGAGTTATTAACACATGATGAGACTCAAACTATTAGACATGACCTATCTTAACATATACTAGCAATCAGGTCTTTCAACCAAACATCAAGATTGGTAAAAGATTAGGAACACATCTTTAACTCCAGCTGGTTATATCTTTACCTTGATCAACCTCTTGAAGCTTGATGATGCACATCTTTACTTTAAGTCTAGGTCATTGTCACTTGAACTTCATTAACACATGATGGATCTTCTCTTAACTTGATGATCAACCCATGATCGTCTCCTCTTGGATACGCATCAATTCATGATGCATCTTCTTCACTTGGACTTCGTCAATATATGATGAGTCTTCACTTGATTTGATGATCAACACATGATCATCCCAAGTCATTCTCACTTGTGGAACCTAACTTAGTCATCTAACTCAAGGAGAATGTTAGTGCATAAATTAATTGTCGTCAATTAGTAAAACTTCACCATTAACTCATACTAGAGGGACTAGATTCCATAATCTTTTCTTTTTGGTAATTCATGATAATTTCAACAAAAAAATAAAATAGAAATTAATTTACGAGTACACAACATGTGCACAACACTTGTATACTCTAGGATAGGCTTCTCAAGCAATTAACTCATTTTGTGTGTGAGTGTTTATCTTTAAGATTAATTGCTAGAAAAGCTTATACATCCGGTTGTCATTAATCATCTAACTATTAACACATAATGGAGGAACTAGATAACAGCCCGATTATGAGTATATATGAACTACACAAACTATATATACTCAATGGATATGTTTCAAAGTAAAGATTCTTAATATGTGGAAAGAGGAATATGTATCAATACTAATGAAGCCTCAAAACATATGGTGAACTCATCTAAATGTGTGCATATAAGAATATATAATGGTAAATATATGCACATATTCATTTTAGACTTTTCATGGAGTTCAATCTATATTTTGGATCCGAGGAATGCAATAAGGTATAACAATGTAAAGTGGAATGCATATCTCTATAATTTCACATTTTCATCCAAATGAGACTAAGCAATATCATAATCTATAAACAAGTTAGTCTCATAATTAAATTTATCATTATCACCAAAACCAACTTAATGAAGCTTGAACTTACAACCACCGCGGCCCTCCTCTTCCCCTCTGCCTCCCCTAGTGCCGGCAACCCCTCCCTCTCTCCTTTCTACCACACCATGTCAGAGTCCAGGCCATCTGATCCGACTTGAACATAGCCACCTTCCCACTCGCATTGGAGCGGTTGCCACTCTTCATCCTCGTCACCCAAAGTTTGTGGGATTTCGAGCTTGAGATCGAGCGGTGAGAGAATCTGCTCTACGGCCCCAATGCTCGCTTGGGGAGCTCTGGATGGCGAGCATGCATTCTGCACCAACCCATGCTACTATTCCTGCCTTCATGGTGGACGGGAATAATGTCGGTGCCTGAGCTCGATGGCATGGACACGACGAAGGTGGCCGAGCGAGGATCCATAGTAGGTGTGGTCGTGGCTGAGCGAAGCTTGACGGTGGTGGCACTAGGGATGTAAGGTAGAAGCAAAACATGAAGATGATGAAGGTGGCGGCCGCTGCCCCCACCATCATCTCTGCCGCACCATCGTCTCCACCGCTTTCGCCGATGTCCTCGTCACCACCATCGACCCGTTGTCACCTCCAAGTCAATAGGACTAAGTTTGGATCAGCACGGCTCGATGGCAGCCCGTCATGCCCTAGGCCGTCCCTAGACCTTGCGAAAGGTGAGTGGTGCAGGTATGGCATAACACGGTAGGGTGACTGTGCCGGGCCTGCATGGCCCGATGCGGCCCAAAGCCCACTGGGCCTGTGTCGGCAATCACGACCTAGCTGTGATATCTGTGTGGCATCCAACGAAGTCTACCTTTTGGTGACTAGGCCTGACCCACAAATAAGTGGATCATCTCGAACTATATTCGCCGTTCATTAATGCTCATCTTGTTTTATATTATACTTTGTTTGCCTATGTCCGGCCTCTTGCTAGCTTCTCTCGTATCTTATATAGCCTTATAATATTAACTTATGCTTTAGGCATTGATGTGAACACTTGACTTCTTGAAACGACTTTTTATTCCTCTCGCTTCTGTGTTGTTTTGGATAAAGCAGGGGTCATGGACGTATCACAAACCTCACTCCTCTTGCTCCCGTCTCACGTACGTTTTTTCTCACTTTTACTATGGTTCGCCCCTCCTAAAAAAACACTCTTTTTAGTCACTATTATTTATTTTCAACTAAAAAATATTAGCCACAGTAAAAAACTAGCAGTCCCAACCAATATAAACCTGCCATTAGATTTGGACGTAAGCAGCTGCATAAAAGTTGCATGTGCCGATCAATTTAATAAAAACAAATTAAACCAACTGATATTATTCCAGAAGGGGAAAAAGCAGAAGAGAAGATGCCATCTATCTTGTCGCCGATGGCATATCATTGCCTCCTAGTCCTAGTCCTACCGATTATTCTTACAGAAACCGGCCACTTCGATCCAAGATTTCACCGGCTACCTACCGTTTGCCTCTCTTCCTTGCCGCTCAAAACCGCGAAACCAACGAAACATTCCGTTGGTTTCTGAAGTCTCGTGAGCGACGCATGATGTGATGCAGGGTTTCTACGAGCTGAGCGCACGTCGTCGCCCGCGGGTGCAGCACCGATCAAATCCTCAGATGGCCGCAATCCTACCTCAGCCTAAGCTGGAGACCTGCAAGCTACAAAGCATTATACTCGTAGCTGACGGCAATGTGTTGCATATGTCAAAAGATCACGCCTCGCATGCAGATGATTAAAAGACAAAGGTACGAACAAACAAGCATAAATGTACTACTGATTGGCCCTAGCCATCTAGCTGTCAGAGGAGGTGATCTTGAATTTTAGACACATCTAGCCTTATGATATCACAAAATTCCAAATTTAGCTCTCATTGCAAAAAAATTTCAAAAGTAACCCTCTTTCCGACCGCGCGTTCATCTGGGGACGACACGTGGCCCGGTCGTGCGGTCCCGGACCGCACGACCGCACTATAGCTGGGTCGTGCGGTCGGGGACCGCACGACTCAACTGTTGTCCGCGCCGACCGCACGACCCCGTGTGTTGACCGCACAATTTGTTTTTCCGACCGCACGACCCCGTGTGTCGACCGCACGATTCGTTTTCCCGACCGCGAGATTCGTGCGCACGGTGAGTCGTGCGGTCCGCAAGACCGCACGACCGATGAATAAGAGGTCGTGCGGTCCGGGACCGCACGATCGGCCACGTGTCAACTCCGAGAGAACGCGCGGTCGGGAAGTGGGCTATTTTTGGAATTTTTTTGCAATGGAAGTCAAATTTGGAATTTTGTGGTATCACAGGGTCAGATGTGTCCAAAATTCGGTGATCTTATCCCCTGTGTGTTTTTAATCTTTTTTTAAATAATATGTTACTCTGTTTCTCGAATAAATTATTTTTTTATAAAAATTAACAAGTACGAGACTTGTTGGTGAAGCTCTTTATTTATTGTATAATATCAGATCCCTGGTCGGATGTTACTGGTCGGGACATTAGTGACTTATAAACCAGTTAGTGATATGCTCTAGTGGCAATCATACAAATGATTATATCACTTCTATGATTATGATATTTCGAGTAATTTGTTATTATATTCTTTGAATGAACTATCATTTATAAAAGTTACCAAGAATGTAACTTATTGGTGAAACTCTTTATGTGTTGCATAATATCATTCTAAAAGATTCTTGATCGGAACACTAATGACTTATAGACTAGCACATGTATTGATTGATGACCATGTTTCACTAGTCATAGATATGAAAAAATCAAATTAATAATGTGGACATATGTTAGAGAATATTGTGTTGGATTGACTCACCTTGAGACACTGTTGATATTATTATGTTTTATGTGTTATCAGTTGGTCTTAAGAAATGATGATGTATAATCCCTATACCTGAGATTAGTATAGTTTTTCTACATATGTAATGGTGCACTTAGATGTTGACAAACGCTACTCCGTAACTAGGTAGTTATAAAGATAGTTTTTGGATATGCTATGAAATATGCAGAGGAATATTATTGGTTAGATATGTGATTTGCCCTTTCTACATAATAGAAGAGATATCTTTGAACTCTTCAATATGGTCGAGCAAAAAAAGTGCATGACCATGCCATGAGTGGTCAAAGAGCCGACCACATGAAGTTATCCATTATTAGATCGAAGAAAAATCAAACCGTTCATAGATGACACGTTTCTCACCTAGAGTTCGATCAGGTATCATGCGGCAAAAGGAGAATATGCAAACAGATCGTCAGTCCGATCAGATACAAACTGGTCGTATGTGACTGGTTGTGAGCTGATCGGACATATCATAAACTGGTTGTATGTGAATACGAACTAGTCGTAACAAGATACGATATGGTCATAATGAGTTATGAACTAATCATGAGTGATTAGGGCTTGGTTGCAGATCATATTGTATAAGGTTCATCTAGATTGATGTTTGTGTATATTTGGGATTGATATATCCTGCTAGGAATTGCTACTGATATGAAATGTATTTTCGGATTATAACCAAGTATACATGAATCTACATGGCCGCACACTGAACGGGTTGGAACAGTAAATGATCCGATTGGAGGCTTTTCAAATGGAATACCGTTAGAGGATAACCAGCTTCCGAGGATCGATTTCCAGAGATGTTGGACAATTGATTACTTCTACAACATCAATGTACGCTACGTTGAATCGGGTTGGTTCAACTCTTCGTCCACTGTATTAAATATCTAGTGATAACGATCTATATTTTCTTCTTTCGTTGCACTACACGTCTTATCTATTATTTCTTACCCACCTGGTTTTTTAGTTTATACAGTAACATTTTTAATTTACGCTAATATCGCGTGGCTCTATCCCAACACTAGGAACCACCCACTAGCAATTTGTGTTGTGTTACTACGTGTCCCAGCCAGAAACAGCACGATGTTATAGCTATAGGAACAGTACATTGTTTTGTTTCTGTAAAAGGCTCTGTTCCTTTTCCCTGTTGCTGCTTAGTTTAGCATATCATCTACAGCGGCATGTGTCAGTAGTGTCCATGCATGCCGCCATGGGCGCACCCTCTGCCATCAGATGCTAAGCTCCTAGAACTTTTTCCCCAAACCTAGGGTACATGCATGCACCTGGGGTGTGTGTACACAACACACATCACATCTCAGACTGTATAAAGGCTTCAGAGAAGCTTAAGTGTATAAAGGCTTCAGAGAAGCTAAGTCCAATAGCTAACTATGTAGAGACTAATTGGCATATCTTTAATTGACAACTGGCAAACAAACTATGCAGTTTCAAGTGTTGCTTCTTCAACTACTTCTTTTGAGTCAGTTGATCTAGCCTCCTTCTAGGGCTTTCTTGATTAGTATACACTTAAATGAAAGATTTACATCAAATTAAAGCATGCAAGAACATGGCAAATAAACAAATAAAGTAAGATATCAAGAAGGGACTGGGACTAAGCTAGCTATCGCCTGAATTATGCGAGCAAAAAACACTAGCTAGACAGAGAGATCGAGCTAATAGTACTACTCGCCACTAGCGTAGCGTCAGCTCTATGCATTGCTTCTTGAACGCCGCTTGCGGAGGCGTCGCCAAGTCCCTGGCTATCTTGCACCCGGCCATCTCCTCCGGCGCTGCCGCGGATGCCGACGCCGTGAGCAGGTCAACGCCGAAGAGCCTCACGGCCTTCGTCGCTGGCGCTGGCTGATCCGCGGGGTCTGTCAAGGCGGCTGTGTTCGGCCGCAGCTTGCTGTCGATGAAGAGCTTGCTGTCGTCGCCAGCGGCGGAGCGGTAGAACCCGACGACGTCGCCGGCGTGGAGGCCCTTCTCCTTGACGAAGCGGCTCCAGCCCTTGGTGAGGACGTAGCTCTGGCTGCTGTTCCAGTACGAGTACCGGAACCGCCACACCTTGCCCGCAGCGTCCTCGAAGTTGAGTAGCACGCCCTTGCTCTCGCCGCCGGCGGCCGGGAGCTGGAGCGGGAAGTGCTTTTCGGCATGCTGCTTCGGTATCACCAACCTGTTGAGCTTGCCTACGTCGCTGGGGGTGACCGTCTTGTCGAAGAGGTGCTCGCGCGCCGCGGCGGCAGGGGAGGGCGGCGAGGAGGAGTGGCCGTGCGCGTTGGGGAGCGAGGTGGTGGGGACGGACGAGGGGGCGGAGGCGGCGAAGGCGCGCCTGCTCTGAGCGAGCTCGTCGAAGTAGGTGTGCTTGCGGAGCATGTCGACGACCTCGGCCTTGGAGCGCGAGGCGAGGAAGCGGAGTTCGGCGGCGGCGGCGGAGTCGGCCTCCGCTAGAGGCCGGAAGTTGGTGACAGCGTCGCGGCCGCGGAAGCGCTGCGCGGCGACGTCGTAGGCGCGCGCGGCGCGGGCCTCCCCCGCGAAAGTGCCGAGCCAAACGCGCTGGTGCCGCTCGTAGATCTGCGCG
Organism: Bonia amplexicaulis; assembly: GCA_036346245.1. Lineage (NCBI taxonomy): Eukaryota > Viridiplantae > Streptophyta > Magnoliopsida > Poales > Poaceae > Bonia > Bonia amplexicaulis. The sequence goes on along the minus strand of CM070737.1, from coordinate 18,297,979 downwards.
CCCCACCGCCCGTTGGGCTGCGGCACCACCCCCTTGTACTTGGACGACGGCAGCTTCCTACCGCTCCCGCTCCCACGCGCCCCGCGCCGGCGCCGCCGGAGTCCGCCTCGGCCCCGGCTCGGCCGCGTCCACCACCGCGCTGGCGCCACTGCCCATGTGCTCCAGCGGCGCCACGGCGGCGGCCGCCAGCGCCTTGAGCTTGTCCGTGGACGCCCCGCCGCCGCTGGTGTCGTCCACGAGGCAGCTCCTGCTGTCCATCTCAGCACGCAGAGCACACTGCTAGCTCAGCAACTATGTATGTGTGCTGCTTCTGTTGCGATGTTATAGATGGCAAGCGTAGGATAAGCGGGGGAGGCAGGAAGGGGCGGTGGGATATAAGGAGCGGTGGGTGGGTAGCGATGGAAGTGTTGGAATCATACGGCATGGGGTGCTACCACAGCATGTCCGCGTGGGCCAAGGAGGCAGATGGGTTTGCAACTTTGTTGTTCTGGTGTTTTTACGTTGGGTTTCTCTCCAGCTAGTTAGGCATCTGATGGAGGTCGAAGGATGTACATACGGGTGGTGATTTTATGCTTCACTCAATAGTGAATTGCACAAATATAAGCATGAATAAGGATGGATGAGTGCTATTTACCTCTTCGAACCGAACTATTCTTAAAGGTCAATAAGCCCACCGATATTTAGTCCGACAGTTGATAACAATTGTAATGTTGAGCGACAATAACCAAACTTCGGCACCCAAGCTGCTTCCTCAGGTGGTAGCGATGCACCGTTGCTGCCTCACAAAGAAGCGCCACCGTCCGAGCCAACTATGGCCGCGCTCAGTGGCGAACCTAAGATTAAAATTTAGAAAAGACTAATAGAACTTATTGATCAAATTATCGAATATCGAGTTGCCGGTCTATGATAGATTTGTAGACACAAGAGGGAGAGAGGCTCCATGCCAAGAGTCAAGATGTTGCTGTGGCTTATAATCACCGCTACAAATACAATTTTCTTCATCATACAAATATTTTTTAAGCCTAACAAGGTCATTCATATGGCTAACGTGGAGCTGTGGGGGTGGAAGAGGTACACACGGCTGACCGACGGTAGGGGGATCTAGCACCCCATTGACCCACTGCTAGGTCCGCCCCTAGCCGCGCTCGTGTAGGGGCGCTGCCTACACTCGCACGCCACCAGCAAGCGAGCAGCTGGCGGTGTTGATACCCCACGAGGGAGCATCGCTTGTGCTGGCCACCACGATCCTGTCACCATTGCCATCCCTAGTTAACCTAGAGTTACAATGAAAAAAATGCCAAGTTTATAGGATGGGAAGGTATTAGACCATGTGTGATCGTGATTAAAAGTGATGATGAATAATTGATATTTGGATTGCTTTGAAATTTACATTTGTGAAAGTTTCGACCGATTGCAGTCAAATGTTTTTGGCTCCGAGTGGTTTTGAGTTGCGAAGAAGAAGCTAATCGAACCAGTCTGATCAGCGAAGACATTTAGACCATCTGATCTTTATCTAAGTCGTTTTGACGGTTCGATCAGTGTTGGAACATTCGGACTAGTCCAAACACTAGCTCGTGCGATCGGAGTAGTCCAAAGAGTTACTTGTTTTTCGACCGTTGATTTACGATCATGTGGATCGACTGGTTATGACTGTTTGGACCAGTTCGAAAGATAGAGCGATCATTTTTTCATCATCTAGGATTGGATAGTGTTTGAGTAGTCCAGAAGGATCGAATGGTGTTCGAGTACCATCGGAGGTTTGAATGGCTTTATGACCACACTAAGTCAATCACTGCAGACTTTGACCACGACATTTTTACTACGCTAGTCTTCGATCACGTTCGACTTCGATCACGTCTGATTTCGACCACATCAAGATTTGACGATGGCATTTCGACCACGATATATTTTGATCATGTTCAGTTTCGATCACATCTATCTTCGACCACATCAGACTTCGACCATGTCTAACTACGATCACGACCGGATTCGACCACGGCAAACTTCGACTATGGACTTTTCGACCATGGCAGAACGACTATGGTAGGTAATTGATAAGTTTCGATCTCGACCAGTGAACTGGTCGTAGCTACATTGTTTTTTTATGGTCGCAGATACAGTGTCTGGTCGGTACTCGATAGTCATAGACTTTACTGCTCGACATTCAATAGTCGTAAACTTTACTAGTTGGTGTTCGATAGTCGTAGATTTTACTGGTTGTACTCGGTAGTCAGAGATTTTTCAGGTCGATAGTCGAAGGCTTTGCGGTCAATAGTCGTAGACTTCGCAGTCTTGATATTATAGTCGTAGACTTCGCAGTCATGTCGTCATAATCGTAGACTTTGCGGTCTGCTGTCATTGTCTTCGGGTTTAGTTGAAGGCTTTGCGATTGGTTGCCATAGGTTTTCGCGGTCGTAAGTGTTGTGATCGGTTGTCGGAGACTTGTGGTATGTGATCGGTAGTCATAGCAATCGGTACTTGGTACTCGATGCATATGTGGTCGGTAGCAAAGCTTGTTTTTCCTGAGTATTTTGAGCGGAGCGATGGTAATTCTCGAGTACTTGTTGTTTTCGAGTAGTCATTGAGCTAGCGGTCGTGTTGAGTGATTTAAGCCTGATTTGCAGAAAGCGATGGAATTGGTGGTCGTAGATGACCTGGTTGATGGTCGTGGTTAGTTTGGTTCTTGTTTATGGCTGGACAAGGGTGGCATGTGTGTGCTGATGATGCTCAAGTTGTGGAGAGCTTGTATCGGGAAACGTTTCTTTGGTCTTTGCATATGCAGGATGGCATGGAAACGATCATGGTCGGTGACGAGGAGGACCGAGACTAGGGTAGGGAGATCTGAGGTCCAGACGGTTGAGAATGTCATGCGAGATGGTCGAGCTAACGCTGGAGTACATGGAGTTCAAAGGTGGTGATGCGTGGAGAAGCTACGAGCGGTGCGGTTCTAGAGGCATTTGAACGGAGGTTGTTGATGCGAGATGGAGCTATAGGAGGGTAGAGGCTTCATCACATGATGAATGGAAGGAGTCCGCAACGGGAAGATTCAGAGATATGATAAAACATGTGTTTGGAAGGGTTTCGGGTCACTTGATTTTAGGAAGAGATAGGATTACGTGTCCAGGAGATAAGGACACGGTTTGAGATGTCCGTGTTTGAGATGAACACGGTTTAGGGCTCTAGCATATAAAAGCAGGTAGAGGCTAAGCGTTTTAATTGTGGCTTTTGCGAGCCTTTTTGTGCTACGATTTTAGGGGTGCCATGAGGGCACTTTGTAGCCACATTCATGGTGCAAAAATAATAGATCAGATATATTTTAAAGAAAAGTTAGACGGTGTCGGCAACGTGTTTTCTGATCATCGTTTCCTTATGTCTCGTGCTAACACATCACGGTCTTGAGTGCCACGAGCTTGGTGTCCTCAGGTGTCAAGTCAATCCAATCAATCAGAACTCGGCGTTGTCTTTGGCTTGTTCTCGTTCGAGTGGTCAAAGAGATCGAGTGGACGAAGCGTTCGAGTGGCTGAAGCTTTTGAATGGAGGGAGACTTCGACCACGTGCAAAAGCGGTCGTAGTGAGCGGTCGAAGCGGCGATCGGACGATCGAAGTGTTCATCGAGCATGTGCAAACGAATTAGCGTGTTGCGATCGTAATCTACATCTGGTAACTTAGATTGTTTTTCGTCTGGTTTGATATTTGTTTCAGGTGTCAAAAAGTGGAGATAATCATTCACCCCTCTAATTGCGCCATACGATCCTTAGAAGGGGCTAATTAATGGCCTATTCAAATTAGCTTTTGCTAATAGCTTTTGGTTGTAGATGATGAATAGTAGTAGTTGATAGAAGCGGCTTATAAAAGCTAAGGCTTTCGCGTTGGCTTATGCCTTTTGGCATTTTGCTGAATGTATTGTGTAAGAAAGAAACAAACGATGCAAGACAAGACATTACAACATTCGGATCACCATACGATTTACGGAATTGTGATGTAATAAAATATATTATGTGTTACAATACGTGAAAACGTAAAGTGGGTGGTGAATAGTAGTGACGGATAGAAGCGACTTATATAAGTTAAAGCATTTGTATTAGATTTGACTTTTACTGCTGTGGTTTTTAAAAGTAGAAGTCAGAAGTTAAAACTAATATCAACGGATCTACACATTGTAGATACCCTTAAGCATTACAAATCGGCTATGTTGGTTTTATCCTAAACTAGTTAAGCTGTACCAAAGATAATGTTGTTGTAGTGGTTGATAAGTCGGCGCATGCCAAGCAAACCCAGCATGCTGGCTTGGAATTTTCATTGGTGCGCTGTGCTTTGGCTGGACGTCGCTGGTACGCGGCCGAAAACAACAGCGCGAGAAATTTGGCCAGATTTGATGCCACGCGACGCGATCGGGCGATAAGGCCGATCTCTTGAAAGTGTCTGGCTACGAAACAGTAGAGTAATTGCAACGGCGATTTGCACGTTGCAACTTGTCGCGCCTCGGGCAGTCACGGCTCGTGGAATTAAATAATAAACTGAAACCAACACAATCAGATGCTACGTATGGGTGTTGTATTAATTTCTGTTTCTGATTTTTATTTAGAGAAATAAAAAATTTAATATAAACATCTGACTTTTTGAAGCAGGTTCTTCACTTCTCTTATTACTGTCTTGCTCCAAGAATAAGACAAAGGTCATGGATGTATTACGCATATCTCCCTCTCATGTCGCACCGATCACTCTCTCCCTCTAAAAGTTTCTTTTTTTAGCCATTACTATTTAGATCTATTCTTTTGGGCTGTAGTTTATGACTTATGATTTTAGTTTATGCCATTTGGCCTGTTTGTGTGAGAGAGTACGGGTGAGAGAAACTTGCGTGCGGTTCTGATCGATATAAATAAAGTCATTACAGTATATAGTACAATAGACTTGTAGGCCTCACTTTACAAAGATACTCCGTTTAAAAACTAGTTAATGTAGAAAAACTAAAAAACAACTTTTAGAAGTTAAAAAAGTGCCCCTTTATTTTTAGTCAAAAACAATAAACCACAGAAAAAACTATCAATAGAAGCAAATATGAACACTCTATGCTACTGCAACTATAGCGGCTAAAGGAGAAATTTAATACTGCGACATATGTTTATAAAACTGAAGGACGATACACTAGGGAAGGAGACAAAGTCGGATTTGGCACTGTTGCGCACTGTATTTACAAAACTAGCTGTATGCCCATTGTATTTGCAAAAATAGCACTTCTACCGTCCGGTGGGCGGGCGGCAACGCCGATGAGGCGACACGCGGCGAGGCCGCCGGTGGCACGCGCTTGCCGCCCCTCCAGCAGACGGTAGGTAGCCTGCCACCCGATGGGGGGACGGCAGGCGGGCTTACCGTTCGGTGAGGGGGCGACAGGTGATTAAGCCGGTGCCGTGTACTGCTCTTTGAAAGCATCTGGGAGGCCCGTGTTATCATCAGTGGACTCATCGTCTCCCCCACGTTAAATTGGAGGCTGCAAGTTGAAACAATATTAGTCACAATAAATATTCCGAATGTACAATGCGAATCTCATACCTCCGGAATGTGAAGTGAAGATGAACAACGGGGATCGGTAGTCTGTGCAGGTGGTGTGGACGTCAAAAGTAATGCATCTCGATGACGGACCTGCGGCGCGAGAACGCCATGATGCTAGTGGAACGCAAGGCCTAATAGTAAAACAAAATGTAGGTTCATACGTAAGTTACCTCCTCGTCGGTACGACGCATGGATGATCGGCGGCTAGTACTACGACGCCAGGCAGACTCAGTAGATTGCGATGGGCGGCTGGGCTCGCTAGATCGTGATGACCTGGTGGGTGAGCATGGTGCCTCCACTGGGTAGCTCATGTGTACAGTATGATCCGTGGAACAGCTGCAGCTTAGATTGTGCACAATTTTTTTGGTCTGCTTTAGGATGAACTTCATCATCTTCTGTAGGGCCGGTGGTGTCTCCGGGCTGCTCATGGCGGCCTCCAGCGAGCTTGCGATGCGCTGCGCCCGCTCCAACTGAAGTGACACACGAAACATGTTCAGTAACGACCAACATAAATTTCTTGAATGAAACGATAATATATTTGAACTGTCTTACGATGTCATGCTGCCGTGAAGCGCTGTGGGGATCGATTGAGCGTTGCAGACTTTCCTCGTGCGTGATCTGATTGGGGCGATCTGGTAGAGGAATGGTGAGTCTGCTGCGTGACTGGGGTACGTACCACTCCAGGTACTCGTTGTACGTCTAGACGTCGTACGGACGCTGCTCTATGATGACATCGAGGTGCGTCCTGTCCATGCCGTTGTCCACTGTTACTGCAGTGCCCGCTAGTCTGTACCATGCTGACCAGCCCTTGATTGTCTGTATTTCTAGAATCATCGACGTTACATAGCAAGACATACAAAGTGTACACATTAGTCGGATGGAGTCTAACTCACCGGTGTACGACTGGCGGTAGGAACCTGTCGTCTAGAGGGGGCACGGCCTGGTGCAAACCGAACTGTTGCATCACGTGCTATGGCCCACAAGCCTCAACCATGTACGGGAACATCAGATGGTGTGTCGTTACCCAAAGCTCCGCGTCCTCCAAGCATTGTAGGGACAACCCGTACGACGATACACGATGGACAAAATCTACAGTCTATGGACCCCATATGATGTCGTTGTCGTGCAACGACTCGAACTCATTGTGCCACAGCAAGTAGCACCTCGATGGTTTGCCCTTCTCCCACTGCAAACGGGCAGCAGTCCACTGGATGCCCATAGTGGTCCTATCTATTAGGTCAGCGAATTCGCCAAACGGGTGCAATGGCGTCACGATGGTCGGACATCCGATAGGGAAGTGCTCCCAACTCCATAACTACAGGAGCACGTAGCAGATAGCAAGATTAGGGGTACGAACAGAGGGGTGATGGCAAGCGTCACATAACCCCCGATACGTGGCGCACAGAACCGCTGATCCCTAGCTGTTCCGAGGCATTGCCCAAAACTCTGCATCCACCAAAGACTCGGCGAGACCGACGAACTCAGTGTTGCAAATATCGCCATGTGTGGATGGAAACATTCTCCCACCAAAGAGCTGAATAAGAAATACGACGAGGTGCGTCTTGACGACCTCCGGCGTTGCATCCTACTGACACACACTGAAATTATTCAGCCAAGTGTGGGGGACGCCATGTGCACTCTCTGGGATAGGTCAGCCGAACTGGTCCATCAGCCTCTCCTTCCAGTTGGCTGGTGCAGGGGCTGGAACAAGTGTGTCACCCCCAAGAGGGAGATCGATCAAGAACACGACGTCCTTCAGAGTGACCGTTATCTCACCCCACCGAAAGTGAAATGTGTGCGTCTCGGGCCTCCACTTGTCCACTAGTGCCTCGAGCAGGCTGCCGTCGATGGTGAACTCGTGTCCGGTGGAGACTGTTTGAGAAGTTCCAGTAAAGCCATACCTTCCAATACATATGACAGACCAAATATTAGTGCGAAGATTAATAATAACAGTAAAACTTATTGTATAATACAAACTACATTAATTATGACTAACTAAATAACAGTAATTATGATTAGTACTATGGGAATAACGTCGAAATCATGCTATAAAAAAATTATTTGTCTTTTGGAAGAAGCAATCAACACTGCCGCATCCTTAGTGACTTATGCACTGCCTTCTCTAAATAATTATCTACACACTCTTAATTTTGAGAGTAGCTTGCAACAAATGGGTTAGACGAAATATTAGTGCGAAGATTGATAATGATAGCAACATACTACAAGTCAGTGATTACATGCGTGTAACTACATACGAATACTTCATTAATTACCAATAATTTGATTACCCATCCGAAAAAATAACAAGCCATTCATTACCATCGTCCTTACTACTTAATTACTTACCCGTAATTAATTGCCACTACAGTAATTACAACTACTTAATTACATATTTCTATTCAATAACAAATTATAGGTACCGTATGTACACAGAAATAGTAAAAACTATGCCTAAATTACTACGACATACTTAGTTTGTAGTACAAACTACATTAATCACGACTAACTAAATAATACTAATTGACTAGGATTATGGGAATAACGTCGAAAGCATACGATAAAAAATTATCTGCCTTTCAAGAGAGGCAATCAACATTGCCAATTTTGAGCTATGCACTACCTTCTCGAAGTAATGAGCTACGCACTCCCAATTTTGAGTGACGACCACAACAATGAGCTTCGAGCGACTGAGATGAGCAACGACGAACTGTGAGAGGTTCGTATATATGGCCGAGCGAAAAGTGAACCCGGTGAGCTCACCCCGTACATTGAGGACCCATTGTCATGAACAGCGCTTCGGGTGAGGGGGCATGGTAACACTGACAAATGTGCAAACGAGGGAGCGGGCGAGGGGGGACGACACGGATATAATGACACTAGTGCGAACGAGAGAGTGTGCGAGGGGGGAACGACACACAGAGTGACAATTGTACGAACCAGATAGCAGGAAAGAAAATATAGTACTTTTGGTCGACACATGCCACTTCAAAAGATGTTTGAGCATCGTTAAATTCATGATTAAATTAACCCAAATAAACATAGTAAATTCAGACCACATAAAATTCCTAGAAAATTACACAATAACTGTGACTGTGTTGGGAGATTTTACATAAAATTTTGTAATTTTTGGAACTCATTTGCTATATGTAAAAACTCATAAAATTATCGAAATTTTATGAATTTTTTAGTAACATTCACAATGGATAGAAGTACTCAAGAATTACGCTGTGAGGAATATTGTGTCGAGAGGTTGCATATAAATTTTTGTAATTTTTTGAGCTCATTTGATATATTTAAAAATTCAAACAAACACTAAATGTAAAAAATTAAGACAGATAATTAAACCGGCTAATCAGTCGACTTAATCAACTGTCGCCCCCTCACCAGACGGTAGGCCTGCCTGTCGTCTGCTGGTGGAGCGGCAAGTGCCTGCCACCGGCGGCCTCGCCACGTGTCACCTCGCCGGCGCTGCCGCTAGCCCATCGACGGCAGAAGTGCTATTTTTGCAAATACGGTGCACATACAACTACTTTTGTAAATACGGTGCGCAACAGTGCCAAATCCGGCTTTGCCTCCTGGGGAAGACTTGGTGGTCTAAACGGGAGACTTTCTGCATGTTTTTTATGGGCAACAACTGAATGCAGGGGTTTCTTTTTTTTAGTTTCTAAAATTTACTTTTCGGTTTTTGTACGGTAATTAAATTTTAAACGGAGTATTTTTTAAGATAGAGTGTACAAGTTGATTATAGTATACTAGCGACTTTATTTATATCGGCCAAAACTGCATGTGAATTTTTGTTACTCTGTATTCTCTCTCACGAACAGTTCAAAAGTCATAGGAGGAAATCAAAAACAACATGCCCTATCTGCTGTTAGCTGCCAACTTTGGGACATAGAGTAAAAGAGATACTGATATTGGCCTAAAAACTTTAAACGCTTTAACTAGTGTTTGTTTTTTTAGTTAAAGAAATACATATTAATGCTGAGAGTGAGGTGAGGGAGGCCGGCATGGAAAGGGCAAAAGTTGATGCGTACGAGAATACAGTGGTTGGCCCAGAGACATGTGCAAATTCAGAATACATGCGTGAGCTATAGATGAGAACCATGGGAAGCACATGAACCAGAAGTGCATGCATAGCTAAAAGAGGAGCCAAGAGCAATTAAGCCAGTAAAAAATTTTACGTCGGCTCTGTTCTTATTCAAATTAATATTTATGGAGTACAAGTAACAGGAATAGAACTAAATTAGTTTGCTGTGTGAGGTTCCTTTAGCCCAAATTCCGTCAGAATTGGGAGGAGGCTAGTAATTGGAGCTACTGGCGTGCAAGGTCACCAAGGAATTAAGGGGATTAATGTGGTTGCTGACTTGAAGACCGAATACAAGAATTACGGTATACGTCGACACCTCTATTTGTTGCTGTTATAATCGAAGTGGAAGAAGATGAATAGCTGTTTGACATTCGTACCGTGAAAAATCGAGTCAACAATTCACGTACAAATTAGGGTTACTCTAATTTTGTGCCGTAGCATATACTCTCTAGAAGATGGGAAGACTACGGGTAGAAAACCTCATTGTGTACGTACGTATAAGCTAGGGCTTTTTCTCATTGGATGTCTGGTTGAGTTCATCAAGTCATTGTCTCGAAGAAAAAGTATCTTTGATGCGGATTTAGTTACATCGAGAGAATAGTATGGAGTAAGGTTGACTGACTTTGTTTTGATTCTTTCCTGTGAGGCCAGCTGTATAATCGGATGTATTTTAGTTCTCTCCCATATATTTTATTGGCTATGTTATCTTCTAATTCTGAATACGACATGCGCTTTGTGTCGTGTACATCTTGAGAGATAAATATCACGACGTGCACATCGTAAAAGTTTTCACATGTATATTTAGAATATAAATGTATAGATATCTAAAATGCAGAAAGGTTGAAAATTACTTCCTACATATGTATGCCCAGCAAAGCATTGAGAAATCATACGCTACTATATTTCACTACTACAGAAAACCCTATTACAGACGGTTCAAAAACATCATCACAGATGGTTTTCTGAACCGTCTGAATTTATGGGTCAGTGATAATCGAAGGTTATCACAGACGGTTTTTGAACCGTCTATGGTGTAAATATCACGCACGGTTTTCACTAAAACCGTCGCGATAGTCGATAATCACGACGGTTTATAAGTAAAACCATCGCGATAGATGATAATCGCGCACGGTTTTAACCAAAACCGCGTGCGTGATTATCACTATCGCTGCACGGTTTTAGTGAAAAATCGTCTGTGATATTCAGACGGTTTTTAGTTAAAAACCGTCTGTGCTATTCTTTTCTACCCTAAATCTATTTTTATTTATTGGCTAGGCTTAGGAAATGCTAGCCATGCTCTCTGAAACAAGCAGATCAACATGCACATGTATACATCCAATTCACATCTCAATTCATTTCACAAACATAAAACATCAATTTCGCAAATCAATTAATTGAAATGAAAACAAGCAAATATAGTATGAAACACAAGACATATTTTATTTTTATTAAGATTAGAACCTACTATTACAATATCCCAAAACAACAAATAGGTTACCCATCTAGCTAACACAACAAGAACAGAGAAAAGCAAAGATCCTCTATGCCTAGGCCTTCTCGCCTCGATGCAACAAGACGAGTGGATGCCTTTGATGCCCACCATCGTCGGTGTTGATTGAGCACTGCCTTGTGCATCATCTGTTTTGTGGGGCTATTATGGTATGAGTCAAGGAGGAGGAGGAGGAGAACAACAAAGAGGAGGAGAACAACAAAGAGGAAGAGAATATCACAGAGGAGGAGAAAGCAAAGAGGAGGAGAACAACAAAGAGGAAGAGAATATCACAGAGGAGGAGAACACAGCATGGAGGAGAACAGTGGGGTCAATCTGGAATTATTTATAGGGGACGAAGAGGCGGAGCTACGATCCGTGGGGTGAGGATTGCTGGATTTCTATTGGCTAGAATTGGGTTTAGGAGGATCGACGGACCAAAGTGAAATTATGAAATTTTAGAGAATTGCAAGGCGGCAAACATATCACAGACGGTTTTTAATAAAAACCGTCAGGATATCCGATTATCACGACGGTTTTAATTAAAAACCGTCTGTGATAATCAGCCTATCACAGAAGGTTTTTTATTAAAAACCGTCTGTGATAATCCGGAATTATCAAAGACGGTTTTATTAAAACCGCTCGCGATAATCGACCTATCACGACGGTTTTAATAAAAAACCGTCCGTGATAATTCCGAATTATCACAGACGGTTTTTAATTAAAATCGTCCGTGATACTGGAATATCACAGACGGTTCATTGTGATACTCGTTTTCTCCGACGCCATCAACACAGACGGTGTCCAAATTAAAACCGTCTGTGTTAGTGTTGGTCACAGACGGTTTTGTCAAACCGTCTGTGATTTGACGTCTAGTATTAGGCTTTTTGTAGTAGTGTTTAGTTCTCGCCCATAGATTTTGTTTGTTATATTATCTTCTAATTTTGAATGTCACGCGTTGTTTAGCGTATTGACAGATATGCATGACCCGCACAGCGTAGAAGTTTCTATGCGTATATAAGAATGTTGGTGAAACACCTCAAAATTTCAAAAAATTTAAAACTTGTTTGAATTTTGGCCCAATTTGGTTTTCTTTCCCAATTTGACAAGCTCTAGTTTTTTTCTGCCTTCCTCTTTGGTCCCAGACGTCTCCTCCCTAAGTTGGCGCATTTCTCCTCCCTACCTCCTCCCCTGTGCAGTTGCACCACACGGCCAAGCGCAACTCGAAGCCGCTGCCACCTCCGCGCAAGCCACCTCAGCATGCAGTCCCGTCATAGCCCTGCCAGCTCGCTGACTGCCTAATCAATGCCCATCGCCTCCTCGTCATCCTCGTCTGTCATGCCCCATTGTTGACAACGCCATCGGCACCATCTCTGCTCTGCGTCGACGTGCACGCCCACCAGCTTGCTGAAGCTCCAGTGAGGCGCAACAAGAATGACGCTCCAGCACCACATGCCACCTCGCTGCCGAAGTCGCTTGACTGCCAGCATGCGTCGCCGAAGCCATCCTCCCAAACGCCTTCGCAACCCTATAAAGCCTCCTTGACGCATTGCTTAGCTTCAGTTAGCGCCCAATTGCACCTATGAAACACTCTCTTCCTCAACCTCGGCCCCAATCGTCGTCGCTGCTTAGCCCTGCACTGGTGAGCTCCTAAGAAAAATCCTTTGCCTCAGCCAGCCATTTCTTAATTCCCTGCAGTCGTAGCATCCCCAAGACCTCCCAAACTAGACGCTAGCCTCGCCTTTCCCTCCCATGGCTCCTCGGACACCAGTGCCTTGCGCCACCACCATCCAAGCCCGGTCGACGTGGATAGCTCACCCTAGACCTCTAGAGCCAAAGCCATCACCGCCATTAGCTTTCTAGCACTTCCTAGATGCTCACACAACTCACGGCCACACTGAAAGCCATCGGAGCTTCGCCATGCCGTGGAGAAGCTTCAACGAGCCGTCCTCACCACCAACCACCTCCGGTAAATCTCGGTGTTCGTAAACCTCAAAAATGGAACCCTCACTCTTCACTGAACCGTAGGCGACCTTCGTTGGAGATCGCGCAGGCTCGCCGCCACCGTTCCCTACTCGGGCACCATGGCCCTAGCCCGAGCTAGCTGAAGCAGGCCAAGGCCTAGCAGGCCTTGGGCCAAGCCAAGTCAGCCCAGTAGCCAAAACAACCCAACTAAGACATGGGCCGATCCTAGTACTGTTGGCCCAATACTTTGCAAACCTAGCCCGACACCATTCCAAACCCAACCCAATACTATTCAGGCCCGTTAATGTTCCTCAGGCCAACCCAAATGAATAGTATCGACCTGTTTCTGTTCACCAAAAACCCGTTTAACACAAATATACCCATTTCGAACATTTCATACCCGAATAGTCTCAAATACGAATATTCTTGAATACGAATGTGAATACAAATATTCTTAGATACGGATATGAATACTCTCGAATATGAATATTTTCGAATACGAATTTTGCTTACCACATTCGCGTTTTCTTGGATATAAATATCGGATAAAACAGATTATCTATTACCGTTTCTCACCCGCACCTCTGCTCCAAGTTATCTCTGTTAGAATGTGGCCCATTTTATGGCCAACTTCCTTAATTCCAAAGCATACTTTGTTTAGTACCATATTTCTAAGTAAAGGAGAGGAAGACCAATTTATAAGGTGGAGTCCTCTCCACTCCTTGAATATAGATAGAGATGGTATGTGGAGGGTTCTGTCTAGTCACACACACGCAGCGCGCCGCATGCCAGATTTTCGCATGAAAATTGCGTGACTTGTGACTTGCGACGCGTGACCGTGCCGTGACGTAGCGCGCCACTTGGCAGACCAAGTCCATCTCTATTTTTGCTGAACTCTGCACCACTCTCTCTCTCCCTGTTTGAATGCGATTCAAACGTTTGAATTTGAGGCTTTATTGGGGTTTTGATGACAGACAATTACCAGTGGATAAATGACTGATTGAATGTGTCAGTTATCAGTGGGTAATGGCTGCTTTAATCATGTCAGTTATCAGTCTGTCTATTTATATGCCTGGAGACGTCCAGAGTATGTGCGAGAAACCCACAGCATCCATTTCTTCTTCTCTATGTTTCTGTGCTCGAGTACTGTGCCGTCTGAACCTCGTCGACCTTTCTTCCCGGCGTGCACCTGGAAGGAGGGAGAGCGGGTATCTCTGAACCGTTGCCGCAGAGAGTACCTGCACGGGGCGGCAATAAGATTTCTGGGCAGCGCATCTGCGCAGCCGCTCACTACACTGCGACATCTACGTTCGCCTGCGTCAAGCTGCGCGCTTCTGCTCATCTTCAGGCTAACAAGTAAGTCGTTCGTGCGCACGGTCGACTTAGTTACTATATTGTTATTGAGTATATTCTGAAGTATGATGAATAGTCTGCTGTTAATTGTGAGTTTTGCATCATTAGTTTATTGTATTTGTCTCCTACTAAAATTTGAAATTAAAATATTGCCCATATATCCAACAATCTCCACTCAGGCCAGAATAATAAGCTTCTTGAAAAATACTCACAAACACAATTCAACAAAAGGATATCGTGCTGCCATTTTCAAGAAAGAAAATATCGGTGAAGGGTGATAAAGCAAGGACCAAATTTGAGTATATCGGAATGTTTATATTAGTTTTTTACTGATAGTTTTTAGTTAAAAATAAATAAATAATATTTGAAAGAAGTGACTTTAAGAAATAAGACACGCCGTGGAGAAAGTAACGAAGAGATACGTGTACGTGAGAGAGAAGTGGGGTGTGTGATACACCCGTGACCCTTATCTTATCTCTAGAACAAGATGTTGATGAGAGAAGTAGATAAATCGTTTCGAAAATAATAAATGTTTATATTAGCTTTTTAACTTTTTAAAACATAAATTAGAGCCAGAAGTCAACGTAAGCAAGTCCTGTACGTCGCACAGGCAGGATAGATGCACCTACAGTCAGCATGCATGCATGCATGGTGATCTGTGCAGATGTGCGCTAGGAAGGAAGGACGGACGGGGAAAAGGACATGGTGGCACGGGGAGCCTCCGGTCTGGGTGGGACTAGAGGATGAGGGTGGGCCCAGCCGAGGGGCAGGTGGATGAGGGAGGGGCGTGGCGTTCACATGAAGCGTGGACCATGCATGGCCACCATCAGATGCGTTCCCCCAGAAACATTTTGCAGCTGCTGGACGGGTGCTGAGTGCTGACTGCTGTCAATTGCATCGCTACTGGCCGCTTCTCTCATCTCCCTCTCCTACTGCCGTTTCTATCTCTAGGGTTTATCTATCCATTTCATTTTCTTTCTCTTCTTCTATGTGAATGATAGAGAGAGAGAGAGAGAGAGATGAATGGGTTTGTTGTCCTATAGAGTGAGCGTGCTCCTTTTTCAGTAGGGATGGAAGGCGGGATTCTCCCTGTGATTTGGCTGTTGGCTTTGCCGGCTGTGTTTCCAGATAAGGTTGATGAGAGAACAAGATAGCTGTCCCTTCCACGGCCACTTGTTTGTCTCGGCTAGATGAAAGGGCATTGGCTAGCTTATGATAAGCTACTAATAATACTATATGGTGCTATCCCTGGTGGTTAGCGGTTTCTCCCTCTCTTTTGTTCACATGAAGTGGCACTAAAGTCTAAACTACCGCACACTTGCATGCTTAAATATTGTTGAATACATAATATGTACGCAATACAACTAAAATATTCTCTAAAACTGTTCAAATATCTTGTACACATATTAAAGAACCTATGGTTACTAATGCTACCATTTGGAATTTTCCAAACAGTAAAGACAATGCGCATGGTGCCTCTCTTTCCTTATCTGATAGCTCACATGAAGTATTTGCATTGAGCATTTTGTGTATCTATAATATATCGGAGAGCTGTTTCGCAAAAAAGAAAAAAAAAGGAGAGCTTATGTGTGTTCGTGTGTGTGTGAGATGGAACGTAGCGGATGTGCATGAAACTTGGGGCTATCCTATTGCTAGACTTGGACGGGAGTGCAAGGGATCGTTAGCCGCAGCGCCTCAAATTTTTTTTCTTCTCTGCTGACGGATTCATTACCTTCGTAAAAGGGGTGACAAGCAACAGACAACCACATCGGCCAGGTGCTGGACAGCCCTCCCCTTTATTCATGAAAGAGTGAGTATATTAAGGGCCTGTTTTTTTGGTGCGAACATGGTTTTAATAAAATTTTTGAATTTTAATTTGTTTATGACAGAGATTACGGAGAGAGATACTCGTTTGCAATTTTGGTTGATACAGATGTTAGGCTTTTAACGTGTACTACAATTAACTTGTATATCTCGTCTTGAGAAAATACTCCATTTAAAAGTTAGGTACTGTAGCAAAAGCCAAAAGCTGCTTTTAGAAGCCAAAAAGAACACCCCCTAATTTATACTACATGTCCAAACAATGCTATTGCCTAGGTTCTAAATAGATACTAGTATCATTTTTTAGCTTTCAAGAAGAAAGTTGCCCTCTAGTTTTAACCGTGGTAATTACTACGAGATATTAATCACATACAGTTAATACTATATAGCTACATCTACGACCCCATGTTGGACTAGAGGTTATTATAGGATCGATAACCGTGAGCTAGATATTAATCACATACAGTTAATACTATATAGCTACATACGACCCTATGTTGGACTAGAGGTTATTCTAGGATCAATAACCGTGAGGCACTATCAGCTAGTATGATGTAGCGCACAACCTTTTAATCAGCAAGTAAAGGATTTTGACCTAGGATCAGCTATGATGATCTAGCGCATCCTGCCCTCATCAGTCATCTCTCCCATCCGCATCCGCACGCGCAAGAGAGGCCAAAACGGCTCAAGAAAGACAACAGGGTAGATCGAAATGTTAAAACTGAAAAGAAAGAACAAAAAGCTTCGCACCGCGCGCGGGACCAGTTCTCACGTGTTCTTCCCCTAGCCGGCCAGTTGCTAGCAGTAGTAATTAAGCTCGTGCCATGCGTATGCCCTATCTTCCCGCGCTATTCTTCTGCTTCTGCGTAAGCTCGATCGATCCGCCCTCTTATCTGTCATCATCTCGTACGATACGACCCCTCCAGCTCGATGGATCGCGAACCTGCCATACATTACTGCCGATGCTATAATCACGCGTAGATGGATAGATGTGATGCAGGATAAGGTTCAGCTCAGCTGCAGGCTGCAGTCGCACAGCGCGCCCATGTGCTTCGTATCGCCAAAAGGCGCAGGAGTTTCAGTTAATTATAATCTATGTGCCTAGCTTTCCCCCCGGTGCTCGCCTACTCATCAGTATGCCTTTGGCTACATGTGTCAGGCCGGTCATATATACACGTACGTAGGTCCGCTCGCTTGGCTAAAAAGCTGTGATTTATGGTTCAAATTGCACTGTAGCGACTGGAATTTTACTATAACTAAAGATGACTTATTTAGCGTAATTAAATATAAAAAAATTTAAAAATAGAAAAAATATACTAGCTTACGGGAAAAAAGAATCTGCAAAAAAGCTCAAAAAAGCCAAAAGTTCATAAAAAGATAAAATTTATGAATAGTGAAAAATAAGCCAGAAGTTGAAGCCGAAACGAGAAACTTTTTGGCTTTTGGCTTTTGCTACAGTACCTTACTTTCAAACGGAGTATTTTTTTAAGACGGGATCTATAAATTAATTATAGTATAGTTAAAATCACAACATCTGTACCATCCAAAATAGCAAACGAGTATCTCTCTCTCTCTCCACAATCTCTGTCGCAAACAGCTACAATTCAAAACTTTTAGCCAAAGCCCATAAACCGTAGCCATAAAGAACAGACCCATAGATCATAGGTTGTGATGAATAATTAGTACTTAGACTCGATTGAATTTAAATTTTATAAAAAAATTTAAAACATTTATATTTCATCTTATTGTGAGGGTTCAGACGGTTTCCTCGCCATGGGGTCGATAATCTGACTGATAGATAGCCGGCAGTCGGCCTTGGACATTTGAAAATTTGAACACCAGACACATGTATAGGCTTGTTTGGGGATAAGTTTACACTTGGTTCCACTAGAATTGAAAATTAGAGTTAAAACCAGATAAAGTTTAACCAAAATTCCAGAGGGATTATTTTCTGGTACTGTTAAGTGATCAAACCAACCAGTGGCTGTCGGTCTAACCGGCATGGGAAGCGTGGTCAGACTGGTGCGTACGGCCAGAGAAGAGTAAAAATGGGTTTTGAGTTAGATGAGTGTGTGCACAGTACGAATGTCATTAGTTGGTTATGTTGAGTTGTATGATGCAAGGTATTGACTAACGTAAGTCAAGTACATGAAATTTGTGCTCAAAATAGTTGCTTGTTCTTTGGATATGCAGGTGGCTTGAAGAATGTTAGTGGTCGGCGACAATAGACCGGGACTAGACGGGAGAGGTAAGGTCTGAGTGGTCATGTAAGTCCTGATGAACCTACATGGCACAAGCAGGAAGCACAGAGAAGACGAAGATCATGAAGAGGCGAGTTGGTGCATGCGGTGCGCCAAGTGACA
Source organism: Bonia amplexicaulis (assembly GCA_036346245.1). Lineage (NCBI taxonomy): Eukaryota > Viridiplantae > Streptophyta > Magnoliopsida > Poales > Poaceae > Bonia > Bonia amplexicaulis. Next base: position 18,279,351 of record CM070737.1, on the reverse strand, counting down.
AGGCCGATGCACGTACAGATGGTCTAGGGGAGACTAAATGCGTGAAGATGTGACGACTAGTTATTGGGCACTATGTGCTACATGTAAAAGCATGCGGAGATGATCTGAGATGACGGAGAAGATGGAGTCAAGGGAAAGTGCCCGAAAGTTTCGTCGAGAGTATTTTGGTAGTTGGGCTAATATCGGGTTGGTGTCTTGATTAAAGCCATAGCACAGAGAGACTCAAAGGAGAAGTGATCTAAATGAAGGAGAGCTGGAATTATGAAGTGGATCATTCCCTAAATGGTTAGCGAGTTGAGTCTTGTAAATGCTTTGAGAAATATGCGTGTGTGTAAAACACGTGTTAGTGAGGTTAACGGGTTTCTCCGGTAACCTTAATGAGTTGGACCCATTAGGCTTGTTGCTGATTATTAAAAGGGGAGGAGAGGAGGTGGGAGATCCAAAAAATTCAAGGGTTTAGGTTTTGTTCTACCACCTTGTTTCCTCCCATGCATGGTTTGAGAGAGGAAAGAGTGATGGTTTGGATGCACCTTGTAATCATCCATAAGTATATAAATTTTATCCTGCACTAAAAATAGATCAAAACTTTATCTCAATCATATTCTTGTTTGTGTTCTTGCTTGGTGCTGCTTGTTCTTGAGCTAAATTTATAATTTCTTGTTCGTGGGTGTTCTAGCTCGAGCTTTTACTTAAATTACCTTGCTAGGACATATAAGAATAGATTTGGAAAACCCTATACCTTAGATCCTCACAAGTAAAAAGTAATTTGAGTTTTTGAGTTTTTGGTGTTCTTGTGCCCTATATTCGATTATCTCAAATTCGGTGAACCCGAGCCTACGAACATTGTGATTCTTGATTGGTTCAGACTCCTAATATTTTGAACAAGTCTCATACAAAACTTCAAAGTGTTTGGATGAGAACTAAGAAAGTTTTTGATATTTAAGTTTTATCTTAAGAGACATTTAGGTCTGAGAATGGGGGATCGATCAGATCAGTCCTAGACCTATGGTCAAACCAACTTCAGCGGTTAGACCGCTGTTGCACTTGCGATCAAAATGGGTTCGACAGTCAGACCGGCCAATCCATGGTAGTTTGATCAGTTTTAGGCTAAAGGGTGACGATTTTATTGGCTTAGATTTTTAGCTTTATTTTAGTAAAACATAGCTGGTGTAATATGAACTTAGTGATTCTTATGGTCACTTGAGTTAAGATTTTAAATACCGTTAGAAATTTTTTTGAATAATTATTTACCCCTTTTGATTGTCATCATATATAGGTCCTACAATTTTGTGTCGAATTCATACCCTGATGAATTTGTACGTTTCACAAGCATTTCACGAATCAAGTTTTAGACCATCTGTGTCTGTTGCTAACACACATTTCACGCGTGGGCACAAAAGGCCAAAAGGTGCATCTGAGCTCTGTAAAGAGCCAACACACAGCCAACAAACTGGCGCTTAAAAAACTATCTAATAGGCTTGCATAAATCCTAAAACACTTTAAATGGTAAGTACCACTTATCTACCTTTAATTTATGCTTTAATATTTATATAATTCACTGTTAGGTGAAGTATAGAATCACCTTCCAAAAAATAACATCGAGGCATTAGAATATGAACCGTTGTGCCAAAGCCAAACCAGTATGCCCACACCACCGAAAATAATCCAAAGCGCACACATTTCCCCAAAACCGAGTAAAATCGCATTGTCTCGTTGGCTTGCCGGCGGTGGTCCTTCTGCCAGCCAGGTCGACGATTATTTCGACATGCATTGCATTGTATCACCTCTATTTCTGGAACTCTTAGAAATTTTTAATTGTCTAGAAATGTTCAACTGTAGAATATTGTATACGTGTGTGCGTCATACCAATATATACTTACAATATAAGAAACAAAATTTATTATAGAGATATAGTATAGCAGCTAGGTTTTTAGCACACCAGAGCGATCAGACCCAAAGTTATATTACATTACAAAAGAAACTTCGCAGTCATATCTAAGCAAGGACGAGACTCAAAATCACCGATCATCTATTCCATAGGATTCTTCAAGTTCTTCATCAACGGGTTCTTCATTATCATCCTATGGCTCTTCCGTTAATTGTTTAGCAAGTAATGCGTATAATTGTACCCAGCAAGTCACAATGGGAGCCATATTTAACTATTTTCCAGGTTCTCGAGAGATGGGAATACAATGGTTTATTAATATGTTTGCGGATGCAATTTTTATTTGTAAATATATTTGAACATAAAACAATAAAGCATTAACTTCTTAAAGAAATATGGTTTTGAACAAGTTGATTGCCATATTGAAACATTATGAAAGCTACTTATGCTTTGCTATTAGAATCACCCATTAAACACAGCTTCACCTACCGGAAACACAGCGTATTCGAATATTATCTGTTATATTCTATAGAATTGCCTAGCTTTATTCATAAGATTTCTCAAACTTTCAATGTCATGTAATAGACACTCAACGGATAGTGTGCGACTGAGTTGAGAAATCTCAGTGTCAGGATTCCATGGGCCAAAGCGGAATTAGCAGCCCAACTCCTGATTAGACCTACTATTGTTAAGTATAAAAGACTTCCTTTTCAAACCACCCCATTATCTGCGGGCCATTCCCTTCCTAGAACAGCGTACCCTCCAGTAGATATTCAAATAGATGACATCATGTGTTGATAGGCAACTCAAGAACCAGATCTTGGAGATGCAATGTTCATTATCAAGTAAAGCACAAAGTGGATGCGTAAATCAAAGGTATAACTAGCATATGCTGATGATGTGTTTCTTAGTCCTTTTACTGGTCTCAATGTTTGGTTAGAAGACTAGATTACTAGTATAGTTTGTTGTAATATTAAGAGGGCTCTTAACTAGTAGTTTAAGTATGCCATGTGTTAATAGTTCTTTATGCTTGCTCTATCTCTCTTTAGCATGATGCTAGTATTTATGAGTGTGTTTTGTAAATAGTTGATCGTGCAAAAATAGCACACCCGCAAGTGCACGGGTTCCCACTGAAATAGCGGCGAGTGTCGTGTTCTCTACAGGGACTGGACTTAGGCTAACGGTGCTCAACTAAAACTAGATCAATCAAAACGGGAGAGAAAACTAAACCTAAAATGACTACCGAATCGACCGAACGAACTAACTATCGAACAAACTCTAAATCGCACGGACAAAATGACAAACGAACTAAACGAATGCACAAACAAAGGAAGACGAGTTGAACGACCGTGCAAATTGATATCGCACGACCGAACGAACAACAATGATGAAAGACTACACAGACGAACAAAATCGACAACTACACGAATGACACACGCTAATCTACCGACCAATGATTTAACTAGTTACCGACCACAAGAAAGAAGAAGAGAGTCGAGAAGCATTGGGGGAATCTAGAAGCACGGAGGGAGTCAAGAGAGAGGAGGAAAGATGGTCGATGGCTAACTAGACGACAGCAGCACAAGACAACACAAACAACGAACGCCTGCACGACTTAACTATCGACTAACCGCGGAAAGGAGAAAAGAGGGAGTCTAGAAGCAAGGAGGGGGTTGAGATAGTAGGAGGGAGGAAACGGTTGCCATCTAGCTAACTCGCACAAGCTGACACAACCACAAACAATTAATACTACTGCTAAGAATTAAAAGAGATCACAATTGACAAATACTATCACAGATAACAAATTACAAGCACAGACTATAGAAATAAACTATTGGCAATAGTAACAGCATTAAAAATTAATTGAAGCAAGAGAGCTACTAAACTAACATCACATATCACAATCATACATAACAGGGCACATGTCACAAACACAGATAGTATTCCATAGATTGGATTAATAGTGCACAATTATCAATTAATGACAGCGGTAATCAAGAAAAGCAAAATGAGATAGAAAGAGGAATTGGAGGTAAACTGAGATGAAGCTGTAGCAGAGGTGGCCATCGGCAAAAGAAGTCATCAAGTTGTCGGGGTTGAAGGGAGAAGAGGTCGCGGTGGAGTTAATCAGAGTCGTGGTTGTCGCGGTGGAGAAGGTGATGCAGGGCAGCGGTGAGAAAGAAGACGGGGCCAACATGATGGCGGCTGGTGAAGCAGAGGCTAGCATGCTATGCCAACGTTGTATAGGGGCTGTGGTGACTGCAGAGCAGGAATTGGTGGCGATTGAGATAGTTGGTGAGACGGTGGTGGCAGTGCAGAGAATGACGACGGCGCTTGGTGAGACGATGGAGGAGAGGAGAGAGAGGTAAGCACAAGGGGGCCACGGAGAAAGAGAGCTTGAGGTGGAGGGAGAGTAGAGAAGAGCGGCGATGCTCGGTGAGACAACGACCGAGATTGGAGGCACTGGAGGAGAGGGGTGGCGGTTGGTAGAGCTTGGTGGGACTAGGTGGCACATCGGTGGAGCAGCAAGGGAGAGGTGGTGGCGTGGTAAGGAGGTGCGATGGCGCGACTGGGTGGTGTTGGCGTGCCGAAGAGAAGGCTCAGCCTCGCCGGTGGCCGGAGGTAGGAGAGGTGGAGGGAAAGCAAAGAGGGGTCAAGGGAGGAAAGAAATGCCAAGATCATCTTCAATGGCCGGCGGCTAGGGATTTTGTGGCCAAATTGGGGATTGGCCATTTTGCATTTTATCCCTTAGCGTTTTCCAAAATTATAAATTGGTCCTTCTACATTATGATATCTTGCGTTCTGGCCCTTGGAAACTCTAATTTCTTCGCAGGAAGATCCTACACATCCGTGGCGACACGTACATCTGTACAGAGTAGTCCTGAAATGCCGAAATTGAAGATTATGCACGTCTATCGCGCTGGCCTGCAAAAATATAAATATATATATATATATATATATATATAATGGTCCTAATTGAGGAATTAATTATAGGAAAGCGTGTACATGATGATAAATAGTCTCAAAATACAAAAAATATATGGGTAAATGACAGAAAAATATAGGAAAAAATGATGCATGTCAATAGTTGTGGCTCATGCATTTTTCTTGTAGCTTGTGACTAAAGTTTACGAATGTGTTTTGTAAATGGTTTATCAATGTGTTTTTCAAATGGTTCGAGTCCATATACCAAATCCTTGCGGCATTATTCTAAAATTTGCAAATGTATTTTGCAACTTATCGAGCATCATGCTTTAGTCCTTGTTTGCATAGTAGTAGTTTTTCGTGAATGTATTTTGCAAAATCATTGAAGTATTTGCATCTTTGACCCCTACTGAAAAATATGCATAGCTTAGACTGCCTTGTGTCGGCTGGTTTGACCGATGGTGCGGTTAGACCGCAAGTTCGTTGCCAGTGAACATTTTCAAAATGGCTTGTTTCTTTTGTTTCTCTGTGTTGTGCTAGGGGGTCTGATTGGCTATATGTTAGTGGTCTGACCGACCAAGCGGTCCAACTAGGTATTTGTTGTCGGTTCCTTTTTTTAGAGAGCTTTTGGCTTTCTCTAGAATCATTGCCGCAGTCTGACGGGCTCTATGTGAGCAGTCTGACCGACGCCTGTGTGGGCGGTCTAACCAGCTGCGTCTGTAGTAGCTTATTTTGTAGTCATTGCAAAGCAGGCCGGTTGACCGACTATTAGTTGGCGGTCAGACCGATCTAAGCTGATTTTGCTGAAATCTTACTTTACCAGCTAGTTTTTTAGTATAGGGTAGAAATACCCCATTGTGGCTGGTTGAACAAGTATGTTGGTGTCTATTTCATTTCCTTGAGCTAAGAGTAAGCCCTCTCACCTTTTGTGTCCATGTGCTGCACTTAGCAATGTTGGAGAGCAAAACCCTTGTGCATGTGCTGCATTTGGTGGTGGATTGAGTATCATGGAGTTTCGGCACTTGATTGCTCTCTAAATTGTTACTTTTGTTGTTTGTTGACACCTAGACAGTTTGGAGGAGTTGTGGCGGTGATTTTCTTAAGAAGCTTGTAAAAAGTCCCAGTGTCTTGTGAGTGGCTTGGTGCTTGCCATCTCCGGAGTGAAGAAATAGCAACCTTAGTTGGTTCGAGGTGTTTTGGTTTAATTCGCAGAGCCGGTCCAATTTATTTGGGATCACCTCAACGTGGACTAAGTAAGTCTGATAAGTCTCCTAACACCACGGTAAAAAGATTATGTGTGATTGTGGTTTGCTCTTTTGTACTTTCGTTTCTGCAATTTACATTCCTAAAATTGAATTGCTTACTTGTCACCCTGATAATACAAACCTTGACATAGTTATAGGGTGTTAGTGCACTTAGTTGAGATTAGTTGATTTAGCTTTAATCCTGAAAACCTGATTTAATTTTCACTTTCGTATATAAAATTAATTTTAGCTAAAAAGAATTAAAACCGCATGTCCACCTTCCTCTGCTCGGACTCATTTTCCTTACAAACAAAGAGGCGTAGAGGAAGAGTCAGATGACTGCTACTGCCTTGTTTTGTGTTTTCTAGGGATGTCTCCCTGTCTCTTATAGACTAATATCAGAACGTGCAGCCTGACGACCCGTTGCTTCGTTGCGTCAAAAGCTGGATCAACTCCGATGCCCCTAGTCCATGCACGCACGTTCACAACAGATAGATAGAGTCGGTTGCAGAGAGTTTGAACGAGAGAATCCAACGTGCACATATCAAACAATGTTACGTGTACAAGAATGCACTAGTATTTTGTTGAGATATGCACCATACGGTTTGGTATTCTTAAGGAAATAACATGCATATGTATGATTTGTTTCCAACAATCCCCACCAATTCCATGCCGTCTACTGGAATCTCAAAACAAGAAAGAAAGGAGTGCCACAGTATTGTTTATATACTAGTGTTTCGACAATAGACCCTTCAAGGGTTGAATATTAAATCTGACAAAACCTTGAATTGCTAGCTTTCCAAGAGTTAGGGCTTGTTTGGCAACGGCTGCGGCTTATAGTTTTTGGCTGAAAATTTTGAATTTTAGCTATTTACGGTACAGATTACGGAGAGACAGATACTCATTTGCGATTTTAACTGGTATAGATATTGAGCTTTTAACGTGTAGATCGTTTAACTTGTAGACCCCGTCTTGAGAAAATACTCCGTTTGAAAGTTAGGTACTGTACCAAAAGCTAAAAGCCGCCAGCTTCAGAGGAAAAAAACATGCCCTAAGTTTCCCTTGAAGTCTTCGCTAGTATTGGGCCACCAAGAACCAAGCCTCTGGTCGAAGCTTTGTCAGTCATGCTCTTGTATCTATTCATGAGTTTACTAGAGGGTACCAAAATCTCACAGACTGCGACCTCACAGTTGAACTCATATAGATGTGCTCTTTCAAGTGTACTTTGTAGGACGGTACCATGCCTTTAAATAGGACCTTAGAATATTATGACATAAGTCATCCTACCATACAATATGAGATTATTGCATCTCCAATGAGAACGGATAAGAAAGTTGTGTACCCTCCAGTTACCCCAACAGCCTATTTTTACCCATTATCTAATTTATGGGACCTCCAAACAAGTAGCACTGGTTATCGTAGTGGTGTAACTCACAAGCGTCTCATTCCCATTTCTCTTGATGCATTCTCAATCATATTTCATGATAAACCCTTTGTAAAGGACCCGTTATATTTTTTGCAAGTTGGACATAATCACAACAATTACTCCGAAGTTTCTCAAATTTCTAATGGACTTTGGGTGCCGTTTCACATGTCTTGATGACTTCATATTATCATTTGTACTCTTAACCTTTATGAGAACCATTTGATTGTCACAATACATAAGGATTGCCGGAATAGGCTTTTCACCTATAGGTAAGTTCATCAAGAGCTCACGTCGCCACTCTGCCTCAATAGTAGCCGTGTCTAGTGCGGTAAGTTTAGATTCCACGGTTGACCTTATCAAAATAGTTTATAAGATCTCTATGAAACTGCAACACCGCTAAGAGTGAATAAGTATTTACTAGTGGCCTTGATCTTGTTAGCATCCAAAATCCAATTAGAGTCACTATAGCCCTCAAGTACAGCAAGGTACCCAATATAGTTAACCCATATGACATAGTGCCCCTCAAGTATATCTTGGTACATGCTCAAGTGCTTGCCAATGATCATCTCTTGGATTAGAAGTAAATCAGCTCAATTTGCTAATAGCATACAAGATGCTCGGCCTAGTAGCACTAGCCAAATACATCAGAGAACCAATAATCTAAGAGTATCTCAAGTGATTTTTCCCTTGTCCTTGATGCTTTTTAAGCTTGAGACTTGGGTCATAGGGCATGGGAGCATTTTTGCAATCCGTGAACGTGAACCGAGTTAGGATCTTCTTCGCACAGTGAGATTGTGTAAGTGTAACCCCATCCTTGCCCTTAATCAGTTTAATGTTCAAAATAACATCCGCCTCTCCCAAATCCTTCATATCAATACTTAGGGATGGAAATGACTTCAAGTTATTTATCACCTTGATATAGTACCAAATATAAGTATGTCATCAATATGCAGACACAAAATTACTCCCTCACCTAGTACGTATACACACTTTTCAGTTTCATTCACAACAAGCCCAATGCATGTCATAGTTCTATCGAACTTCTCATGCCACTGCTTAGGTGCTTGCTTGAGGCCATATAAGGATTTTAGCAACTTACACACCTTGCCCTCTTGTTCGGGTGCTAAAAAACTATATGGTTGCTCCATATAAATTTCCCTATCTAACTCTCTATTTAGGAAAGCTACCTTCATATCCATTTGATGAACGTGAAAATCATATGAGGCAGCCAATGACAAAAGCACGTGGATAGTTGTTAATCTTGCAATAAGTGAATAGGTATCAAAGAAATCCTTGCCTTTTTGGGAGTATATCCCTTAGCCACAAGTCTCGTCTTGTACTTTTCAATGGTATCACAAGGCCTAATCTTTTTTTTGAAGACCCAATTGCACCAAACTGGTTTACAATCAAACGGATGATCTGTGATCTCCCATGTTCCATTAGCAATAATAGAACCCATCTTGCTACAGGCTGCATCCTTTCATTACTATACATTAGGAGATGCATATGCCTCAGAAATGGATTTTGGCACATCATCCACAAGATACACAGTGAAGTCATCACCAAAGGATTTTTTAATTCTTTGTCTCTTACTCCTTCACGGAGCTACATCACTGTCACCATTTGTATGTGTGTGATCACAATATTCAGTAGAAATAGGGAGTTTAGGAGTTCAATAAAATTCACTCAACTAGATGATACCCTTGTATCATTCATAGGAAAAATAACATTAAAGAATGTAGCATCATGAGATTCTATCACTATATTTACTAGTACATCCGGCACATTGGATCTCACTACTAAAAATCTATATGCTGCACTGTTATGTTCGTAGCCTAGAAAGGCACAATCCACAGTCTTTGGTTCAAGTTTACACTTTTTAATTATGGGCACATTGACCTTTGCCAAGCACCCACAAGCACTCAAATATATGAGAGTCGGTTTTCTCCCTTTCCATCTTTCATATGGAGTCACCTCGCCATTTTTAGTGAGAACCCGATTAAGGATATAGCATAGCCTCGCCCCATCATACTTTAGACACACCAGCACTATCTAACATGGTATTAACCAAGTCAGTTATAATGTGGTTCTTTCTTTCAACAACCCTGTTAGATTGGGTGAAACAGGAGGTGTCACTTCATGAATTATTCCATGATCCACACCGAATTGGGAAAACTCATTACATACATACTCTCCACCTCTATCATACATTAGATGTTTAATTTTCCTTTCTAGATGGTTCCAACCTCAGCTTTGTAGATTTTAAAATAGCCAAATGCTTCGTCGTTAGTTTTAAGCAAGTATAGGAAACAAAATATAGTAGCGCCATCGATAAAAGTTAAAAAAACCTTTTCCGTACCTTTGTCAACACTCCATTCATCTCAGAATGAACTAGTTCTAGCGGTGCCAAACTTCTCTCCTCAACCACCTTAAATGGCTTGCGAAGTTACTTTGCTTGCACCCAAATCTGGCACTTAGAACCTTTGACTGCGAAAATGTTTATAATTAAATTCAAGCTACTCATGCGGGGAATGCTACCAAAATTAACATGACATAATCTTGAATGCCAAATAGCAACCACTTTATTGAAATTAAAAATACTGAAAGTATTGTTAACAAATTTATTCGCAGAATCCAACAAAGATGTGCGGAACAAGCTTCTGCACTCGTAGCCTTTTTCAATAAATAAACCAAATTTGGAAATAACAAGTTTATTGGACTCAAAACCCAATTTGTAGCCATCCTGACATAGGAGGGAGACATTGATCAGGTTCTTTATTAAATGCGTGTGCTGCACATTCTTCAAGGTGATGATCTTTCCTGAAGTAAGCTTCAGGTTGACCTTCCCTACTCCAAGAACAGTAGCACCAGAACCATTCCCCATTAAGACGGAAGAACCGCTGATAACCTGATAAGAAGAAAATAGATTAAAATCAGCACATACATGAATGTTAGCTCCCCATGTCAATTCACCCATCAATGGATTAACACGCCATAAGTACAACAGGAGTAAAATCATACCCTGAAGACACCCTTGCTGACATCCTTCTTGGCTTTCCTATCGTGGCATCTTTTGGCCTTGTGGCCAGCCTTGCCACACACAAAGCAGGTGATGCCATCTAGATTCTACTTCTTAAAATTTGTTGTGTTTTTGGCCTTGAAATTTTGAACAGCATGCTCGCTCTTCTTCTTAGCAATGGATTTATATACCAAGTTGGCATTGGATGCCCTGTCATGTGTCTCACCAGGCGCGGACGCGCCTTCTCCTCCACATCCAAGTGGGCAATCAGGTCATCGACAGTCATGTCCACCCGTTTGTGCTAAAGCGAGGTGGCGAAAATCCTCCAAGGACGTAGTTTGGCAATAATGTCCTTGACCACGTACTTGGCATTGACATGGACATCAAATTGAGCCATCTCACCCATGATCGTTGTGAGATCATGAGCCTACTTTACCACCGATTGGTTGTCAACCATTTGAAGTCATGGTACTATTCAATTCAAGTACTTAAATCCAGTGCCCTGTGTCTGAAGCTGCAAATTTATGATCCAGTACTCATCATAGAGCAAGTCAAACAAGAGTGACAAGATGACACCCACAACCACATTGTTATTCACCTCAAAATCCACATGCCGCTGATGAGTCACGACCTCACATATGGTATAACATACCACAAGTTCTAGGATATTAGGTAGTGGCGAACTTTGGACTACCATCATTTAAAGTTTTCACTCACAAACTTTCCGGGCCAGAGAACCGCAACATGAGCAGCCATCACAATCCATAAACATGTAGGACCGAAGATGACAATAGAGAGGGTGAATGGTGCATTCAAATTTTCCCTCAAGTATTCACTTATCATTTGCTCCGATAGCTACAAAGCTATAAAGATTCGGATAGGAACCCTACCCAAAATCTGGAGAAACTCATAGCTGAGCTACTGTGCAAAATCTATAGGTGCGGTACTACCGCTATTGTTTCTGTGGTACTACCGCAACCGGTCGAAAATCAAAGTGGTCGAAATACGACTCGAGTGGTCAACGATCAGAGAGTGGTCGAAAACCAACGTGGTCGAAATACGACTCGAGAAGTCAACGACCAGAGAGTGATCGAAAACCAATGTAGTCAAAACCAACATGGTCGATGACCAGTGAGTGGTCGAAAAACCAACGTGGTCGAAGACCAATAAGTGGTCGAAAACTAATCGGGGTCGAAGACCAATGTGTGGTCGAAAAACCAACGTAGTCAATGACCAGTGAGCGGTCGAAAGATCAGCGTGGTCGACCACCATTGAGCGGTCGAAAGATGAGCATGGTCAATGACTAGCAAGCTGTTGAAAGACCAGTGTGATCGAGGAGAATTGAGTGGTCAAAACCTACATGGTCAATCACCAACGAGCGGTCGAAAGACCAGCGTGGTCGAGAAACAATGAGTGGTCGAAAACCAACGCGATTGGCGATCGATGTGATCGTAACATATCTGGTCAAAGACCAATGAGTGGTTAAAAACCAGAGTAGTCGTAGACCAATATGGTCAGAACCTACGCGGTCGAAGACCAATGTGTGCAATCGAATAACCAACGTGGTCGAAGACCTGAGAGTGGTCACAAATCCAAGTGTTCAAAGCAAGTTCAAATCTGACTGGTGAGATCACCGACTAGTGAGTGGTCGATCAATAAGCAGTCGAAAACGAAGTGATCAAACCTAGTCAAAACACGACCAGTGAGGTCGAAAACCAAAGTGGTCGATGACCAAGGGCTGCGGTACTACCTCTACACAGCCTGCGGTACAACCGTTGCTACAAGATGAATAGGATTTTTAGCACGACCGTGAAAAAACAAATCCGCATTACTTTTGATTTAAAGATCCAAAGGCCATGAAACTTTGTATGTATATTTCTTAAGGTCTCGAGAAGCTATTTCATTCCTGAATTGAAAAATCCATGATAAATTTTAGATTTTTTGCGATTTGGGAAAGCGCATACCAAGATCTAAAAAACAAAATCGATGATCAGGGTTTGCTCGTGGGTAGAGAATAGCCAAGATGGCTTTGAATACGCTCCCACATGTTACAACAAGGAAGAACACCGAAGAAATCAAATACAAAACCCTCAGATCAAGAAATCGCTCGACGGTGCCAAAATCAAGTAAAAACATGATTTCTTGATAAACTTGCTATTGAAGTGCCTAGATGATTGGAGATCGATCTCAAGAGATTATCTCCATCTCATTCATGTCCTTGGCATAGCAAGATCAAGAGAAGGGCAGAAGAGATATCAAACCAACCGAAACATCTCAATCAACAAAATGAGATCAAGAAGGTGCAAAAAGATTGTATTGCTCACTTGAGATGATATGTTTTATAGCCACTCCACTCAGGAGGACAGAGCTATAAGTCTAGAGCGTGCACACACACACTCTCTAATATATCTCCCATATGAGGAAGGAAAGTGTTAGCCACCAAAGGCTTAGCCAACAATCTCAAACCCTAGCCCTTGCCTCTCCACCTCTTATATAGCCTCATAATCTGAACCAAAATCTAATGGATCCACCCATTAGGCCAAACCGTGGATAACCCATTAACCCAACCTAACACCAGGTTTTACTCTCTCACACACACTTTTCAAAGCGACTTACAATAATTAACTCATTAGTGAATCAACACATGATCCACCTCATATTTTTAGCACATACACGACCTAAACCACTTAGGCTAATGTCGCGGTTTTGCACAGCGCCACTATTTCGGTATTGGACAATTTATCAAAATGCCCCTCTATCACCTTCGAAGTTTCCCGCTTCCTTTGCCATAAAGTATTGTCCATGCTTCGCCATCTTCCATATGGCCTTAGTAACTTGCCATCAAGCCTCTCACGCGTCCGGATCCCATTGAACCGTACTCGCTTGCAAACGACCCAAGTTACTTGGCGCACCACATGCTTCTTCTCGCACATGACGACACCCGGCTTCCTCGACCGTCTGGACCTCGACTCCTCCGTGAGCCTAGTCCCGGTCCACCTTGCCATTGCCCGTCATGTCCACCACTGGTAACTCCCGCTCTGGTTCCTCGTCGTGCCAACTTGCAATTACCCCGCATGCCTCAGTCATCTTCAGCATTTTCCTGACTGTTCTGGACCTCAGCACCACCCTGTGCCTAGTCCCGATCCTCCTACGTCTCACCATGACCTAGCTCCAAAGTCCTGCAACCAACAACAACAAGCAAACCATCACATAGTACCGTACAATACACAAAGACATCATTTGACACTTTTATCCATACAATGCAACATACAAAAAGTATGCAACCAAACCATTGATCCTAAGCCTAGGATCAAACAATAAACTCGTACACATACAAGCAACAACACCCAGGTCAAATCATGACCAAACTCCAAGTATTCTAGAAAACAACTTCAGACTACCGAGAGAGACCAGTATGACCGTCATGCACAGGCCAGTCAGACCGCTGGCTGGTCTGATACGAGTATTCGAGGTCTACGATAGCCGATCGTAAAACCTATGACTACCGATCACAGAGGTTTACGACTACTGATTACAAAGCCTACGATTACAGAACATCGACCATGTACTGAAGCTACGACCATCCTGTGGTCGCTCTGCTATGCTTGACATACCGTGGTCATTCTGCCGTCCTCGAACATTTGCCGATCGGACCGTTCAACATAAGGCCGATCGGACCGTTCAACATAAGGCCGATCGGACCGTTCTACTCAAGGTTGATCGGACCGTTCAACCACGAAGTCGCAAACTTTAAATACTCCAGTACTCGCAGTCCAGACGAACTCGTAAACCATGAAGTCGTCAGACAAAATACGATCTAGCAAAATCCTCAAAAACCAAACTCAAACTCCACAAATACTCTAATCTAAAAGTCAATTATTCATCACAACCATAGAGTGACCTCCACATGGTCTCACAAAACCTTTACACTGCCTCCCTTTGCAGGGAATCACGCGTCGAAGACTTGGAGATATTGCTCGCCGACCTGCCGTTGCAGGGCCGGCTTGGAACGGACGACGACTCAACACTGTGCCAACAAAGAGATGTAGAGGAAGAAGATGACTGCTACTGCTTGGTTCTGGGTTTTCCAGGGACATTTCCGCTGTATAGGGACTTGATCAGAACGTGCAGCTCGACGACTCGTTGCTTCGTTGCGTTAAAGCTGGATCAACTCCGTTTAGTTCGGCAAGGCCCCTGACCCATGCATACACGTTCGCAACAGATAAATAGAGTCGGTTGCAGAGAGTTTGAACGAGAGAATCCAACGTGCACATATCAAACAATGTTACGTGTACAAGACTACACTAGTATTGTGTTGAGATATATATGCACCCTACGGTTTGGAATTCTTAAGGAAATAACATGCACGAGAAATCAAACCTGACGTGCATAATTTTTACCAAAATCCATTGGCTGTCGATTTTTCTTTTTCACATACCCTGTAGCCCTCCGTGCCACACCAAACAGCGAAAATTCTCCTAGAAAAAAGCCAACCCCGCCCACCTCGATCCACACAGGCTCTTTCATGGAAAATCAATCGCCAGGGAAGCACCTATCGTCGTGCATGGGCCGCGACCGGAGCCGGCCGGTCGTTCGCCGCTCGCTCGCTCATGTCGTGTTCGCTCGCATTGACCCCGGCCACAGGCTCGCGCGAGCCAGCGGCTCCTCAACTCCCGTCCGCCTTGGTGACCACCACAACGCACTAGTTCGATCACTCAATCGCAGGCACAGCGACAGATATGCACTGTGTTAGTCAAGTCTTGCCGTGCCACTTGTTTCCTAATAATTTCCTGACAAACGGTTTGTTTCTTCCATCTTTGACCTTGGAAACTGTGAGGGTAGGATTAGTCCAGCACGCGGTAGAAATATTGCTCCTAGCTAGTTATTACGCGTACTGATCACTGCTGTTGTAACGCCTCTGTTTTTAGAACATGGTGTTGCTACCTCTCATAACAGTTTAGAAATTTAGTTATAGACAGAAGAAGTATCATATCTACTTATAAATATTTTAAAAAGTTAATTTAATTAAAATATGATCTAGTGGTCAACTTTAACAATATAAGTGCGACCAAGCACAAAAGTTTTAACTTGCATTCAAAAGAATCGAAGAAACTACCTACTGGAACGCTTGAGTGTGGTCGTAAACCTATCACAAAAACTTGAAGTATTCTTTCTTCTTCTGGTATCTGTTATGGTGAAAATATAGCAAGATTGAGTACAACCAACAGTATTCAGCAAGTCCCTATAACAGAATGTATTTATAGGGATATCCTCTATATGCAATGTTAAATCAGAGGATGGTTTTATATTTCTTTTGCGTAAAACCATATTTTCAATATTATATCGTAATTAGATTTCAAACATATGACTTAGCCACTTCAACTGAAAAAATGAACAAGTAAAATGTCCATAAGTATTTGACTATGTGGGAGCAACTCCTCACAAGTATTTCACATGTCCGGTCCATAGACCTCAGTCCATGTCCTTTACCATACTCCCATACCAATAAACATTTTTGCGAAACTACACACTGTGGTATTTCAACACGTTGCCCATGACCAGGGCACGGCTATTCGAATAGATTATTAACACTCTGCAGAGGTATACAACTTTACTCACAAGATATGATTATCATATTATGTCGGCCATTACACGTTTCCGTATATGTGTGATTGAGTAATCATAACAAGACATTTACAATGCTTATTTTGGTATTTTCTCCTGCTCCGGAGTTATACATCCTCAGTGCTAAGGGACTCCTTTATTAGCTTATTGTGAGTGCACTCTCCCTCAGGGCAAAGACCTTTCGAGTCTCTCTCGGGCAGTGACCCCTATAGGTTCACCCCCACACATATCCTTTCCTGGGCACTGATCCCGCAGGTCACCCCCAACTGGCGCAGGAGACTATATCGAAACAAAAAAAATTAGTCGGACAGGTCCGTCCCATACCAGACTTGTGGTTGTACGGTGGGTGTAGAAATGAACGCACATGGATTCGGTCCTTAATCGACTCATGCGAGACAAACCCAACAATCCAGACCTCGGGCAGTATCTGCACCGGTCTCAAGTAAACCTCTCGCCTGTGTCTCCCATCATTTTTAAAAAAATCCATGTTTCCAGCAGTAACCCATGTTACCACTACCATTATTATGTTTCGAATTTCAGTTGGCAATGTTTGTGTTGTATTTACTATTATCTCTAAAGCATGTTTAATCATAGATATTATTTGGCAATGTTACTATTGTAATAATCCTATGGTGACAAGAGTAAGGTAACATCAAATGGGAAGATAAGAGTTTTCACTGTATGGTGTAGCTAGGCAATCTATACACACAATAAAGGCAAGTATGAATTTGTATTTGAAATCAAAGTATTGCATTTAAAAACTAGGTTCAACATGATCAATATAAGGACTTGCCTCCTTTACTGATATCTTCGCTCTTTCTTTTGTAGGCTTTGGGCTTGCTTCAATTGCTCTTGTAGTTCTTTAGTTGACCAACTCGCTGAGTTCGAATACTAGTGCAGAAAACAAATGCAAATAAGTTCCTACTTTGCAGAATGCAAGTTGGAAACAAAATACAAATAAATATCCAAAAAGACAGAAATAAAATAGGTTTGGATGGTCAGGGTTTAGGTGGTTGGGGTTTTAGTAGCTTTTGGGTTTAACTGTGAGGAATCGAAATATGTAGATAGGATTGGAATATCGAGGTACTGTATTTGGACGAGATGGGTTTTTGTTAACGGACTTGGCTTGGTTTAGGTTTTATTTATTTTTGGCGAAATAGAACTGAAATGGCGGAGATGGGTTGAAGTTGTCGATAAGGTATATTTGGATTAGATGGTCCTTTGGTGAGGGAGCTGGGAAGACTAACTTGGGCAGAGTTGGGCCTGATTCAAAATAATATTTTGGTTGCTAGGGTTTCATCGGAGCATATTCGGGCTAAACAGAATTGAGAGTGGACTTCATGGCATAAAATGGCTAGGACGGGTATATAGGTCTTGACGAAATAAAAGCTTGGATCATGTTGGTTTATGGTTTGAAGCAGTGTTTTCGGTGGTCTTAGGTTTTATCGATGTCTGATATGGGAAAAACAGAGCTGAGAAATGGGTAAACAGGCTTGAAACGATCGAAATGGATGTATATATGTATTTTAGGGCTCTATGAACAGTAACGGGTCTGGTACTATTCATCGCAGGTTTTATTGTTCATATCGGGTTTAGTTTTTATCGGGTTATCACTGCGTACTCGGAGAAACAGAGAAGTTACGAGTACTCGGGTGGTCTCGAGTATGACCACGAAGTCGGATGGACAGTCGAGATTCAACTTCGAGCGTGAAGTCGACGGAGATCGGACGGTGTACGAGTTGCTTACGGAGATCGGGCGACATCCGAGTGATTGCGGGGATTGGGCAACATCTGAGCGGCTTAAAAGATCGAACGGCGTTCGAGCGGCTTAAAAGATCGAACGGCGTTCGAGCGGTTTAAGAGCATCGAATGGCGTACGAGTGACTTAAGAACATCGAACGACGTATAGTGGCTTAAGAGTATTGGACGGCATACAAGTGACTTAAGAGCATCCGACGGCGTACGAGTGGGCCGTTCAAATGGTGTTACTCAAGACTCGAAGCGGAGCGGTCGAAGCTCCTCTCGATTACAAGGTGGTCAGAGAGCTCAAGCAGTGGAGTGGTCGGATAGGTCAAGCGATAGAGTGGTTAGAGAGTTCGAGCAGTGGAGTGGTCGAAGATTTCAAGTTGTGGGGTGGTCGAAGAAATTTCAAATGGTGGGGAATTCGTGGTCGAAATAATAATTGGCGACCATAGGTGGGTTCCTGGTGTCTAGGGGGTTTCCATTTTGGGGCTTGACGGCAGCTGAGGAGTTGGCATTCGCCGGCGGCAAGAGGAGAGTGGTCAGAGATTTCAAGTGGTGGGTGGTCAAAGAAATTTCAAATGGTGGGGAATTTATGGTCGAAACAATAATTGGCAACCATAGGTGGGTTCCTGGTGTCTAGGGGGTTTTCATTTTGGGGCTCGACGGCAGCTGGGGAGTTGGTGTTTGCTGACGGCGAGGTCTCCTCTCTTCGAGACGTTTGAATGGCATAGGGCTTAAGGACGGGTTAATGGGACGGTAGCGTTAGGGTTTAGGCATCTCTAGAGTTAGAGAAAGCTCAGGGAAGTGACAGCTTGGGACAGGGTTGCTTGTGTTGAGCTGTCCATGGCGGGGTCCCATGGCTGAGCGGTGGTGCTAGTCTCTAGGGCAGTAGGGGCTCGGAGAGGTTAGGGCAAAGCTTCGGCAAGGTTTCTACGGGCATGATGAAGCTGCAGACCAAAGCAATTGAAAAAGGATAGACTGAATAGAAGGAATGGAAATTTGAGCTTCGGGTTTTCTGGTGATCGCCGACGGAGCTTTGGTCGTCGGAGTAATTGAGGGTGGGAGTAATTAAGGGTGGGTGGCTCACTTTGGACGTCGATGCACCCACAGGAGGTGCTCGAGGGTTTAAATAAGGTGAGAATGGTGGTTCGGCACAGGGGCAAGGCTAAGGCGGTGGCGCATGGCAGATGTCGGGAAGGTGTGGGAGGGTGCAACGCGGTTAGGAGAGGGGAAGTATAGGCTGCCTCAGGCGGCGACTATGAGAGAATGAGAGCAGAGACAGATCTGGGTGGTCGGCAAAGCGGTGGGGTGAGGTTTACGACAATGAAGGAAAGGTGTACGGTAGCTTGAGTTGGCATAGGTGGGTTCCAGGGTGCTCGAATTTGTAGCGCGGGGTTGCCGACCGTGAGACAGAAGAGAGCAGAGGTGGTTGTTGGAAAAGTAAGAACAACGACGGCTGCTCTGATACGCGGTCGGGAGCATTTAAGTGGGTGTCAGAGCGGGAAGGGCGAGGTGGTACGGTCTCTGACCGATTACAGCGATAGGGTAGCAGCAAGAAGCAATGAGAAGACGCAGGAGCAGAGAGGCCGGGGCGACAACAAAAATGTCAGGGGATGACGACGATATTTTTCGGGCAATGAATAGTACACGCGTGAAAACGACTGAAGGGCGATACAACAGAGAGATCAAGGTATGGATGGTTGAGATTAGACCAAGCTTCTCGAGAAATTAAATCAAATAAGATTTTATTTTTAAAAAAAATTTCGGTTTTGTTTTAGCTGTCCCGTTCCGTCCCGATTAGTCGCGGTGCTTCACGTGAGTTACAGGTTACAATTACGTAACTACGCGATAATGTGGTGTAGTTTAAGTGCAAAATGATGGGGGTTAGCTGCGTGCGTAGGGCGAATGCTACGTGGTCGTGGAATCACGCTTTTGGGCACAAGTGAACGTGCTTCGTACGCATAGGCACGGGCACACACCGACACATGCTACTATGGCCCCTTTTTTAGTGTTTTATTTTTTGTGTTTTTTTACTTCAACTTCTCAAAAAAAAAACCAAAATAAATAAGACGAGTTCCTTAAACTATTTTTTCAAACGACCTTTGAATTTAAAATTATATACGTTATTACAACGATATCTCTAGCTATTGTCTATCATGGTTCAAAAAATGCAATCAAAATCCATCCGCCGCGGTAAAAAACGGAGCCCACATGACGTGCGTACGAGACGGTGCTCAATTTTTTTTTAATTGTACGTCCAGGTGAAAGTGCAAGACCTGGTAAGTGTATGGTAATTGGTAAATTCACTTCCATTAATCCATGGTAAAAAAAACTTATAACGAAATGCTACTTGTCCACATAATATGGTAATTTGATACTGTAAGCAGCAGCTGTTACGCTTTTTCCTTTTTTTTTCCTTTTTGCGAGAAGCAGCTGTTACGCTAAGAGCTGTTCGTCGAAACTGAAGGTCACAGGATCTGTTTTTTTTTTCCTTATCACTTTTGGCTGTGACTTATCACTTTTAGATTGTCGTGAGAGAGGATATGATGTAACAAAAACTCATGTGTGATTTTAGTTGATATAAATAAAGTTGGTACAGTATGTACTACAATCAATATGTAGACCCCGTCTTGAAAAGAGACTCTATTTAAATGTTAGTTAATACTAGTTGAATACCCGTGCGTTGCTACAGATTTTTAAAAAAATTTAGATTATATTTGTATACATGTTCTAAAAATTTTTACCACATGTTAGTTTCAGAACATATAGTATGATAAAATTTGGCGTAAGTCTTTTGGATTCGACGCATGTCTTTTGGGGTCACATGTCAGCGTTGTTTTTTGTGAGAAGAGGTGGAAGATGTCGGACCAACCATCAACTTCTTCTTTTATAATAGTAAAGATAGAAAAACTAAAAAAACAGCTTTTAAAAGTTGAAAAGAACATACCCATATTATGCCTCCCTTCTTAAGAACAAACTAAGGTGAAGCATCCGCAGACGAGACCTTTAATTTCTATTACCAAAATTACTTTAGAATTCATGAGTGCGCTAAGTATGAATACATAACTGGCAAAGCAAATTAGCTAAGTGAGAAAGCATGCATGGCGACATCACACCATGAAAGCGAAATTGCTGGGATCCATAAAAATTCCATATCCCAGTTTGCTGGCCCAAAGTGGAGCGTTCAGCTAGCGCCTAGCGTTGCTGATTGGCTTGCTATTGCTACTGTTGTTGTCAAGAGGGTTTTGACCCGTGGTTGCTGTCACACTCGCAGCTAGTGTGGTGCATCGAGCTCTGATCTTTTATTTGGATCTCGTCTACCTCCAAATCCAATGTATGTACGCAGTGGAAGATACCCATAGGACATGCGATGTTACTTTCTCCGTATCTTTTGTTTGATTCTATCTTTACCTGGTACGTTTATAATTCCAAGTCAATAACTGCTTTAAAGTCAGAGTAGATAGAATTTACCCATGTTTTTTTTTCTACGAGATGTTTTTATAATCAGTGCATCAAAAGCAATTTCGTATTATAATTCTGTTAATTGTTTAATATAAAATCGTGAAAGGTAACGGCCAAACTCAAAGGGATAGTATGAGCACAAAATTTCACGTACAAAATTTGGTTAAGAGGGTAAAACTAAGGACAGGTGGGTGTAGATATATCATCAGTGTGATGGTGTGTAGAACATGACCAGAGCACCATGTAACATGGGGTAGTTCAGTGATTAAGTCTATTACTGTTATGTGCGATTCAAGTTACTGCTCATTAGATTGAAGTATTGCTGTTAAATAGTCTGTAGGCCTAAGGCAATACTCCAACTAAGAAGAAACATAGTTAGCCAAAAATCCAAATAACTACTGTAGTGGGATTCAGCCCAACGAGTAGGCCTGTCATCTCCGATAAAGATTCTACAGATCAAATGTATGGGAAGAAGTAGGCCCGCCTAAGGCTAAATTAAGTACAATGAGATTCAGCCCAACGAGGCCTTCCTCTTCGGCAGATCTTTTACTTTCTGGTCTTCCCATGCACTTACCAGGTATTACAATCTGCGATACCACGATACGTCGTTTGGCGCACCATACGTATGGGGTACCGATATGGCCCGATACGGTATCAAAAAGTATAGGCAGAGTTTAATTTTCTAAATACATAAAATTAATCACGATACTTCTTGATACTTGTTGTCCAAAACCATTCAAACAAAAGCCCACTACAAGTCTTGCCCAATTCTAACCCCAACAAAACCTATCATTGCTCGTATCCCTTCTCCACTCGCTAGTCACCCGGCCCTATCCCTGCTTCTCTCCCTACTGCTTTCATCCCTCACTGGCCGCCCCTCTTCATAACCCCTCCTCGCCCCTCTCCCTAGCCGCTGCTCGCCCTCGTCGGGTGCTCTCTTCCTACTGGCCTCCCGTCACCAATATCCCCTGGATCTTTGTAACACCCCTATTTCTGGAGACGCTTGTAATCCCTGCAGCTGCCCAGAATTGTTCAGTTGCGGAGTACCGTACATGAGTGAATACCACAACAACACATGCTTACAACAAAAGAGCCAAACTTTATTACAAAAAGTTTAACAACCTGGTTTTGACGCATCTGGCATGCAAGCTCAAAGTTATCTTACATTGCAAAAGAAGGATACACAGGAAAACTTGAGGCGGCTAAAACCTAAAACCAGTCGTCGCCAACGAAGTAGAGTTCTTCTAGAACTTCATCAACAGCTTGTTCATCGTTGTCCCATTGAACTTTTATTTATTATTTAGCATGTAATGAGTACAATCGTACCCAGCAAATCACAAGGGTAAATCCTAACATATCTACTTACAAGGATATTCAATGGATGAGAACATACTGGATTTATTAATGAGAGTGCGGATGCAATTTTATTTGCAAACATTTTTAAACAATAGGCACAAAACAGAAACTCCTTAAGATTAAAGGGGTTTTTCAACAGTTGCTTTCTCATATTACATCAATTTAAAATATTAAGAAATCTACTTATACCCTGCTGTTGGAATCACTTATTAAACACAGCTCCATTAACCGGAGCACAGCGTATTCGAATACCATTTATTTCACTCTGCAAATTTGCCCAGCTTTACCCACAAGATTTCTTAACCCCCGTGACAGGGTTAACAAAACAATATTGTTTCACTGCACATGTCTTTATATAGCCTCTACCCGATAGGTTCTTACCACACAAACTCGGGTATTCGCTGGTCAAGATGAAACACTTCTGTCCAATTTGTGAGATCCTACCGTTGTTAAGTATGGTTTTATCGTTTCCATACAACACCCTTCTATAGATACTCAATCGAGTTGAGCAGTTACTAAACCAAGGTTGACAAGTTAACGCTTGCGGTTGAGCGATTACTATGTAATTTACCTAGCATAAGGTTCCAATCCTTATTTTTCACCTTGAGACTGCCATCCTCGACGGCACTGTCACCCTTCTACACAAGTCTCCACCCTAGGGTAAGGTTTTAGACTCCAATCATGCAGTGGCTTTCCACGAGTCACCCTTACCCTAGAACCATTTAAATAATTCTACTGGACAAATGCCAAGTCACTTAATAGTATAAAGTTTTGAGTGAGCCAATCTACAATTATTTATACAATAATTAAATAATACTAAAGTTGTCAAGGTGAATATGACCTCAAATTAAACAGAGCATTTTTCAGTGGTAGGACATATCTAATTAACAAGTCATTCTAAACATTTATTTTAATTAAGTAACATTGCACAAATATCATTAATGCAAATACTATAATTAAGTAATTTAAATTTTATGGGATTCAATATGATCAAAAACTTGTAACTTGCCTTGATGTTCTATAAACTCTACTATCTCGTACACTGCAACACCCGGTTACAATCCTTGCACGGTCGCCTCGGAGTACTCAGGAGCTAGCGCAAACACACAAAAAAACATAAGATCCGTGCTTGAAATTAATCAAACTAGGAAAACAAATAAAATAAAAGGGAGTAAAATGCAATTCAAACCAAATAGAGTTGGTTTGGATTTTATTGGAGCTTGGTTTGGTGGAACGGAAGCTGGAAAAGAATTCACGGTGTTGAAATGATCGAAATGGGGATATTTTGGAATTTAGGGCTTCGGATGAACAGTACTGCTACAATATATCACAATACTGGGCTGACCCGCTTCAACAGTGCACGCACGTGGCTTTTAAATCGCATTGTCCTGATAGGCCAACTGATTCAGCCCATGACGCACGACCGAACGGCCCAACTGCGCGTGTGCGCTACCGGCCGATGGATGGTGCACGAATGGCTGCGATGCGCCACATCACCCCCGAGGGGTCATCGTCTACCTCAAGCCCTTCTTGGCGGCGGAAAACAGAGGCGTAGGCACCACCGCTTAACGATGCCGGTGACATGTTGGAATTCCCCACCACGAATAGGCTATGGGCCGGCTCGGTAGACATGACCTATTTGGACACCATTACGGGTAAAGTGAAGAAGAAACCAGCAGAAGAGACCAGTTGGGAAGGGATTAGAATATTTGTTGCGCACCCTCACTGACATGTTGGACATTCCAGTTGCTGGGCCCACCTGTCAATGGTTTTAAAATAAAGGTTTTTTTTGCCTCGTCGATATAAACAAATGGCTGGAGGTGCTTCAATCTTTTTCAAAGTAATTTGCATAACCTTTAAAGCAGAATTAAATGATGGATAATGATTACTTATCCCTTTGTGTATTTAAAAATTAGTGCCATTTTTGTTTGAAAAACATTGAAGTACTACTCACAAATGACTTCAAGATCAAAGGGTTCTTCCGATTTAGTAGTGTGCTGATCATGTGTTTGCAAACATGGGTGGGACATGTTGTGTGCTGTCCTTTTTGTTTATTTGACATGGTATAGATGTTCCAGACTAGTGTAGTGGTATGTGCTACTCCTGTAGTCCTTGTGTTGGGCTACCGATTAAACTTGCTTGTTAAACTGCTATAAAAGGCATATAATGTATCTGTATTTTCAACATGTAGTACAGTTAATTGATCATTATACGTGCGATATATGGTTTTATATAGTTTTTGTTTTTGTACAATATCTAACTAAATATTGGAAACCGTATTCGATTTGACACATATTTGCTCTATATTCGTGACTGAGACTATCTACATTCATACTCATATTCAATACTATCCATGTTTAACTCTAATTTCAAGAAAAAAATATGAAATAGGATTCATAACAGCGATATCCTTCATTTTTGCTTCGATTGCACCCAGAGTACGGCCCTGTAGATTTCTCTATGTTCTACGTTGAGGAACAAGAAGCAGACACAAAGATGTAACTGCCCAAGTTTTGAGGAAGACAAGACACAGCAAACTGGCAGTGATAGAAATGCAACAAGGACAACGTAGGCCCCTTCTGAAGAAAGTAGGATTTGGGGCAAATGGTTCTGATGGAAAACTACTATTACCTTTACTGGATATTAGTTACCAAACTAACGTTGAAGACAGAGTACAGCACAATCAATAAAGAGTGTATGCAATCTTTATTTCAGATGTTGCAGACTTGCATGAATAAAAACCAAAGCTATCCAATGACATAGAGTAGACAACTCCATTCAGTATCATCGCTTCAGTGTCACATAAAACCGCCAAGGCTAGACATCGAAGTTATGTCATTGTGTTAGGCTGTGTTTAAATTCGTTTACATTACCACAATCACGCAAAACTCAATCTCATTTTTGACCTGTTCCAATTAAAATGTCAAAAACGTACAGATTGATTGGTTGCCTCCTAATGCACAATCTAGCTTACATGCTAATGAATGGAGAACCTATAGCAAGCAACTACAAGCGATCACTATAGAACAGATCGTGCTTCGGACAATCTCTTGTGAAATAGTCACAGGTCGAGCACACTAGGATTTTAGTATTTAATTGGCCCAATTCAATTTTAGATATCTATCTATCCTGTTATTATGGCCTATCACTATGGAACACTGTTATGTAGTTCTAACAATCTAAACTACTATTTCCTTATATACGCATGTTTGTGCCCCATAATGCCTTGTTACCTTGGGTACAATTAAGAACTATGGTCAGGCCAAGAAATCTCTCTCGACTAATGAAAGTAAGACAATTTGCAGCAATTCAACATGTTTAAAGCATCTTATTAGTTCAAATCTTGCAAACAAGTGAACACCGAACGCAAAAAGGAACAGTCGTGCACAAGCTACTCCAAACAATTATTCAATCAAACACTAAGACCATAATTTATTATTCATATTACATGATACAGATAAAGTACAACCTCAAGACCTAGTACTACAAAATAAACATAATTGCGCCATACCATGTTCACCAACTGCAGCTCAATAAGATGCAGAAATACAGTTTGCGGTGATGATAAACAAGAAAGCATTTTTGGGGGGTTAATTAAACGTAAGCTCAGCTCTTACCATTGAGCTTCTTCTGGAGAACATCCATGACAGCACCAAAGTCAGCCGTCACACTGATCGGTGGATTAGCATACTGGCACAACATATCCTTGATGTTCCTATCATGGTAGTCGATCTTTGACTGTGTGAACTTCAGCCCATGTGCTGTACTAACGACCACCGTACGGTCATTAGGCCCAATTATACGCTGGTCTCGGAGCTTGAACAGAGCAGCAAGTGCAACCCCAGTATGTGGGCAAGCAAACATCCCAGTGCGGTCAGCAAGCGCCATTGCATCCATGAGTTCCTCCTCTGTAGCTTCCTCAACAATACCATCAGTTGCCTTCAGCGCGACCACCGCACGGTCAACAGATACTGGATCACCAATCTGTATCGCAGATGCATATGTAGTTTCAGCAACAAGTGGCTGAAACTCAGTCCACCCAGACTTGTAATACCGGTACAATGGATTTGCATTGGCAGCCTGTGCACAGACAAGCCGCGGCACACGATCAACTAGCCCAAGAACACGGCACATCTCGAACCCCTTGTAGAAGGCATAGATGTTCCCAAGATTGCCCCCTGGAACAATGACCCAATCCGGCACCTGCCAATCGAACTGTTGCAATATCTCGATGGACGCCGTCTTCTGCCCCTCGAGCCGAAGAGAGTTGAGGGAGTTGGCAAGGTAAATCGGCAGCTCAGCTGTCACTTCCCTGATGAGCCGCATGCATCCGTCAAAGTCCGTGTCAAGGGAGAGCACGGTGGCGCCATTGGCAATCGGCTGGATGAGCTGCTGCAGCGAGATGCGATCGGCAGGGAGGAACACAATGGCGGGAATGCCCGCGGCAGCGCAGTACGCGGAGAGCGCGGCGGAGGTGTCGCCCGTGGAAGCGCACCCGACGCCGGCGATGGGGCGCGAGAGCGGCTCGCGGCGGAGGCGGTTGACCTGGCTGACGAGCACCGTCATGCCGAGGTCCTTGAAGGAGCCGGTGTGCGAGATGCCGCAGTGCTTGACCCAGAGGTCGGTCATCCCGCCGAGATGGTCGCGGCCGAGGCGCTCCGCCCAGAAGAGGTTGGAGTTGCCCTCGAAGAGGGAGACGATGTGGTCGGAGTCGATCTCCGGGAGCACGAACTCTTTCTTGGACCAGACCCCGGAGCCGTAGGGCCAGGTGGTGCGGCCGACGCGGGAGTCGAAGAGGTCGCGCCAGTAGGAGCCCGGGAAGCGCGCGAGCGCCTCCATGTCGTGGCGGACGTCGAGGAGGCCACCGGATCTGGAGCGGTAGAAGACCTCGTCGAGCGAGTAGCGCTCGTTGGGGTCGCCGTCGGGCGTCGGCGGGAACGGCACGTACCACGCCGAGAAGTTGTGCGCCGGGCCGCGGAGGCGGGCCGCCTCCTCCCTGATGTTCTCCTCCGCGGGCCGGCGGTGCTTCGTGGCCGTCGTGGAGCCCGATGCCGAGGCGTCGGATGCGCAGCGCGCGCGGTAGGGCGCGGCGCGGAGCGGGAGGCGGAGGTGGGGCCTGGAGAAGCGCCTCGGGGTGGAGGTGGAGTGGCGGGATTGGGGATGGGTGAAGAGGAGGAGAGGGACGAGGAGGCGGCGGTCGCCATGGTGCCGCGAGGTGTTTGGCGGCGCGGCGGCGGAGGGGTGGGGAGGGGGTGATTAGGGAGGAGATGGGCGACGTGCAGGGAGGGTTTACCGTTTAGAGAGTCGTCGTCGAACGATCTGGACAGTTAATTGGGCGGGCAGCAGTTGGGAGGCTGACAGGTGGGGGCGTGCGGGCAGTGAGCGATGTACCTGGCCTGGTTTTGGTTTTAGTTTCAGTTTCACCGCTGATTTCTGGCAGGGATAGGATCATGCTGGAATTCTGCCGTGTCACACTGAATTTTTGCTCTAGCTGAAGATCAATTGAGCCCAACAGTTCCAGGATCCTAGCATCCTAACCACATGTAGGTCAGAAATCCAACAAATTTTTAGTGAACATCACAAACTTTTTGCATAGTTTTTAATGAGCACCGCATATTTTAGAACGTGGAGAATCGAGATCGATTTTGGATGGATAGTCCGGGCTCGAGAGAAGGTTGAGGGCCCCAGATTCATGGCCACCACAGATGGTCACATCTGAGGACGCGCCGCAGCACACGTACAATGCGAATGGGAGGATTCGCTGCCGGTGAACACCGCATATTCCAGTGGGCGTCTCTCAAGAAGGAGATAATATCTCGTTATGTAAGCAGCAGGCTGTTTTGAGTCAGACATGGCGTTGTTTTTGCGTTAATCCTGCCAGAACAGGAGGAGCGGACACCCAGTATTGCTCTCATCTTTTCTTTCTTTCTTTCTTTCGTTCTTTTTTGTTTTGGACACGCTATTGCTCCATAGCCAAATCAATGAGTGGAGGAAGCAGCACATTTACAAGCGAGATAGCCGAATGCTGAATCAACGTAAGTATATGCAAATGGAGACGAAAACTATGTGAAGACCTTTTAAACAGTATGTCTGTCGGGTTTGGAGACTACAGGGTACACAGTATGTTTCTTGCTAATTTCCAAATAATATCTTGTGCAACAGTATACGTAAACAGTACGTTGTCGATTTCCAGACTACAAGCTACATATGCAAGTAAACAAGACAGCAACAGTATACGTAAAATGTAAGATTACGAATCCACTGAATTTATAAGCTGCTGGTACCATCCAATATTTTTGTAGGCTCAAATGATCGCTTCAGTCCTCAGGATTTTCTTGATAAGAGGAAAAATGGCCACCATGCAAGTATTTGGATGAATTGAAACCGACTGCAGTATGACCTTCTGTAGTTCCTAACTTCCTACCTCAACTCAATCTCTTTGGGATAGGAACAAAATGAATAGCTTATCATCTATTCACCATTTCAGATGACTGCACGGTGTTCACATAAATTGCACTCTTGTTGAATCCTTCAAGTACCATTATTCTTACAGCCTCCAAGCCCCTATGAAATGTGAAATCAAGCTGCAAAAATAGATGTCTTTCATTATTGTTTATTTTCTCATATGGATCAATGTAGAGTTCAATGTTTTAAAAGGTTATGTACTGCTTAATTGAACAATGCTCTGAACAGAAAAGAAAATAGGTAAAATATGAAAGTGTAAAATTTCTCTTAAGTATATAGTAAAAACCTCTTCCTGTTCTTTCTTGTTGAATGGCCGGAGAACAAAACTGGCAGGATCCATCTTCCCAGGTGGTCGTCCAATGCCTGCAAAATATAGTCACAAGAATATTTCAGACTGGCAACTGAAGAGAAAAAAGAAGAGAAGGGACATACCAATTCTTAGACGTGGAAAATCACGATTCTGTTTCAAATGATTGATAATGCTTCTCATCCTGCAAATAGTGGGCAGATGGTTAGTAAATTAAAGAGCTCTTCTCAGACCACCCCCTAGCGCCCACACACATTCCAGTTTGAAGCAAACAAAAGGTTTCCAAGTTATTGTAATGATTTTCAAATAATTAATAGTAAGAGCTATATGAATCAATTGAGTATGGCTTCTTTCTTCTCAAGA
Source organism: Bonia amplexicaulis (assembly GCA_036346245.1). Classification (NCBI taxonomy): domain Eukaryota; kingdom Viridiplantae; phylum Streptophyta; class Magnoliopsida; order Poales; family Poaceae; genus Bonia; species Bonia amplexicaulis. The sequence goes on along the minus strand of CM070737.1, from coordinate 18,249,531 downwards.
AAAAAATAAGGGAGAAATAAATGTGCAAATGAACATGTTACTAAAGTATGCCTGTTGCATTATGTCATAGCTAAGCACATTATAATCAGTTTTTAGAGATCAACATACAGTTACATTGCACTGTGTCCAAAGTCATGCGGCCATCAGACTATAGTTGGTAAACAAAGAAGACTGAAATTTTGAATAAGCTATACAAGGAATGGGTTTCGTAATACAAGTTGAAGAGAACTGGAGTACCCATTATGCCCGCCATGTCCACCTTTCGGTAGTAGACGCAATTTTGCGAAGGGTAAATCTAGATCATCATACATCTGCATAGAAGAGAAGAAGAGTCAGATTATAGCAATCTGTGATAAAAAGCAGCAACTCAAGACTAACATTTACCACAAGGACTTGATTAATTGGTATCTTGAAATATGAAACTAGCTGCCCAACCTGTATAAACTCAATGAGTGTCAAAAAAGGTAAAGAAAAAGGAACAATTAGTACTCAAGGTTGTTTTGGGATTATTATACTTACAGACTCACCACTTGCATTCATAAAAGTTTGCGGCTTGGCAAGCATGATAGGGACATCACCAATACGACCTGAATAATGACAAAGCAGTTTTTCTTATGAATGTTTGATAGTACCTACAGTCAAGAAACCCCACAAAGATTGTTGTGAGACAATTCTTGAAAGTTGCAATACATTAGATTGCAAAAGTGTGCAAGACTCTTGCGGAAGCAAGTTTAGCTCTGGCAAGTATGAAATCAAGAATCCAGATAGCTTCCCAGCCTTCAACACAAAATGTACCAGCTGCAAAGAAACGTACTTGGTATGAATATTACCTTTTCCAACCATTGCCTTGAACTGCATACTGCTGACAGATATACCCTCAGCTTCTGCTATAACATCGATCATCTCGAATCCAACCTGTAAATAATCAGATATGATCTCAAGTCATATAAAGAGATATAGCATATTGGAGCATTGACAAACAGAACCGATTGTACAAGACTGAAGTTATGTGTAATTCAATTCCACATAAATGAGTCTGAAACTATAGCAATGTTAAGCTAAATCAAAAAGTGTAATCTCCTTGGTAATATAAACTGCTACAGTATAATGATTGTGCATAAAAAAAACATATGACAACTAAATTAAAATGTTCCTTTCAAATTCTTCATCCAACAACTGGCCATTGGCGACCATCCAGAACATTGAAACCAATTATGGCTTTACCGAGAACCACCATGCTTACACAATGCGTCCACCCAATACAATGACAAAAATCTTCCATCCACCGACTAAAATTGAAAGCAGGTTTACCCTCACAGACCTGCTCCTAGCCTGCTTCTACAGTCTAGCACATAGTATCAGTTGTCAATAACTCTGCGGTTCTGTCTTTACCAGTCGAAGCGCGCAACTTTTTGGCGTAAAACTCAAAACATTTATCAATCTGACTGACTAGGACAAACCCACCGTGCAAAGCGATAGCTTTTACGTTGAACGGGGAAAGTCAAGCAGCTTACGTTGTGGCGAGTCCCCCGGTACACCTTGCCGGGGTTCCCGAGCCCGACGAACAGCCACGGCTTCTGCGCGCCGCCGTCGCCCGCGGCCGTGGCTGACGAGGAGGCGGCCCGGCAAGCGGAGGCGGAGGTGGAGGCCGGCACGCATCTAGGCCTTGCGCGGGCGAACGAGAGGAGTGGGGAGGGGAGGCGGGAAGCCGAGGCGCCGGTGAGCAGCCGCATAGCTGCCGGCGCCGGCGGTAGCGATTGGGCACCGGGAGTTGTTCTGGACGGGGCCAGGAAGGGATTCGTACTGGGCCTCCTAGGTTAGGCTGGTTGGTCTCAGCATGTGGGCTTTGTCTGAACTAGTGAGATGTTGTTATTTGGGCCTACATTGTGTGCCAACAGAACAAGGCCTTAGAAACAAAAAATTGAAACTACAAACCACAGTTAAACCACACAAATCAACTTGAAATAACCAGGCAAACTGGATGCCCAACAAATTGAAGACAAAATTGCATAGCAAAAATAGATGATGCCTTTCAAAAACTTGCCTCCCAGCGAGCCTTGCACACCAAAAATCGATGGCCGCCGAGCGGAAACGAAGCAAGCAAAAATTTCGCCGAGGTCACGCATAACGACGAGAGCCGCTGGACACCAGGAAATCACTGCCCAACCTGGGATGCCGCTCGCCGGCGATCACCGCCGATCAACTGCTCGCTAGAGTCACCTTCTCTCTCTCCCCCTCAGTTTCTCATCTGTCTCTCAGTCTCCATAGGCGCGCGTACCGAGGAATACGAAAAAAATTGAAACAGAGACGTCGAACATTCCTAAAAAGTTTGCGCATCGGGTTCGAAATCACACAAGGCAACCAATCCCAGTAACCAGATCACACGTGCACCTATCTTATTACAGATCGAACGCCCGAATCAATCGACTGAAAAATAACAAACTTTCAGGCAACTGAAAAATGGCAATTCCATATAACTAGGATCAAATAAGATATTGCCACGCTTCTTCCTCTTATACTGATCTCGTTTGCCATTCCTTTTACATTTCCATCCTTCTCAATAAAAATGGCCTGGACAATTAGTTTATTTCTCATTTCCTCTTAGCAGCCTCTACCTTACCTAAAAGAAGCTTCTCTCTCTCTCTCTCCCTTTTGAGATTACAAGAAATACTCACACGCATGTATGAGTACGCCCCTAGCACATGTCTAGATAGACGGAGACCGGGGATAAATCCACGATCTTATAAAATTTCTACTGAAGCACACTCGCGTGTGCATAATAGGTAGGCAACAGGATTTGAACTCTTATAGATGAAGTTATACACTCATAACTCCACCACCCACCAAGAGGTGATTTCCCTAGAAGAAGCTTTCAACCGAGCTTAAAAAGTGATCTACTGAAATAATAGCACTAGGTAGTTCATTCGTGATAATTAATTCAGCAAACCTAACATCACAGAACAACCACACCAAAATTTAAATATTTGCAAGGGGCCATTTAATAGTTTTATTTAATGAAGTCTAGAAATGGAATACCGATAGGCTCATCGTAACCCACTACAAGAACAGTTGCTCACCATATATCCCAAAAAAAATTGTATAGATCGCTTACTCAGATTAGACTGCGATGTCTATATATGAAGGACCTTCAGTTGACTATTTGACTCCAGAGCAACTGAACAGAAAGTCCAGGGAGGCAGAAAGCTACTACTATCATCAACATGCACTGCTAACTGCTAATAAACGTGACCACCTTCAATAATGTGCCAAGTTGCAGTCAACAGCTTACTAATCATGTGAATACTGGTGTGTATGAATCGGAACGCACACCACCAGTCAGGATTGACTCATCGAGGATGACCAAAAATAAGAATCTCTTTACTCGAAGGTATCTCCTTGTGTCAGGTATGCTTTTGTTATATATGTTTCTCAAATTTATGGTAACATATTTTTCTCGATGTTGCGAAAAGTGATTTTATTTGTTGCAGTCTTTTTATCTTAAATCTTTGTAGCAAGAGATATTTGTTGTAGTGAAGTCATTGATTTATTGCATTGCGTTATTTTCTTTGTTGCAATAGGGTTGTTGTTTTGTTGCACTAGTTGCTGTGATTGGTTTGTTGCAATCGAATGGATGTTTTGTTGCAAAGTTAGAATTAGTTGTTGCACTTTTTGAATTTTTGTTGCAGACTCAGAATTACTTATTGCACTTCTTAACTTTTTTTGTTAAACAAATCGAATTTGGATGACCTCGTTCATGTCTCTTTCTCTCTCTTCCTCTTCCTCTCTAGTCATGCCACTTCGAGCGTAGATCTAACGGGTGGGGGATGGGTTCCTGAGTAAGATCCAATGGGTAAGGGGAGTGTACGAGAGGAGTGATCCCATCGTATGTCTGAGCGCTAACAACGCCCTTGATTATTTCTCATTTTCTCTTAGTAGCCTCTAGCTTACCTAAAAGAAGCATTTCTCTTTTTTGCGATTATAAGAAAGACGCGCACATACATATGAGTGTGTCTCCTTAACACACATCTAGATAAACAGAGACCGGAGAAAAGTCTGTAACCTCATAAAATTCTTACTAAAGCATACTGCTGAAATCGTACATACAACTCACCACCACTCCAAGAAATGGTTCCCTAGAAGAAGTTTTTCAACCGAGTTAAAAGTGATCTTCGGACAGAATAGCACTAGGTAGTTCAATCATGAGAATTAAATTAGCAAACCAACATCACAGAAGAACCGCACCAACATTTAAATATTTGGAAGGGACCATATATTTATTTAATGAAGTCTAGAAATGAAACACCGATAGGTTCATAACCCATTACAGGAATAGTAGCTCACCATATCTCAAAAAAGATTGTACAAGTCGCTTACTCAGATCAGAAATGACACTGCGATGTCTAGATACGAATGCCCTTCAGTTGACTATTTGACTCCAAAGCAACCGAACAGAAAGCTTGAACGGTAGATTATGGTTTTTGACTGTGATTTATCTAATAAATAAGAAAAACACTATAACTCTGATGTCTGATGCTTCTCAAAGCATCGGATGCCGCATCCACCATCCACTTCATATCTAACCATCGTTTAAGCTGCCCTTTTCTCTTCTTCTACCTACCAATAATCCCCAATCTCTCGTTCCTCCAACACACCATCGTTGTCCACTACTTGAATCGTTTTAGCCTTTGCACTGCTCAGCCCACCGATCCATTGTGCTGCTCTTACTTCTCACCGGCATCCGGCGGTCGCCATTAGTGTCGTGCCCTCCATTCCCCTCCCTCCCTCTCTCCAGAAGTAAATTGTTGCACCATGTTTTGGGATTGGCCCAAGGTCACCGTAGGGGTGAGAGCTCATGAGGAAGTCTCCCCATCCAAGGATAGGCTGGATCTCGTCGGATCGAGTGGAGCCAAGGCTGGAGGAGCTAGGTGGTGGCCGCCTCGTCGTCCGTCACCTCCGTCCACGACTTCACCGTCAATGTCAGCTCTTCTCGCCTCCTTCCAAAATGTTTCCACGCATTGGTGACATAACTAGTAGATCCTTTTCTCAGCCAAGCTCGCTCAAGTTGTGTGCTTGTGCTTACTTTGGGCTTGGGTAATTCAGGGTGGAGTTTCGTGTGAATTTGGCTGCCGTTTTTCATTTTCATGTGTGCAACATTAAGATTTTGCAACTGACTGTACGGAGCTAGTGTCGGATCGGACATCCGGACGTTAGCAAATCCCAATAAATAATAATTATTGAAAGAAATCGAAGCCAAAAGACAGATAAAAAGCCAAAAAGAATGGTACCACCATTAATAACATGTCAAGTTGCAGTCACCAGTTTACTAATCATGTGAAATGGTGTACTGGTGTGTAGAGCTGGGACTTGGGTCGTGCCGTGCCGGCACGGCCTGGGCCCATCGTGCTTCCTACCGCTTCGTGTCGTGCTGGCTCGGTCCAGTCATCTCATCGTGCCGTGCCGGCCCACGTCATCTTCGGTCAGGCCCAAACACGGCCCAAAGCCCACCGTGCCAGCGTTCGTGTCGTGCCAGCCCAAGCCCAGCACGAAATTACTATACGCGAAGGCGGTGGCGACGGTCGTCATCTTCCTTTCTCTTGTACCCACCTCATTTAAAACTAGTTGAAATTGAATTAATTGCATAAAAATATGGGCACGCAATGACATAAATATTTTAGGAAAAAGTGGAATTTCTTTGATATTTTAGAAATACAATGTTACTGCCTCGTTAAAAACCTTACACCCCAGAGTGGGGTTTCCCGAGTAAGGAAAATAGTACAGTAACAATATATGTATATACTAACTATTACAACATGCGTAGATAATATCTACTCGGCAATGTCTAGGTCAGCATACGTCTGTACGATCTCGGGATCCTCCAATCGATGTTGTTCTCGCTCTTTGGCTAATTTTCAGTCTTTGGCACATGTGATTGCCTCCACCATCCTGGACGTAAGGGATGATCTCCAATCTTCTATTATTCTCCTTACCGTACTGAATGTCGCTTCTGAAGAGACGATGAACACTGGCACCAAGAGAACATCCCATGCGAAATGTCCCTATTGACTCTGGACCGCCCTAGTACTCCTCGTAGCCCTTTGTACCGTCCATATAACGGTCGTCCATGCCGTAATCTCCCATGCTTGGCGAGAGCTGACGAGCATCAATGGGGGTCGGAGAAGGACTAGGGGAGCGACAGCGAGAGTTTACACTAAGTCGCTCCGTTGTCCTTTTTGAGCTTCGATTCCTCTGCATACTACTTGAGTGTTCCCTGGTACTGTGACTTCTTGGTAATATGGTGATTAATTAATAAATAAGAAGTACAAATATAATAAATGTGCTTGTAAAATAAGAAGTAACAAATAAATAAATAAAGAGTACAAATGCAGAAATGAGAAGGCTGTATGAAGAAATGAGAAGGAAAGGAGAATGTTCTGTGAAGAAATGAGAAGGAATGGCGCTGTGATTCTGTGAAGAAATGGTGGAGCACTGGAGCGGAGTGAAACGCGCTGTTATTTTGTGAAGAAATGAACGATCGTTGTGGATTTATAGAGATGATAATCCGAACGTTATATGACCGTTTAAGTGATCGACTGACCGTTGTCATCTGCTCACTGCGCTCAAAGAATTTTTCGGCTTTTCCAGCTCTTCCAGCTTTTTTCCCATCCGATCGTTCTCCCCTTTTTTTCCCCCGTCCGGCCCCCTCCTCCTCCCTTTTTCCACCGCCCCACCGCTCCCACGCCGCCACATCGCCCAGCCGCCCGCTCCCTCAGTCCTCCCTCGCCTCGCGTCTGCGTCGCATCAAATCGATCCTCTCCTCCTCCTCCTCCCACGAAGTCCCACGCGCTGGGCACCGGGTCCCCACCGCCCCTCCCGGCCTTCCCACGCCTCTCACTGCTCTCCCACCGCCTCCCACCGCCTCGGCCTCCCACCGCGCCTCCCCGCCTGACTCCCCACCGCCCTCCGCGCCACGCCTCTCCCTGCCGCCCGCCCGCCCGCCTCCCCACTCCGCCCGCCTCCTACACTGCCGCCTCGCCCCCACCTCCCAACACCACCGCCTGCCCCCACCTCCTCGGCCCGCCGCCTCCCCCACCTCCTGGCGCCGCCTCCTCCTCACCTCCCCACCGCCGAGGTGACGATCTCAAGATGCTCCCGATCCGCCGAGGTGACAACGGCTACGGCCTCAAGAAACAGCAGTTGCGGCCGACCAAGACAAGATCCCGCGGTGGTGATGTGTGTTAGTGTATATGTTTGCTTGTGTGATTGTGTCATGTTCTGCGCCTTCATCTTCCCCAAACTCGACGCCGACCCGTCTGTGCTCGCCCGTGTCGCCGCGTGCCCTCCGTGCCCACCGTGTTGCGTCGGTTTTCAGTTCCCGCCCGCCCACCGCTTGTGCCGGGCCGGCACGGCCCGCCATATGTCGGGCCGTGTCGTGCTTGGGCCGTGCTTGGCTGGCCCAAAAATGCACGGCCTAAGCCCCAACTCTACTGGTGTGTATGACCAAAAACAAGAATCTATTTGCTTCTGTTAATCAAGTGCCAAGTGGAGGTCCCGGAGTCTTGTGATCAGTTGATTAATCTCAAATTAAGATATCACGACTCCCTCCTAGTTCAGATACCTGAGTCAATAGCAGTTGATTCGCTTGACCTAGAATTAGATTCTTCCTCATTTCCTTTTAGCAATCAACTTACCTAGAAGAAGCTTTTCAACCTAGCTTGAGGTGATCTGTGTGAAATAATTGCACTAATTAGTTCATTAATGAAAATGAAACTAGCATACCTCGAGTTTTTATATCAAGATTCAAGCATATTAAAGTGAAACTGGGATAAAAGAAAGAGGCGTATATCAAGGACATGGTGCTTGCCCCTTCAGAATTCCGAAAGAGGTTTGCTTCTTGGAAGGAAGCTCTTGTTTCTAATAAACAAGATCTTATTCCTCACCTGCCATCAGAGCCAACATTGCAAAGGAGGACAAATAACTGGGTTTAGATTTCAGTAACAGGCGCAACTAGCACCCTGTAGCAAGCTAACATCATATTAGTGGACGCCTTTTAGCAATCGATCTAGTGTAAGCCTGACCTTACAGGACGACTACAACATTATTATTGGTTTCTGAGGTCCCCCCCAGAACCTGACAATTATAAGGAAGTACCCACACAACTCCCAAGACATCCCAGCCCAGTCTCTGAAATGCAGTAGGATCAACCCTTGTCGAGCACCAGATGTATAGTTTCATAACCGACCCACTGACGATGATCCACATTCCACGACAACTGAGCCTGGGCACAACCAGAACCGCCAGCATCCTCGCACACAAATGTGAATACAGAACAACTGGGTTGTTATAATCCGTGCACAGTCTGGCCTCATCTGTTCAGAAGTTTCCATGAACTGTGCTGAAAGATGGCTTGTAGTATTGCAATGTTGTTTTCAGATGGTTTGACGAGATAGAGAACGGCCTTGCACCTTTCAACTCTTGCTGGTTGCTGTAGAAGTCATGAGTTTTTCATCTGCTTACTGAAATTAAAGACTAGTGATGCTCATGACTTCAAAGACAGATAAATAAGTGCATCTTGAAAATCAATAACACTGCATTTTGGAAGAAAAGGGCGGAGAATTAGAGAGCAACAAAATCTCAGAAGTGGTGAAATAAAAGGCAGTTGTTAGTCACCAAACTCACCCTGTCTTTAGCCAAAAACACATCCAAAACTGCAAATTCATGATCTAAACAACAGTCATGTCTCCACCTGGTATCAAATAAAATTTGTGTGTAGACTAAACCAATGAATGTAACAATGAACTGAAATAACAAAAAGTTCTTTGGATAGATTTACCACAGATATGATAATCAACCAAATTCAAGCAGTTCCATACAGAAACATGTTGCCTGCAAGGCAATATTTATGGTGTTAACAAAATTACAAAAGAAGAAAAAGAAGAAGAGAAGCAAAACAACTATATCCAGAAGATGTATGTCAATCTTCAAGATAAATCCCTAATTTCATACCTTGACCAAGGATAAGGACTGAATCCTTGGAGATAGGTACAATGTCCTGAACCTTTTCACTCGTAAAGATTGCTTCAATAGCTGCAGGAAAACAGAAGTCAATATCCTGAGGAAAAGATGGTTATGATGTAAATGTTAGACAGCATGGTAGACTACTTAAACCAAATGAGCTTAGGGCCTTAGTCAATGAAAATATTGTGAAAACCGACCAATAAAAAAACTTCACAATAGGTTGTGCTATTCTTTTGAACAATTACTTTGTGTATCAAAGTACTGGGAATGACTTACAAGGTTAAACATGTATAAAATGCACAGGCAGGCAAACTGGAGAATGTTTGAAGCAACCAGTACATGACTTAATAGGCAATGCTGCTGTCTTTTGGAAAGTAACTTAGTATTCAAAGGTCCAGACCTATGATGATGAGCAACACATAATATAATTTACATATTTCAATAGGCAATAAATCTGGTACAAGAAATTGTTGATAACTACACATTTTCTGAAGATCTGATTAAGTTAAGAATTAAAATAATTAACAATTGGAGCATATAGGAAAAAAGAAATAGGTCAATGGTTCAATGCTACAAACCTGAGAGCTTAAGGGTCGCTAACTCTCTTTCTCCATCACCATCTCCATTGTCGCTGTCAGGGGAATCAACATCAAATGCTGACATTATGTGAATGGAATGTCCACCATCTGAAACCCAAAAGATTTGTGTCTCTGCACAAACACTCTGAACACATTTATTAATGAAGTAAACCACCATGATACAAAAACAACAAATCCAGGATAAAAACTCACTTGTAGAGCTACTTGGAAAGACAGCAAACAATTGTATTTTCATGGCATAATCCAAACAGCAGGTATGGATATTTTCACAATATTGCCTGCAGGCAGCTTCTGAGACCATTTCTGTATTTGGCAGACTGAAGACATGTAACACTCCAGCTGAATCAAGTACCAAAAACTTGTCCTTGGAAAGAGGATGGATTGAAACAGCTTTCACTGATTTTATCAACTCTACGCCACCTTGTGAGTTAGGATCCTCATAATTAAATGCCAAAAAGAACGAGCAATAGCTCCCTGAACTCTGTTTTACCCTCAAAGTTGTAAGCTTGCCTGAAAGAATAATTTTGGACCACATATTAGTTGATTTTACTAAAATGCAGCTGCAAGCAGTGCAAGTGAAGAGTCAAAGACCTTGTAAGTAGTAAAAGTACAACTACTAACTCCAGTAGTAGTACAAATGTACAATTCTAAAGTGCGTGCTTCTGTTATTAGTATTGCCTGCAAGTTAGCACGTCAGAAAGGAACCAAATATGAATTGCTGTAGAATTTTCTAAGAATGCTATGCAGTTGACATGGTTGGATTGTAATGACCATTCCCTCACAGGACATCCTCCGAAGAAGATGGTACTTCAAGAGGCTAGCAGTGTCAGAAAACTGTAATAAAGTACAAATGCTGAATTTTGCTTCTTCCCCCAAGTTTGTGTACCCACAATCTTCCTCTTTGTTGGATATACAAGATTAAAAGGCCTAAACACATGGGTGGGTTTGCCTTCTTTCCCCTTTTTCTTTCTGTTATGGCTACTGACCAAACAGCATATGAAAAGACTAGCTAGAGAGAACTAACGACAGGAGAGAGAGTGCTCGTGTATGTAACGAGTGGATCTCACTCTTCTTAGGGGCTTATATACATGAGTGGGATTGGATGGAAAATCCCTATCCTACCCCCTTAATAATTACAAAAAGTAGGGGTACATTAGTACGTTCCTTTATACACACGTCCTTATACTATTGGGCATATTATATATTAGGCCAGTTACAAGGCCCGCCACGGGGGTTGGGCCACCCCTACAACACTTCTTTTTTTTGTTGTGAAGCCAGCAATTTATACCCATAGACCAAACACATATGACACGTCACCGTCTCTGAATGGACCTGCCTCCAGATCCAATTAAAGTTACTCATCATGGGCCTCTATTAAATTGCCATTTACATTAACAGTCCCTAATAAACATGGCATGCAATATACATGTGCACCTACCAGTAACCATAAACACAACAAAGTTAGAAGCATAAGTATCTTACATAGTTCCTCATTATAACTCCTGTGAAAGTTATCAGTCAAATGGTAGTACTACCTCTGCTCATTTTTCTAAGGCGTGTTTGTTTGTTCAATAATGTAAGGCGTTCATAGTTTACAAGACAAAAAAAATTACCTTCTTTCCTCTAATGACCCTATTAAGTGCAAAGCATGCATGCTGCATGCATTAAATGGAGGGAATGCTCTGAGAGAAGAAACGAACATTATTACGGGTACTTTGGTCTATTTTCTAATCCCCTTAATCCTTATGCTTGGGTGAAATGCACCTAACAAATTTGAACAGAGGGAGTCTTATGCGGATCATTTTTATAAGGAAAAGTACTACCGCATAGGATGCCGTCGGGAGGCATCCCGACGGCATACCTCCCCTCCCTCTCTCTATGTTTCATGACGGAAGAGGAAGAGTACCTCGTCGCCAGCTGCCGTCGCCGCGCCGTCTCGGACAGCTCCGCTCGCCTCCTCCGCAACCCCCCACCCCCTCCACCACCACCCACGGCCGGCTGTGAGCAAGGACGAGAAGATCGGCAGCGGTGCTCACACAAGGAGAGCGAGAAGGAGATCGAAGAAGGGAATGCAAGGCGGAGGTGGCGCATGTGCGAGCGGAGCGGACGAGTGGTTAAAGGCGACGCTTTAAGATTTGAGTGTGCAGGGATCGAACGGCGATGGACTGTATTGTTGAATGGTGTCCGAACGGAAATCCATTCTTTAGATTTTCCCTTTTATAAGAGATAAAGCTGGTAGTTTTCACTACAAGGTTGCAAAGAAAATCCAAGTGGATTTTAACAATCAGACAATATGTTATCTGGAGTCCATCCAAGTAACAATTAGCATGTGGTACATAAAGTTGTTTAGCTTTATCAACTTCGAGTCTGACAATGATTAGGCTTACATGCTACAAATTAGTACGTTCAAATACGCTTTGCTCATAATACCACCAGTCAGAGAAAAATGAGGGTGAGACAAGACAAGAATATACACTATCCAAAATTCTAAATCCTTTACCCAACCGTAAGTCGTACTAATGCAGAAAAATAGTTTCCAGACTTTGCTCCTTCACTGTTGGATATGCATAAAGAGATCATGAATTGAGTCAACTGACTCAACGAACACAATAATTACTTAATTAGTGTGTTGGGCAAGAGTACTGAACCGTTGATTTAATGGAAATCACCAAATCTTCCTTGTTTGCGATTAAAAACATTGTGAATTGATTAAAGGCACTTCCTATTTCATCATTTCCTCTCCCACAGTTACTTCATCTTGAACATCCTAACTGAACACTCCAATATAAAGCCCCACATAACAAGGCAACGATACTCCATTGCAGATTAGACCTAGCTTATATCCCCCATTGACTTTATCATTGTAAGTGTAAATCAAATGCTATCTAGTTGTAGTTCGCAAAGCTAGTGCATCTTCTTTTTTTCAGGTTATAACACACGATCACCAAATAGAGTCAAAACTTTTGAGGAAAGCGGGAAGTACTCACAAGTGGAGACAGCATCTCCTTCACCACCTCCCGCGCCAGTACCACGCCCAACCGGCACAACCAACCCATTAAGAATGCCGTTCTTCTTGTGCAAGCTCTTCCTTCCTGCTGCCCCGGCAGCCTCCTTCCTCCCCTCCCTCTCCCTGCCACCCTTCATCAAACCCCGCAGCGGGAACACGCGCACGCCACGAGCCTCGCCGAGCAGCAGCCTCCCCATGGCGACTTCCATCGCGTACACCGGCCGCGCCGGGTCGAGCTCGACGACCGCGCACTTGTGCAGCTCCACCGTCCGCCCGTCCACGGCCATCCTCGGGGCGAGCACCCAGATCTGCCCGGCGGCCATGGAGAGCAGCGCCACGGCGTTGACACCGCCCGCGAGGAGGACGCCGAGGCCGAACGGGAGGCCGTGGAGGGGCAGGCCGGAGGCGGAGACGTGGCGCTTGAAGGAGAGCGGGGCGGGGGCGAAGCGACCGGAGGCGAGGGTGTAGGCGCGGAGGTGGAGCGCTGGGGAGGAGGGGGACGGGTGCGCGGAGAGGAAGAGGAGGTGGGAGGAGGGGAGCAGGAGCGCGAAGCAGGCGGCGGCTGCGAGCGGGGCGGGACGACGGTGGAAGCGGGCGAGGCGGAGGCGGAGCTGGGAGCGGGAGGAGGGAACAGGCGGGCGGAGGAGTCGGGGAAGAGGAGGGCGAGCGCGCGGGATGGGGAGGGGCGGCGCGAGGAGGAGCGAGGTGGGAGGCGATGGGGCGGGCTGGAGAGGTAGGCGGCGGGCGTTGAGAGGAGGAGGAAGCGGAGGCGGCGGCGGGGCAGGAGGGGTGACGGTTGCGGCATGTCCACCGCCGCTGTTTGGGGGCGACCGGGCGGAACGAAGTGGTTTGGTGGGCTTGACCTGTGCGTATGTAGATCGCGTCTTAAGAGTCCGGACCAAAATTTCCTCCTAGCCAGTGTGTGTCCTACAAGCTACTTTGGTAAGGCATGTACGTGGTGTTCCGTGTGGAATCCAAGCCATTTTTAACATATTTTCATATCATATTTATAAAAATAATTATATACATAACGTATTGAAATATCGTTTATACCGTTCAGTTGGTGGACGGCAGCGCGGACTAAACGACACGTAGCACTTGTCGCCCCGTGAGCGGCAAACGCGCCGCCCAGCCCACCGTGAGCAACAGGCGCGTGCCGCCCGCCCACCAGACGGCAGGCGCCTGCCAGGTAATTAAGCTGGTTAATTAGTTAATTTAATTACCTGTCTAATTCGTAATTTATAATTTTTTAAATTTGTAAATATAGCAAATGAGTTCAAAAAATTATGAAATTTTTTGTGGAGCTTCCTGAGGCATCGTGGTATGTTGCGTAATTGTTTGCAATTTTTTGAGGATATTTGCTACCTCTCAAAATTTTTAGAACAACGCATAATTAACTAGGCGATTAAACAGTTATGCGTCGCTCTAAGAATTTTTAGAGATAGCAAATAGTCATAAAAAAAATATGAAAGCTTTTTAGAGCTTCCATATACAGTGTTCTACATTGTGTAATTTTTACATAATTTTTTGCATCACTTTACTATCTCTAAAAATTATTTAAGTAGCGCGTAATTAAATCGGATGTTTCATCAAATTGACCGATTGTAGTACTGGTACACCGTCTATCTTCTCTTGAAGATGACAGAAGGCCGTGTACAATATTACACTAGTAGCCGATTAATTAACCAGAATGAACAACCAGATCGAACAAGAAAACCAAATCAAACAACTTATTTTTTCTAGACAAACTAGCAGATCAACCAATAGGCCAACAGTGCTCCCGTGCTCCACCAAGGGAGCAAACAAATACGGTCATGTTCTTTTCAGCTTCTAAAAGCTGCTTTTCGGCTTTTATACAGTAACTACTTTTTAAACAAAGTATTTTTTCAAGATAGGATCTACTAGTTAATTGTAGTACATACTTTACTGACTTCATTTATACCGGCAAAAATCGTACGTGAGTTTCTGTTACTCTGTAATCTCTTGTACAAACAGCTCAAAAGTCACAAACCACAGCCAAAAGCCACAAGCTGCAGCCAAAAAGAACAGGCCCTACGTCGATTCTATACCGAAATAATGATCGTGTTGATGAGGCCATCATCTTTTCAGGATCTATGGTTTTCTTTTCTTGGAGAGAAATCTGCATGGTTTTCTTTTTCTTGAAGGCCCTCCTCTTGGCTATAGCCAATGTTGTCATCCATCGATCGGGATAAATCGGACATTAAACACTAATAGAGTTAGGCCTAATGACCTATCGTCTGGTCATTGGGCGGCACCAAGCCTGTTGTCCGGTGGCCGGGTGGCAGGTCATTAGCTTTAGCCATTAATGTTTAATTACCCATTTAATTATATACTGCTTAAATAATTTTTAGAGGTAGCAAAGTGGTGTAAAAATTACTTAAAAACTACACAACATAGCACTCTATATAAGGAAGCTCCATAAAAACTTTCGTAATTTTTCACAATTATTTACTACCTTTAAAAATGGTATATAAAGAGATGAGCAGTGAAACAACCTTATTTTCTTAAGTTAGTCATGAGAGTTAAAAAGTCTTATGGGTAAAGTTGGACAACTTTGCAGAGTAAAACAAATGGTATTCGAATACGCCCTTCTCCCGGTTAATGGTGTTGTATTTAGTAGGTGATTTCAATAGCAATGCATAAGTGGATTTCTTTACGTGTTTAATTTGAGTAATCTGAGAAAGCAAGTGTTGAAAATCCCCTTCCTCTTAAGAAGTTGTTTTGTTATTTCTTATTTAAAAATGATTACAAATAAAATTACATCCACTCTCAATAATAAAACCAGTATATTCCCATCCATTGACAATCCTGGCAAATAATTAAATTATGATTTACTCTTGCGACTTGCTGAGTACGGTTGTACTCATTACTTGCTAACAACAAACAGAAGAACAACGGTAAGCAAGTTGTTGATGAAGATTCTGAAGAGTCCTAATTCGTCGATGACCAGTGGTTTTAGATCTTAGTCTCGCCCAAGTACGCCTGTGGAGTTTCTTTTGTAATATAAGATAACTTTGGGCTTTGTCGCCCGTTGCATTCAAAACTAGGCTATTAAGCCTTACTTCTGTAATGAAACTTGATTCTTGTGTTGTAAGCATGTATTGAATTGTTACTCATTCATGTATAGTACTCCGCAACTGAACAGTCCTGAGCAATTGCGGGGATTACTAGCGCTTTCAGAAATAAGAGCGTTACAAAACCGAATGTCGATAAATCTATAAGCCGCTTTGAAAAGATTATTTTGATAAACCACTTCGAAAAGACGGTGAAGAAACCGTTCCGTTTGTTTGTTCAGAAAGTTATAGACTATAAGCCATAAGTTATAAGTCAAAAAGAACCCACCAACTCAACTTGGCACGGCATTCTTCCACACGTATGCTATCCTTCAACAATTGAATACATTTTTCTAATGAAATCATTACATCAAAACATGGACAAAAATTAAACAAAATTTAAGAAAAATAATAAATATGGAATGTTTTACCGCCATGCCTATCTTAATGAAGCTAATTGACCACTGAAATGTGAAAACATACGCAGCTGCAGGTCATCGCGCTTTTAATCATCGACACTTGCGGAAAGAAAAAACGATACACCAAGCATAATTCAATCTTCCATAGTTAGAAAGGCCAAGCTTACTGAACAGCTATATACTTACCAAGATTTGGACGGAACCAGGATTTTGGAACGAGGAAGGCCAAACAAGCTATAGCACTAACGACAACAATTTTTTTTAAAATATACAAATTAACAAAGATACAATGCACCCAAGGCGACAGCAAATTAATTCCACGAGAAATCAATCACATTCGATTAAAAACTGAGATTGCACGAACCACCACCTTGTCGCTTTTCTTTGATTGACCACTTATCGCCAATCAATCAAAGCACCAACAACTACCTTGATTAAACAAAAGAAGGGAACTGTGCTAACAACGAACTCAATTAGTTAATGTACAATACAGACATTGTTAGAACAGCAACAATGGTTAAGACTAAGAGTAAATCAGTCAAATGCCGGCTCCTTACGCCCTAGAAAAGGAACGCAGCATCTTGCAACCAAGTCTCTTCTTTGATGGAACACATGGTGATAAGTTATATCGCTTAGCTCCTTGTAAATAACATTACCTCTGTTTTGCCTGCCACAGAAGCCTCAGCCTGCAATTGCAGGACATAACAACGTGGGAACTACTTTTTTTTACCAAGAGTACAACTACTATACAACTTGGACCGACTTTTCCATTCATAGAAGCAACCCCTCCAGCACAAACACAATGGACCTCCCTTTAAACAATCATCTCAGCAGCCCTTGACCTCTTGTTGACAGTTCCTTGTAAAGTTGCTTATAACGAATCCAGTAAATGCAGACGCATTGAAAGACACTGCCATCTTCATCTGTGCCCCATTTCACGCCCATATCATCACTGTTTACAAGGAACTGTATGTGCATCTGTGATTGACATAGCTCTATGTGCATCTGTGATTGACATAGCTCTTTCTTGCACCAGATTGGCGTTACAGCATCGTATTTCACATTAGGGTTGCACCAGGAAGAGAGGAGGTTGGGTCTGCTGTTTGTAATGCAGCAGGCACAAAAGGCATAGGTGCCTGCTGTGGTTCATTGATGAAGCCCAGAACTTTCAAAATTTGTCTGCACTTGCAGAAATCATTACATAAGACATGTTCGAAATAAGAAAACAAAGAGTACGGCAACTAATACTTTTTTTTTGCAAAATATCATGTATTGACCCACAGACTGATCAGACACTCATATGAACCCAATGAAACTGAGGGGATTAAAAATCTAAAACAACTTATAGCCCAGAATGAACAGGACACACTTTAAACAAAGCTGGTTACTTTTTCTTGGTTTAAAACTCCACACAATATCAAGATGGAAGTACAACTATACAACTAGAACTAGAAGTAATGAAAATAAAGCATCATAATTTTCATTGTAACTGTATTCTTGTGTGCTTAAGCCACAGAAAAATGCCATATGCATAAAAAGACATCAAAAACCCAAAAAGAATAGATAGGAGATTGACTTACAGGAAGTCTAACTCTAGAATAGAACTGAATTACAAAGGCACTAAATTCCAATTGAAGCACAATTAAAGGTACCTGAGCTCTCTCCACAGCTATACAACATGATGTGCACACCCAACTCATTAACTAACCTTTTTAGGAGTCCTAATTTATTATTAGCAACACCCCAACAGTTTGCTAGCACAGCAATTTTACACAACAAAGTGATAAACAGTAGAGAAATGGATGCTAGTTTTGGTGAATCAGTCTTTAGTGCACCTTGACCTAACTGTAAGCTTAAGTATTTTCTGCTCAGCCATCAAAAGAGTACTACGAAAATTGAGTGAGTTGTTAAGACTAACAGAAATACCACTACGAAAATTGAGTGAGTTGTTCAGACTAACAGAAATATCAGGGAAGTACCTGGGCAAGGTGCTGTGCATGTTCCGCTGATTAACAAAAGAAGAAAGAGGATTTCGTAGATTGTTATACTTATTCAAGGCAATTTCAAGCTGTGGTGGAGGTAACTACATGCAGCATTGTGACGTCGTGTCAGTAAAACAGTAGAATCTAGAATGTATATCGAGGAATATATTCAGTAGAATAACAGTAACAGAGTTAGTACCTGTAACAAAACATCAAAAGAGCGTGGCTGAGTTTGGTATGCCAATTTTAAGAACCCAACCCATAGCTTTGGCATTTTCCATATCTGCAGCAAGAGAAACAAACTGAAGCTTAAGAACTGCAAATAAAAAACTTCTGAATGAACTTACATCCCTAAATTTCTTCTCAAAACAAACTAGATAATGGTTCAAATTGTGTCAGTCGACAACATCAACACACTCCGGTCACCGGTGACTGATCTAATATCTGTTGAATATAACACAATGGAGCTTTTAGGTTTCTATGTTTCCTCATGATTATTGTATAATAAGGCATGATTAATTTATAAATAAGAAAAGGAAACTACGCTTATTAGGTTAGAAGACTTAAGGGGCATCCCTATTTTAAAATAGCTTATTATACTAGATAAGAATATAGTGATACAGATAATTATCTGAGGTTTTATTGAAGCAAAAAAAATTACAATGATAGAATAGGGACTCTCATTTGGTCAATCAATATCAGGCAACAAAATAAAACAAATCATGTAACTAATAGAACAAATTCACACACCTGCTTATTGACAAGCCTGGAGAGTATCCCCATGACAAAATCGACCTGAAGAAATAAACAATGAACAAATGACTGAAAAACAATGAACAAATGACCTAAAAGCAATGTTCTTCAAACTTTCATGCTGTTTATCCTAAAGAGATATATTTGGATTTTTTTTTTTAAAAATGCTAATTTCCCTATTTGGATTTTTTTTTTTAAAAAAATGCAAATTGCCAAGAAAGAGTTGTTTCTACTGTGTAGAAAAAACTAGTCAAATCTTTGTAAACAATATAAAGGGAAAAGTCAGGTACAAATCTATACACCAATTGATAAGCAAGTGACCATTCAATATTTATAAGATTTATACCTCAAATCCAAAGAGAATATATGAACTGCTTAGCAAGTAACCTACTAATTTCTAATAATTATATAACCAGATTGTATTCATTGTGTATAAATTAACATGAGCATCACCATACCAAAGCTGGGAAAGCATCAAGTGCTTGGATAGCTGTTCTCATAAAAAGAAGAGGAATTGGTACATTGTCAACCTGCATGACAGTCCAATCAATTAAGCAAAACACACACACACACACACACATATATACTGCATACAATAACGGTGGTCACATAAGTACCAATTTATTCAGTGACTTTTCCAAAACTTGCTGAGTAAATACCGTGCGCTGCTCAAAGCAAGCTGTGCAAGCTTCTGTGACCTGAAAATATTTTCATTTCCATCAGCAATTGACAAAACTTCATGACAACAAATAAAATCTATATTGCACATTGTCACAGATGCATGAGCATGTGTTCGGGTATAAAATCTAGACATCCACATGACGTTCATGAAAAATGTAATTTACTCGAGGACTGAATTTGGAGTGCAAGTGTCATAACAAGGTACTTGGAAGCCTTGTCTATTTGTGCACACTTACAATATCGGATATTGAAATATCATAATATAGCATTAAAAACAACCAGTAGCAAATGGTATTACCTTCTTTAGGGGAACTTTATCCTTTTCAGGATTAATATCATGAATCGCAATCAGAACTTCAGCAGGAGTTAACACTGGCCCAGTATGAGCAGATCCCTGTCAAAAGCAAAGTTAATTTAAATCCAAGATTAACAAAACAATATGACTTGCTAGAAATTAGCTTAAAGGGTGCATCCTTAGTAACACATCACTGACATGGTTGTCTCAAGTCAATATAAATACAAATTCATGCCAAACAACACAAATATGATGTTTGCTTAACAGAAATTATTTAGCAAAAGCCATCACAGAAACATGAAGTTGTGAAATGAAAGCAATAACATATTCCCAGAATGAATAGGATAAAAAATGCTCATGCAGATCAGCATTGAGTTTCATGCACCAATCAATTCAACCAAAAGCTTAAGCTTTTAGGGAAAGGTGGGTAACCTACTCATACTTCAACACTCCCCCATCATCTCTAGACTTGACCAGGCCTATGTTGTGGACTCAATATGGGCTGGGACTTGGTCCACCCCTGTGACCCTCCTGGTCCTAGTGTCTCACCAGTAGACCCTTCAACCACCATGATTATTCTGGGCTTTGATATCATGTTGACTTGTTGAGTATCATGAACCCAGCCAGTTCATCCAAATGCTTATGCTGTTAGTGAAATATCCGCAATTTACTCATAGTTCAACAATCAGAATTCAATTCACTTGAAGTTCAACCACTAATTTTCAAGGCAGGCCAGTAGATCAATGGGTCAGCCTGTCCCACTTGCACTCCTAGCCAACCAGAACCTCGGAACAAGGGCATTTGTGCCTACCAGTGGCAGTGGGTATACCAGCTTTAACTTACCGGTCATCACTGGTACAATTATAACAAGCTAACTAGCAGTGATAGCACAAATACTGGTACGTAGTCCTACTAGGAAAATAATGTGGAGCCTGTAAGGCAGAAACAATTTCGGTAAAGGATATTTTAAAACAAACCACAAATTCCTTCCTGAACTCCGAAGATTACAAAGTATGCCTACCTATTCAGTGCGAAAATAAATCAAGCGAGACAACTGGATAAGTTGCTCTCATTATGTAAGGGCACCTGATACGACAAAAATTCTTTCCTGAACATTAAAATGTGATTCAGAGACCAACTGTGACAGGCTATATTGGTCTCAATATATTCCACACATTGTACTCTACCCAAGCCATACTTTTATGAAACACCATCAGATAATCTTGTGGAATTCTGCAGAGAATGCAAGCCCATTAATGGACTGTCGAATAAGCATGATAAAATTACCTGCAATATCCGAGCAAGTGCGTCTTGAAATCTGTCAGGTGGGAGATCAACTAATCTCGGAAATATGGGCAGCACCTGAGACATACATACAAGATTGCATTTATGATGAACAGATTACACACAAAAAAGGATCAACATAATATGTAACATATTCCAGGGAAAAAAACACATGCCCAAATAGATTATTCATTATTGACAAATTTTCGAAATGATTTTTTAACATGCATTTATTACCAGCTGCAAAATAATGTTGCATTCTAGATTGATGTGTAACTCCAAAATAAATTCACATTTATTTCAGGATACTTCAATGGTAAGATCAAGTAGATGAAGTGGTCAAAGTTGCTGCTCTGTAAATTGGAAATTGGCTGGTGAACTGGACAACTAATCCAGATCGTGTGGTGTACAGTGTCTCCTTATTAATGTTAGCTCCCTTATAAAATCTATTTTTCAAGACATTTTCTTGTGAGGAAAAATATTATTAAGGGACTTGAAAACATATTATCAACGCATACCTGATGACCTTTCCATATTAGTTACAGACTTGCAAACATATTATCAACGCATATGTGATTACCTTTTCATATTAGTTACAGACTTACAGTAATGCCCCTGAGTGTTCTTGTGTGTCCTGATTTTAGGTTACGGAATCCTCTCATTATTAGCTTCTAGATACTCAAATTCTGTTTTCTTAATTATTATAATCTGTCCAAGTAAGTTGCAGTCTTGCTGAGATAATGACTAGTTGCTGTGGTCATGATGGGTCAATAGGTATGCCAGTTTGCACTTCATGCATACTCACTTTAAATATTATCATGGCAAGGAAAGCATTTCTATTCCTCGGCTAACAAAGAACTAGACAATCAGAGTATACATAAAAAATAATCGAAACTAATACCTCTTCCTTTGGAAATGAAGATAACAATGGAATGAGAATAGATGCATCCTGGCAGAGAAAATTACAAGATTCAGAAAACACGGTAAGTAAACAATACTACCAAAAGGGTATGAACAAGAGAGTTGCAGACTGCAGTAGTACACAATGTTAGCAGAAAGTATCCAAACCTTCAGCTTGGTCTCATATAGATGTTTAACAGCTGCAACTAGGACAGCTGAAGGATTTGATTCTTCGGTCAGTGTTTGCAGTATCTTTAAAAAGAGAAAAGAAGCAATAAGTATAAGGAACTTCTATGTTTCACAATAGGGATAATACATGATATACCACTCAAAAGAATGGCTTAGCCTAGAATGTCACTCTGAAGAATGACTTCCACCACATACCACTGCAATGAAGTTTAGATTCAGCATATACCATTTCCTCTCTTTTTTTCCAAACTAAAGCCTTTAACCCTTTTTGACTATGGGAAAGGACTATTTTGCCCACATGTCCCATGTTTTTATGATTCCAGGGAACACCACTCAAGCCGTTTCAACCCTGGTGCTACCGATTCCAAGACTAGGTCACTTTTATCGGTCTGTGGTTCACGTGTAACCACATCGGTCTAAACGATGCTAACCAGCCTCACTTCAGGTCCACGAAGACCATGTTGAGGGATCAAACTAAAGGCATGGCAGAGTTTTGCCTTTTTTAACACGACAAGAGATCTGCAGCACTCACCAAACCAAAGTTTTGCCTTTTTGAAACCAAAAATATGCCATTCTCAATTAATGAATTAGCAGCTTTCCTAGTTTTTCGTAAAAAAATATAAAAAATATGTCGTTCCTCATCGCAAAATATAATTACGTGTACAGAATTGGACCTAGGTTGCATTACAATGCACTGTCCACAAAAAGCCAATAGAGCTGGCACCAGTTAGACATGGAGGGACTCGATCGCAATGCAACAGAAAGGCTGGTTAGGCATGGAGGGACTCAAATAGCACCGCGTCGCATGGAATCATGGATTGTGTGGTATTTCCTAAAATCATGAAAACATGGCATACATGGGCAAAATAATCCTTCCCCATGGCCAAAAAGGGTCAAAAGGCTCTGATTTGCAATAAAATAGAGGAAATGGTATATGCTAAATATAAACTTCTTTGGAGTAGTGTGTGGCGGAAGTCATTCTTCAGAGTGGCATTCTGGGCTACACCATTCTTTTTAGTGGTATATCATAAATTATCCATTCACAATAATGTACAAAGAGAAGTAAGAGTTAAATTGTAATACCAAGGTAACAAGTTCTTCACTGCCTTCAGGTGGATTATGAATAATGTCCAGCATCGCAGAACATGAGGATCCCAGATTTCTTACAAGGATGGGTACATGCCAATGGATACACTGCACAATTTTGCACCACAATGTACAGTCAGTAATTGTAATTCAGTAGTCAATATTCAAAACATTAGAATTAGCACAATGCAAGTTAAAAGTAGCACCTGCTTGACAACTTTTGGAGACCTTCCATAAACATTGAGCAGATGTTGAAGAAGAGTGGGCCTCTGGAAGAAGGGAAAATGGTTTTACTACCACTCTAAAAAAAAAGACACAAAAAAAGCACGGCACTATGTTCATCTGGATACCTTTGTACAAAGTGCAAAGAACAATGAAGTATGGCGTTTGGCCTCAGATACAGATATTGCTGATTGTTTAGGTGAAACCAAAGAGGTCATGGTAGAACCACTTTCAGAAGGTCCAGCATCTGAAATTTGGGAGCCACTAACTGAAGTTTCCTGACTGCCTACCTCAAACTGCTTTCATAAAAAAACATATATCAGTCCGATATTCAACCAAAATGCAGTGTGTATCTCAAATAATCTAAGACCACACCTAGTTGTGACAAAGTGTTGCAAACCACAAATTTTGTGGTGGCCAATCTGGTCACCACAAATTACGCAAAGCTGGGCAAGAATATGTCTATGACAAGTAGGGCAAGGAGCTAAGAAGGTGTGGACAGCCGTAACAGTGGTCACGAACTAAATGGTGGCCTAAAAATTCAAAGTTACCTAACTTGAGTGTGGCAAAGAACCAAACACCGCCTAGGACATTTGATCTTTCCCTATATCATTGAGGAAAAGTTGTAACTGTGGTACAGAAATTGTAAGAAGAGCTGCAAATATTTAGGTTAGGAGAAACTCCACCCAGCTGCTTATTGCTACAAAAAGTCAATTAAGCCACTAACTATTCTGATTAGCAATCCACCTACAATTAACATATAATACAAAATCAATCAATTCAGGGCCCCGCATCCAAGCAACAAGCTTAAAACACCATAAAATAGTACAAGTGTCCTTTCATTCAAGTAGGATTATGTCACCTGAACCTTAAACTAAGAGCTACCAGATCTATATTGTTTCTCTTTGATGATAACTGGTCAGAAAGATAAAAAATACAAAACATGCAAGTGCCTGTAACATATGAGAGCTGAAACATCTGATTTTTCCCCCTGTTGTGAGGATGACAAAAACAGAAATACAATTAGAAAACAGGCTCTCGAAGCACATCCTGATAGGGACATAATGGTTGAGCCCTAGGGGTGAAAGAGGATCAAATATGAATTCAATATCAGTCAAACCATACTCACATCCATATTTTTAAGTCGAATTTGTATATTCTCAGACTCAAATACGAATTCGAATCGAACTTCAGCACAATTCAGGTTGGAATCAGGACATCCGCATAATTTGTACATTAGCTAGATAATAATTATACAATATTCTCACATCGACTAAATGAACAGTTGTAATAAGTTAAGCTCAAGGAATGTGACTTGACACTAAATAAAAAAAAGTTTAACTAATTAGACATGCTGATGCTGCAACAAAATGTTTATGTTGCTTTATTGAATTAGAGTTCAAGTGCAGATAATCTAGGAAGCACCGATACGGCAGTTGTCTGTCGTACGCGTGTCCGATACGTATCTAATACGGCGATACGTTCCGATACGCGGCGATACGGTATCGGCGAATTTCAGCCGAGAATAAAATAAGAAATAGCCCGATACATCGCCGATACGGCACGATACTCGTCCGATATGTATGGCCCAATTTAATTCGGCCCAATAGAGGAGACACCTAGCTAGTGAGAGAAGGCGATAACTCCCCTCACGCCCACCCATCCAAGCCGCCGTCACACCCAACGCAGCAACGCCGAACCCTAATCCATTCCTCGTTCGCGTGCTCCTTCTCGCTCGCTGCTGCCCAGAGGCCACCGACCAGCAGCCGCCTGGAGCTCCTCCCCTCCCACCGCCTGGATTTCACCTTGCCGCCGACACCTCTCCTTCCTCTCCAGGCCAGCCGCTTCCCCCTTCGCTCCCCTGCTCCCGCCGCTCATCCTCCGCATTTGACTCTGTCCTCTCTTTTCTGTAAACAAGTTCATCATCTAGTCCAGCTAAATTTGATATTTATCTTCTGCATTGAAGCATAAAATAGTTGCTCACTTCAAGTTGAACATATACAAAACGATTTTCTTTCTTATGCAAATTCACGTAACCTTGAACCCATTTTGTTTTTTCTGGTACTTGAATTAAGAATGGACTGCTTGTTGCACTGAATTTATCCCATTTTATTTTTTGCTATTTGAATTTATCTAAGCTTCTTTTTCTAGAACCATGAATGCACTGCTTGTTGAATTGAAGATGTTTTTCAGAAAGACTGCCTTATTAACAAGATAGATAAATTACACATCCATTCGACTCCTAGAAGAGTACAGAGCTGAGAGCTCTGCTGCTGCATGAACTGATAAATACATCTATCTGGTGCTTTGATCAGAGGGTAGTATGCATCATACATACATATATAAAAAGGGGAAAACACATATCATGACTGTACAACATCACTGACTGTTTGAAATTTAAGTTACTCAGTGATGTTTTCAATGTTTATTATGAGTCAAGGGTGTGGATAGATGGTTGTCTATGGTGCATTCTGCATTGGTTACACATTGGTAAATGTTAATTATTTTGTGGTGTTTACTTGTTTACTATATACTACCATAGTAATTATTGTTTGCTATTTTGAAACTGTACCTCTTGCTATTTTAGGAGATGGATCTAATTGATCTAAACACCAAGCCATTGTGGAAGCATGTTGATATGTTGGAGAGATTTACAGGTGGTGGAGGAAACGTGCGATTCAGATGCAAGTATTATGCTTAGGAATACTGTAGAAACTACTATAGAGTTAAAGCACACTTGTTTAAAAAATCAAATGCCAGGATCAGAATGTGCCCAAAGGTGACAATAGCTATCCTTCAACAGCTTCAGAGTGAAGTTGATGAGGCTAAAGAAGAAAATTAGTTTGTAGCATTCAATTTATCAAGATAATCTCAGTTTCTCCCTCTCGTAGCCTGTTTATAATTTTTTTATACATACATATGTATGTACGTACGTACATACATATATGTATATGGTTCTATACTCCTAAGAGTATGTACTCCCACTCTAATATACCCTTTTACTGGTATTGTTATACCACTTTATCTATTTAAGCATACTCTAATACTGATTATAAGATACTCCAAAGTGAGTTTTACGAAAAATTTCATTAAAGTCTACTTTTTATAACATAATTTGTGTATGTACTCCTTTTATACATGAAAAAGTATATATAGCAAAAATAAAGGATTCCGATGAAACTTTTTCAACCAAGTCGCATTGGACTATCTTAAAATTAGTATTTAAGTATACCAAAAATGATAAAAAGGTACAAAATATTCGTTTAAGTAGTACATTGGAAGTGAGAATATGTATTCCTGAGAGTACGAAAAAGGTTTCCTATATATATGTATACACATACACACACAAATATATATGTATGTATATGTTGTATCGACGTATTCTTATTTTTGGAAAATATTGTATCACCGTGTCGCCGTACGTATCGCCGTACCCGTATCGCGTATCAGAGCATCCTAGCAGATAATACAACATTTTTTATGGAAAAGTCTTAAGACATTCACATCCATTTTTCACATTTGAATGAAACAAAAACTATTATTCAGACGGAAGAATCTAAAATTCTAAACCATATCTCATGCTATTGATTTTGGCAATCGAATAGTTCTGATAATCCACATCCATTTTTCACTCCTAGTTGAGCCTGAGTGCATCATAAAGTGCCTAACCATAACAAGGATCAAAATCATCAAGAATTACCTCAGCTACCGATTCGTTTGAGGATGTGAAATTAACATCTGTCTCCACACCATGCTTATTAGCAACTGCCAAAAGACTGACTCTGGCAAACTGCTCGACTTTGTCTGATGCATATGTTAGATCATAGAGTTTTTTTGCAACCTAACAAATATACATGTATCAGCATTACATACCCAGTATTATACCAAATCAACAAAGTAAAAAAAGATAAGGCAATGCTGCTCCATACCAATCTAACCGCCTTCCCCCTGACTTCATCTTGAGAGTGAATGGCACACTGCAAATTCATAACAAAGGATGTGTGAGGCATAGCGCACAAATGATAAATAGTGTAGTGCCAGCGGCATAAAAAAATCCTATGATTGTTGTGAACTCAGATTAATATTGCCATGAATTGAAACTTATACTAGTAAAACATTTAAGCCACAAATACAGCATGTTTGATATTGGGGTAAATGGGGTACTTGTACTGAAATAAAGACAAAATAACTAACTCAACACAGAAATGCTTGAAGTCAACGAATAGCAGAAACAGCGCTTTTTTAACTCAAATAATCTTCATTATATTAGAATTTAGAGAAGTTATAAAAATTTTAATATCAGCCAAAATGATTTATAGTATTCTACCAGTTGAAAAAGAAACATTGCAAACCTTCAGAACAATATCCAAGCAAGCTTGCCGAAGTGGAGGCCGCCCTAAAATAAGACTCCATAAAGCTCCCAGGCCTTGGGTGACACGATCACCAGCACTGTTCTTTGTTTGTTGGCTGTTGCCTTGTGACATGCAAAGACCCTCCAGTAATATAAACAGAGACTCAGGCAAATATGGTGCATCACACAGAAGTTTGCTCAAAGACTTGTCTGAAGCAGGTAGCGAATCAATCAAGGACCTTGCCTGAGTGCAAAAGAAATAACAAAATATTAAAAAATTCCTAAGTTTAACCTTCAGCGAGAAGACAAAATGATATCTGAAATTCTAAATACAATGTTCTTGCTTACAAGTGATATAAAGAACTTCTCGTAAAGCTTAGAAGTAGATGTAGAGCTTTCTGGCAAATCAGCAGCGCTGGCACTCTGCAGCTGATACAACACATGCATTGCCAGTTCATGCCCCTAGGAAAACAAATGTTCAGAAGTGAGAATCTCGCAGAAATTACTGGACACCTAATATGCAGTGCCATGGATCATGATGAGACTCTGGCTCTGTTTGGGAAATGGCAATTACGGCTGGAAATAAGACATGCCGAGCTCAAACACAGCTCAATTCATATTTGAGTTCAGCTTGTCTTGTGTACAAGCTTGATGTACCAGCACAAGATCAACCTGAAGGAAACTTGAATTAGCTCAAGCTCCGCATAAGTGAGCTTAACAACCGTATGCAAGTCCCGGAAACTCAAGATCACTTATACAATTGAACCCTAGACACAACAACTGTCTACATATATGGAAGCTCGAATGGGATAGAATGAGCAAGAATGAGATTGGCTCGAATAGTTTTGATTTATGCACATGCGAGCCTATTCAAACAAATCCAAGATCAACTTGAAATGGATTTCAAGCTTAATGCTGTGCTCAGGATCAGCTTGTTATGAAATTTGGTTAAGCCAAGTTCAGTCCAAGCAAAAATCCGAGCTGATCCCAGTTCTTTTTTTTTTCTCGAACACGCAGGAGGTGATAATATGATATAAATTCATATTACAATCCAAAAAAAATTCATAACCAATATCACAATTCAGATCCTAAACCTAGCCAAATGTTTTTTCTATCCTAGATATTTATCCTATTAAATTCTGTTGATTGAACAGTTGGATGTTATCTGCTCCACTTACACCGCTGAAGGAACACAAAACAAAGATAAACATAGTGCACTATCAGTGAAGTACCTTCTGATCATGATAATGAAAGATGATGTGCCTCTGAATCAAATCCACAATGTTATCGTCAGCAGCACTCTGTAAAGTTACAGATGATGAAAAGAAACTGCTATGAGAATAAGCATATAGTGTAGCAACATTCACAGCAGTATTTCTCGAAGAACACTAGCAAACTCAGAAGATCAAAAGCACTAAGCATTTAGCTTATAGAAAAGGAATATAGGAAAAATATGTAAGACTATAAATATTACAATACCAAAAGACTACCTGAACAATCAAATGGGCAAGCAAGGAAAATCTTGCATTAAGGCCATTTTTATTGTAATCATCAATTACCCGCCTAACGGCTAATTTGTGCAATGAGGTTTTCTCACTGTCACTTAATTCCAAATGAGATGGAAGAACTGGCAAGTCATGATTAGTATCCTCCGGTGTTGATATCTTGGAAACTGGTGAAAAAGGATCAACCTCCAAATCAACACTATCAGATTCGTTGTTTGAAGTAACTTCTGGAGACAAAGGATTGACCATCTTTTCGTCAACATCAGAAGAATGAAATCCGACATTTACGGGTGCCTGCACTTCAAAATTGGGCTCTGGCTCTGTGGCATCATCCAAAAGCGACTTTTCTTTGGCAATTGTTTGATTGGGCTGAGAAGATGTATGCTGTTCATCTTCATTTTTAGTTATGCCTCCTGAATAGTCTGAATAGTTTTCAACCTTCCCGGAAACAGGACAAGGTATATTTGACAAATTATTCGTCTGATGCACACTGGTGGTGTCCACCTTCACCTGTAAGGAACTAGTAGCGGCGGGTGCAACTCTCCGCCATGGATCAAGGCGACGAGGGTCCTGCAACACATCGACATTTTCACAATAGGCACTTCTGTTGACTTCATAAAATGAGAGGTAAAAATAGTTCATACTCTTCTTGGATCACACTTAGAATCATGAAAACCAGGTATAGAAAGTGCATCAGATGGTGAAATGCTGACTTCATCCGTAGGTGGTGCTAATTGTGGAGTGAAGGGCAAAGAGTGGGAGTTGGTTAGCAAGTTTTCTGTCGGAAGACTGGAGGAAGATTGAAAACTTGGTTGCTGGCCACTATTATTTGTAGCTAGTGGAAACAGAGCTTCAGGCAGATGTTTCATTGTTTCTATTACAATGTCAGCCATGACGTCTGCCTCTACTGTTGAGATGAGAATACCAAGGGATTCAGCTCCTCTTTCCCCTTCAGCAAGCAAGGCGCCTATCATTTCAATCATCTTCTCAACAGGAGACACGTCACTACTCAAGAGAGCTGGATCAGAGGAGTGACCCACATTGGCGTCATTGTCAACCTGCATATCAGAATAATCAGATGTTCCCTGAACTGGCAGGTCTGAAGCTGCAGAGGTATCAAATCTAGCTCTCTTGGCTATGCCATCAGCCATAGCATCACTTGATCTGGCAGCAGGATTCTTCCGATCAATGTCTCCATAAGGCATCTCCCATGTTGGAGGCTCATCCTGTGAATAAGAAAACACCTTAAAATTCCTCAAAAGAAACATATATAAACAGATTTTCAAGGAAGCAAATTTTGGAAAATACATGCTAAATCCACTGATGCTACATTGTATAAGCATGCAGTAATATACCTTGCTAGCACGAGAAGCACGCTGTATATTTCTAGACATCTTCTCTACCTGCCTAATGATCTGTTCTGTTGCTTCACCAGGGCTCAGAGCACGAAGCCGCCTTACCAACATATCCTTGGACTGTCCAGAGACGATTAAATTGAGAAGTAGCATAGAACATTCAAAACCCAATTCAGGTACACAAATGCATTAAGTCCAGCAAATAACATTTAAAAAGCAGTACAAGGCTAGAGGCTACAGAGATATGTGCTAATCCTAAACAAATATGAGACGTAATTCTGGAAAACAATGGCATAAAAAACTGGTGCAGGAATCCTCAAAAGAAACCAAGACAGGGTCTAAGAAGAGAGCTAATAAAATCCAGTTCGTATAGTTATCGACAGATACAACAAAGAGGAGCAACACAAGCTACCTATGTGCATATCATAAGATTCAGGAAGTGCTAACCAAACTTTCTTTTAAAGCTCGCACAGGTCACTAATGGGAGCACCTCCCTTACGAGGATTTTTAGAGACAAAAGCAGATACAGCTCAAGATTTCAAAAACAAATATACATGAGCTGAACTGTGTCCTCACTTGGTCATTACTTGATGACCTGTGGCTAGGGCCTGTTCTTTTTGGCTGCGGCTTGTGGCTTTTGGCTGCGGCTTGTGACTTTTGGGCTGTTCGTGCTAGAGATTACAGAGTAACAGAAACTCACGTGCGGTTTTTGCCAATATAAATGAAGTCAGTAAAGTATGTACTACAATTAACTAGTAGATCCTATCTTGAAAAATAATCCGTTTAAAAGTTAGTTACTGTAGAAAAGCCGAAAAGCAGCTTTTAGAAGCTGAAAAGAACAGGGCCTATGCATGAGATGGGCTGCAAGAGACAACCGCACGTCCATTTTCAGGAGCAATAATTACAATTTATACAACTTACTGGTTTCATCACAATCATTAATCAAGTGGCCATTATTTCACATCACAACCTTGCAAGTTAGCTAGGTTAGGTATTGTCAGAATCAACCATAAGAACGGTTTTAGAATCTCTTAGCTTCAAATGGTTTTAGGTATGAAGTGAGTTCATTTTTTAATTGAATAGTTTATCAGAGGTACAGGCACTAGAATATCCAGGTACAGCATGTAACAATGACAGGCTCAAAGAACAAATGAAATGGGAGATCATGAAAAAATGAAATACATAACCGCTGTGAAGTATTTGTGCAGTTTGGAGTGGATTTCAAGAAATGTTAGAAAGAAGGCATAGTGCTAAATATAAGGTGAGCTCACCTCAATCATTGCCTGGCAAGGACTCCGTAGAAACCCTAAAAACGCTGTTTTCAGGGAATACCACAGGCTTGCAGAATGAGCTCCTTTTGCAGTCTCCAAACTAGGGTCGAAACCAAGCAACACTTGCAGCATGCGGTCATAGTAAACCGGCCTATTCTTTGCAATAGCTGCAAGACTGACAAGTGGCGGACAGCTTATATTTCCGAAAATAACAAATACAGCTTAAACAGTTATACACATTTATGAGATAAACAACAAAAGTTCAAATTGGAAAAGATGTCCCGTCCAACATAACAAAAGAAAATTTGAATAGGCAGATGGACCACATGGATATCGGTGCAGTCCCAAAGCTTTACTTACAGATGAAACTCTCTAAGCTTCACAGTTATATTTTCATCTCCACACATGGTTGCCAAAACAAATAAATTAACAAACACAAAGGCAAATATAAGTGATCAAAGTAGTCACTTCACAAAGTACCTATACTATGGGAGTATGGGGTGAAAAGAGTAGGACACCAGTGAAGCGGCTAAACCATCTGAACTATGACAATATACTTACATATTCAGCATTCAGGATAAACATGTTGATAGGTAGGGAAAAAACATGAGAAATCGATGACATGCATTAAATGAACCAAATAAGTAAACAACAATTTAGAGATCGCACAAAAATTCATCCTCATATATGGAGGGAACTAGTGAAAAGAGGGCAGACCGGGGATGGGGGTGAGATGGCATGCTTCTACTTCATTTATGCAATACAACTGGTAGAAACTCTTACGAATTAATGGTGCCAACTAGGAAGGATCCTCGATGAGCACAAGCTGATTGCAGAATATCCACCAGGAGGATGATAGCCCTGTTCGCATCAGCTTCCAGAACAACAGGATCAAGGCTTGGATGAAATTTAGCTAATCGTGAAGTATCAAATCTCCGGTTCTTTCCTGTTTGTAGAGTGAACATTTACTTGTTACATTTGATAGCACATTCACAATATGGCCCATTTGATTGTTAGCATAAATCTGGTGAATGATACCTTCAATTGTCTGCGTTCGGTCACTGTTTGCTTGAGGTGTGAAACACAAGATCCATGTTTCAATGAACTTTACAGCGAATAGTTTAGTTGCAACAGTACCAGGCTGTTACATGCCACATGAGAATAGTATCAGCTAGTAAGTTGGACTACAACCACACAAATTACAGCACTAACCAACATTTCAAATCTCACAATTTCATTATTTATAAAACTGTGATATTGTCGGTAGGCACTGTTGTAAAGTGTTCCACAAAATGTCTTCTGAGGACTTATGTTTACCCAAAACACTAGAGAGAGCAGATTACATAAAAAATGAAGGGCAATGGTACAATGAAGACCTCTCACATACATAGGTTTATCTTTCTTAGGTAATTCCATGATGTGCAAAATACTTTTGCAAATACAATAACTGAACAACAGCAGTTTCACCATATTATTAAAATTGTACAAGGCATACAGCAGCATAAACTACTATTAAACTAACCTCATGTATCATACCACGGACTGCATCTTTGAACTGGTTCATCCAAGCCCACATATCTTCGAGCCAAGCGTCAACTTTTCCACGCTTATTAATCTAGATTTAGCATTAACGTAAAAAAAGTGAGTACCAAGAACAAAGCTATCAGTAGCAAGTTACTAATATTTAAGTGGCCACATTATAAGTAACATCAATTCAGATAGGAGAAAATTTTGAAAGGAAGACAATATTTCAGAATAATACAATCCAGAAAATGCTTTGTATTTTCAAAACAAACTAGAAATAATGAAAACATGTCATGAGTTTTCTGTGAAGTCCACTCTGCCTATAGGTAAAATTACAACCTTAACTTGTACATGTACAGTTAATCATAAAACCATTGCTAGTAAATTAGTCCAAACAAATACCTACCCAACCAACCTATGAGCATTGTATGATTCAATAGTTCAGTATGTAAATGATGAAAGAAACTTCACTTTATTCTTGATTAGATGGAACTCTAGTTGTTGCAGAAAACTAAAAGAAGTTCCGTTAGGATTGTAGCGTAGTTTTTAATATTTAGGCACAAAATGTAAATTTAATAGTTTAATATGTACAGCATAATCTAATGGACAACATTGTTCTAGAAGCTTATTTCAGCTTATAAAATCATATTTCACGAAAGATGTATTTTTCTTACTATTATCAATTTTGGAAAGTTCCAATCAGTGAATGGATATGATGATGGATACCATTGGAAAGCACTAGTTGTTAAAGATAAATTGAACAATAACCTATTCATATAGATTTTTTTATTGCTTCAAATCTATAACTGGGTAAAGTTTAGGCTGTATTTCTTTTTCATGGCAATAAGAATGGACAAAGGAAAATCCAGTGCATTTATTATCACTGTATTACCGGTATAATTGTGTAAGATGGTTGAGTTAGTGCAAGAAACTCATTTTTAACTGATTGTTTTTCCATTAAGAAGAGAGAGACACCAAACTGTCATGCAATTGCTCCTTGTTCCAACTATTCTAGCATTTCTGGGATTAAGTCTGATGTTTTTCCAATTGTCTAAATGGGAGACCATTGGGAAACTATCAGGAAAAAACTGATAATTGCTTGCCAGAATGAATGATGGAAGCAGACTTGACATGGCATTAATAGAAACACAAAGATGTGGAGGTTTGATCACTGGGTGCATCAAGGCTAGTAAATAACTGAAATGGTTGGCCTTTTGGTGGTAGCACAGTAAGATTTGTGATCCTCTAGGCTTTTAGGACCAAAAAGAGACACTCAGGCACGCCGACAGTCAAGAACAGACAACACTGCTCTCATCATAAGTGCTTATGATAGTCAGAAGCTGTTACTGTTCTGCATGAAACTGACCTATTGGAAAGAGGTGAAAACAACAAAGTGCTGGGTCTAAGCAGTGCCTTTTACTGAAGAGCAAATCAATGGGACATGCATTGCAATCAAAAATGCGCTCCACTTGGAGGTTGTAAACCCCTCTTTTCTTGAAATGATTTTTTAGGTGTTTCTTTTAGCGTAGTTTTTCACTCAGATGATTTTTGAGACACTCCCAAAACAATTAGGAGAAGCAAGTAAAATAATCCCATCAAACAACAACAGCAACATCGCAACGGATAGAAGTTACAACAACAGTGGATTTACTCATTGATAAATATCTGTTTTACAAAAAAGACCTGAAGTGCCATCTCTTCCAATACAGCAGCAAATAAATTTGTCCCACTAGCTATAGATTGCTTAACAACCGCAGGATCGTCATGTTTCAAAAATGACAGCAAATTTGGCATCAGCACAACCAAATCTTCTGTTACATTTGTGCCAAGCTCTCTCAGCAATCTGTAAGCAAGAAAGGTATCCATGAGTACCACTGAAATATTTTCTCAAAGCAGGAAGCTATGGAACACAGAAGCATTAGATATTGTTTTAGTGAATTGTAGGTTAAATATTATGCCCATTTTTATTACCTCTTGAGAATTTCATCAAGTTATTTGCATTTCAACAAGTTAAAACAGATCAAAGGAACTTCATAAAATAAAAACCCTAAATCAAGATACATAAACTATCAGCAAATGATCCATGTTCAAGCAATGTACACAGCTACACACCCTGGCATCAGAAATAATATATCAATTTAAACAAGAGTATTCCTGAATCAGTAAATCCTACTCTGTTTTGACCACAAAGGCACAAACTTCTCAACAAGGTCCTCATAATGATTTAAATGAGTGGGTCCTAATAATGATTTAAATGAGTGCGTGGTTATGGCTGGATATCAACCTAGCCCTAATCGCTCCTTTATTTATCACTCCGGGTCTCATCCTTCAATAGAATTACTGACAAAGAGGTATGACAAACAGCCTTTTCCATCATAGCTCCGTTCTCCTATAATATTATTTCATTGTTCCCCATAATACTAGATGGCATCTACCAATTCATGCAAAACCAATTTATTTCTTTGTCATTTTATTGTCGGTTCATGCGGAACTAACTCATTTTCATATTATTGCCAGTCGCAGGGTTCAACATGACACATGAGACTACCAGTTCCCCAGAGAATCGAGAGGCCATCAGCAGCACTAATAAAAATCACAACTTGGCCAAGCCCAAGCTCACAAAATTCTCAGAAAACGAAGACTGTAAACGTACGAAAGAATAACTAGGCGAATAACTAGGCATGCAAATCTACAATAGTAAATCCTACGACAACTTCATTTACATGGACTCAACTAAAACCCAACCAAAAGTTTCTGAACACAACCGACCCGATCCTAGAAAATAGTTTTACCGGGGCACCTGCGCGTGGGCTCATCATTAATGGGGATTCGAAATTACAGGGACGGAGGGAGGCCTTGCCGCTCACCTTAGCGCACGAGACGAATCGAAGCGGGGGGAGGGGACCTCGCCGCGCTCCTGCGGCGGCGGCAGCGCCTCGTCTGCGTCGACTCGCGGCTCCGGCCACCGGGCGCCGTCCGCCTCGATTTCCATGGCCCCGAGGACAAAACCCTAGCTCTGGGGCGCAGCGCTTCACGGGGCTCGCCGCCGCCGCAGAGGGCTAGAGCTCGGGTTTGTGCTTGGGAGGAGGAAACCGCGGTGGTGGCGATGGGTGAGGCCTAGGGTTTGGGCTTGGGCGGCCGTGGAGGCGGCGGCGCGACGACGGGAGGAGATGCGGAAGGCGCGGGCCACGGGGGAGGAGGAGACGTGGAAGGCGGGGAGGAGATGTGCACGGTGATTATTATAGGGCGGGGCTGCCGGGCTCCACTGGTTTGCTCTCACTGACAGGCGGTGCCATGGTATGTGGGCCCGATAAACGAGCTGGCGTATGGACCTCATTTGCAGCTCAGGCCCAGGAAATAGAGATGTGGTCGCGTCAGTTGCACTCTGGGCCACCGGGCTGGATTTGTGCGCAACGGAAATGACAGGACGAGACACTAAAATTTTAGCCCATTCATCCGAGTGTCATAGGCTCGGGTGTCCTAATGGACCTCGGCTTTCTATATTGGAAAATTTAATCATTTGTCACTTTTATGAGTAGAGTGATAATAGATTTGTCACCTTGGTCCGTTATCAGTGACTCAGACGGACCCACATGTAAGTGACAGAGTTAATTGGTCAATCTTAAGAGTGGCAAAAAGTTGAAATCCCCTTCTATATTTGCTTAGAGAAAACATTCCTCGTGTCGTTCCTAAAAGCCATTGACCAGCCTTTGCGGTCTTCTCCGGCTCCGCGTCTTCCAACCGCCGTTCCACAAATGTTATTTAAAAATTATTTTTTTCAGCTGTTACTATTTTATTTTAGTCAGTTGACAAAAGCCCCGGCCAAATCAATCAGCTACCGATTAAAACATCCCGTACGTATCAGACGAAGTGAACTGCGAACCAACCTTTCAGAAAAAAGAAATGAATAAATGAATTGAACCATTGAACATGTTACACCGTACACTAGACTAGAGAGAGGAACGCGCTACACGCGCATGCACATGGCACGTTAGCGTCGTCAAGCTTGCACGAATTTTTATGGCGTCCAATAGAGGCGATCTGTCAAAACACTTCTGCCGCTTTATTATCACAGATTCATACATGTGGAACCTATCGTCTTAATAAGCGAGTTAAGACTAATAAAAATTAATTAATTATTTGATGAAATAATTGTGCATAAAAAATTTTTAATAAAAGAACAAGCCGAATAACTTTCCATAAGACCAGTCCAATTAAAAATCGTCTAAGCACAGTCTTATAATGACTTCGACGAACCACTCAGAAATTATAGCACTGTTCGAAGCCGTACGAAAATATGCTTGGCTCCGACGAATGATTCACCACAGCTAGCAGTCATGTGGGATGAATATTATGCAAGCTCCCACAATTATTTGTGAAGATAATGTAGCTTATGTTGCACAAGTGCAGATGGACTACATGAAGAGTCATCTTACAAAGCATATCAACCACAAGTTCTTATATGCTCATGAATCACAAAAGATGGACGAAATTAAAGTACTCCATACTAAGCCATGTGAAAATCTTACAGATTTATTCACTAAGTCACTCCTAGCATTTAGTTTTGAAAGATGCATACGATGAATTGGAATGATGAGACTTAGAGAAGTGCAGAATTCATGAGGAGATTTTTCTCAAACTCGTTATTAAAACTTGATCATGAAGATCGAGTACCCAAAGAATAAATTCTGAAGATTAAATAAAATTAGATGGATTGTACTATTTTTCTCTTGACGAGTTTTCCCGAAGTTTCTCAGCCAAGGTTTTTAATGAGGCAATTCATGCAATGCAGCATAACATGTATCATGTACTCTTTCTCCAAATCTTTCCCACTGGGTTTTTATGGAGTTTTGATAAGGCATGAACATGTCGGATGAGTGTCCAATGGGAGTGTTAATAAACCTGGGTCTAGGCTTGAAGCCTTGGCCCATGGTGGGCACCTCACTAGTAGGCTATAAATAGAGAGTACTATTGGTTATTTTGTATACGGAATCAGAAAGAAAGCAATAAAAAAGACCAGGAGTTCTCTCTATCTCTCTGTGTTTTTAATCTACTATTTCTGTCTTTTGTGATTGATCTGATTTTGTATAAGCAGAGAAATCGATAGGACTGGTCGCCAACGACGGTTTCTCAACATTGTGCACAAGCTCGCAGCATCTGGTGTGCTTATGGCCCTCTCAAAAGAGCTTTTTTGGATGGTTTATAGCTGAAAAGTACTGTAGCTGACGGAGACTTATTTGACATAATTAAATTTTTAAAAAATTAAAAATAGAGAAAACATGTTAGCCCATCACGTATAATACAAACAAATACGAGAAAAAAACCGGTAAAAAAGCTCAAAAAAACCAAAAGCTTAGAAAAAGATGAAATTTATAAACAGTACAAAATAAACCAGAAGCCAGAAAGTTAAACCGAAACAGCGGGCTATGTAAGGAAGAAGCACCAGATCACTGCCTATCTTGCCTAGTTGTAGCTTGCAATAATACATCCTATTTTGATGTTGTAATAACTAGCCTCGTAGGCGCGGTGCCACGCCGCGCCAGGCACCGTAGTCGCGAGGAATTATTTTTAAAAAATCCAAGGGCATGAGCGTATTGTCGCAAAAGGGAAAGGGTTTTTTTGCAAAAAAGCGAGGATCTGTACGTAAAAAAAACCCACGGGGGACCTGTACGTAAATAAATGAGGGCCCGTGCGTAATTTAAAAAACCACGGGGGGCCATCACGCAAAAGGGAGGGGCTTAAAAAATCAAGAGACCTTTTTGCGAGAACCAGGGACCTGTACGTAATTTTAAAAAACCTCAGGAAATTGCCTCCCCCGACCGTACGCGATTTGCGTCGCCACGCGTCGGGCGAGCACGCGCGGGGGCGACGTGGACCGCGCGCCCACCTGCGAATGCCCCCTGGAGTAATATGGGTAAGGTGTGCCCCTTCTCTGGACTGGAGTGGCCAGCTGCTACTCCACAAGCACATGCCGAGTTTGTCAACTTGCACGAACTTTGATGCAAGATGTGGGGGGCAATGCCCAAAAATGCAAAACCATATATATAATGTGGGTATATGCGCTATCTAAACTCTTGAAAAAAGGCACAAGATTCGTGGAAAAGATATTTAACTATTAGAAGATGGGATGTTGTTTTCAATTTTACAAGTTTGCATCAATCAAAAAACACATATGACGATAATAATAGCGTAAAAAAACCACGTTCGGACAATGCCTCTAAAATTTGTGGGTCACAATGCCTCATGAATCGCTCTGATTCCGTGGAGATACAAATGTCTCCTTCTGGGATTTGCTTGGCCACATGTATGGCTGCTAAACATTCCCATTACTTTGACATCAACTTGATTCTGTTTCTGTCCTCGATTTGGAAGATCCTGATGAGTTAGACCGTAAGATTCCCCCAAGTAATGATCTCCAGGCTAACTTCTAGTCATCAGTGATCTCACTGTGCTATTCACTTGTACTGAGTCGTACAGACGTGTATATCAGTAGATTTCAGGTTGTTTAACATTATGAGTAGAAGCTGCGTGCATTGCACATTTTATTTAGAAAAAAGGAGTTCATTGTAGCAATGAGAAAACAATACAGTGACCACGTATTGCAGATGATGAATGCGAGTATCAGAGTATGGAGGTGTTTTTTTAGGCTGTGGTTAATGATTTTTGTCTGTGTTCTTTAATTTAATAGTGGATGACGAAGACGCTAAAGCGAATGACACATATGATTTTATGCTTAGAAAACCGTTTCAAAAATTTATTTCAAAAGACCGCCTCATTTTGATATTTGAAACATGACCAATGGAACCACCTATTGATTTCTGAATGGCATCGCGTGCTTACCTGCCAGTACATTTGAAAATCGAAAACTTCGAATCGCTCATCAGAAGAGGCAATGATTGTAAAACCAGAGAGTGGTACCCACCCCTAAAATTTAGAGGCTTTGACTCTGAGAACTTGAGAAGTTTAGGCCAGTTAACAATTTCTGACTGCATCGACAGCTAGCTTTTATTTGACCAACATTGAGCTGTGCCTTCGTTCTGCCAACGTTAACGTTTGTGTCCGCCGACCACGCAAGAGATCGATCCATTGGAGGCTTTGGCTCGAAATGATTGCCATTCCTTGACAGGTCGTCCTGATCTGATAAGCTGCATTCGATGCGTCGTCACCTTTTCAGAGATAATTTCTTTGTTACTCCACTGAAAGAAAGATAATTTCTTTGTTACTCCACTGAAAGAAAGATTCTTGCTAGCTCATCGGTCAAAGGGATGCGAGCAGACAGGAGGTATTTTGCAAATCGAGGAAGAAAAGCAGATAGCTCGCGATACAACGCACCGGCGATGACCGTAACGCCTCCGATTCAAGAACAGAACTTGTACGTCTCGCAATAGTTTATGAGTTTTATTATAGATAGAAAAAAAAATCATATTAGCTTATAAATATTTAAAAGAGTTAATTTGATTAAAATGTAGATCTAATGGTTAGATTTAGTAATTTAACAGGCATTCAAGACTAAAACATAACTTACAATTAGAAGATCCGAAAAAAAACTCACACAGAAACACTTGAGCGCGGCCGTAACCTTAACGCGAAATTTTGACATGTCTTTTTTTCTTCTGATCTCTGTTTTTTGTGAAAATAAAGCAAAACTGAGTATATGGTTTCAACATCTCAATTACCAAAGTGCAATATTTTCAAATCATTTTCCAATCTACTTATACCTTGTTGTTGGAATCACTCATTAAACACAGCTTCTTTTACCGGAAGCACGGCGTATTCGAATACCATTTATAAATGACTCTGCAGAGTTGCCCAGCTTTACCCTCAAGATTTCTTAACCTTCATGACTGAGTTAAGAAAACAAGATAGATTCACGGTTCATGTCTTTATGTAGCCTCTACCCGATAAACTAGGTACCCACATCATGGAATACGGTGCCCTGATAGGGCAGAGCCTACCGTTGTGAAAGTATGATTTTATCGTTTCCATACCACATACTTCATCGGCTGTTCCCTTTTCTAGAACAGTATATTATACCCATATAGTAAATATTTAATCGATTTGAGTAGTTACTACATCAAATTTTACAAGTCAACGCTTGTGATTGAGCAATTTCTATGTTTTTTATTAAGCATAAGGTTCTAGTCCGTATTTTTCATCAACTAGGTAACCATTCACAATAAATAACCCAGTGCACTGTGGCACTATCACTAATAGTGTAAAGTAGTTGATTTTTCTAAACTATCATAGTATATTTTATATTAATTTATTATTACTAGGGCTTGTCAAGGTCAATATGACCATAAAATAAAACAGGGCTTTTTCATGTAGTAAGACATAACTAGTATCATGTCATTCTAAATATTTATTGTGCAAGAAATAACAATGCATAAATAACATAATAAAAATACTGATAAATAAATAATTAAAGGATTATAGGTTCAACATGATCAAAAACATGTGACTTACTTTGCGGATCAATGTATTATACGACTTCGTATTATTCTGATTCTTGAGCTTGAACTTGAGCTTCTCCTTCCTAGGTTGGCTGGTCTATGACGTCGTGTGTTAACGCAAAGCAAAAGAAACAAATCAATTCCGTGCTCGAAGGATTGATCTAGGAATAAAAAGAAAGAAAATAAAGAAGAAAACCAAATAAAATATGTTTAGAGATTACAGGAGGGCTAGTATTGGAAAACAGAGTTGAGAAATGGGTAGATGGGTTCGAAAATGATAGAAATGGATGTATATATGTATTTTAGGGTTCTGTGAACAGTAACGGGCTAGGTACTGTTCATCGCTGGTTTTACTATTCACAGCAGTTTAGTCCTTATCGGGTTGTCACTATGTACTTGGAGAACAGAGGAGTTACGAGTATTCGAGTGGCCTCGAATACGACTACAAAGTTGGGTGGACGATCGATGTTCGACTTCTAGCATGAAGTCAGTGGAGATCGGACGGTGAACGAGTTGCTGCGAAGATCGGACGATGTCTGAGTGGCTACGGAGATTGGACAGTGTTCGAGTGGCTTAAAAGATCGGACAACGTTCGAGCGGTTTAAGAGCATCGGACGGCGTTCAAGTGGCTTAAGATCATCAGACAGCGTACGAGTGGTGTTTGCTCTTGACTCGAAGCGGAGCGGTCAAAACTCCTCTCGATTACAAGGTGGTCGGAGAGTTCAAGCGGTAGAGCGGTCTAAGAGTTCGAGCGGTGGGGCAGTCAGAGATTTCAAGCAGTGGAGACATCAGAGAATTCGTGGTCGAAATAACAATTGACGACCATGGGTGGGTTTCTAGGGCCACGAGGATTCCATTTTTGGCCTCGGGAGCGGTTGGAAGTCCGGCGAGCGTCGGCAGTGAGGTCTTCTCTCTTTGGGATTTTTGAATGGCACAGGGGTTAATGGCGGGTTAAAGGACAATAGCATTTGCAATTGAGCATCTCTAGGAGTATGGGAAGCTTAGGTGTGTGGTGGTTTGGGTCGGGAATGGCTGAGTCGAGCTGCCCATGGTGGCCTTCCATGGTCGCGTGGTGGCGCTAATCGCCAGTGCATTAGGGGGCTCAGAAAGCTAAGGCCTTGCTTCGGGAGTATTGCTAGGGGCTTGAGGAAGCTACAGGCAAGGGTAATCGAAATGTAACAGGCCAAATCGATAGAATTGAATTCGGGGCTTACTTTGGGTTTTCCGATGATCGCCGACGAAGCTTTGGTCGCTGGAGCAATTGAGGGTGGGTGCCTCACCTCGGGTACCGGTGCTTTAGAATGGAGGGGTTCAGGGGTTTAAATAGTATGAGGAAGGCAGATTGGCATTGGACACGATCATGGCGGCGGCGGCGCGTGGCAGGTGTCGGGAAGGCGCGGGAGGGCGCGGCGCGGCTGGCGGTGCAGATATTTGGCGCTTCCTCGGGCACGACATTGCAGCGATCAAAACCTAAGGGGAATATCAGGTCGGTTGTGAGAGAGTGAGAGCAAAGAGGGGGCAGAGTGGTCGGTGAGATGGTGAGCGGCGGGGAGGCGAGGTGGCCACGGTGCTTGTTCAAGAGAGATGGCGGATGCGTACGGAGGCTAAAAGCGTTAGGAGAGGTAGTCAAATATTATGGCTTGGGGTGGTCGATCGTGAGAGGAAGCAGTGAGACGGCGGTGGCAAAGTCCAGCCCAGGAGCTTCGGCACAAGCCAAGGAAAATTAATTAGGTGTCAGAGGCTAAGGGAAAAATGGTATGATCTGTTGACCAGGTTGCTACGATGATTAGCCGAGGATCAAGAGAGAGGCGGTGGCAAAAATCACAGTAGTGCATCGTCCTCCGATATTTGTCGAACAGTGAATAGTGGCGACAACCGAGGTTTGGCACAAGTGGACTGAGGAGGGACAGGGCCAGTGAGGGAAGACGTCAAGGAGTGAAGAGGATGTAGAATTGGGTGAAATCAAACATTCGATGAAATTTAAATTATTTTTAAAATTCAGGGGGCACCGGATTCAGCCATCAAGAATACTTTTACACCAGAATACAACACACCCATAACATCAAAGAAAGAAAAATGAATTAAGCAACATACGTGTGGCCGAGATTGGCCTCGAGCTCAAAGCCTCAGTACAGAAAACGCTAAACATCGCATTCGGATCTCTACGCTGGGCTATCCATCCAGTTTCTGGATCCGGGAAAAGGTTGGCGCGTTTGCACGGTACTCACTGTGAGCTAGGTAGCTGCAGCATGACTGCACCTAGTGACCTACATGGCTACATTGAACCATCCAGTCTTCAACTATCCTTCCGCGTGCGGTACTGCAGTGCAGAATATAAGCACACGGGAGCACAGGCTGCACAGCAAACGCCCCCGACGCCACCAGCCAAGTGTTTGGCATGCCAGCAGCTTACGGTTCGTGCTTTGGTGCATCTCCAGCTCCGGCTCCGCCGGCCGGCTGTGTCGCGGAGGCCGCCGCACCCGCCTGTATAGACATCAAGTGCATGCGTTTCTTGCCGTAGCTGCAGACGTACGAAGGCAGGGAAGAAGGCCAGCCTCTGC
This sequence comes from Bonia amplexicaulis, assembly GCA_036346245.1. Classification (NCBI taxonomy): domain Eukaryota; kingdom Viridiplantae; phylum Streptophyta; class Magnoliopsida; order Poales; family Poaceae; genus Bonia; species Bonia amplexicaulis. The sequence goes on along the minus strand of CM070737.1, from coordinate 18,205,005 downwards.
TTGCCGTGGAGATGGAGCTCGTCGTTAGGAGCCACGGGAAGCGCGGAGGCGGCCTCGGCAGGGTGGTGCGGGAGCGCAAGGCGAGGCTCCGCATCATCTGCCGCTGCGTCGCGCTGCTCGTGTGCTACCGCGACTGAGCAAACTGCCCGTACATGTCGTCTTTGTACGCACGTCCATCTCCTCGCGGCGGGCGTTTGTTTCGTCTCCCTCGTTGTTTCGTCGCAGTGTTGTGTTGGCCTGCTGATGCGTTGTTGTCTCCCTCGTTGTTTCGTCGCCGAGGGGCTTTGCTGCTTGCGTCCTCCGTTTTTGGGCCTCGTGGAGCGGGCAAGTTAGGGGGAGCACGCTGCATCAGGCAAGATGGGTTTTCTTGTGAATTTGTGATATGTGTTGCTGGTGGTTTTCAACTGGGGATAAGAAATGGGCATAAGTACGAGAAAGCAAGGTACACTTGTGTTTCCCTAGTTGATGTGTATCTGTTGAATTTGTTGTAATATTTACGGTATAAGTATATTTTCTATTTTAATTCTAATAATAATTATGATAATAATAAACACCCAAACATAACATATGAATGACTTAAACAAACTATTGACATATGAATCAATTAAGTCATTGCAAGACGAGTATAAACTCAACAGGAATATCATATATGTATTCAAAGACAGCATAGCATTAAGAATATTAATGTGTATCCATGCAAATCTTATTGAAGATATACATATGACCAACTCAAGTATATATCCAGGTTTAAAGAAAGAACATGCTGCCTTCAAACATAGCCAAATGTAAATGACTAAACTCAGCATGTTGATTAATGATAGTTGCTCTCAGATATAGGGTTGCACAAGACTTTATTCTTATGCCGTCCCGCTACTTTGGTCTATACTTTTCACAAATTGAGTATGTCAATTGATATCTAAATTATTGAGCTCTAAATATTAATTTGCCAATCTCAACTTTGAGATATCATCAACTAATATTTTCGGCCAGCAACAAAGACAGATTAGAGATCACACTAACAGTCAGCAATTTAACCAAAGATCTGAATATACTTTCAGAGAATGGAATCTCAATTTTATCAAAGTATACAGCAAGTTGAATAGATTAAGCAAGATGTAAACAGCACAGAACAAGTAAATTCGGTTTAAGCAGACTTCCGAAAATATCTAACCGAATGACAAGTAGATCAGATGACAACAAAGGCAAAAAATCTAGAGCTCAATAGTTTGATTATTCAATTTCAGTATTAGACCACAAGCATCCTCACAGAGCACATCACAAGCCCACAAGCATCTCTTCCCGTAGCAATATTCTACAAGAACCGAGACGAAAACTCACTGTGCAGTGATATTCGAAATCACTTGAAGAAATCGAAGGTAGCAAGGCACGATGAAATCGATGTCCCAGAAAACCTATCGACCCGCTGTGGAAGCAGGGAGATGGTTCATGAAGATACAATGCCGTTCTCCCGTTCTCAGCCGAAGCCAAGACAGGAGCCGAGGTACAGAGATGCCGCACAAGACCACACGGTGATTCCGGCCAAGAACCACACTCAATCATAAATCAACACTCCAAATCTCTCGGTGAAAATCTTGGTCCAAGCTCAGATCAAGAACCCTAAAAGGGGTCAAGTATCTCGGCTGCCTGCAAAGCATGGAGCACCGGCCAACAGCCCAAAAACCAAGGTTCGCCGACGGAGATTGAAGTGGGAAGGGGGAAGGACTCACTCGGTTTCGGGGTGCCCGGAGAAGAGGAGGAGTATGAGCTTTATAGCGAAGCCGAGAGAGGGGAAAGGCGGGCTGCGGTGTGGCTGGCGCCGAAGCGCCCGCACCGACCCCGCCTCCGTCGCCATCGCCCCAAGACCCGGCCGCCGCCGTCGCCCGCGAGAGAGGCGCCAGATCCGTGAAGACCGTGTCGCTCGCACCCACGCGCACGGGGAGGAGACGAACCGTCTCCCCCCTTATCTCCTCATAATGCTCACTTACAAGTGGGCCCCGGTGAACAGTTCCCCTAATTGGAAAATTACAGTTCCCCTAATTGGAAAATTACGTAAATGCCCCTGAGGTCCAACAGAATTTGCGTATGACCTGTGTTTGTATCCACGAAAGTGCATGCAGATCGCTAAAAGCAATGTACTCCTGCAATTTTTTGTTCTGCTAGTATCTGCTTGTTTTGGGACATCTATCTGCGTGTTGCTGTAAAAGTTTGCACTGGATTTCTGTTGGAAATGTGGGCAATATTTTAATTTCAAGTTTTAGTAGGAAACAAATACAATAAACTAGTGATGCAAAACTCACAACTAAGAGCAGGCTCCTCATCATACTTCAGAATATACTTAATAAAAATATTGAAACAAAGTCGAACGTGCGCACGAACGACTTACTTGATAGCCTGAAGAAGAACAGGAAGCCGCGCAGGCTTGACGCGGCGTAACGTAGATGTCGCAGGTCAGGTGGCGGTCGCGCGGATCTGCCGCCCAGAAACCTTATTGCCGCCCCGTGCAAGTACTCTCTGCGGCAACGGTTCAGAGATAACCGCTCTCCCTCCTTCCAGGTGCACGCTGGGAAGAAAGGTCGACGAGGTTCGAGCGACCAAGATTTGAAACACGTAAACACGAGAAGAAGGAAATGGAGGCAGTGAGTTTTTGCATATACTCGGACGCTCGGGCATATAAATAAGCGGTCGATAATCGACATGATTAAAGCGACCATTTACCCACCGGTAATCGACATTCAACCGACCATTTATCCACCGGTAATCGTCATCATCAAAACTCCAATAAAGCCTCAAATTCAAATGTTTGAATCTCATTCAAACACAGAGAGAGTGGTGCAGAGTTTAGCAAAAATAAAGATGGTATTTTTTTGTCGGTATTTTTTAGACCTGTTACTTCATCTCATACGATACCTGTTACTTTGTCGGTATTTTTTAGAGGTACAAGACAGACGCGTATACAATATACACACAACACACTCATACGATATGCATATGTTGTTATGTTTTGTGATCCGAATCTGATCGGGTCTGACTACTTCTAGTCGGATCCAACCACTACTGGTTGTTCCGGCCGTTTGAAAAATTCGATTAGAAAAGTAATGCAAACTGAACGGAGGTTATGATTGAAATCATCTTCGGGTTTGTAACGAACTCTACGTCGACCTGCATCAACATAGTGCTCTAAGATGTATGAGCCAACTGAAGTCAAACATGGCTACTTGAGCCATTTCTGATTGCAACTCTACACCGCTATTATCTGAGACTCCGAGTGAAATGCTGTTCTCGTCTTCGAGAATGTTACTATTCTAGTTTTCCGACATGTCTCTATTTTATTGTCGATTAGGACTCTGTTTCTAACCTCGTCTGAAACTCTTGTTCCAAGGCTACTAGTAAGGTGTCCGTGCGTTACAACGGAGTTTCAAAAGAATGTGATACATATCATTAAATATGACCTAAATTATACAATGAACGTTAAAATGGGGAGATATCTTGTCATCAAGAGTAGGGTCGGCGCGGCCGGATCCTTCATTACTGAGATCGCCGCTCCGGATCTGTCCTCCTTGACCCCATCAGCTTCACGGTTCTTTCTCACCTCTGGTGGTGTGCACCTCGCTCGTCTCCCTGTTTGTCATCCGTACTCACCAAGTTTTAATAAATTTATGCATATAGCAACAAAGCCATGGAAGGCTATGATAAAAGTTTGTGTTATCAAGATGCAACTATAGTGTCTACTAAGCTCTGGACATGCACGTGGAACCAGGCTCCAACACGGGCTGGTTTTGGGGGCTACTACGTGCTCGAAACCGACTGGGCAAGGCTGAGCTCTGTTGTCGGCAGCTCCTTGTTAAAAGCGTAGCCGTGGACTGTGTTGCGGATGACCAGAAGAAATCGCAAGAAGTTGTTAGGCCAGAGGAAATCACAGCACGAAGTGGTTGATGCACAGGCCTGCCCTTTCGGTTTCTCACGAGCCAGTCCACTAAGCTGTCTGGCTGAAAGACCGAGAGCACGGCCCGGCCCGTCCCTAATCCCGTACAACATCGCTGCATTGCGCGCCCTGTTCTGATCTTCTCGTCGCGGCCAGATTCGACTAAGGATCAGTTCCTTTTTGTTTTTAAATAGTTTCTACCTTTTAATTTCTCTTAGCAATCACAATTCGTTAATTAGTAAAACATAATAAAAAAGCATAAGTTATAGCTTGAAAAAACAAGTCCTAAGTTCTGCAACCTCTGGGATTCGACCCAGGACAGGAAAGGAGGCGTGAAGTGCGTCTTGTGTGCCTGCGCATGAGTAAACGATGCCCAACAGAAACATTCCGATGGACCATTCTGCCAACCGCTCGACGCCGGCGCGTCTGTTTCGTTCTCACATCCAAGTCCGGTGGTGAGTTGGGAGCCCGCGGGACAAGCCAGCTACCCTGAGCGACTGAAAGAGAAGCTACCGTTCGTCCGTTCTTTTCTTCGGATCATTTCCTTTTTCTGTCTCTATTTCTCTTGAGAAGATCCAATCTGAATCTGTGCGTGTAATTGGTTTTTGAGAACAGGGAGAATTCGCGGGAGGAGTTTCGGAGGACGACATTGTCACATGTGAGACGTGATTGTTAACTGGCATCTCCCTCCCTACCTCAGTTAGAGCACATACCACGATATAGACAGCAATAATATGTAATACATCTCTATATAATTTATAGATAGAACTAAAGACAACATATATAATGTGTTATCTATATAAATTATCTGTAATGGTCTCATACAATTAATATGTTACCTCGGTTAGAGCACATACCACGATATAGACAGCGAAAGTATGTAATACACCTCTATATCATTTATAGATAGAACTAAAGATAACATATATAATGTGTTATCTATATAGTTGTCTGTAATAGTCTCATACAATTAATATGTTATCTATATAATGATATAGACAATAAAAAACGTATATTAAATAGTAAATGATATCTTTCTCTCTTCTCCTTATCTCTTATTCATATCACCTAAAATCCTATATGATATATATTTACAGACAGTTGATATATATCATTGTATATACTTTTATATTCTATGTATCAAACCTTTTCCCGGAAGAAACCGAATGGGACCATTTTGTTAGGACTTAGAGTTATCAATCGTCAACCAAACCACTGCGTATTTTTCTTATCTGTGCTGCATAAAAAATATGTGAACCTTAAGATTGATCATGCATAGTGCATGTTCAGGCGACCAACAAAAAAAAAAAGAGAAAAAGGCTAGACATTGTTTAGCCGTACTATAACAGACTTATTTTATACTATAATTACTATTAGTCTTTTTAGTATAATTAAATTTAAAAAATAAAAAATGTTATATTATACCAGGCAATGCAAATGAATAAGAGAATAAAAATAAAAAAACCAAAAAAATCAAACGAAATTGAAAAGATAAAAGTTCGAAGCTAAAACCAGAAGTTGAGTTGGGCGGGGGTCGAGCTATCAGATTCTTGAAGTCATGAGAAAGAGATGAGCTGGACTAAAAAGGCTTAAGCTCTGAACCAATTGATTTTCGGCTGTTGATTTTTAGTTAAAATAATACTATAGTAGCTATTAATTTATTTACTAAATGAGTTTTTTTGACAAACTGTCCTCTCCCTCATCGGCGGCTTCACAAAACAAAAACCTATTTACTAAGTGAGTTTTTTTGACTACGACTGATAGTTTATAGTTATAATTGATAATTTTTGTTATTTTAGTACAAGTATTTATGTAAATAAATTGAATACTAATAAATTAATAAACTATTTTAAAATAATGTTTCGTCAAATTATTTTGAAAAACGACGAAGGAACAGGCTCATTTATTTTGTTCAGGCACAAGACTGAAGACGGGGCCATCGGCTGCTCCGTGCATCGCGAAACTTTCACGCATCACCAATACAGGAGAGAGGAAAACCCAGGCCAAAATCGAATCAGACCACAGGGGAAAAACCAAAAGGAAACAGGGGGAGAAAAAATCGAGGGAGGCGGCAGCCGACGACGAGCAAGGGCGAGCAGCGAAAATGTCGGCGCTGCAGAGCTGGCGCAAGGCGTACGGCGCGCTCAAGGACACCACCACCGTGAGCCTCGCCAACCTCAGCTCCGACTTCAAGGTCTGCGTCGAGTTTCCTCCCGATTTTTCGGTGCTAAGCTGGTTCGGTTTCTTCCGATTTCCCGCGACCGACTGAGGCGAGGTGTTCAGGAGAGCGCGCGCGCGCTTTGGATCTGTGGTTTATACTCCATTGGGATTTATTTTGGCTTGTGATTTTTTTTAGGATCTGGATGTGGCGATCGTGAAGGCCACGAACCACGTGGAGTGCCCGCCCAAGGAGCGCCACCTGCGCAGTACGTTTGATTCCTTCTCACACCCCGAGCTCCTATATTTTCGCTTACTATTTTTGCTTAATTTAGCGTGCGCTTGCCGAGTTGGGGGGGTCAGATCGTGGAGTGGGAGGGAGGGTGCATGCGTGCCGTGGTCTTCCCCCCAGTCTCTGTTGGATTTGGCGTTTGATGGGTTGGTGGTGTTGTTGCAGAGATTGTGGCGGCGACGTCCATCGCCAGGCCCCGGGCGGATGTCGCCTACTGCATCCATGCGCTTGCCCGCCGCCTCGCCAAGACTCGAAATTGGATCGTGAGCACTGTGCACTCTGTTCATCTGTTGAATTTGTGAATTCAATATGTCAAATTGGAATGATGCACAACCATGTTTTGCTCCACTGTTGTTTTCTTGCAACTACTCTAGCAGCAATAACCTCATAATCATTCTGAGTTCTTGAATTGTTCTTCCAGTGATATTTGCAGCGTTCTGCTTCTTTTTAGAAGTCTTCATCTGTCCATCATCTTAGGAGCAATTAATTTAGCACGAATTTTCACGCACTATGCAGGTTGCACTGAAGACACTTGTGGTCATTCATCGGCTCCTCCGGGACGGTGATCCTACATTCCGCGAAGAGCTTCTTAATTTTACACAAAGGGTGCGGGTTTTGCAACTATCAAACTTCAAGGATGACTCCAGCCCTATTGGTCAGTATTTCTCCATTTGCATTGGACTTCCTGCCTTATTCAGCTTAATAATGTTCTTTTGTACTGCCTTCTATATTTCATATTTTTCTAATATGGACTTATATCCAGCTTGGGACTATTCTTCATGGGTTCGCACATATGGTTTATTTTTGGAGGAAAGATTGGAATGCTTCAGGGTCTTGAAGTACGATGTTGAAGCTGAGCGTTTGTCCAAACAAGGTCAAGGGCCCGAAAAGGTCTGAACATTAGCATTCTCATTTGGTATTATTACCAAATCAGCTTTAAGGGTTATAACCAAACATGTATTTTTTTTATCAATTATTGACTATCTTGCTGGTGCTGCTTTAACTTACCATTAGACTGCTTTAACTTACCATTGGACTACTTTATTTTCAGGGGCACAGTAGAACCAGAGAGTTAGATTCTCAGGACTTACTGGAGCAATTGCCAACACTACAGCAGTTACTATATCGACTTATTGGGTGTCGGGTGATTCTCTCTTATGCCTAGCACTAACAAGTCTGGTTTAGTGGAAGAAATAGATATTCTAGATATCCAATTTTCCCATTAGTGTTTTGACAGACAGCATCACATGCCTTTTCTTTTTCTTATTCAGCCAGAAGGAGCTGCAAATAACAACTATTTGGTGCAATATGCTCTAGCTTTGGTAAGCTCTATTTTTTAGTCATCACTTTCTTGTGCTTACCTTTTTTTTATTAAAGCTGAAATTGATATTTCATTTTATCATCCAACTGAGCTTTTGTGAACTTCTTTGGTTGCCTTGGCCATGGTTGTCACGGCGTCGCCTAGGCGTCGCCTAGGCGACGCCAAGTCGTCCTGGCGCCGGGGAGGAGACGCCGGGGAGGATCGCCTCGCCTTGCCTGAACCCTAGCTTCACCGCCTCTCTCTCCGGCCGCCGCCTCCTCCACTCCTGCCGCCTCCCTCCTTGTGCCGCCTCCTCCCTCCGCCGCCTCTCTCCCGTGCTCGGCGTGTTCCCGCCGCCGGGGGGGAGGCGACGGGAGGCGGCGGCCGGCGGGAGGCGTCGAGGGAGGCGCCGGGTGGGAGGAGGTGGTGCGGGGAGGAAGCTTTGGGAGGAGATCGGCCGGGAGTGGGAGGCGGGAGATCGGCCGCTGTCGGGAGATCGAGTCGGCGACGAGAGAGAGAGGGAGTCTCGACTCGCGAGACGCAACGCGAGAGAGAGGCGAAGACTCAGAATGAGGCGAGACCGAGAGTCGGCAGCAATATAACGCGAGACGCCACTACGCGAGACGGCGAGAGAGTGAGTCGAAGAGTTGGCATCGGCAGTATATCCGTCGCCAACTCGCCATGCCCGTCGCCTAGGCGTCGCCGGGCTCTCGCCTAGGCGTCCAGGCGCCTCTCGCTTGCCGTGGTCGCCGACTCCGCCGTGACAACCATGGCCTTGGCACTTTATAGTTTGTTCAAATGGAGAATGATGCTCTGCTGTTACTGTCATAAACTCATAATTGAGCAGTCTTTTCCTTCTGCATACCACTTTATTTTTATAATAGGAGCACCTTTTATGCAGTAATGTAACACATGCTATTTCTTGATAACAATTTATTGTTTGTTATTCCTGCAAAACATTACTGTCAGCTAGTGATTCCTTAGTGGAGCATACTATAAAAATTTCCACTTGTTGAAATGTTGATTACATCCCATCTTACATAGAAGGATGTAAGTTTTGTTTGACAGAATGCAATCTCTATTTGATATTTGTATTTTGAGTTTATATGCCTAGTCAAATAAGAAAATAAAAATAGCTCCGGTCTTTTCTGGAAAAATATTCTGGTCAAATATGCAAATAATGCCTTCTGTCTTTTCTTGAATAATGTGCCTAATTAGTTAACGTGGCAATTTGAGTGAATGTCCTGGTTTTTCCACAGGTTCTTAAAGAAAGCTTCAAAATTTATTGTGCGATAAACGATGGAATTATCAACCTTGTTGATAAGGTATATTACTTTTGAAAGTGATAGCGATTTTTTCCATGGTGTCACAAGTTATGTGCATTCATTTTAATTTTTGGTTGCTGAACAACTATGTAGTTTTTCGAGATGCCAAGACACGAAGCACTTAAAGCCCTTGAAATTTACAGGAGGGCTGGCCAGCAGGTAATTCTACAGGATGATAGCATGAAATTTATCTTAACTCGAAGAGGATCAAGATGATAGCAATTGTGTGTGTATATATATATATATATATATATATATATATATATATATATATATATATATATATATATATATATATATATATATATATATATGGTATTCTTACTGCAAGTTTGATGCTTCAGGCTGGAAGCCTATCTGACTTCTATGAAAATTGCCGGGGATTAGAACTCGCAAGAAATTTTCAGTTTCCCACTTTGAGGGAGGTGAGGTTTTGTGTCACCGTGTAATCTTTCACTTTGTACTATCAGATATATCGTTGTAGTCAAATTTGATTTTATTTTATTTCAGCCACCACAAACATTCCTTTCAACCATGGAGGAGTATGTGAAGGAGGCTCCGCGTATGGTTCCAGTTAAGGAGCCCTTGGTTAGTACTTGGCTTAAAATAACCTGCTTAGATTTCTTTTTTCTTTTTTGATACCATAACCTGCATAGATTTCTGTATGATACCTTTACATTTTTATTCTAACAATTAGCGGCCTTGATGATGGTGTTTGTGCAATCCTTTCTTTGCCATCTTGGTCTTACATTATAATGGAAGAAAAATATGTATAAGGAATATACACAGAGCACACTTGGCACTCCTTCAGGTCTACAAAATGTATTTCATTCAAAGATTTTTTTTGTCGTATGTTATGTCCATGTTATAATCTTTGAGGAAAACAATGCAACCTTGATTAAACCCATCTTTATTTTTAAACAGAGAATAAGTTAAACAAAGTAAAATTTCACTTTTTGAAATGAATCATCTGCTAATTAGAAAATTGAGTGTCAATAAATGGTGTATGTTTTTTACGAAACATGTATTATACGTGTATGCTTATTAGCACCCAGATAGATTACCATTTTGTAGTTATCCTTGTGTCACCAGTGTGAAATAATCACATGCTGATTTTGTACCACTTAAGAAATATACTGATTGCTGGAATGGATTCTTAAACTGAGAAATTGTTATTTTATCAGGAGTTTCCTGAGAGGCTTCTTCTGACATACAAACCGGAAGAATCAGAAGAAATTCCTGAGCCTGTTCCTGTTGAGGAGGAAAAAGCACAAGCCGAAGAACCTGCTGCAGTACCATCTTCTACTGAAGTAGTTTCACCTCCTCCCAAGGCCGAGGTCACAGATACCAGTGATTTACTGGTTAGTAGAACAAATCATTTACTGAATGTTGCATTTGTTAAGGGTATTAGTACAATAGGAAATACCACTAATAATAATACCCTTAACAGCATTGATGCATTTTTTCACAATCTAATGTCATATCTGCTCCTAGGGATTAAGTGATCCAAACCCTAGTGTATCAGCATTAGAGGAAAGCAACGCTTTGGCCTTGGCTATAATTCCGACAGGTACTTAGTTATCCTTTAATTTATAGTGATGTTTGTCATGAACTTTACGCTAAGTAATTCTGAAAATTGTCTGCATATATACAACAGGTGCTGATACTTCAACAACTAGGACAGCTACAGTGCAAGATAAAGGATTTGATCCAACAGGATGGGAGCTTGCTCTTGTTACTACCCCGAGCAGCAACTCAAATTCACTGTCTGTGGATAGTAATTTGGTTGGTGTCTTCTCTCTTTCTTTGAGGATATTTATCTTCCTGTTGGTTAGCTCTATGTTTCAACTCTGGATCTGGAAACTGCTTTGCTGCCGCTACAGGTTTTCTGCAAGTTTGTCACAGTTTTGGGCTGGGTAAGGTTCTAGCCATGGTCCCCAAATCTCAGTTGGTGACTAGCTGAAAACCAGCAGTGCTGGTTGATTGTCGGTGAACACCTGGAGCAATTAATACCTAATACCTATTATATCAAAATGCATTTACATGAAAGAAAAATTGAAACATTCTTAATTGGTATGGATCACCGAAATCAGTATAACTCGCAGAAATTCCTTCATGCCTCATGGAATCTCGGGCAAATCTTCAGACTGGTGGTACAAAGCTGGTCTTGCTCATCCTATGCCTGCAACCATGCAATATCTCATCCTGATAATGTTGGACTGGTGTTTTTTGCTGTGGGAAAAAAGCATTCTGGTCCCACAACTTTGTCTGAGGAATTTTTCAACCCCTGAACCTTTTGGAGGTATAGCTTGGCACTCAATTTTTTGGGGCCAACTGACACCTCTTGTCAGTGATTTGGAGACTTCTGGAACTTTGCAGAGGGGTTAATTTGCATCCACCCCCAAAATTGAGGGGGGTCCAAATGCACTCTGGAAAATGTAGGTGTTTTATGCTCCCAAGCTCAAAGTTCAGGGACAGAATTGATGTTTTTCCCAATCTTTGGATTTCCCAATCTTTGGATTTTGCTTCTCATGAGTCGATCTCATAACAGTGGTCTGGAAAGGTTTAAATGAATAAATGTTTTGGGCCCAATTTTTTACTTCAGAGTGGACCTTGCGGCGACAGCCACTTTTGCTAGTCCCTTAGAAAGTCATGTTAGATTTTGTAGATGAAGTTCTACCTATTTGTAGTTTACTTTTTTTGGTGACAAAAATCTGTGCTGAAAAGTGTTCTAATACTTTTTGTACCCCCTACAATTACTGTTGGCTGCTGCAAGTGTTCCACGTTTTGTACTTAATTTTTCAACACAAACATGTAATCATCTATAAACAAAATACCTGGTAAAGGCTTGCAGCTGGATGAATGTTTGGAAAACAATAAGTAGATTTCTTGCTTTGAGTATATCTCTTGTCAAAGTTATAATGTGCGGTTTTTCAATTACCGTGGATCCAGCTGACCGTCAAAATTTGTCATTCTTATTTCTGCTTGCAGGGTGGTGGATTTGACAAGCTCACACTGGACAGCCTATACGATGAGGGAACGTACAGGCAGATGCAACAGCAGCACCTATATGGCTCAGCCTCAGCACCTCCCAATCCCTTCATGGTGAGCGATCCATTTGTGGTGTCAAATCAAGTAGCTCCCCCACCATCAGTCCAAATGGCCGCCATGGCTCAGCAGCCCCCCATGATGATGCAACCGAATCCCTTTGGACCACCAGTGCAGCCACAGCACGCGGGCATGGCTCCCGCACCAAACCCCTTCCTCGATGCTGGCTTCGGCCCTTTCCCGGCAGCAAATGAAATGCACCCGCAAGCCAACCCTTTTGGAGCCGCGCAACTTCTGTAGGCTCACAGTTACACATACAAGATGGGCAATCTATATAGAGGTACATATTGCGTGTCGAGAAATGCGATTGTTCATGTGTCACAATGTCATGCCAACTTTGTGTTGGCCTCGCTTAGGCTTTGGCCGCTTGGCCGTTCTTGTGAAGCTCGCGCTTGTATTGAATTTGCTGTGTTTTGGTTTTTCACCATTTGGGGCGGCCATGGGACCCTCCTTGTAAAGAAATTTCTTGTCGCTGATGTAACATTACGCGCCAATAAAAAGGTTGTAGGATACTTGTTTTGTTTGGAAAAACACAGGTCACATGTTAATGATCCCCAGCGACCTCACTGCTGGTTGTGTTCTCTCGTTTAATGCCCCTGAACTGCTTGTTTTTCTTCACTCCTGTGAGGAACTCGTGAGGATTGGAGGAAATATTCTGTCTTGGCGGGTAGAAATGCTGTTAGGACTTGCCGTTTGATGTTTTTCCTATCAATTTTTGCGTATTGGACGAATGATCCTTCACAACAGCTCAATCAGCAAAGGCACTTTTTATGCTAGACTGGAAGCTCGAGTCATCTGTTCAAATTCTGCTAAAAAAATGAGAAACAAAAAAGCTCTGATTTGCCTATAATCGTATTTCCTTGAATTTTTTCTTACCCAGGGGATAAATCATGTCTTTGTGGTCAGTTCGCACTCCGGCAAAAACGACACGAGTGATACTCCCTGCCGCCCTTCGGTGTAAGCACGTGGAAATTGAGGTGGTGATTTTTTTAGCGACTGATGAGGGGACTAACCGACTAATGGACTTGACAAGTTTAGCACTTTAGCTTAACTGCTTAAGGATTCAGATGTTTCATATGTTAGAAATTGGTTCATATTTATGTCCTATTTCCTTAATTCCAAAGTATGTATTGTTTAGTACTATATTGCTAAGGAAAAGTAGGAAAGACCAATTTATAAGGTGTAGGCATCACCACTCCTTGAATATGGATAGAGATGGTATGAAGAGGGTTCTGTCTAGTCTCACACGTGTGCGTATTCGCGTGACTTGTGACTGACCGTGCCGTGACATAGTGCGCCACTTGGCAGACCAAGTCCATCTTTATTTTTGCTGAAACCTGCACCTCTCTCTCCCTGTGTTTGAATGTGATTCAAACGTTTGAATTTGAGCCTTTACTGAGGTTTTGATGATAGACAGTTACTAGTGGATAAATAACTGGTTGAATGTGTCAGTTACCAGCGGGTAAATGACTGTTTTAATCATGTTAGTTATCAGTCTGTCTATATATATGCCTGGAGACATCCAGAGTGAGTGAGAGAATCTCACTGTCTTCATTTTCTTCTTCTCTGTGATTTTGTGCTCGAGTACTGTGCTATCTAAATCTCGTCGACCTTTCTTCCCGGCGTGCACCTAGAAGGAGGGAGAGCGGCTATCTCCGAACCGTTGCCGCAGAAAGTACCTACACGGGGCGGCAATAAGGTTTCTGGGCAGCACATCTGCGCGACCGCTCACTGCACTGCGATATCTACGTTCTGCACTGCATCAAGCCTGCGCGGCTTCCTGTTCTTCATCAGGCTAACTAGTAAGTCGTTCGCGCGCACGTACGACTTTGTTAATATATTTTCTTGAGTATATTCTGAAGTAAGATGAGTAGCCTACTGTTAGTAGTAAGTCTTGTATCACTAGTTTATTGTATTTATCTCCTTGTAAAAATTAGAATTAAAATATTGTCTACATTTCCAACATCATATTTGTGAACTAGTATTCAGATGACAGATGGCAAGGGTCAGAAGTTGGACTTGACAAGTTTAGCACTTCAGTAAATTTGTGTACTAGAACCTCTTGTGAATTATGACCGGTAAGTTAGGCTGAGAGTTATGTTCTAAATTGGGCTCATGTAGCTCAAATCTGAGTTAGACTGTTAGAGTTAGTAATTTTTTTGGACTGAAATTGTGAACTGACTTGTCAATTCTAGAAATAAGGAGTTTTTTTTGGGTTGATACGAAAAGTCTCGGAAATGAGGTTTTTAGTTGCTATTGCCTGTGTCAACATATGTTGAAAGAGCCTTTTCAGCAATGAAAATTATTAGTCTAAATTGCGCAACAAGATTGCCAGTGATTGGCTTAATGATATGATGGTGTGCTATACCGAGCGGGAGCTATTTAAATCACTTTCTGATGTTACCATTATCCAACGATTTCAAGCCATGAAGACTTGAAAAATAAATTTGCCTCATAGATGGGATTAGCATATTTATGGTATATTGTGTTATATTCTCTATTTCTCTTCAATGTAAATACATTATAGTGTTATACAATACACTAATCAACATATCTATATTTTGCAAGATCTCTTCTAGATGTGTGATTGGACTTTTGTTAGCGACTCATCGAAACTTTCGTAATATCATGCTAAGGTATTTGTCATCGTAACTTCCTTTTCTTTTTATCTATGGATATTCAAATATGTATTAGATTTTAAAACTATTATGGTTATTAATTTTGCTTGTGTTATGTGTATATAGATTTATTCGTGTTTATTAACTATACTTGGTCTCGCGCCGTGTCTAGGCTCCCACAAAATCTTGATTCCGCCACTGGATGAGATGACTTTATATGTAAATGTGAGTGGAAGTGATAGCATGGAAGCTCGGATCGGTGCGGTAAGAATATGGTATAACTTTGGTTTTCAAAATTTAAAATAAATAGAAAAATTTCAAACAGTTTTTTGAAGTCATTTTTTCAAGCGGTTTCTTGACTCAAAATTGTACATGTCATTCTCGTCGACGTCTTTATTGTTTACCATCGTTTTGAAAGACGCAGATAGAAACTATTACTCCTAGTCCAAAGAAACATGCTGTACTGCTATCACTTTTGATGATCTAAAATGTTTTCACTTCTTGTTAACCGAATCTAAATGGATACTACTACATGTGTGTTACTACTGCCACGAGGAGATCGTGCATAGGAGGCAAATCTCAACGTCCCTAGTTCGGTCACTTGCGTGGTGATTAATCACAACCAGTCCGTGGCAGAGCTCAAATCTTTACGACGTCAAGTCTGCCATTTTGTCGGATGTATTATACGTGGCGAGATACCAGCAGTGAAAAATCTTTCAGATTAAACAATTTTTCGTCATGCAGCGAAGTTGCTGATTGTACCACGAAGACATACCCAGAAAATACATTTGACGTCATCTACAGACGTGACACTATCCCTCACATACAAGTATGTTCTACACGTTATCATTTACTGTCTATTTGGAGGTTTTATTGCTTCCTAGTTGATTGAATTGATTGAATTGCAGTCTAATTGTGAGCAATCATGCAAAGCATCTTCAGTTGGAAATGGGTTTTGTTGGGCAAGCCCTCACTGTTGCTTGTACATAAAACAAAATAAATTATTAAATGCAAAATTATTGTTCCACCATCTATGTGGCACCCTTCATTTGACGCCAGAATAACATTATTTTGACCACTGTTGCCTTTTCTTTTGCAGGACAAACCCTCTTTGTTTCGTAGTTTCTTCAGTTGGCTAAAACCTGGAGGTAAGTTCGTAATCGGTGATTACTGTAGGAGTCCTGGGAAACCATCCGAAGAGTTTGAAGCATACATTAAGCAGACGGGTTACGACCTTCATGATGTCGAGGCTTATGGACAGGTGCTTCTTAACTGCACTTTTATATGGTTAATCATAATACAGTTGCTTTAATAAATATGTACAACTCTGTTAAACTTTTGTTCGTCAAAACTATCCAGATGCTTAAGAATGCTGGTTCCCATGATGTTACTGCTGAAGACCAAACTGATCAGGTTATCCCCTCTGACAAGCTTGTTGGTTTGCAATTTTGCATGCCCATATTCTCTTCCACTAAGGTTTATACGGCAGTTTCTAGGATACTAATGAATGCTCAATGTTGTATTTCAGTTCCTGAGTGTTTTGCGGAGGGAGCTAGCTGAAGTCGAAAAGAACAAAGATGGTTTCCTGTCTGACTTCACCCAGGTGACTTGACGAAGCCATTGATAAGTCCAACCATGACCTGGCAGTTTAGAAGCCTGCATTTTCTCTTTGTTGCTGACAGGCATATCTACTTCTTAGTTTCATTTATTTTCAGGAGGACTACGGCGATATTGTGAATGGATGGAAGGCAAAGCTGCAGAGGAGCTCTGCTGGCGAGCAGAGGTGGGGGCTCTTCATCGGCACCAAGTGATGACCCAGATGCGCAACAGATAAAACGGCTTCATTTCATGTGGCCTTTTTATTATATTTGGTGTTGCATCTGTTATTCTGAACTCAGTGAGCTTGTGTTAGTTCCTATCCTATTTCTTGGTGGTTTGAGAAATCTGTCTTTTACGGTCCTGTACTGTTGTTACTTGTTAGATTATGTGCGATGTACCACTTATCTGTTGAGTCTAATAAGCTCTATGCATGGCTTCCCTAATCCCTACTGTTATAAATATTATGTGTATATTGAAGAGACCCAATAGACAATATATATAGGGAGTACAAAGGGATATTACAGGGGAATATGTTGATCCTATTATATCTCTAATACCCTTAACACCCCCTCAAATGCAAAGCGTATGCAATAGCATTGCATTTGAAAAAGGGTTAATATTAAAACAAGACATATCCAACGTCCGAGTCTCGATAATGTCGTCGTTGTGTGTAATTTTTGAATAAACTGTCAAATCAAGCCGAAGAGGAATAGATAGAAGCAGTGCACAAGAAGCGCAACGAAGGCGTGGTGCAGAAGAAGCGCTGCGGCCTTAAAAGCTCGGGCATCATAACGACTTCTATGATCTGCATGCGGCTCAAAGAATAGAGCAGCGGCTGCTGTCATGCAATAGAAAAATTCCTACACTTTTATGATTGACAATAAATTTGTGGATTCGCATGGTTTAAACGAACTAAAAGTTAGAAACTACGGATTTGGATGGACACAATGAAAGACTAAAAGAAAAAATTACCTCAAAGACTGACTCAAAAGAAATCAGTAGAAAACAAAATAAAATAAACCCCCCAAAATCCTTCCCATCTCTCTCTTCACTTCACCCGATGCCCTCCTTACTCCCGTCGCCCGTTCTCCTCACTCCCGTTGCCCGTTCTTCTCGCGTTCTCTTCCCACCCGCAAAGCGACTTGAGTCGTCACGCCGGCCAAGAAGAGGCGGTCGGGATGGCGGACGGAGGACGCGGCGTAGGTGGCATCCGAAGGTAGCGGCTCTGAGGTGACGAGATCCGAAAGAGGGAGAGGTCGAGAGGGCGAGGGCCAGCCAGCCAAGCCACCCGCAGGTAAAAGAGGCGAGGAGGTCGGCGATGTAGAGCGCCGTCTCGCCAGGAGGCGGCGGACGGCGTCGGTAGACCGGACGGCGTCGGTGGACCGGACGGCGGTGAAGAGCGCCTGGTGGGAGCGGCGGCGGCGGCGGCGATGCGAGGCCGGATCCATGAGGAGCGGGTGGATCCGGGCGGGCGCTGGCGCGGGCGACGACGGCCCGGGGCGCATAGCGACCGGATCCGGCGAGGAGCGGGCGGATCTCGCCGAATCTTGTCTGGACGGTGGTGGATCCAAGCGGAGCGCGGCACAGTGATCTGGAGACGGCAACCACGGTGGGCATGGATCCGGCGAGGAGCGGCCGAGAGACAGCGACAACGGTCTCACGGCGACGGCGGCGAGTCAGTGCAGCGACGGCAACGGGGCCGTGAGGAGCAGCTCGTCCAGGTCAGCAGGCGTCGTCGTCGAGCAGCCCAACAAGATGGTCGCCCCTGGGAGAGATTAAT
Source organism: Bonia amplexicaulis (assembly GCA_036346245.1). Taxonomy (NCBI): domain Eukaryota; kingdom Viridiplantae; phylum Streptophyta; class Magnoliopsida; order Poales; family Poaceae; genus Bonia; species Bonia amplexicaulis. Next base: position 18,186,904 of record CM070737.1, on the reverse strand, counting down.
CCTCCCGGGGGCAGCAGATGCGGAAATAGATGATGTTAGGGTTTCAACCTAAATTCTGATACCATGCTATGAATATTGTGTGTATATTGAAGATGCCCAATAGGCAATATATATAGGGAGTACAAAGAGATATTATAGGGGAATATGCTGATCCTATTCTATCTCTAATACCCTTAACACCTACCACCCATTGTGATATATGTGCTAATTATTTTTTTAATGGAATTTACGAGTTACTTGAGAAATTAGCTAGGGATGCTACATCCATTGCTGTTAAAGTAGAATCTGAACGGAAATGACAGGCGGATCAATCATCGAATACATGCACGACAGCATGAGATGAAATGTAGTAATTGTATTATCGCTACCGTTTTATCTTAAGTTGAGATCAGAGATTCCCTTTACACCAGTTGTGAAGCTTTGCTACTGGTCAGTAAGCATGCGGATCTATCCCCTTTCTATGATTTTGTTGGGATATAAAACAGAACAGAAAGCCGAGAGCAGCAGCCGGTCTCCCAATGTTCTCGACCTCTCGTTAAGAGTTGGAAAGTAGTCTTTTTCGTAAGGCAAAACACTGTCCCAGGGCAAGCACAGCAAGGAGGGCGAAACAACCTAAAGAAAGCGTTTCTTGTCTGAAACCTGTCGATGCTCACCGAAGCTTCTCGATGCGTCTCGCATCTCATTTCTCACGTCACAGCTGCCCCCTCTTGCTTCATTCCTTGAAACCGTCAGTTTCGTCAGAATCACACAGGGTTTTCCATCTCCGGGAGAGAAAAAGGCGAAGGCCTCACGTCCGCTCTGTGGCCTTGCAAGTCAAACCAGGATCGAGCTGCCGTTTGGCTGCTTCGCGTGAGAGGTCATGCAAATCAACCTAACAAATCTCCCCACGCGCAACGAGCGGGCGAAGCGCGACGACGACCGACGACTAGTGGCCGAAGGGATGCGGAGCAACACGGGAGGCATGGGCGTTGACTTCAGACTCCAGAATACTCGTACTGCTGTGACTGCGTGAGGTAGCGTCAGATCGGCAGAGGCCAAGTTAAGATTTAGTTACATTTTAAGCTTAGTGATGAAATAATTTAAAGTTATCTAGATCAAATTATAAAAATATTACCTATATTAAATTGAATTTATCTAAACTGTATATTAAATCTACCCTATTCGAGATGTGGCTTCGCCAATCAGCATGTGCCAGGCTATACCGTAGGCCGTAGCTTCTCCTTTCCTCTTCTTGACAGGCAGGGCTGTATTCTTGTCCAAGTGTCCATAAGTGCAAGTCACACGGACTCCAGAAGTTCCATGATTAATCAGCTGTTCGCTTTGTGTGTGTGTGTGGGAAGAATAACTAGTTGCTCTGCTCATCTCAGCTCCTTAGGGTTGTGGGGCGTGATGCTCGTCCCGTTCAATCACAGTTCACCACGGCAAACATCACACCATCCCTTGTTTTGTTCTTTTTTACCCTGCATCATTTGACTTGTAAACATATGATTCGAGGGCGACGGCTGTTTTTTTTCCTTCTACGAGGCCAAATGATTCTGCTTGCACATGCCGTGTATTTCTACTGGTAAAATCTAGACACCAAGTCACCCCTCGTAAAAAAGAGAAAAATGAATCCAACAGGCCACGACACGGTGCGTCGAAAGTACGAGCCAGATAGATGTCCTGACATTCCAAAAGGGCGTCGGTGTATACCAAATCCTAGAAGGCTAGAACTCCTTTGAAAAGAAAAGAGAAAAAAAAATCATAGGAGTCGAGAACTCACCAACTAATCTCCGCAGCTAACATAAACCCCGTAACACCCTGCTCTAACCGCTTCTAACTACTTAATTTTATTTTTTTAGTTTTTTAAACTTAATTTTTAAATCTAGCGGTAATTACAGCACATGTTCGATTGCTACGGTGCAAAATAACGGAGAAGCTGGCCTTATATGTCCTGTTCTTTTCAGCTTCTAAAAATCCCCTTTCAGCTTTTATACAGTAACTAGTTTTTAAACAGATTATCTTTTAAGATAGGGTTTATTAGTTAATTATAGTACGTACTGTACCAATTTCATTTATATCGGTAAAATCATATGTTTTTGTTACTTTATAATCTCTCCCATAAATAATCTAAAAGTGACAGCTAAAAATATAAAAAACAGGCCATAATCCCTTTTATCGTCGGTCGTACAGATCCTGCGCCCACAGGTCCACCACGCGGCGGATCAGATCCCCACCGGCGCCCGACAGAGACGCCGCGCGCGTCACGGGACCAAAAACCGCACCAAAAGCACAGCAGAACCGCCACACGTCACCCGCCGTCTCCACTTCTCTCCGCCGCGCGGCCGCAGCCAACCACGCCCAGGCCAAGTGGCCGGTACGCCACGCCGCTCCTCGGCCTCTTCCACCCCGCCGCGCCGGGCGCAAAAGCTCCTTTTATTCCCCTTCGCTTTTTAAATGCCACCGAGACCGCACGCCGACGCCGCTGCCAATCCCGCGCCCGCCTCCACCGATGCCGGCGAAGAGGTCGTCGTCGGCGGCGTCGGTGGTGGCCCTCCCGGCTGGCCGCCGCGCGCGCCCGCCTCTGCCTCCGCCTCGCCGCGCCGCTCTCCTTCCTGCTCCTCCTCGCGGCTCTCCTCCGCACCCAGCCCCTCGCCGCGCCGCCTGCCGCGCTGCCGCCCTCCGCGGGGCCCGGGAAGGTCGCCTTCCTCTTCCTTGTCCGCGCGGGCGTGCCGCTCGACTTCCTCTGGGACGCCTTCTTCCGCGTAAGCACCAAGCCGCCTCCTCCGATTCGTTCATCCGTTGCGTTTGCTTCGGGGTTAACTATTTACTATTCGATTGGTTCTGATCGCCGCGTGGTTCGGCAGAACGGCGACGAGGCGAGGTTCTCGGTGTACGTGCACTCGGCGCCCGGGTTCGAGCTCGACCGCACCACGACCGGATCACCGTACTTCTACGGGCGGCAACTCGCGAAGAGCGTAAAGGTACCATGGTCTCTTACCTTTGATGCGGGTATCGATACGGTTGCTCTCGTTGAGTCCTGGGCTTGATTTGAGTTGGGGAAATATGGTTGTCTCTTGCAGGTGGCGTGGGGCGAACCGACCATGGTCGAGGCGGAGAGGTTGTTGTTCGCCGCCGCGCTTGAGGATCCCACCAACCAGCGCTTTGTTTTGCTCTCGGATAGGTGTGGTACTTTCCCCACATGTCTGTGTACTGATATTATTGTTCGTACATAGTTCAAAATTTTGTGGGGGTGGTCCATGATACCTAATATTTAATGGCTGGTTAGGGGGGTCAAGTGACCTGATTTTCATAGTCCAGGGCTCCGTTTTAGATGGTTTTAAAGTTGGAGGTTGAAAATCGGACTGAGGCTATAGTTGAGGGTTGAAAATTAGGCTTCTTTCCTTAGTTAATTGACATGTGAACTCGAGTGAAACCAGGATAGTTAATTGACAAGTGAACTGAGTGAAACCAGGAATGTCATGGCATCACACCGTCATGTATAGTACACAGTAAATGCGTGGAATTGTCATTCTGTAGAATTCAGGTGGGCAGCCTTTTCAGTGATGCGTTTGGATTCTGGTTTCTTGTTGCAATGCTTCTACTGATTATCATTGTAGGAAGAAGCTCCTTTGTTTTACCTTGGGAAACTTCTAAGTGAAGGTAGGAAAATAATGGCAAATGGAGCCGTTCTGTGATTCCTTGTTTCTTGGTTTTCCTCGTGGGTGCTTCCACACTCCTTCAAGGGTTTCCAGATTCCTCCTAATGGAGCGGCCTGCGTTTCCTGGCTTTATAGAGTTTCTGGAGTGATATTTTGATTGTATTCCTTAGTATGCATGTCTCTGTGCTGTAGTTTTGGTTTTGCTTTCCTTTGTCGATATCATCATTTCTTGACTTATTTTGTAAAGTTTGCAGTTTCTACATTAACATTTATTCTTTTTCTGCTGCAGTTGTGTTCCTCTGTACAATTTCAGCTACATATATACTTACTTGATGGCTTCACCTAAAAGTTTTGTAGACAGGTAAAGGAAGAAGGCTATCTGTAGCCTTGCAATCCTTAAAACTTAACTAGAAGATGCAGTGTTTCAATTTTTAGTTCTCAAAATTAGTTAATTTGTCTTCTAGTTTCATTGACAAGGCGGGAAAGCGTTATAATCCAAACATGTCTCCTGCCATTCCAAAGGATAAATGGAGGAAAGGATCCCAGGTTCTTGTGGTTTCTCAGCTTTCTTGTTCTTACAGATTTTTCATACTTATTAAGAGTTTTACTCTTTAAGTTTATCTGGCCTCTCATTTCAGTGGGCAATGTTAATCAGAAAACATGCAGAAGTTGTTGTTGGCGATAAACGTGTCTTTCAAGTATTCCGGAAGCATTGTAAGGTATGTTGCTGTGCTGTTCATGTTGACACTGGGATGTCTGCTTAGCTTGATTTTTCCCTTTCGAATTCCTGTCCTTCTTTAAGTTTAAGATAAATAATTGTTAAATGGCTTTTCGATGTATCTGTTTCAGTTTCTATTCATTTCTAGAGCCTTGGACGCTTGAACTTTCAACTGGTTAAACAAAAATGATAGCTATAGGTTTCCCTTTATTGAAATACATGGGATGCGAGACTGGCCTTTTTCATTCCCTAGTTTGGAGATACGGCTATGTGTGCTGTGATGACTATCACTGGGAGAATTTATCCCATGATTTTGTCAAATCAATTAAGATTGCGTGCACCCAATGTGCTTGTGCCTTTCTTTGTGCCCTCAGATAAGTGCCAAGCAAGTTGCAGCATGCTTTTCAGGTCTAACTCCTTTACTGATATTGACAGTTGCTTTATCATATCTATCCGAACTAGAGGTCTTGTGTCCACATTTACATTTTGTCAGCAAATTGATTACGAACCTGTTAGATATGGCCTCCCATGAGGCTGTGAAAATATTATACGAATGGAATTAAACTAGTCTTGTGCTGAATTAAGTCCATTCTTTCTGTTATACTGATCCTTCATATTCTTCTACATATGAATCAAGCCATCAACCATTTTTTTTGGTTGTTCCTAAATTTGCAGATGGTAGTTACCAAGACTTTGCTTGGACGAAAGGCGAATGCTGTAAGTTTTTAGTTGAGTTCAGATTCATACAAAGTGTTATTAGATTACTAAAAAAGTACTACCTCCAGATGTAGTTTTGGGCCAAAAGGTTTGTGTTCAATAGTTGTTGTTTGCACTTTCTAGGCATCATCTTTTCCTGAAGTAACATTATTAAGGGCTTTCAATATTTTAATTGTTTCCAAGTATACATTAATTACTTAAGTTTTTTCTCGCCAATATGACTTCTAAAAGCATTTAAGTGAAGTGAGAAGACAATAATCATTGCCTTAGTGTATGTAATCTTAGCTAAAATGACATCCATTTTGCACTGGAAGTAGTAATAAACTACTTTGGATCTGTACCACTGTCCTATGTTCCATGATATAAACGCAAAAGTTTTTCTGCAAATATTGCTGATGCTAATGTTTTTCCGAAAATGATCTGACATGTAAGTTTTATGAGGCGAATGCTTCCTTTTTGTTTCTCTGGATCATCAACAATCAAATTGGCATTCGCATTTTTATCCCCTGCTCTGCAATGATTCATCATGCACCCAACAATAATATTGATCCCTGAAATTGAATTGTCTTTACCTGTACCTCTGATTATTATTCTCATAAAGTAATACATTTTCGCTCAGAGACGATTAGGATTTGAACTTCGGAGAAAGCAGATAATGGTAAACATTCAGTTATCCACATTCTCTATGTATTTTCAAGCATGTATTCAGATGGAAGTTGTGTAGATTGTAATGCTTGCCATATGATTGCATGAAAATGTTGCCCTCTAGCTTTCACTGGCTGTTCTTTTTTGATATATGATGTTCATATTGAACCTTGAAGAAAGGAGCCGCTCAAAAGGAGCATGATTGTATTCCGGATGAACACTATGTGCAGACAGTATTTTCTGTAAGGCTTGTTATTGCCAATATAGATTTGAAATTTGAAGCTGACATGATAATTCCTTACATCAATTCATAATGCTTGCCTCATTCTTTAAATATTCTAGATCAAAGGACTTGAACATGAACTGGAAAGAAGGACTTTGACCTATACATCATGGAACCAGTCATCATCAGATCCTAAAGATAAAAACACTTGGCATCCAATGACATTTGAGTATGACACATCAAGTCCTGAGCATGTCAATGCTATAAAGGTAATCTATGCTGATTTTGTTTTGCATGTCTATCTTTTGGCACTGGTGTGTGAATGTTAAGACACCTAAGATAATTTAGTGCTCTATGTTGTACTTTTGCCTCCAAATTTGCATCGCTAATATGACATCTTATTGCAAAATATATGGCTTTATGCTATGATTCAAGCCACGTAGCGGTTTGCATTGTTACTGACTGATATTCTTAAGATACACATTGGAAATAACAATTTGAAAAGACCTCCATTACATACGGTATATCATTCAGTAAACATCATGGCATTTACAGTTTGTTATGAATAATTTTGCAGAGTATCGATCATGTGAACTATCAGATGGAGTACAGGACTGAGTGGTGCCAATGCAATGGTACCTCCGTTCCATGTTTTCTGTTTGCCAGGAAGTTCTCCTACAGTGCGGCCATGCATCTATTGGAGGAGGGTGCACTTGGTCCGCTAAAATCTGCTCAGCTACTGGTTCACTTTTAACAAAATTTTGTGTATGCAAGTTCTCATTTTTCGCTTGTCGCTGCTGGGCACAGTTCATAGTCAGTACCGGCGTCATTGGGCGCAGTAGCATTTGCAGCTGAAGCTACTGAGCTACGGAGTATCATAGTGTATTGCTAGTGATCAGATTGTGCATAGACCGTTGCGACAGAAGAGGTTTAATGTACAGAGTGCATCAATTTTGAAGTTTGTCAGATACATCACTATGTATCTTCAAGAGGCATGGACGCAGGGCTAGCTATCTTGTAACAAACAATGAAGCATGCGCAACCCTTCCCGCAATGGTGTAACTAATGGAATGGGAAAGCTGTAACAATAACTTCATAGATAATCTTATGCATACAAATAAAAAAACAGAAAAGAGTGCATTTCTTATTTCATTCTTTCATGACCATGGTCATTTGTTTGTTACATAGAGGCTCTTAGCCATAATAGACGCAAACAGGAGATAAATATTTTTCACCTAACTGTTCAGTATGTTCGGTATACCAGTCATATTGGCCAATGTGAAATTTCTTGCTTGGAGCATAGTCCGTAGAACATAGCAAAAAATAGCGTGCCCTTTATGGGAGATGGTTCATGCACAAGTGCGCACCAAGTGCATAGTGAATTGTACTACTATTGATGCACATTCATAGGGTGATTCTAACTACTCACCTCTTGAGTGTATCAAGATTAGTATAAGTTATCATAAAGAGAGAGAGCATGGAGTCACTCCTCGAACATAGTTAAGGAACATGAGTTCAGCATGGTCCTACAAGTCAACTTACCACACCTAGGGGTTCAACACACCAAGAACACAAAATGATTCCACCAGATTTTTTCTTTGCATCAGAGAATAATACTACTTCCTTGAAAGAACCCTAAATCTAATACCATAATTAAGTAAGTGATTAGTTGGAAATTAAATATGTGTATTGCATCCCATTAAACTTTATTACAATTAAGATTACGACTACTTTGCGTGTGGATACGACAAAGGTTTTCCAGAATAATAGGCTGCGTTTTCCCAGTCAATTGCCTGTGGTGTATTGACGGGTCTTCATCAGAATTTCTTTTGCTTCCGCTGTGTTTTGTGAGTTTGAGAGGTCAGTTGTAATAAAGAGGCCATATGGTCTGTACTCTCTATTATTGTAATAAAGCGTTGTTAGTTATATAATCATTACTGTTTGACTGTGTACACTAACTTTAATCTGGGACTAGTGTAGTAATACACAGAGGGTTCGGATTCAGAAATCCGGAGTCCCATAAAAGTTGTGTATTCTAGAATGAAGAGCATCTCAGAGCCGTGACAAGTGAAAACTGAAGCACGTACAGGCACAGTTCATTTGCTACTACTATTTCTTTGTTTGAGTGACTGAGTTGTGCCGCAGCTATGCTTGATGAGACGCTCGCTTTCAAGATCACAGTAACAATCGAGTTGTTAACAGCATGCAATATGAATTTATTTGCAAGGACCCAGGAAAACGCGAAATGAACTTTATTTGCGCATGTGACGGTAACCATGAAAACGATGGGTTGGTATATCTTGTCCATTGGCGTCTCCATCATGTTAAGGCGATTCGTATATTCAAACTGAAAAAAGGAAAAAATCAGCCAGCACTTGGAGTCAGGATGGCAAGATCATGGATCCCTATCATGGAGCATAATATGCCACCAAAGGGCAATAAACTTTCTTCATGGAGTCATCGTAGGACATCATCATGATAAAAGTGGTCGTTATGAACAATAAATATGTTGGGGCCAATAACCTTATGGGTGTTGATAAATATCACCTGGATATTTTCTTTCTAACTATTATCTAGATTTATGACCATTGGATTAGAGATCCAACGGCCATGAATTCTCCCCCCACCTCCTCCAAAAAAAATCTCCCCCTCCTCCAAAAAAAAGGGACCGTTGAATTTCTAATCTAACGGTCTCAAATCTAGATGATTGTTAAGAAGAAAACATCCAGGTGATACCTAGACACACCCTAAACTTATTTCGGAGTGTGCGAGGCTACAAGAATTCTAAGATCATGATGCCATTTCCAAATTATTCTCACGAGTAAGGGGAAATGAGTCAATGACTCTTTCTTCTTTTGCTTATTCAAAGATAGTGCATATTCCAAACTTGCAATATCTGTCTAATGCACTAAGGTTGGTCTTGTACACTTGCACTAAAGTTGATCTGCTTAAGATTGGCCATTTGTCGTGAAGTGTGGGGAATACCACAGATCCGAACAGGCCAAGGGTTCCGCCTGTATGAGTCATCACCACTTTGGTTCTACTGTCTCCACACCATAGATTGACAGCTTCCTCCCAAGTAGCCAAGGTGTGAATTGGATCGACAAGGATACCAGTTTGCTTAGCAATCTGGCGGCACGATGCGATTTCACCATTCAACACCTTGCCGAATCTGAATAAAAAGGTGCAAAAAGTAATTCAATAGTTGAGTGCAAAGTCTAAAAGATCATCGTAGCAAGGTCTGAAGATATGCATGAGGACTGAGTTGTTCGCCAAAAGCAAATCAAAATCGAAAAAGGTAGATGGATGTATATCCTCCATCACAATCAAAGTACAACTAAGAGTTAGTAAATAAATACCCTCAAATTACAAAGTCCTGAATAAGTTCTGAATGTTACTCATAAGCATATACTGAATGGTACTAGAATTAAATTACAGAAGATATCAAACATGCCAGGAAATCACCCAATCCAACGGTGTATTGCATTGAACACTATTCTTTAGCAGTTTAAAAGTTCCAATGACTTATAAATGCAGTATATCACCCACTGAACTAAACTATAATCAGTATCATCTGCCCCCACCATTTCGTGACAGAATTTATGGCAAAGCCTCCTAAAATCAGATACCAGGGACTTCTCCCGTTCTTTATATCTTTTCAAGTGTGTCAGCAAGCATGACAGAAGTTACCCTCCACTGAAGTCTTCAAGGAGGAGAATGATGCATGCAGAGAGCGACACTGAATCATGGAGAAATTAGGTGATGAAAAATCATAACTGACACGTTTTTTTAAAATTCTTGCTGCCATAGTTAAAGAAGTACCCCCAACAAAATGCGAAACAATTGTCTCAAATGTATCTTTCTTATCCCTCTTTTCTTTGCTGGATCAAATTAAAGAGCTCTTCTCATTGTTGTGCACCAGATGTTTGAGAAGAACCTCCAAGATGAGAATTATAAGATCTTTCAGACCACCATTAACTTTTCAGATTTTCAAAGTCTATGAAATATTGGACAGGATGATTCATATTTCGCTCCTGCAAGATGTAAGTCAGTATATGCAAGTATTAGTATCAAACGCACCCTAGACATACCGCTCCAAGAACTAATTTAACCCAATAGATGTTGGGCCTGTCCCAGCATCCACCACGATATGAGCGTTCTCATCCTGTTGAAATGATGACAAATTCGAAAGGTGCTCCACTAGCCGCATAACACCTGAAAAGACAGTGAAATCGTGTGAAAATTTTGCATGATCTCCTTTTTCTATAGGTCTGGAATAAAAGGTTTCTTTTTGAGACTAACAAGGGACAAAAGTAATCAACATTGTACGACCAGAAACTGGATGATATGATCCGAATGCTCAAAGTGATATTTTTCAATCCCAATCAAACATAGCTAAAATAGAATAAAACTTGCAAAAGAAGCACGCATCAGAAGTTGAGTGTACTAAAATTTTCTGTTGTCGAGAAATCATTTGCAGTAATGAATGCAAACTTGGAATTAGAGCACAGACAATCCACTTTTTACCTAGCAACGCTTGAAAACTACCAGCCCCTTCCTTAACAATCACTACTCCTCTTGAACCATTATCACAAACATTGTCATCATCAACAGCTAAATCCTGTCCGACAATATCATCAGCCCACAGCACTGTACCTCTGGTACCTGCAACCTTTCTGGCATGCTCATAAAACATCTCATCTCTGTCTGAATACACCGACCGAGAGGCATATGTCACATTGGCAAACATCAAAGAGATCAGATTGTAGCCTGTCGGGACATCCGGCTGCTCGCCTCTCAGCAGTATGTGTGGTCTGATTTCCCACTCTGCACAATGGACCGCTGACCACAGGAAGGGAATAATTTGTGAACGAGGCAACCGAATTACCATTTATATTGGACACGAGCGATTCAAGAAACAAGGTTTGCGTTTAATCTGCGAATCAAGAGGCCAAATTGGAGTAAAGGATGATGTGAGAATGTCTAGATTATTATTATGATGCACTAGTGCCAAGTTAGAGGAGCTGGCATTTGATTATGCAGAAATTGCATTTTGTCAGAATTGGTTCTAGAGTTTCTTAGACAAACCAATATAATCGTTGGTGTGCTGCCAGTCAGACTGGCCAGCGATATGACCACTGTGGAGCTGCCAGTCAGACATACGGGCCGTCTGACTGCTGGGCAGTTGTCGGTCAGACCGCCGAGCGGTAGTATTATGAGTTAGTTGTCGGTTGCAATTTTTCAGAGTGTGTGTTTTGCACTGAGTGTGAACCGTCTGATTGACTTGTGGTTGACGGTCATACCGGCCCAAAAAATTGAATTTTGGAATTTTAGGATTTTAGTTATGGAGTGATTTGAATTATTTTTTATGGGTGCATTAACGTTGCACGGACATGGTGTGGAGTTGGGTGGCCGGAGAGGGAAGCAGCCACTCCGTGGTGGAAGAAGGATTTGCCACCATCCTGCCGGCGGCGGCATCGTTAGCTGAGACTCAAGTTTTTCACCACGATCCCTGATGTTTTACTGAGCGTTATTTCGGTCCCTTTGCATAGTAAAGATTATGCTTACTACTCTTATAGCCTCATTAACCTGGCCGTTCATATTGACTTTGATTTTTATTTTGATTTATGAATAATCACAGCTTATAGAGAAACAGGTATTCGCGTACGATTTTGATCGATATAAATAAAGTTACTATATTGTGTATTACAATCAATTAGTAGACTCCGCTTTAAAAAGACGCCCCGTTTGAAAGCTAATTATTGTAAAAAACATTTACTATAAAAGAACATCTTTTAGAAGCTAATACGAAATAGTCCTCTGATTATTTCAGGTGTGAGGTGTTGGGAATTTTATGTAGCATTCAATATTTATTATGGTTATTGTCTACTTTACTCATTGTGAAATTATTCATATTATTGATGCAAGTGATAGGGAATATTTTGATGCGGAATTTAACTCGAGGAATTAATACTCGAGGTACTGAGGATGATTGTGCTGGAATATAGTAGGCATATTTATTGAGATCAAGTCTACTGGAATTTGATATGCATGCGTTTGTTTAACCCGGGCACAACACAGGACGGAATAATTGGGTTTGTTTTGCAGAATCGGCTCTACAGGCTGTTGACCCACATGATCAAATTGGAATTGTGCTTGGGACTTATATATTTTAAACTCATAAAACTGACATGTCTAATCGTGGTTGGTGATATGGTTCAGAAGTCTCACGGGATACCGAAAACAGGTGGGTCACTTTATAACACCTGAAAATAGAGTCTATAAATAGGTACCTATCCCTAGCCTCATTATGCATTGTGAGCGGCGCTACGGATAATACAGAAAAATAGAAGGTAAACTAAAAGTCTCCACAAAATTAATCTAGAATTTAAAGAAAATTCAATATTAGTATCAAAGCCAAGTTTTTTTTTTCACGTGCGCGCGCGGAGTTCTTCCTACTACGGGGATTTCAACTTTTTGCCACTTTTAAGATTGGTCAATTAACTCTGTCACTTACATGTGGACCCGCCTGAGTCACTAAAAGCGGACCAGGGTGGCAAATCTGTTGCCACTCTACTCATAAAAGTGACAAATGATTAAATTTTCCACCTACTACGATTTCCTCTGCCTCGATCCTCGGTTTGCTCAAATGTGAAATTACCAGCACCAATCGTCTGAACTGAACTCACATGACGAAAAGTCCAATCACCAGTACTGATTCACATCTGAAGACATGCGTACATCAATTTATCTTATGTGCGGTGTGCAATTTGAAGCCATGCATTGCGCACGAGGAGAGAGATCAACACCTCAACTCAGTACACCAATACATCAACTCTCCTATACGCGATCGTTTCTTCACGGCTGTTGGTGCGATTCAAAGTCCAATCTCCACGCATCAATTCATCTTACGATGTTGTGGCGTGATCGTTTCTTCACGGCACGCGAAACAAGGAGACAGAGGAGACGCTCTCCTATACACGCGCGGAAAGCAATCTCTCCGTCAGGCGATTTGTGATCGCTTTCTGGCATCATCAAAATCTACAACATAGAGTTTTTATTTTGTGTTGATTTCCTCGGGAGACGCACGCGTTGATCAACTAGCTTCACGTCCCGGGATTTTGCGTGGACGTGGACCTCAATCAAGCGGAGGCCAAGGTAATGTGAAGCATGGAGGTGCTATGGAACTGGCAGCCAATTGTTGTTCTGTCAACACTAAGGCTTCACGGACAATCCAACATACGATTTGGTAACACTTATTTTATAATGGCAACTAATAATTTTTTGAACTGCTTAGATCTTGTTTAATCTTGCATTGAGGGTAAACAGAATATGCGGAAAATAATGCGTAGTCTGGAATAATATTTTGGTAAAGTATCTCTTATTAAAGTACTTATTTTTGTTAGTCGCTTTCTCTCAATTAAGATGTATGATAACATTTCGGTTAATAAGCATCTCAATAAACTCTGTGTTTTAGCAGAGGAATTAAAAAAATGCTGGTTATCCTTTTTCTGAAGAAGTGTAGGTCGTGGTTGTTTTAAACTCTTTGCCAAATTCATGGGAACAATTTTAGATATTTTTCTGTCATTCTGAAAGGATACTTAATATGCGCACTCTGAGGCACATTTGCTTATGGAAGAAGATAGAAAACTCTCTCAGGGAAAGGAAAGAAATACTTCTGAGTTACGCCTTGGAGAGGGAAAAGGCAATAATAAAAGGAATTGGCAAAAGAGGAAGTCTAATGGTGATTTGAGAGAAAAACTTAACAAGTAACGCGATCGGAATGATCGCGAAAATTATAACTTAGTTCAGAGAAATGAAAAGTACAAAAATTTCAAATGTCACAGCTGTGGTCAGTATGGGCATTTCAGGGCTGACTGCAGAAAAAAAGAAGAAGCATAATGAGCAAAGGAATCAAAACAATCAATCAGCTGAGCATAAAGGCAATTTTTCACCTAACGGTATGTCTAATATTTTTGTATGCACTGAATCTTTACTTACTACTACTTTTTCAAATAGTTGGGTTATCAATTCTGGTGCTTTTTCTCATATTACTAAAAATAATATATATTTCACTTCTATGCAAATAATTCCAAGGGGAAATAAATATATTTTCTTAGACACTAATGCTAAAGCTGATATACTTGGAATTGGAAATTATGTCCTAAAACTCCCCAATGGAGGAAAATTATTACATGACACTTTATATTCATCTAGCATGAGAAGAAATTTAATCTCTGTTGCTTAGTTCGAATCTATTGGTTATGACATACTATTTGATAAAGGAAGAGTTAAAATATTACTCAATGGGAAATTACTGCATACTGGAACTCATCATGATGGTCTTTATTTTCTTGATGAGTTATCAAATGATGACAATATTAATTGCTTAGTTGGTGAAAATAACTCCATAGTGAGAAATACTAACGATAGGAACACATGCTCCGAGTCATATTTATGGCATTTATGACTTGGTCACATATCTAGAAGCAGAATTAAAAGGCTTATTAATTCTGGAATTCTACACTTTAAGTGGGAGGATTTTGATATTTGTGAGGCATGTATAATAGGTAAGATGACCGGTACGGCTTTTCAAAAGGTAGAAAGATCTAATGCGCCTCTTGCCACTGTTTATTCTGATATTTGTGGTGAAACGTCTACTCCCACTAGAGGTCAAAATATTTATTTTATCACGTTTATTGATGATTATTCTAGATTTGGATGTGTGTATCTTCTTAAATAAAAGTCAGAAGGTATTGATGTGTTTAAAACATTTAAAACTGAATTGGAAAATCAATTAAATCGAAAGATCTAAGTTTTGAGAACTGATCGTGGAGGAGAATATACTTCAGGAATATTAAATGTTTTTTTAAAAGCATGGAATTATTCATCAGTATATCATACCTTACACTCCACAACAAAATAGTGTTGCTGAAAGGAGGAATAAAACAGTTATGAATATGATTAGGCCTATGATAGCTTATTCAGATCTTCTTTTATCTTTTTGGGGAAACTTTATATACTACTGTTTATTTATTAAATTATTCATCATCTAGGCTGTAACAGTCACTCCTAGTGAGTTGTAGACTGGAAAAAAAATTATAGCCTAAAAACACGCCAGGAATTTGTTATTGGTTATTCTTTGGAATTTAAAGAGTACAAGTTTTAAGATACAGAAAAAGGATAAACTAGTGGAAAGCAGGAATGTAATACTTTTATATCTAAACACACATCGTCGTGCTAAGTGGGCAAGGGTGAAATTATTGGCAACTCCAGAAAAACATAGATGGATACATCTAGTATTAATTCTTACACTGAAGAGGTTTCTGCTCAAAAGAAAATACAAATCAAAGTTCCAACACTAACAAGCTTAGGAAAAGTGAGAGGAATTTAAGTACACCTCAATATCTAGATGATTATTTTTTATTCTTGGGGGAAATTCACTTTAAAAATTTCAGATTTAGAGAAAGAACCAAAACTATGGGTGGAAGCAGTGCGGAAAGGATTAAACTCGATGAAGAGGAATAGAGTTTAGAAACTTGTTGATCTACCAAACAACTGCAAGTCCATAGGTTATAAGTATTTTTTTAAGATGATTGAATGCAGCGGGTTTAGTGGAAAATTATAAGACTAGACATGTTGTTAAAGACTTTACACAAAGGGAATGTATTGACTTTGTGGAAATTTTTTTCTCCTGTTGCTAAATTTACTTTAATTTATATTATTAGTGCTTTGACAACTTATTGTGATCTTGAACTTCACCAATTGGATGTTAAAATTGCCTTTCTTAATGATCTTTTGGAGAAGAAAATTTATATAAAACAGCTAGAAGGTTTTGGAGAAAAAGGAAATGAAAATCAGATTTGCAAATTGAATAGATCAAGTTATGGTCTTAAACATGCTTCACGTCAGTGATATAGTCTATT
The DNA here is from genome assembly GCA_036346245.1 of Bonia amplexicaulis. Taxonomy (NCBI): domain Eukaryota; kingdom Viridiplantae; phylum Streptophyta; class Magnoliopsida; order Poales; family Poaceae; genus Bonia; species Bonia amplexicaulis. Next base: position 18,171,035 of record CM070737.1, on the reverse strand, counting down.
TGATAATTCTATCACGTTATATGGTTTTCAATGACGGAAGGTAATCATTACATATATACAAAAGCTATGCGTAAGTGGTTTTGTCTTATTACCTTTATGTGTTGATATTTTCATTGCTTTTAATGACAAAATTACATTGATAGAAGCCAAAGTTTGGTTATCTTCTAAACTTGATATAAAAGATATGGAGGGAGCTTCCTATGTTTTAGGAGTGGAAATACATAGAGATCGGAATAAAAGGTTTTTTGGGTTGTCCCAAAAGGTATACCTTGAAAGTGTTTTAAACGATTTTCTATGGAATACAGTAAACCTGTTAATGTACCTATTGTGAAAGAAACTATACTCAGTGAGGAATTATGTCGAAATACTCCTAAGGAAAAATCTAGAATGAATAGAATTTCTCATTCTTCAGCTTTGGAATGTCTTATGTATACTATGTTATTCATACGATCTGATCTTAGCTACGCAGTTGGAATCCATAGTGGATATCAAAAGAAACGTGGGAAAGAGCACTGGAAACAAATCAAATATGTACTGCATATGTCAAAGGAATATATGGAATATTCATTATGTTTTAATGGCCATAGTCTTCAACTGCAAGGTTATTTTGATGTTGATTGGCAAATGGCTTCTGATTATCTATTTACTTTGGCATGGGGTGTTATTTCTTATTGCAACAGAAAATATGATATAATTGCTCATTCTAGCATGGAAGCTGAATACTTTACCGCATCTGAAGTAGCAAAGAAAATCGCATGACTAAGGTAATATTTTGCATCATTTAAGGTCGTGGAAAGTGCATCACAACCTATCACTTATTTTAAAGTAAAAGTAAACACATTGAAGGAAGATCCACTGACTGAGTCAGTTAGTCAAGAATTATTTTTAAGCATGATTAAGTCATCGGATTTCAGTTTATTGATTGAAATATTTCAGCTAAGTGGGAGATGTTGGGAATTTTATGTGGCTTTCAATATTTATTATGGTTATTGTCTACTTTACTCAGTGTTGAATTATTCATATTATTGATGCAAGTGATAGGGAATATTTTGATGTGAAATTTAACTCGAGAAATTAATACTCGAGGTGTCGAGGACGAATGTACTGGAATATAATAGATATATTTATTGAGATCAAATCTACTGGAATCTGATATGCATGCATTTGTTTAACCCGGGCACAACACAGAGCGAAATAGCTAGGTTTTGTTTTGCAGGATCGGCTCTACATGTTATTTACCCACATGATCTGATTGGAGTTGATCTCATAAACAACCTGATCATAGCGTATGATTTACACATGTGTGCTTGTGACTAATATATTTTAGAATCATAAAACTGGCATGTCATCGTGGTTGGTGGTATGATTCAGGAGTCTTACGGGATACCGAAAATAGATGGGTCACTTTATAACACTTGGAAGTGGAGTCTATAAATATGTTTCTACCCTTTAGGCTCATTATGCATTATGAGAGACATCACGAATAAGGCAGAGGAATAGAGGGTAGACCGAAAGTCTCCACAAAATTAATCTAGGATTTGAAGAAAACACAACATGACGTTGTACAGTACCTATCGCAGATATTCGACTGATGGCAATCACCCAACAGAGGTGTGAATAGCAAGCACCTACTAACAATCGAAAGATAGATGAAATTGATTGAGAAATGTTCTGGAACTGAGTTTATTTGGGCTTAAAAGCCTGAGTTTCTAGCTTATTTGGCATTGTACATATTTTTTTTGTACTCTAACTGTTGGTAGCTTTTTTAGTATAATTAATTTTTTTTAAAAAAGAAAAAAGATTATATTATTAAGGACATTACAAAGAAATAAAAAGAAAAAAGACGAAATTAAAAAACTAGAAGCAGAAAGTTAAAGACTGAAACTTTAACGAGCGCGCAGCCAAATTAAGAGAGTGACACCTGCTCGATCTACGAGTGTTCCATCGTCTGCTCACCTGATACGATGTATATGTATTGTTGTTTTGAGCATTTGAGCTTGGTGATCATTTGGGTTTATTTTTGGTGGTTTATGGTGAAAAGATCAGTAGTTGGTGAAAAAACATCAGAATGACGAGAGGCTTATTTAACATAATTAAATTTAAAAATTAAAAATATAAAAATATGTTAGCCCATCACAGACAACACAAACGAATCCGGGAAAAAAAGAACGGGTAAAAAAGCTAAAAAAAGCCAAAAGTTCAGAAAAAGACGAATTTATAAATAGTAAAAAATAAGCCAGAAGCTAGAAGCTGAAGCCAAAACGATCACAGAAATGCTCGATCGATCATCTCAAACCATTTTTCAGTTTAGTTGCCACATGGAAGCCCTTCTCCAAACCATTATAAGGTGGCCCATACGGTGCAGCAGCAACTCTACTCGGGGTTAATCAATTCTAGTATAACATTTCGATCACATGCCAACAAATCGCAATGCGCATACAACGCGCGCGCGTTTGTGCTTGCGAGCTTTGATCCCAGGTGGATGCAGAATCATTTCACCATGTGAATGCAGCCGGTCCGGTCGCTTACTGCGTGCTTACGTTTCGGAAAAGCACGTTCTGTTCCTTTAATCGATCCCGTGCTTTCTTTTTCCAAAAGGTCCCAAAAGGGGCCGTCTGGCTGGTGTCCGACTTTCCTCTGTCAGATTTGTGCAAATTTAACAGCACTGAAATTTAATCATGCGCTTGATTCGTGCACCAGATATTTAGGGCCCCAGGACTAGCCTTCTAATGTACATGTACATCTTGGTACTCGATCTACTACTCAATGACGTAGATCAAATGTAATGAAACGTTAGCAGATGCCGACCTACGTACCTGGCTACCACAGGGTCCCAACCGAGGTTGGTAGGAGGTGTACGAATGGAACGGCTGACGTTTTCACCTTACCAGACAAATCCATCCTTTAGCTGTACGTGTTGAAATTCTTTAGACAAACAAACAGCCTAGAACTGTTGAATCTTTGAAATTCTTTAGACAAACAACAGCCTAGAACTGTTGAATCTTTGAACCATGGTCAGGACATGGTGCTGATGGACTCGTATGCTACTTTTTTGTTTTCTCTATATCTTTCATATATATGCTTATCAGCTTATGCAGTGTTGGAGGCAAAGCCAATCGACAGCAAGGCGCGAGAAGAACCCAAAAGGCAAATGTGTATCAGCGTGCAATCAAAGTTAATCTGACAGACATCCGTAATCTTGCCATCTTGGAGGCAAAGCCATCATATGATATGAGTGGGAATATCAACAACCACCCGAAAACAACTGAAAATTCCTTGACGCTTTTTTTTTTTTTTTTGCCTTAGAGACAGACAGCAATTTTCCTGATGCCAACCAGTAGCTAGCTCTGCCTCACCCTTTTTTTTTCTTTTTTCTTTTCCTGTTCTTTCGATCAGAACCACTGGTTTCCTATGACATTACCAACTTATGCAGTACAACATTCAGGCATCAACACCACATCAGGATTCCTATTTTGTTTCATGACATTGAACCAGAAAGAAAAGAGTCCATTACTTGGAGGAGCAGCGTACGGAGAAGAAACATATATACATTCTGAAATCGCAAATGCTGGGACCTAAGAGTGAGACATCCAATTCGTACACCGATCGTTTTCTTCTTGGACTGAGCTAGACAAGTAATACTAGCTTGCTGTCCACGTTTGAGAATGTACAAAACCAACAAACCCTTACCCACCATCCCAAGTCTTATTCCTATCTCGGTAGACATCGGACATCCAGACGTCGCCATGACACACACTTTTCTACCAAACACCTAAGTAATTAAATAGCTCATTGATTTTAACACTATGTGATAACCCTAAAGAATTTAACTACCAAAATCAAGCACTGAAGAAATAAATACTCAATCAACATAAAAATTAAGGTAAATCAACTCGAGAATAAATTTCATTATACAAATATTCATACAAAAGTCCAATTACATACACACATTTATATATTACATTTCTCAGGTACAAAATCAACTTAAAGATTAAGATTACATCATATTTACAAGTTTACAACACGGCTAAATAAACCCTACTCTAATTCTCTTCACTACCGATCAAAGTATCGTGAGCATCTGCAATTCAAATGTAATAAAAAACAACAACCGGCACAAGCAAAAGTAAACGGATAAAAGAAGAAAAGTAAAATGAATAGAATTGCCATCAGAACCTATTATGAAATTAGTTACACGAGGGCAATCGCTCATCGAGATACCAGATTGTCCAAGGCCAATCGACACCTCTCGTGTTGGTGGGCTTCATCATCTGACGGTAGTTCCCAATTTTACCTACTATTTACACTATTCCACTACTTGCCTACTTAAAACCTTCTCTAGTAGAGACTTCCAATTGAAGCCACGACGGCAGCCACAGGTCACTGCCTTAGCGCGTCCAGAAAGCGAGGGGAAGAGATAAGGCCAGCCGAGAGAGAGGGAAGGCATTGCTGCCAAAGCCACTACCCAAAGCCTCCATAGTTTAGCAAGGCACACTGCACCATCGAGCTCATGAGCCGACATAGAACCAGCGAGAGCACAATAGAGAGAGAAAGCCAAAATCCACCATAAAGTAGCCACAATGCCGCCATCACAACCAGCTCCATTGCCACCCAAAACCTAGGGCCGAGAGAGAGAGAGAGAGCCATTGGCCAAGAACAAAGAAGAAGGACCCAAGACTGAAGGCCACCACAAGAAGGAGGAGGGGACCACAGCAAGGGAATGAGGAGGGGACCACAGCAAGGGAAGCAACGCCGACTCGCTGCCGGGCCACATCGAGCAAGAATCAAAAAAGAATTCCATGAGCATGTGAGAGTAGGACCACCAACCAAGACCCCCCAAATCGAGCTCGACAACATCGGCAAGGTAGCTCCAAGTTCCCTGCCATTGCCACCCCTCTTCTTCTCTATTTGAAGCGGTAGTCTACGACTAGCTAGAACCACGATGGTGTACCATCGTTGGCTCATAGTATTAAGGAAGAAGCCCAGAGGTGGCCATCCATGTGCTCTTGAGGATCCCAACATGCTCCCTGGCGCATGCAAGGACCGCCGAGCCCCGTCATGGTTGCTCACCTTCATGCATGAAATATTTCCCCCAAAATCCTCAATTCCACATAGCCTAGGCAGGTTACTAGGCATGTATCAAAAATAGAATTGAAACCATAACAAAACCATAATAGTAGTGCCCAAAAGATTAGTAGGAGGATGTAGAAGGGATAGACAAAGAAAGAATGGGACCGGTAGCACCAATGAGGAGGATGGAGGCGTGGTAGTCGGGAGGCCATAATGCAAGACGTCGGCAACATGCATCCGTTGGGATGCATGGCGTTGGTGGAGGCGAAGAATCCATTGGGAGACGCACGACATCGGTGTAGCAAGGACTCTACTAGGACGCGGGGTGTCAGTGGCGATGTAGCTGACTGGAACGCAAGGTGTCGGAGGGTTGCAGCCGACAAGGATGTGCGGTATCGGCGATGTTGGAGCCACCGGGACGCGAGGCATCATAACCGGCCAAACTGAGGCTAGTGACGCCAGATCGAGAGCGTCGAAAAAGAGTGAAACCGAGGCCATACGGTAGGTGTGAGAGTTAACGCTGATAGAGTCAGAGGTAGGAGCACCGACGATGGATCCAACGATGAGTACGCCAGGAACCGGGGGAGTTGGGCCCTGAATCACCACACAAGGCCGGATTAAATCAGTGGTAAGGGAAAAAGAAGAATGAGGGAACTCGACGAATCTAGGGAATAGCGGTGATGCTGAAGTAGGGCCGACCAAGGAGAGGAAGCGTGACCACAAGACACCATCAACGACGCTGTAGCCAGTAGGGTCGAGGCTGGCGATGGGGTTGAGAGAGAGGGAGGAGGGAGGAAGGAGAGGTTGAGGTGTGCGTGAGTGTGCATTCGTGTGGTGAGAACGGAACAGAGAGGGAAGAGATAAGGGAGGGAGAATAAAAGACTAATGGGGCGGTGGGTCGTCCATGTGCACTAATATGCCAAATGAGTAAATGGACTAGGAAGTAAGGCATGGGTCAAATAGGAACTGGACCAAAATAGAAAAATAAGGAAGAAAATAAAATATAAATTGATAAATAAACTAAAAATGCACATAAAACAAAATAAAATAAAATCCAGAGAATTTGACAAATACCATCAATAAATATTACTCACAAAATAGTAAAACATATAATTTCTCAAAGAATAAAATAATTCCAAAATAGTGCAAGACATAGATGATATTGGTCTTAAATAATGCAGGAGAGAACTGGTCCAAGGGGAGAAGACTAGTCAAACCACCATTGAGGCAAACTTCCAGTATTAGTATTCATGCAATTATGTCGTTCATTTTGACTAGTTATTTTGCCAAAATTAATTTCTATAAAATAGAGGAAGAACAAGGATTTAAAAGAATTGAACATGGTAAATAAGAAAAATAGGAGGAACCACTGATGGAGCACTAGCTTGCATGAGGATATCATATAAGGACTAAAAACAATCTTCATTCTGGAATGAGTTGTAAAACTTTATCAACCATTTTCCTCATCTCAAACGAGCAGAACATGTTGCTCTCTTTTTGTTGTTATATACTTCGCAATGGGTAAGAAGAAATATATATTATAGTAGAGATGGCCCCCACCTAAGCCCATTCAGCCCGTTAGGGGCTAAAAGACCCAGTGGGATATGTACAAAGATGTGTATGCCCCTTTGTATGGTACATAACTGTACAGAGTATTGTTATAATTAGGCCTTATGGTCATATATATATATATATATATATATATATATATATATATATATGTGTGTGTGTGTGTGTGTGTGTGTGTGTGTGTGTGTGTGTGTGTGTGTGTGTGTGTGTGTGTGTGTGTGTGTGTGTGTGTGTGTGTGTGTGTGCGTTGGCGTGGAGGGCGGCCAAGTGGCCAATTCATTTGTTATAACCACTCTACTACTCTCTTAGTTTACTGTTTGGTCCGTAGCCACAACATATATTAAGAAGGACATGTAGGGCCTCAATTGGACTTTGGGCCATAAAAAGATGAGCCCAATGTGCCTATATTTAGTGTTGTGGAGCGTCGAGTATTTAGATCCGTTCAACCAACAGTTATTTATAATTGGGTAGAGATATAGTAATAAAAATAGAGAAAGCATTCTGTATTCTGAATTTGGCATCGCTTATAAGAAAATGTGAATAACCCAGTGGCCATAAGAATTCAGAATAGCTATGCGTAAAGTGATACAAATATGCGTAGTACTTTAAACAAATCATGAATTCATGCCAACCTTTTGGATAAGAGTCTACAGGGACCAATGGGAGCTTTTTCTTCTCTAGAATGATTGTTAGAATAGTTTTAAACTTTTAAAATCTGCAAACTCTTTACATTTAACAAACTATGTTTTTGAATAAAGGATCATGTAAGAACTGGAGTAGAATGTACATTGTTACTTAAAACTTGCTGAGTATCTTGTACTCACTTTTGCTATTAAATCTCCTCCCTTTTAGAGTCAGACACAATTGGGGTATACTTGGGGACTGACGAGGGTGTGGTGAAAAATGAAGGCACCCAAATATACGAGGTTGACACTGACGAGGGTGGGGTGGAAAATGAAAGCACCCAAGGATACGAGGTTGACACTGATTGAGAGCTCAACGAAGTAGGGGTTATATACAATAGTTGGAACGATTAGACAGTCTGTAGCTTGTTGTTCTGGGTCGGATGGGTACCATATTAACATCTTCTCTTCTTCTTAGATTTTAAGTATTTGTATAATTAAATGGTAAATGGCACTACTATTGTAATATTATCGGGCCAACTTGTATGCCAAGACTTTTTAGCCCTGCGTGGCTGGGTGCTTTATTAATAAAAAAAGTTGTATGGTTTCTAGTTATTATTCAGCTGTAACGTTTTGGTAGGATTAATATTCGTAGGGCTGCATTCTTACCGAGCAATAATCCGTTAGCTTGTGTCATATGACGAGTATAATGACGTCGCGGTGCCACAGGTGGTCCGGTCGATCCTTAAAAAAAGCGTAGTATTCCAGCTGCCGACAATATTCATAAGCGACGACACTCTTATCATTTTCGTCCGATCAACCGTCTATTCCCGATTCCATCACGTCGCTGACACGTGCGAATGTAAGTTTGCAAAGAAATTACTAGCTAAGACAGCGAGAAGCAGCAAGCCTATACAGACCAAGATTAACCTACTAACGTCATTTAATTAGCATGTGCATGGTTAATAATATATGTCAAATGATCTGAGAAGCTTATTCAAAAGGGCCTACACATTTAGTTTTGTCGCAAGATTTTTTAGTGAACATTCGAACCATAACTCGACATTAATTAGGACCTCTCGTTTGTCGTTAAGAACAAAGGTGCTAGGATATTGCCCTTTTCTTTTATTTTTGACTCATGATCGATGCTGGGGTTAGGTCATTTTTTAACAGTCAGCAAGTTCCATCATTGCTAGTAAGTGTCCTATGCTACCCTCTCCACTATACAGACCAAGATTAGACGTTTACACTACACATTCGCACAGATCATGCGAAGTGAACTTAACTGTTCATATTATTTACTCCAAGTAATGTGCGTATCTTGTTCGCTATTGCGCGGAATCCAATACGCATAAAATTTAGTGGATGATGATGAGATCGTTGAGACAATCAGAGATAAAAGAGAAGAGGGTGGTCAAGAGAAGGAGAGCAAGTACATTCAAGAAAGAGGAGAGAGCCATGAAGGTGCCATACTTAGGCGTGTTCAGGTACGCCCACCGCGCCGACGTGGTGCTGATGGCGGTCGGCACGGTGGCCGCGATGGCGAACGGCATGGCAGAGCCTCTCATGACGGTTGTCTTCTCGGCGGTCATCGACTGTTTTGGCGGCGGCGACAGCAGCACCGTCCTCCACCGGTTCACCAAGGTGTGGTTTCTTTCGCGCGCTAAACAAATCCAGTTACCAGTTTGGATAAGTCACCTGGTGCCCCACCTGTAAGGCCATAGGGGAACCTTTGTGTGTTAACTGCTTCTTTCCACGTAAGATCAATTTCACATCATCATTTCACTCACTAGCCGAACTGCCTATGCAATAACTTGGCTAGATATTACAGTATGTTTATGTACATTTGAAAATACAATTATATTTATTATACAACTCTAATATCTACTATTAAAAAGTTACTTGCAGCTGTTATACAATTATAACAGCTGTGATATATGTATATATTTGATTAATCTACATTGTTATAGGGTGTGTTCGGTAGCACTTATGGCTTTTAGCTTATTCTATATTACCTACCTTTTAAACGGTGTGTTTTTTCAAGCCGGCATCTACAAGTATATTGTAGTATAAATTGTACCGAGTTCAACTGTACCGGCCAAAATCGCATACGACTATTTTCCTCTGCATACGTCTCTGCATACGACTATTAATTAATAATGTGGCGTATCCCAGACACGTCCAACCACAAACCATCTATAATACATAATTATCATAGACAGTTCATGTTAATAACCGTCTATGAACTATTACAGACGGTTCATATTAATAAACGTCTATGATATGTGTAAATATCATAGACGATTCGTATTAATAATCATCTATGAACTATCAAATATGATTTTTAATATAAACTATTTGTGATATCTTCAACTATCACAGACAGTTTGTGTTAATAACCATCTATGAATTATCATAGACGGTTCATATTAATAAACGTCTATGATGTGTGTAAATATCATAGACAATTCGTATTAATAATCATCTATGAACTATCAAATATGATTTTTAATACAAACTATTTGTGATATCTTCAACTATCATAGACAGTTTGTGTTAATAACCATCTATGAATTATCATAGACGGTTATTAATACGAATCGTCTGTGACAGTGGCTTATCACAGACGGCAAACGGCCACTCTTGTAAAACCGTTTGCGGTAATAACAGCACAGACAATTCCCCATGAACTATCTGTGATGAGGCGTCTAGTATAGCTTATTTTGTAGTAGTGATTAAGAATTAGGCTTACTATTGAAGGCTAAAGCAGAAAAGCTATGGTGATGAGAAGAGATAGAATATGCACGTTTCAGTGGGGCAATTGGCGTTGAGGGAAGATAAGTTCAATGTAAGTCGTCCATGGTGCACGTGATGTATGCACGACCAATGTACTCTAACATCGTGTAAATTACTAAGATAATTTGCAACATATGTATTAATTGCTTGTGATTACATAGAGATACATGCGCATGCATATATTTTAGAAAAGAGTAACTAATGGATGAAGAACTGGAGTATGCAGCTACAAGATCTATGCATGACAGAGAGTGGTTATGTTTATAAGAACCCTAATAACTTATTATGCTCAATGATTTTGTTTTAGTAAAGCTCATACTTCAATTACATTCCTTAAGTTGTATTTTCCTTCAAGCTTTCATTGTCATTTCTAATGTTTACAATGTCTTAAAATCTAAATAGCCTACAATTACATACATATATTCTCAAGCATCTAAATTATATCATTTAATACTATAAATTTTGAAACAAATCTAACAGCGCAAATGTGTGAGCAACCCTGCTAGTTTTCTATATTTGCATATACTAACCTGGCTATCAGACATCAACATCACTATATCATTCTATGATGTGGAAGAAAAACAATAGGTCCTATTTAGAATGTGCGGAAATTCTATTGGAATTTTGGCAGAAAGCAAACATCCATACTCTTAATTAATTACAAGATAATCGCCCATCATTATTTTGCCACTACGGCATCTTGAGCTTTCCCGACAGACGACTATCGGCAAAAGTGTGGCATGATGTAGATGTAGGGTAGAATTCCTATGAAAAATCTTGTGTCCCAACGGGGCCTCAAATTCTGTTGGAGCAACTTAATTATAGGTAAAAACGAAGCACATGCCTCCACGGAGGCACCGGGAAAAGCATAGTAAATGAAATTCTAAGGTAGCATCCTCTCCAGATATTTTTCCTGAACAAAATGAGCTGTTTTAAATAGGCACATGAAAGCTGAATGCAAGCTAACTCCTAAACACTAATTAACTTGTTCTTTTACAGAACAGATAACTTATTAATCCTTGCTCTATTACACATAGGCCAACCGTTTGTCGGCACTGTCTTACCAACCATTGATATTGTCGGTCCTGCCTGATGGCAAACATCAGACTAAGACTTCGGCCCCGGTATATGTGCCCGTACCACATTCAACCAAACGTCTGAGTAAAAAAGGAGTCGACTTCAACGCTCCACCATGAAAACGTAACATCATCAATAAGCGACGTCACGTGAATTCCATGATCTTTCATATATGAGAAGTGCTAATTAAGAGCACTTTAGTATTTTTTTTAATTGAAAGTACTTCAATTTTGAAATGTTGGATCTCCATCTAACAGATCTCTCATATTCTTCTCCTTCAAAAAAATGAATCCGAGACGTTGGATTTTCATCTAACAGATCTTCTTATATCCCACTCCCTCTAAAAAAAATATGAGTGCTATAAATTTGAGACGATCCAACGTCCAAAAATTTTAAGTACTTTAAACCCAAAAAACACTCAAGTTTCCTTTAGACATTTCTATATATATCAAAGGTCCGGTTCCATGCCTCACGGCCATATGCAAGATAGAGAAGCAACAAGTAGCTACCAAAAGGAGAGAGGGAGAGGTAACATCGATGGGTGAGGCAATGAGAGAGAGAGGAGAGGACAAGGAGACGGAAGGGAGCAAGCAGAGCAAGGTAGGAGTGATGAGGGTGCCCTTCTTGGGCATGTTCAGGTACGCTGACCGCACCGACATGGCGCTGATGGCGGTAGGCACGGTGGCGGCGATGGCGAACGGCATGTCGGAGCCGCTCATGACGGTCGTCTTCGCGGCGGTCATCCAGTCATTCGGCGGCGGCGACGGCAGCACCGTCCTCCACCGGGTCATCAAGGTATAGCTTCTTGCCTGCTCGCTCAAGGCACGATTGATGAACAGTGACCGGTTCGAATGTATGTTCCATCGAGCGGGGCCGCCCTACCTGCCATGAAAACAATGGGAGAATATTTTTTCCCTGAAAACATTTCTTGTCTGATTAATCGAAGAAATTCCCTTAGAATAATTACGTCCTTGCAATGCACTACGTCTGTGAAATTTACTCTGATGGAAGACGACGTCTGTGACGTCACGCCGACGCACTACGGTCGGCAGGCCGCAGGGGGGGTATTCTTTGGAGAAAGAAGCGCCGGCGGGTTCGCACACGGGGCCTCGGAGAGGTTTTCTTAGCAAACTAGTGGCACGGGATGGCAACCAGCTTTAACAGTTTTGGCGAAAATTTACCGAAATTTTATAATTTCTGATATTTCGGTCTCCTCCAAAATTATTTTGTAAAATCGAAATTTAAGTTTAAACTCAAAACTTGAGATAAACTTCAAATATTAGAGCAAGTTTCATATATATTTTTATCTCTATTTCATCTGTATCCAATATCTAGCTCATCGATCTCTGCCATCTTTCATAACATTTTTCTCAAAATTCCGAAGTTTGATCAAAATTTAAACAAAATCCAAACCGAAATTTTCTTAATTTCGTTACCCACCGAATTTCCCCCCCGACGAAATTGTTAACTCCGATGGCAACTCGGCACGGCGGCGCGGAACCCATCGACCGAACGGCGAACGCCCCCGACGGTGGCCTGGGGCTCTGGGCTGCCCGGCGCGCTGCCGGGTACGTAGCTAGTGCGCGCCCGCACGGCACGAACTAGCCAGTGGCAGGTAGGGCGTGGCGCTCGAGGCATGCATGGTGGTGGCGGTGGCGGTGTGTGTATCAGCCAGCTACGTACGTACGTCGCATCATGGACGAGGTTGCGATTGGATATGCGTAGCGTAGACGTCACTGCAGCCTGGCAGTACTCATCACCGTGGTGCTTCCTGCATGCATGCCGGGGCAGAGCTCCACAAGGTTTTAGTTTAAGATATAAAAAAATATCTAAGATATAGCTCAAATAAATTTAATTTAGTCTAGGTAATATTTTCATGATTCAGCTCAGATAGTCTAAATCATTATACCGATAAACCTGAAACATAACTAAATCCTGACTCCGCCACTGCATGCATGTAAGCAAGGTTGGGTGCTAGCCTGCTAGGTAGCCCGAAAAAAAACTCATTTGGTCTCGTTCCTATCTTTTTAAACCCCGCTCTTGCAAAACAAGCACATGGATGCCCCAAAAGTTCAATACTGCTTCAGTTTGACATTTGCTTTCTCCAGGTTGTTGTGTACTACATCTATCTGGGAATTGGGACGGCGGTTGCTTCCTTCCTCCGTAAGTACGCTTGCTCTTGGACTGCATGTTTCCAGAATGGATAACTGAAGCTCAATCCTAGTCAGTCCTGAGCTGAAACACCTGACATTTTGCTGATCGGGTCATGATGAACAGTCAAGCACTTAAGATCAACCTAGAAATACAGGGAGATTAGTCGTTGTATTTCACCCACGGAGAGTACAAAATGGCTGCCAACAATTGAATACTATTTGCCACAAATATTCCTGCATTTTACATTAGTCGTACGTGCCAGTGCTTCACAATTTTTTTTTTTTGTGTTTCCAAGCACCGCCACATGTTCATATCCAGGTCTACCCCAACAATTAGCAATAGATACCAGCCAAATCTGGCACTTGATGAAAATATACATGATGTTTACCACAGTCAAAATATAAAATTACCAGGACTAATTTTCTAATTAGAAGTAGAGCTAAGTAGCAAGCACTTCGAAGCACCTGGCGACAGGATCTCTGTTTAGTCGGATACTCGATCGGATTACATTCATACGCAGCAGTGGCTGAACCTTAATACCTGTGCCAGAGGTGTCATGCTGGACAATGGCTGGAGAAAGGCAGTCGACACGCATTCGATCTTTATACCTCCAATCTGTTCTGCGGCAAGACATTGCATTCTTTGATGTGGAGATGACAACTGGGGAAGCAGCTTCTAGAATGTCTGCGGATACTGTACTGATCCAGGATGCCCTTGGAGAGAAGGTAACAAGTGCATTATACTACGTAGAAAAAACTCAAAACCAAAAATTTTCTGTTAATGCATCATTTGGAAGATGCACATGCATTACCAATAAGATGAACTTTTGCCTGACACACAGTATTTCCAGTAGCAAATAACAGGTGTTTAATTTCAAGTGAATAGTTAAATAGCCTTTCATGCTCAGAACACAGGCGAAAGATCTGATGTAACGCTAAATATCTGGCTTTTCACGTTCAGGTAGGGAAGTATGTGCAGCTTTTGACAACATTTGTTGGTGGTTTTATCATCGGATTCATAAGAGGCTGGATGTTGGCTCTTGTTGTGATGGCATGCATACCGCCAAGTATTCTCTCTTTTGCAACCGTCTCTCGGTTACGGGCTCAAATATCTGGCAGGCGGCAAGCATCGTATGGCGATGCAGGGAATGTTGTCGAGCAGACCATTGGAGCTATAAGAACAGTTAGTTCTAATTATTTTGAATTATGAATTGAAACTATTTGATGGTTATTTGTGACTATTTAATGTTGATGACATCTCAAAAACAGGTTGTGTCCTTCAATGGTGAGAAGAAAGCAATTGCATTGTACGATACTCTCATAAAAAGGGCATACAAGGCTACTGTCATGGAAGGGATTGTCACTGGTCTTGGAGTGGGCTGTATCTTTTTTGTTGTCTTTTGCAGTTACTCTCTAGCCTTTTGGTATGGCGCTAAGTTAATCATCAGCAAAGGATATACTGGAGGACGGGTTATCAATATAGTATTTGCAATTTTAACTGGTTCAATGTGAGCTTCCCAATTGTTGACTACAATATCATAAATGACAATATGAGATGTTAGTACGCCAGTACATACACACAAATAAAGAAATATTTTTGACTAAAAAAGAAGAATATTCCTTTCAGTTATCAAAAGTAGAGAAACAACTAAGTTGGCAATTTTACTAGTTACTATTTCTAAGCTACCATATTACTGTTATCGATACAGTAATTACTTTTGTTCACAAGATAATATACAACTTGTTCAGCTCAACACATGGGCCCTAACACTTTTATGCATCAACAGCATTAACAAGTACTGCTAGAATCATGCTTCAAAATTGAATCAAAATAATGAGGACAACCAATACTGTTTGGCTACCATTTGAACTACAGTAAATTTTGACACTGTGGTCTCAATTATTTGAAACAGGGCTATAGGTAACGCATCACCCTCTATTTCTGCTATTGCGGAAGGGCAATCTGCAGCGCACAGGTTGTTTGAAATAATCAACAGAAAACCAAAGATTGACATCACCGACACTTCTGGAATAGTATTAGAAGATATCAAGGGCAATGTCGAACTCAAGGATGTGTGCTTTAGATACCCTGCAAGGCCTGAACAGTTGATACTTAATGGGTTGTGTCTACAAGTACCTAGTGGTACTACAATGGCTGTAGTTGGACAGAGTGGAAGTGGTAAATCAACAGTAATTAGTCTGGTGGAGAGATTCTACGACCCACAGACTGGTGAAGTGCTGATAGATGGAATCAACATCAAGAGTTTGAAACTCCAGTGGATAAGAGGACAGATCAGTCTTGTTAGCCAAGAACCATTGCTTTTTATGACCTCCATCAAAGATAACATAACCTATGGTAAAGAGGATGCTACACTTGAAGAGATCAAGAGAGCAGCTGAGCTTGCAAATGCAGCAAACTTCATCGAAAAGTTGCCTAATGTACTTATAAGAAACACTACTTATTTACAAAAGTATCTTACTCAGGTTTCTTGCAATTAATTGCTTATCATGACTTCCACATAATACAGGCATATGAGACAATGGTTGGTCAGCATGGCGCTCAGCTTTCTGGGGGGCAGAAGCAAAGGATTGCCATTGCAAGAGCGATCCTTAAAAATCCAAAAGTCCTTCTGTTGGATGAAGCTACTAGTGCTTTGGATGTAGAGTCCGAGCGGGTAGTTCAAGAGGCACTAAATAGGATCATGGTAGGGATAACTACACTCCTTGTTGCTCACCGTCTGAGTACCATCAGGAATGCAGACTGCATAGCAGTGGTTCATCAAGGGAAAGTAGTTGAACAAGGTAAGAGATACTCCCACACCCATTACTTGGCTTTTTCTCTTTGAACCAATTAACCAGTGTGAATGGGAGGTTATTCAATTCATTTCCTCCACAAATGAATGTCATACAGGTGCCCATGATGAGTTGATCAAGGATCCTGATGGAGCTTACTCTCAGCTTATTCGGTTACAACAGACCGATGCCGAAGAAAGGCATGAGGTGCCATATAGAGATGTGTCAGGTTCAATACTTCAAAGAAAAAGTTTGTCTTTGGAACAATCACTCAGAGATTCTCCCAGGAATAGAAGACAACGCTCAGCAAAATCCCTTGGCCTGTCTGGATCTGATGATTTGCACGGGCGTGTTGTTGCTAACGGACAGGAACACGAAGAATTTGGTGATATTGAGGCTCCTAAGAAAGCACCAATTGCGCGCCTTTTTAATCTTAACAAGCCAGAAGCACCAGTTCTCCTGTTAGCCGTCATAGCTGCCTTTGTGCATGGACTTCTTTTCCCATCATTCAGTATAATGATGTCTGGTGGTATAAGAACTTTCTATTATCCACCGCACCAACTTCAAAAAGATTCTAAGTTTTGGGCACTGATGTGCGTTCTGATGGCAATCATTGCTCTGGTTTCAATCCAATTAGAATATTTCTTATTTGGAATGGCTGGTGGGAAACTTATAGAACGTGTCCGTTCTTTGTCTTTTCAAAGCATTGTGCATCAAGAGGTTGCTTGGTTTGATGATCCTTCAAATTCCAGGTTTGCTACTCAAATGTTTTTTTGCAAGTTTATCTTTATCTCTAACACGGTTTGGACATCAAGATTTTCTTCTATATTTTACAGTGGGGCACTTGGTGCGAGGCTGTATATTGATGCTTTGAACATCCGACGCCTTGTAGGAGATAACTTGGCCATACTAGTGCAGTGTACAGTAACGCTTATTGCTGGCTTTGCCATAGCATTTGCTTCTGACTGGAAGCTCACGCTGATCATCATGTGTGTGATCCCTTTAGTGGGTTTACAGAATTATATTCAAGTGAAATTCTTGAAAGGGTTCAGTGAAGATGCTAAGGTGAAAATAGAGACGTTCCTGTTTTGAACATAATCGTTTTTGTTTTTATAAAAAAGCAAAGCATTCCTTATAATTTTCACAGTAGAAGAAGATGTGCATTTTTTGAGACATCATGCAATTTACCTTTTACTATTGGTATATTTCAAGCTTACCATCAACAAAATGTGATTCTTCCGAAGTACTATAAAATAATTTTCCTACAACTAATGATTGCTACAGGTGATGTATGAAGATGCTGTTGGGTTGATCTCAGGCTAACTGCCTGAGATTTTTCAGGGAGACTAAGTCTCCAATTCGCGCCCTGATCGGGGGCACAACCAACTCTATTTGGTTTTGGTCCCGGTTGCCCAGCGCCACATAAAAACGGGGTTCTCGGCAGGGGTGTTGCACACGAGTTGTTCTAGCCCCCTTCAGAACCCGAATACTACCCGATCTCTCACGGGCGCTGCGGTGAACGAAGACCTCGACCTCCGGCGACTGCGACCGTCGGCCACCTCGACCTCCGGCCATCTCCACCACCGCCGGTCTCCGCTTCTTCTCCGCCGCCGGTCGACCACGACTCCGTCATCTTCACCGACACCGACCGAACACCACACCACCTTCATGGCTTCATCTTCTTCTTCGGGTATGTTTACTAATACTTCCGTTTTATTATGACTTCTAGGTGTTCATGTATGATCTAGGCTTAAGACTTTTGGGACTCAATTAGACTTAGTTTTTATCAACATTGGTATCGGAGTAGTGTCTAGATTATCTTGAACCCTAGAAATTTTTTTCCCGAACTTTGGATCGGTTTTAGTTTCTTGGATCGGTTAGCAATTAGAAGGAGATGATTTTAGGTTTTCGGTAAAACACCCGGAAATCGTAGATCGGCGGATAGAAATAAAAAAAAAAAAGGGAGGATTCGGCGGCAGGACTTACCTCATGCCGAGCCGCCTCCCCACCTATCGCCGATGCGCCGCCGCGCATGTAGCCGGGCGCCACTCGGGGCCGCCGGCCTTAGCCGCCCGGATGCGCCATGCGCCGACCCTCCGCGTCGGGTGCCGTCGCTGATGTCGCCTTGGGCGTTGCCGAGCGCCACTTGAGCAGCCGCCGCAGTCGTGCGCGTCGCCGCCGGCCGCATGGGGCCGCTTCTCCCGCGCAAGCGCACGGGCCGCCGGCCGCCGTCGCGCCTGCTGCGCCGCCGCTTGGGGCCGCCCGCTCGGTCGCCGGATGCGCCACGGCCGCTTCGCCCTCCCATGCGCCCGCCGCCACTTGGGAGTGCCCGATCCGGTTTTTCCGCATGGGCATGAGGACTTTTGTCTAGGGTTAAGTTTTTTTTTGTGGGTGTTATCCCACCCACGATCGTTTTCGGCCGTCCGATCAAATCGGACGGCGCACGCTTTTCTTGGCCGGCCGCTGGGCCGCGCGCACGCAATGGGCCGTATCCGCCTGCCCGAGCGCGCGCTTCTCCGTGGGCCGCGCAAAAGTTTTCGGCCCGTGAGCGGGCTGCCGGTTTTAAGTAGGCCGTTTTTAGCCCGTTTTTTCTTTTTATGCTGTTTTCGGCAGAAATTTATATTTAGGGGCTGAATTTTCAGCCCAAATCTTTTTAAGGCTGAATTTTAGACTAAAATTTCTTTTGATGCCCAAATTTTCAACAGAAAAATTTATATTGTTTCTTTCGTTTTATGCACTGTTATAATTTTAATTTTCAGTGCATTTAATTTTGTTTTAAGTATATATCTTTATGCACTGTTTGAATTGGTTAAAATGATTAAAATTATGATGTATCATTACCATATTTTAATGAACAATCTCAAATTTTAAATTGAACCAACGGGATATTTAAAATTTGAGACTTTATGATTAATTTTGGCATTATGTTTCATATGATTATATTCTGACCAACGTTGATTATAATCATATGTCGCCATGGTTATTCAGTTCTTTTTCATTTTCTGCCCAACGGTGATATGAATTAGAACTGTAATTTTAATGCATGTTATTAATCAGACCAACGTAGGGTTAATTACATGCAATAAATATATATATTATGATGATTCTAATTTTGCCCTGTATTTTTAATTCAAGACTTAATGCTTGAACGTTCGCCACCATTGATAATATTGAGCAGCTCACGGGGAGCAATTTTACCTCGTGGAGAGAACGAATTTATGTTGTCCTTGGCGTATTGGACCTTGATTATGCCCTAAGAGTAGACGCTCCGTTCCCCACCGGGGTGAGGAGAACTTTCTTGAGAAAAGAAGATTTATGATGAAAACACTGAAAAATGGGAACGATCTAACCGTTTGTCACTTATGATTATGAAAACCTCAATTTCAGTCATGATTAGGGGAGCAATTCCCAATTCTGAAAAAGCTAAAGATTACATGGCTTCAATTGAGGAGAAATTCGAGGTTCAACTAAAGTTTATGCCAAGACCTTAATTCGAGGCTCTTAACCGCTAAATATGATGGGTGTGGCAGTATTAGAGAGCATATCATGATGATGACTGATATGGCAGAAAAACTCAAGGGCATGGACATGGCAATTTCTGACGGTTTTCTGGTTCATTTCATTATGACATCACTTCCTTCTGAATACACCGCTTTTAAAATTAATTACAACACTCAGAAAGAGAAGTGGAGCATGAGCGACTTGATCGCCATGTGTGTTCAGGAGGAAGAAAGAATAAGAACAGAAAAGAAAGATTTTGCCTTTAATGTTGGTGGCTCTCATAAAAGGAAGTTCCAAGGGGACTTCAAATCTAAGAAGAAGCTGCATTTTTCCCCAAACTCCGATAAATCGGGGCCTAGAGTGCACAATGCACCGAAGCCTCATGTTGCTTCATTGCGACATCTAAAGGGGAATGCCATCAAGAACAACGAGGGCATTTTCGAAAAGACGTGCGGGCTTTCTAAAATGGCTTGCCAAAAGGGTAATGATACAATTACTTTCATTGACGAAACTCTTTATCCGATTTCTCCCTTAATGCTTGGTGGATTGACTCGGTGCAACTGCACGTTACCAATTCTTCTGAGGATTCCTTACCGCGAGAACACTAAGAAAGGGGGAGCGAAGTCTTAGAGTCGCGGATGGAAAGGAAGCCGAAGTGAAATCAGTCGGATCTGTTTCATTAACCTTAGACAACGGCTTCCTGCTTCGTCTGAATAATGTAGTTTATGTTCCTTCCATCAGAAGGAATTTAATTTCAGTTTCTTTATTAGACGATGAAGGTTTTAAATGTATTTTTGGAGACAATAAATGCATTATTAAGTTCAATAATAAAGATGTTGGTCTTGCTTTTAGACAAGACAAACTTTATATGCTTTCCTTAATGAATCTTACGTATTGAATGTGAATGATGCTAAACGCAAAATTAATGATGAGACTTCTTCGAAACTATGGCACTGTCGTTTGGGCCACATTTCGAGGGGGAGAATGGAACGTCTCATCAAAGAAGACATTCTCCACCCTTTAGATTTCTCGGACTCAGACCACTGCATTGATTGCATTAAAGGAAAATATGTAAAACAAATAAAGAAGGGAGCTACTCGCAGTACAGGACTTGTAGAGTTAATACATACTGATATTTGCGGTCCTTTTCCTGTGACATCAGTGGATGGTTTTGATTCGTTCATTACATTCACTGATGATTTCTCCGTTACTGCTATATTTTTCCCATTAAGGATCGATCCGAATCACTTGATAAATTTAAAATATTTAAGGTCAAGTTGAAAATCAGCATAACCTAAAGATTAAAGTGGTTAGATCGGATCGAGGGGGAGAATATTATGGAAGACATGCCCCTTACGGGCAAATTCCTGGCCCTTTTGCTAAGTTCCTTCAGGAAAATGGCATTGTTGCCCAGTATTCTATGCCGGGCGAACCTCAGCAGAATGGCGTAGCTGAAAGACGCAACCGTACACTTATGGACATGGTACGGAGCATGCTTAGCCATTCTAGTTTACCTGTTGGTTTGTGGATGGAAGCACTAAAAACAGCCGCATATATTCTTAATCGGGTTCCCAAGAATCGATACCTAAAACACCTTATGAATTATGGACCGGAGAAAACCGAGTATGAAATATTTACGAGTGTGGGGTTGTCGTGCTGAAGCTAAGTTATTTAATCCACAGATTAAGAAATTAGACCCTAAGACAATAAGTTGTCATTTTATTGGATACCCTGAAAGATCCAAAGGGTATCGATTTTATTGTCCTGATAGGATGACTAAGTTTGCAGAAACAAGACACGCTGTGTTCTTAGAAAATAACGAGGACCTAGAGCCCAGGAAGATAGATCTTGAGGAAAAGCGGGTTTATGTTCCCGCACCGCTCATTCCAACGCTTATTCCAGAGATCTTTATTCCTGTGCCTCATGAGGTCGCACCTCCGATGAAAATCTTTGTTGTTGCAACCGATCGTTGAGGTATCCGAAATTCCTAATGTTACAACTAATGAAGAACCTCAACAACCTCCTGAAATAATTAATGAACCTCTTAGAAGATCACAGCGGGAGAGAAGATCTGCCATTTCTAATGATTATGTTGTTTATATGAATGAGGATATTAATGATATAGGAAAGGTAGATGATCCCACCTCTTATAAAGAGGCGATAATGAGTGAATATTCTTCTAATTGGCTTGAAGCCATGGAGGATGAACTAAAGTCTATGAGCACTAATGATGTATGGGACTTAGTAGAAATTCCTGACGGAGTCAAAACAAGAGGTCGTAAATGGGTCTACAAAACAAAACATGACTCTAAGGAAATATCGAAGGTTCAAAGCAAGGCTTGTAGCAAAAGGCTTCTCACAAAGAGAGGATCGATTATAATGACACTTTTTCTCCTGTCTCAACTAAAGATTCTTTCAGAATTGTTATGGCACTTGTAGCTCATTATGATTTAGAGCTGCATCAGATGGATGTTAAGACGGCATTTCTTAATGGTGACTTGCAAGAAAATGTTTACATGGCTCAACCAGAAGGTTTTGTCGTGGAAGGCAAGGAGCATATGGGATGCCGACTTAAGAAATCCATTTATGGCTTAAAACAAGCATCGAGGCAGTGGTACCTCAAATTTGATAAGATCATAAGAAGTTTCGACTTCAAAGAAAATGAAGTTGATAACTGTATATATGTTAAGTTCAAGGGGAGTAAATTCACCATTTTAGTACTTTACGTGGATGATATCTTATTGGCTAGCAGCGATAAGGACATGTTGTTTGATACCAAAAGATTTCTTTCATCCAATTTTGATATGAAGGATCTCGGTGATGCCTCTTATGTTCTTGGCATTGAAATTCACCGAGATAGGTCCAAAGGTATATTGGGTTTATCCCAAAAGGCATACATTGACGAGTCTTCAAGAAATACAATATGCATAAGTGCTCGCTCGCTTTGCTCCTATTGTTAAGGGCGATAAGTTTGGGACATTTCAATGTCCAAGGAACCAATATGAAGCTGATCAGATGAAGTCGGTTCCTTATGCTTCTGCTGTCGGAAGCATTATGTATGCTCAAGTATGTACTCGCCCAGATTTAGCTTTTGTAACCGGGATGCTTGGCAGATATCAGTCAAATCCAGGACCGGACCACTGGAAAGCCGTTAAGAAAGTTTTGCGTTATATGCAAGGCACTAAGCATTTCATGCTCACATATAAGTCTTCTGATAGCCTTGATGTTATTGGTTATTCAGATTCAGATTTTGCGGGATGTGTTGATACTAAGAAATCCACGTCAGGTTATATCTTCACACTCGCAGGAGGAGCTATCTCGTGGAAAAGCTCCAAACAAACCCTTACGGCATCTTCGACGATGCAAGCCGAGTTTGTGGCATGTTATGAGGCTACCGGCAGTTGTATGGCTTAAGAATTTTATCCCGGGACTTAGAGTGGTAGACAGCATCTCTAAACCACTCACTTTATATTGCGATAATGAACCCGCAGTATTTTATGCAAATAACAACAAGTCAAGTGGTGCTGCCAAACACATTGACATTAAGTATCATGTTGTGAAAGATAGAATCCGAGGATCAAACCATAAGTATCAAGCATATTAGTACTAAGTTAATGCTTGCGGATCCGCTACGAAAGGCTTACCACCCAAGATTTTTCGTGATCATGTTGCCGGCATGGGTTTCTTGGAAAGCCTCGATTACGGATAAAAGGACCTAAAATGACCAACTCCCATTAAGTATAATGAATAACCATTCTAAGATATAAATAGTACACTATAGGTACTGAGGTTGTATGGTACTTTATTGACTATGCAACACATTACTTTGGTGTGCTGTTTTATCAAAGGATGGGTTTATGATGTTAGCCTTACGATCAAAGGGGAGAATGTTGGGTTGATCTCAGGCTAACGCACGAGATTTTTCGAGAGACTAAGTCTCCAATTGGCATACGATCGGGGCACAACCAACTCTATTTGGTTTTGGTCCCGGTTGCCCACGCCACATAAAAGCGGGTTCTCGGCGGGGTGTTGCACACGAGTTGTTCTAGCCCCTTCGAACCCGAATACTACCGATCTCTCACGGCGCTGCGGTGAACGAAGACCTCGACCTCCGGCGACTGCGACCGTCGGCCACCTCGACCTCCGGCCATCTCCACCACCGCCGGTCTCCGCTTCTTCTCCGCCGCCGGTCGACCACGACTCCGTCATCTTCACCGACACCGACCGAACACCACACCACCTTCATGGCTTCATCTTCTTCTTCGGGTATGTTTACTAATACTTCCGTTTTATTATGACTTCTAGGTGTTCATGTATGATCTAGGCTTAAGACCTTTGGGACTCAATTAGACTTAGTCTTATTAACAGATGCAAGTCAAGTTGTAACTGAAGCAATTGGCAGTATTCGGACTGTAGCATCTTTCTGTGCAGAGAAGAGAGTAATTACAGTGTACAGCCAAAAATGCCAAGCTTCAATGAAACAGGGAATTAGAAGTGGAATGATGGGCGGCCTCGGTTTCAGTTTCTCATTCTTAATGGTGTATCTCACATATGCTCTTTGTTTCTATGTTGGTGCACAGTTTGTACATGAAGGAAAATCCACCTTTAAAGACGTCTTCAGAGTAAGAGATATAAATTTGACATCATTTATGTGAGGTCTGTTTTATTTAATGACTTAATACATTAATCTGGTACTTTGCAGGTTTACTTTGCTTTGGTTTTCACAGCTTTTGGAATTTCGCAAACAAGTGCGATGGCATCAGATTCAGCAAAAGCTCAGGAATCCACGGCTTCCATACTAGCTATCATAGACAGGAAGTCCAAAATTGACTCAACTAGTGATGAAGGCATAAAGCTAGAAAAAGTTGATGGCAAAATAAATTTCAACCATGTGAGCTTCAAGTACCCATCCCGCCCAGATGTCCAAGTATTCAGTGACTTTACCTTGGGCATTCCCTCCGGAAAGGTACAATTAACTTGATACTAGTCAAGATTTTTTCCTTGCAATAAATATGAATAGTTATTGACTGCAAAACGGGAAAAAAATCTTATTCTACCTAGGTTACTGCCTGGTATTGAGATTAGACCACACCATTGCCAACATTGATGTATTATCATGCGACAAGTTTCACAAGAGGATCGCAGCAACGTTGAGCTGCTTTATTTCATCATCAAATACAGGAGGAATATCCAGTGCTCCCTACAAATACAGTGTCCATATGCTCCAAATGTTGAGTGTCCACTCAATCATAACATAAGTTTCACAAAAAATCCAGACAGGTGATACGATAACAAAATTCATCTAGGATTCTACAAAATTTCAAGTTTAAACACCATGTACAGAAGGAGAACCAAAACAGACAATATGAGCTGAAGTTACTATGCACTAAGATGTGTCTGTCAGTTCTTTTGTCCCTACTGGATGTTACTATGCACTAAGATGTGTCTGTCAGTTCTTTTGTCCCTACTGGATGTTAGATTGCCCCAAACCCCCAACCCTACCTATTATGATTTACATTTCATTCAACATGAGTAGAATGGGGACACTTGGATATTTCCTGCCAATGAAAATTGCCATGAACAAGAATGGAATTTCTTTGTGTTCATATTTTCCTCTACAATTGCACTGACAGGTTTAAAACCAACTGTTATATGCAGACTGTTGCACTTGTTGGAGAGAGTGGCAGTGGAAAGTCCACAGTAATTGCTTTGCTGGAGCGATTCTACGACCCAGATTCTGGCACAATCTCACTAGACGGAATAGAACTCAAACACTTAAAATTGAGTTGGTTAAGAGACCAAATGGGACTGGTAAGCCAAGAACCAGTACTTTTCAATGACACAATTCGTGCCAACATAGCGTATGGAAAGCAAGGAGAAGTAACTGAAGAAGAGATTATTACCGCCGCCAAGGCAGCCAACGCTCATGAGTTCGTATCAAGCTTGCCTCAGGGATACAACACTACCGTTGGCGAGAGAGGAACGCAATTATCTGGTGGGCAAAAACAACGGGTAGCTATTGCAAGAGCCATCTTGAAGGACCCTAGAATTCTTCTGCTCGACGAGGCAACAAGTGCCCTGGATGCTGAATCAGAGCGCATTGTTCAGGATGCATTGGACCAAGTGACGCTCAGCAGGACCACCATTGTCGTAGCACACCGTCTGTCCACAATCAAAGGGGCACATATGATCGCAGTCATCAAAGATGGCTCAATTGCTGAGAAGGGAAAGCATGAATCCCTCATGGGCATCGAGGGTGGAGCTTATGCGTCGCTGGTAGAACTACACTCGAAGGCGGCATAAGGAGATATGTACATATTTATTATTTGTCTCTTTCCATTTTGTTTTTGCAACTACATGATGAGAAATGCTTGTGGTGTTTCGAAGTATTAGTCGTGTAATGTAAGCAAATGTTAAGACTAATTGCGTATACTTCTGGGGTCTGGTTATGCCCAAGACATCGAAGGTAATATTGCCTCAGTATGTGTTCCGGTTGTTCTGGGGTACTAGAGATCCATGCATTAACAGTGCAAAAAACACATCCCTCTAGTCATTCAACAAAATCTAATGCGATAACAAAGGAAGTGATGAACAGCAACATCTCCCGTCTCTACAATTCCACTAGCCAAAAATTCACACAATACATGGCCGAGAACCTCACAACAAATTTGACAAAAATTCAAACAATACATCGCCGAAAACCTCACAACAAATTTGCACACAGCGATGAGCTATCACATCCATATTTTCAGGAAAGAATAAATTTGGATCAAGCGCAGCTACCAAATTGCGATTTTGCGCGGATTAAAGATGTGGCATGTTAGGATGTTCGATCAAGCTGTGGGTAATGGGTTCGGTAGTTGAGCATGGCCCTCTAGTTGTGCATGTCAGACGTTCAACGTGTGCTCGTTCACGTGGGAACGGTTGCTTCTTTTCCAGTTTCAGTTAGTAGCCGTATGTCATGGCTAGTCGTGAGATGGCACGGATCGTGCAGTCGTGGCATGCACTTAGGAGGGGCCATGTTGGCCATGATTTGTACTCGTTGATGTTTAAATAGAGCTCTCGGAAAAGCTGCGGTAGTTAAGCAGCACAAATCATTGTCGATCATCTGGAAGACATGTCTTCATCGTGGGCTCCGCCAGCAAAGCAGTCGATGACTCCTCCACGACAAGGCCGTTCGCGCTCACCTTCGCCTCCTCCGCGCCGACCGCGGCACTGTGATGACGGTGGACGCATGCCTGTCATCCAGCACTTCGTCAAGGAGGCCTCAGGCTCCGTTGTCCACCCCATGCTCACGCGAACGAACTACAACGACTGGACGCTAGCCATGCAGCCAACCTCCAGGCCCAAGGTCTCTGGGAGGCCATCGAAACTAACGACGCAGACTACCGTGACGACTGGCTCACGCTGTCAGCAATTCTCCGCGCCGTGCTGGCCGAGATGCTGTCGACTCTCGCCGTCAAGCACACGACGAAGGCTGCCTGGGAGGCTGTGAAGACCATGAGTATGGGCATCGACTGCGTGCACGAAGCCAACACCTAGCAACTATGTAAGGAGTTTGGCAGTATCTCCTTCAAAGATGGTGAGTCCATCGACAATTTTCGATGAGGATCTCTGGGCTTGCCAACAATCTCCACCTGCTCGGTGATCCCATCCAGAAGGAAGAGGTGGTCAAGAAACTCCTGCAGTGGTCCCATATTGCTATCTTCAGGTGGCCATTTCCATAGAGACTCCTCGACGTCAACGCCCTCTCGATCGAGAAGGTGACAGGTCAACTTCGAGCGGTAGAACAGCGCTACTCCAACCATGGCACCGACGATAAGGGAACCCGTCTGCTCCTCATGGAGGAGGAGTGGCAAGCACGTGTTCAGGCACGCGATCGGGACGGATCGATGTCCAGCAACTCCTTGGCGCGTCGTGGCAGGCCGCGTGGTGGTTGTGGGCGAGATTCCTCCAGCAATGGGAAAGAGATCCGTTCTCACGATGGCCATGACAACTCCAAGAGGGACGAGTCCAGGTACTGCGAAAAATTGGGGCATTAGGCTCACGATTGCTACAAGAAGAAAAGGTAGGAGGTACATCTGGTGCAGAACACCGACGACGAGCCATCTCTCCTGATGGCCCAAGTAACGGCGGTGGAAGAGGACATCGCCCGGGCACTCGCCAAGCCAGAACACGTCGGCGGGCAGGTCTTCCTCAACGAGGAGTGTGCTAGATCAGTCTTCCCCAATGAAGAGCGTGTGGAGACCTCTTGGTTTCTCGACACCAGAGCGTCGAATCACGTGACGGGATTTGACATATTGTTCTCTGAACTCGATCATGGGATCACAGGCTCAATCAAGTTTGGGGACGGCTCGGTGGTCAAAATCCACGGGCGCGGCACCATGCTATTCGCGGGAAAAGGGAACCGACACCGCGCCCTCACCAACATGTACTTCATCTCGCGTTTTCGGAGCAACATCATCGGTGTTGGCCAGCTCGATGAGGGCAGCTGCAGCGTGCTGATTAAAGATGGCATTCTGCACGTCCGTGACTAACAACACAACCTCATCGCCAAGGTGAAGAGATCACAAAACTGGATGTACAAGATCACCTTGAGTATGGTACAACCGGTCTGCCTGAGCTTGCAGGTCAACGACGAGGCGTAGTGCTGGCATGCTCGCTTTGGGCACCTTAATTTTGATGCACTCCGGAAGATGTCGGCAAATGGACTTCCTCATGTGAACCACGTCGATTAAATCTATGACGGGTGCCTCGTCGGTAAACAACAACACATGCCTTTTCCTCAGGAGACCAACCACCGCGCCAACGACCGCCTCGACTTAGTGCACGACGACCTGTGCGAACCCATCACGCCGGCGACACACAGAGGCAAGCATCATTTCCTCTTGATTGTCGACGATATGAGTCATTACATGTGGCTCATTCTCCTCCGAGGCAAGGACAAGGCCACCGGCGCAATCAAGAAGTTTCAGGTCACAGTCAAGATCGAGACCGGCTGCAAGCTGCGCGCCCTACACACCGACCGTGGGGGAGTTCACCTCTGTGGACTTCACCGAGCACTGCGTCGAGCAAGGAGTACAACTGCAGCTCATGACACCGTACTCACCCCAGCAAAACGGTGTCGTTGAGCGTCGAAGTCAGACATTAATGGCAATAGCTAGGTACATTCTCAAGGATCGGAAGATCCCCGGCGAATTCTAGGGGGAGGCCATAACCACGACTATGTTCGTCCTGAGCCGCTCTCTCACAAGCAGCTGAGCGGGAAGACCCCCTATGAAGCCTGGCATGGTGTGAAGCCAACCGTGCACTTTCTCCTACCTTTGGCTGCGTAGGACATGTGAAAGCCACACGGCCGAACGCCAGCAAGCTGGACGACAGGAGCGCTTCCATGGTGTTCATCGGCTACGACCACCGCACCAAGGCGTACTGGATGTTCGACCCCTCATCCGGCCGAGTGCACATCTCCAAGACATCGTCTTCGATGAGGGGAAAAGCTGGGACTAGGAGCACACCGAACAAGCTAGCGGCCACAACGACTTCACCATGGCCTACTCTGTACCGATGGAAAGACCTGAAGGTGGCTCGCCCGATGCCGGCATCACCAGTTTGACCATGACAACGGGTGAGCACTCTACTGCTCCGACCTCAGGCGTCGGTATGACCATGGGAAAATTTGCATCCCTTTCATCGACTATTCCATCGGACATCGACCTCGATGATGAAGGAGCTCCTCGGAGGTTCCGCATGGTGTAAGACTGCATCGACGATGCCCCTCCATACGAGCTCGATCCTGACGAATTGCACATGCTGACGATGGAGTAACTAGCCTCTGTCACTGAGGCTCAGGCTAACCAAGGATGGTGGATGGCGATGTAGAAAGAGATGAACTCCATCGAGGAGAACCGAACATGGGACCTTTTCGATCTTTTGACCAGAAAGCGCCCAATTGGTCTTAAGTGGGTGTTCAAGCTAAAGAAGGACGCCCGCAGCGACATCGTGAAGCGTAAGGCACGTCTGGTGGCCAAGGGATATGTTCAACGTGTCGACATAGACTTCGACGAGGTATTCGCACCCGTGGCACGCCTTGATTCTGTACGAGCACTCGTGGCGGTGGCTACCCATGAGGGTGGCCGGTACATCACCTCGATGTGAAATCTACCTTTCTCAATGGCGGGCCACGAGCACCAGGCGTTGCGCCTGCGTAAGGCACTCTATGGGCTTCGACAAGCGCCAAGGGCCTAGACTGCCAAGCTCGACAGCACGCTGACCTTCCTCGGCTTCAGGCGAACCTCGTCAGAGAACGTTGTGTACACCCGGGGAACTGATGACTCACGTCTGCTCTTGGGTGTGTACATTGATGACCTGGTGGTGACCAGCACCCGTCTGGAGGTGATCGACTGATTCAAAGCCCAGATGGAAGCCAAGTTCAAGATGAGTGACCTCGAGTCTCTCAGCTATTATCTCGGAATCGAGGTCACGTAGAGTGAGGACGAGATCACTATGTCTCAAGCAAGCTACGTGACCCCAAGCTACTAGAGAAGGCCAGTGTGAGCGGCTGCAGCTTCGTTCATGTGCCAATGGAGCCGCAACTGAAATTGAGCAAGGGAAGCTCAAATCCTCCGGTCGACGGCACGTTCTACCACAGCATCATCAGAGGCCTACACTATCTGGTATATACAAGGCCAGACATCACGTTCGCAGTCGGATACGTAAGTCAGTTCATGGAGTTGCCGAGCACCTCAGCGCCGTGAAGCACTTGATGCACTATGTGGTAGGGACAATCGACTATGAGTCCCAGTATGCTAGAGGAACAATGACGGCCAAGCTCGTCGGATACAGCAACGCCGACATGCCCGGGGATGTCGATGACCGGAAGAGTACCTCTGGCATAATTTTCTCCATTGGGGGGGGCAGTGAGCTGACAATCACAGAAGCAGAGGATCGTTGCTCTATCATCTTACGAGGTCGAGTATGTCGCTGCCTCAACGGTGGCATGCCAAGGGATTTGGCTCGGGGAGTTGCTTGGCAACCTGTTCAATGTGGAAACAACTGTGGCAACTCTGCTCATGGACAACAAGTCTGCAATTCAGCTGTGCAAGAATCCGGTGTACCATGGCTGAAGCAAGCACATTGAGACGCGTTACCATTTCATCAGGGAATGCGTTGAAAATGGCAAGGTCCTCATCGTCTACGTCAAGTCGGATGAGCAATTGGCGGACATGCTGACAAAACCTCTCAGGCAGATAAAGTTTCTTAGTTTGCACAAGAAGATTGGAATCGTCAAGGTGAAGGGCAACTAGATCAAGGGGGAGATTGTTAGGATATTCGATCAAGTTGCCAGTAATGAGTTCAGTAGTTGACCATAGCCATCTGGTCGTGCGCGTCAGACGTTCGACGTATGCTCGTTCACGCGGGAATAGTTGCTTCTTTTTCGGTTTCAGTTAGTAGTCGTGTATCATGACTGGTCGTAGGATGACACCAATCATATAGTCGTGGCGTGCGCTTAGGAGGGGTCATGTTGGCCATGATATATACTCGTTGATGTTTAAATGAAGTCTTCAAAAAAGCTGCGGTAGTTGAGCATCATAAATCCTTGCGGTTCTCTTCAGCGTCGCGTGCGTATTCCCGAGTGTTTGAGAAAGTCAAAAGTCATAAGTTGTAACTGAGACTTCTGACTGTCGATTATCGACTTGCTGCGACGTGGTCGTAAACGACTTTTGTGGTCGTTCGTCTGCATATGTGTCCGCTGTGACTGACTTGCTACCTGCATGTCCGCTGCGACATGGCGTACCATTGGTACAGCGAGGTTGTCTTCCTTTCGTCCTAGACCAACGGACGCCAAGCTAGCCGCGGCGACCGAGTTGGTGCCGGCCGGCAAGTCCGCCATTCCTGGCCTCACGGAGCCAATCGCCTCGCCGCCTCCAGGCGGCGGAGACAGATTCGCCGCCGCCGTTCCATTGAAACTGCGAGAGCGAGGTTTTCGCCCTTCCACCGTTCGCTTGCTTAAATCAACGGCTTAGATCGCTTGGGCTCATGATCTTATTGCTACTTTGTATGGTGGGGGAGGAAGCTATGCAAGTCCATTTCGGCCCAGTCTAGCAAGTAGTGAGCAGACCCGATCTCGGTGTAGCCCATTAGCCCAAACCAGCAGGGAGATTGTCGACGAGTTCGCCGGCGATGGCGGCTCGGTCGACGGCGGCGGCGGGGCCGTGAGGAAGAACTCGCCAGCCCAAAGGTAATGCCCTGTCCTAAAATTCGCTTGCATTTTGCCCTTCAGATCGGGCACATTCAGTAGGAGCGATTAGCAGCTGAGCCCATGTCGCCCCTTTCCCATAAAGCTGTTGCTGTTCGTAGTCATTTGATATTCTTTTGGAGCATTCGAGGGACGGCGGTTGCTCATCGCCGCGCGTGAAATTGTTGACGCGGAACTACAGTTTCGGTGTGCTAGCGGCTTAGAGTTTGAGATTTGGTCTATGCGTTTCTTATGATTATTGATGCAGATTAGTATTTGAAGTAAAAAAAGAAAGTGCAATGCTGTTCTTCACAGGCTCAATCTTGTGTTCATCTAAAAAGGGGCTCAATTTTGTGGTGTAATCAGTTAGTGCGTACACACAGTAGAACAACTCTCATTACCTACCAAGTACCAAGATCAGAAATCAGAATCATACGTCTTCCATGCAACAAACTGCAAAATGTTTCACCTCTAATCTTGCATTCACTTCTGAAATCAGATACAATTGGACACTATGGCCAAATAGCAGTTGTAGAAACAAAGAAGTGTCAAAATATACATAATTCTACTCGGAATTTGCGCGGAGTTCTACTAGTGAAGCATAGACTCCATCCTTGATGCGCATCAGGGACTCATGCCTTCCCTTCTCTGCAATTTTGCCTTCCTTGAGGACTGCAATCATATCAGCCCCTTTGATTGTGGAGAGGCGGTGCGCCACGACAATTGTGGTTCTGCTAACCATGACTCGATCCAATGCATCTTGAACGATGCGCTCCGATTCCGCATCCAGGGCACTGGTTGCCTCATCAAGTAATAGTATCTTAGGGTCCTTTATAATGGCCCTTGCGATAGCTACCCGCTGTTTCTGCCCACCAGATAGTTGCACTCCTTTCTCGCCGACCACAGTGTTGTATCCTTGTGGCAAGCTTGATATGAACTCATGAGCATTTGCTACCTTGGCCACAGCCATGACCTCTTCCTCTGTTACCTCTGCGTTTTTCCCGTAAGTTATGTTGGCACGGATTGTGTCGTTGAAAAGCACTGGCTCCTGGCCTACCAGCCCCATCTGATCCCTTAACCAGCTAACTTTTAAGCTCTTAATTTCAACTCCATCTAGTGCGATTCTACCAGAATCAGGATCGTAGAAACGCTCCAGTAAAGCAATTATTGTGGACTTGCCACTGCCGCTCTCTCCAACAAGTGCTATGGTCTGTGGAAAAGGAAGGAAAAGTTTGCATCACAACTGTTCAACTGCTTGGGAATGATCCTATGTGAAATAAAGCAGCCAGAGGTTGCATATATGATATCCCTGGAACTAGATAGGTCACATCCATTTTTGAGTATGCATTCTTGGTTTATGTCAACAGGTTGCAATTCAAGTTAATTGTCCCCATGGAAATTTTTTGGGTGCAACATTGTTGCAAGAAAATAATAAAAAAAGCGATAGATAGTCACAAGTTTAATGGTACCTTTCTGGAAGGAATATGCAAGGTAAAGTCACTGAATATTTGGACATCAGGGCGTAATGGGTACTTGAAACTGACATTACTGAAATCAATGTTGCCGGTGACGTTTTCTAATGTCATGCCCTCATCACTACTGGAGTCAATTTTGGACTTCCGATCTAGAATACTGAAAATGGAAATAGCAGACTCCCTTGCCTTTGTTGCATCAGAGGCCAATGCACTTGCCTGTGAAACCCCAACGGCTGCCAAAACTAAAGCAAAGAAAACCTGAAAAACATCCAATCAATTTGTAAATTATTGATAAAAAATAATAATTATACACAAATGATAACTTGAAGTGATTTAGTAGTGCTTACTTTAAAAACATCTGAGAAAGTAGTCTTTCCCTGGCGTACAAACTGTGCACCAACATAGAAACAAAGACCATATGTGAGATACAACATCAAGAATGACAAACCAAAACCAAGTCCTCCAACAATTCCACTTCGGATTCCCTGTTTTGTTAAAGCTTCACATTTCTTGTTGTATGTTGTGACCACTCTTTTCTCCGCACAGAAAGATGCTACAGTTCTGATACTACCAACAGCATCAGTTGCAACTTGACTTGCATCTTCATACATCTCCTGCATAGTAAGATGACATTATCATGATGAGCGATTCAAGGATCATTAGGATAGCCCATTCTCAACAAAACAGGAAATAATTTTTATGGTTATTATGTGTCACCTTAGCTTCTTCACTAAATCCCTTCAAGAACTTCACTTGAGCATAA
Organism: Bonia amplexicaulis; assembly: GCA_036346245.1. Lineage (NCBI taxonomy): Eukaryota > Viridiplantae > Streptophyta > Magnoliopsida > Poales > Poaceae > Bonia > Bonia amplexicaulis. The sequence continues at coordinate 18,136,980 of CM070737.1, read as the reverse complement.
CCTTGTGCACCCACTAAAGGTATCACACATGTAATGATCAGTGCAAGCCTCCAGTCAGCCGCAAAAGCTATGACAAAGCCAGTGATTAGTGTAGCTACAGACTGCACTATAAGGGCCAGGTTATCTCCTACTAAGCGCCGGACATTTAACGCATCAACTGAGAGCCTTGTGCCAAGTGCCCCACTGTAAGTGATAAAGCAGACTCTTAGTATTGGTGTAAATCTAAATATGTTTAGGAAAGATATGATAATTAAATCATTTGAGTATCATACCTGGAATTTGAGGGATTGTCAAACCAAGCAACTTCTTGACGAACAATACCTTGAAATGACAGAGTACGTACACGCTCTATAAGCTTGCCGCCAGCAATTCCAAACAAAAAATATTCTGCTGGGATTGCAATCAAAGAAGCAATCCCCAGAACAACAGATATCAATGCCCAAAAGCTAGTGTCTTTTCGCAGCTTATCTGGTGGTTCGTAGAATGACTTTATAACACCAGACATTAATACACCAAACAATGGGAAGATGACTCCATGCACTGATGCTGCTATAGAGCCTAGCAGAAGAAATGGCACCTCCGGCTTGTTAAGTTTAAAAAGTCGTCCAATTTGTGCTTTCTTAAGGGCCTCGCCATCGGGGAGCTCATCCTTTTTCTGTCCACCTGTGATTCTATCCTCATGCAACTCAACAGATAATCCTAAGGGGTTCTTGAAGGAGAATCTATTACTATTGCCAAAAGAATCTTTAGTTATTGACCGTCTAAGTGACAAACTACTGCTTTTTGATCTGGAATCTGGCACTCCAGAATCTGGTATTTTACGCCTTTCGTCATGACGAGTTTCTTGTAGCCTAATAAGTTGGGAGTAAGCCCCATTGGGATCCTTCACCAATGCATCATGAGAACCTGTGTATATAGGATATGTTTGTGGGACATTTGAATCATCACATAGAAAATTTTTCAGAATGAAAAAATAAGGTATATTCAAGAGAATCTGACCTTGTTCGACTATTTTCCCTTGACGAACAACTGTTATGCAGTCAACATTCCTTACAGTGCTCAAACGATGAGCGACGACAAGCGTGGTTCTTTCTACCATTATTCTATTCAGTGCGTCCTGAACTATCCGCTCGGATTCAACATCCAGTGCACTTGTTGCTTCGTCAAGCAGAATAATTTTTGGATCTTTAAGGATGGCTCTTGCAATTGCAATTCTTTGTTTTTGTCCTCCGGAAAGCTGAGCACCTCGCTGGCCAACCAATGTATCATAGCCCTGGTATGACATTAAAACATTGTTAACTGATTATTGCAATAACATACACTTAAACTTGAAGAAGTTTTGGAAGCATTCAATTTTCCTTTACATACATTCGGTAACTTGTCGATGAAGTTTGCTGCATTTGCAAGCTCGGCTGCTCTCTTGATCTCTTCAAGTGTCGCATCTTCTTTACCATATATTATGTTATCTTTAATGGAGGTCATAAAGAGCAGCGGTTCTTGGCTAACAAGACCGATCTTCCCTCTTATCCAATCAAGCTTCAGATTCTTGATGTTAATTCCATCTATCAAAACTTCACCAGCCTGTGGATCATAGAATCTTTCTATTAGGCTGATAACAGTTGACTTGCCACTTCCACTCTCTCCAACTATGGCCATTGTTGTTCCACTGGCTACTTGTAATGACAATCCATCTAAAATCAACTGCTCAGGTCTTGCAGGGTAGCGAAAGTACACATCTTTTAGCTCAACATCACCCTTGATATCTTCTAAAACTGTGCCACTGGTATCATCTGAATCTATCTCCGGTTTCCTGTTGATCGTTTCAAACAATCTGTATGCTGAAGATTGACCTTCCGCAATTGCAGAAACGGAGGGTGTTGCATTACCTATAGAACTGCGACAAATAATTGAAAGTGCTATGTTCAGGACATTATCATAGTACATTCAATTTTCAAATTATTATCTATTGATTTTTCGATATGAAGTATGGTTTTCAGTAACTGCCAGTTGAAGTCATGCATATATGTGTGCTTTGTTGAGACATAGTGATAACATGAAGACAGAGCAATTTAAATAAAATAAATATCATGCTGTGGAGGGCTTACAGGCTATTTATCAGGTGAATTATACTCATGTATGAGAAGTAAATTAACTAGTAATTTGATTCAAGGTAATGTATTCTAGGTCAAACATCAATTTAATTCAAACTCATATACATGGCATGTAGATACAGCAGTATAACCCAATCTTATGCATATGACATGTAACGTACTTGTATACTTCCATGTCATGGTGTCAATGTCCAAAAGTCTACATTTTTCTCTGCTTTTCCATTTAGTGCAGAACATCAGATGCATTTATATATTACAAGAAATACTAATTTTGATCTCACGCATTGACAGCTAACATTATCTATTACTAAACAATAATTAAGAAAACAAACATTTACTCGTTAAAGATAATTTCTGAAAAGCCCCTTGAAAGGAACATCAAACTGTGATATAGACTTCCTTATAGAAGTTACATGCTTAAGGAAAACAGTTGTCTAGATTTTAAAATGATATGTAAATTTTTATATTTCCTCCCGTCCAAATAGTTCTTAAATAACTCAAGGGTCGCTACAGCAAACACCACTTGTTGTTAATTATCAATAGTAGTGTTTCCCATGTTAGGATATCAGAAACTCACGTTGCACCGGTCAACACAGCAAACAAAACAGTGATGATCTTCCCTCCAGTATAACCTTTGTCAATGATTAGCTTTCCACCATACCAGAAGGCTAGGCCATAGCTGCTAAATAAGATGCAAAAGACAGAGCCCATGCCGAAACCATTGATAAGGCCTTCCTCAATAGCAGTCCTGTATGCCTTTTTTATGAAATTGCTGTACATTGCCACAGCTTTCTTCTCACCGTTGAAGGACACAACCTGTTAATGTGAGATATTTTGCTAACTTATTGTCAGCAATTCACCAAACAACTGATATTGCTTGGAATAATTGATATAGTTTGAACTTACTGTTCGTATAGATCCAATGGTCTGTTCCACAGTGTCCCCAGCATCACTATATGATGTCTGTCTCTTGCTAGAAACCTTGGTTAGCAGGTGCGCAGAAACTGCGCCAGAAATAGCAACTAGTGGTAGTGATGTTAACATGACAAGAGTCAGGAGCCAGCCTTTTGTGAATGCTATGATAAAACCACCAATGAAGGCTGATGAGAGTTGTAGAAGCTTCCCTGCCTGTAAATGGTAAGTTCAAGAATGCATGATTATCAGCACCAGCAGCACAAGGTGGGCCTTGCTGCCTAGAATTTATGAAATGCACTTAGCTATGACAAAAACATATGTCCGTAATATATTTTCTAAAAATGAAAATACTGATGCTTGCCATTAACTTGTGTCTCTACAGATCTGTGCACACTTGTGTCTGCAATGTGATGAAAATATTGTCCTTTATTTAGTACCCAAGGAAGGTATTACCTTCTCACCAAGAGCATCTTGAATTAGGACGGTATCGCTAGACATTCTAGAAATTGCTTCACCGGTTGTCATCTCTGTGTCGAAGAATGTAATATCTTGCCTCAGAATTGATTTCAGGTATAAAGAACGGATGCGGGCTGACTGCCTTTCTCCTGCCATCGTCCAGCATGACACCTCTGGGACAAGTGAAGGTGAGTCTTTTTACTGGTAGACTAGTAGTTGTGCCGTAAGCTTGTAACTCAACTAAACAAATCAGATTATTGAAAATTCTGGTAAACTATGGTTGGGAGATGCAACTGGTACTTCCCATTAGGATGAATGCATGATAATGTTTATTATGCTAGTGTGTATCATAGTTGAGATCTGTGCCACTCAGGAGTGTCCAAGTGTAGTAAGTAGTAGCAACTGACAAGCAGGATGTTAATAATGAGTGCTCTGTTCCTCAAAAAATAAAGAATGCTCTGTTCCGATCATTGTACATTCATGCGAGAACAAATTTGCTTGTCATAGTTCCATGCTATTCTATTCTGAAGATCTTCAAATAGAAGTATTAGGTTATGCTTTGGCATCTAACGAATAAAAGGTGAAATGAACATTGAGAGAACCGTTTTGAGTGTCCTAAAACACAATGATATATATGGTTTTTATTTTTTATTTTACTTTTTTGCGACGATATATGACAGCTTCGGGATCTCAAGTAGTTTTGAGTAAAAGGTAAAATGGACATTGAGAAAACTGTTTCGAGTAGTTTAGTTCTTTGTGGCATGTCATATATTGCACATGACCAATTTTCCCTGCATATTTCTCTCTGTCATCGCTTGACATTGATAGTTTCGATCGACCAGGAAAGAGAGTGAATTAGTGAAGCCACACTTACGGAGAAAGGAGGCCACCGATGTTCCAATGCCCAAATATATGAAGTTCAGAACAACCTGGAGATCGAAAGAAAGAGGCACAATTCTGGCTTTTGTGAGCTACGACTGACGAGTCGCTATCAATTAAATCGGCCGCGCGCCGGTTTATTACGATCGGTACACTGACCTTGGTCACGCTGCGGAGGACGCTTTGGCTGGTGTTCTCGCCGAAGGAGTCGATGACGCTGCCGAAGAGGACCGACATGAGGGGCTCCGACACGCCGTTGGCCACCGCCCCTACCGTGCCGACCACCATCAGCAGCACGTCGACGCGGTCGGCGTACCTGAACATGCCGAACAACGGCACCTTCTTGACCTCCTCCTCCTCCTTCTCCTTCCCATCTTCTGTTCTGCCTGTTTCGTCCATTTCTGGCGCTAGCTCTAGCTTCTTCGCCGACGTGCTCGATCGAATGTTGAGCTGTATGTGATGTGCAGTTTCAGTCCCAGGCGTAGTGGAGGCACTATATATACGCATTTTGGCGCAAGCGTGCATTTTTTTTTGACTATTTGCCCGCCGTTGTTGGTGCCTGGAAGCGACCGGGAAGGATAGCGATGGAAAAGGCATGGGCTATGCGCGCGGCTCATGTTAGTAAGCACATGTGATTATGCGAAGCTCCAAAATTACTTACGGCAAGTGTACAACAAGTACTTGGGAGTCGTGTTCCTCTCTTCTGCTGGTGGTTTCAGCTAGCGTGATCAGCTGAATTCCGGGCTTGTTCCTTTTATCTTGGTTTTTTGGCTTTTGAACACGGTTTATAATTTTTTGGACTGTTCGTAAAAGAGAGTACGAAGTAACAGAAATTTACATGTGTTTTGACCGATATAAACGAAGTCCGCAAACCCTATCTTGAAAAGACACTTTTTTAAAAGTTAGTTACTATAGCAAAATCGAAAAAAATAGCTTTTAGAAGCTGAAAAGAAGAGAGACCCGCCTCTCCCTGATATGCGCGGGCTCTCTACTGTGCACAAACAATACTTAGTTGATGCAATAATATTCGGTGGATTACTCCAAAAAGGAGAGAAACTCGTGGGACCGCGCGTTCTTCTTTCGCATCAGTGGAGCCTCGACTGGCCGGTGCCGGTGCCTGTGCCAGTCAACCAAGGCAAGAGCGCCGGGGCAGGTAGGGGACGGAGCGTGTCCACGACAGCATGCAGACGCCATGCACGGTTAGAAAACGCACACAGGTCGTGGCGTCCTGTTCTGTGGTTGGGTCTTTTACTGTGCCTTCGGCTCCAAGCAGATGGATGGTAATAGTACGGACTACTTGTCAATCTCTGACTAGTATAGAGGGGAAACAAAAGGTGGTTTGACTCGTCGATAGAGCTGGCCCGGCTGGACACCAGGGGCAGGCGTTCCTTGGGTGCCAAGCATGTGTTCGGGAGCCGCCCACGACGACCACGAGAATATTATTGTTCGTCGTTGACTTGGGTCGGCTTGTCTTAATTTGTTTGTTCCAGCGGCTCAGCACAGCTGCTTGTTCCACAAGCGACCTGGACTTGCTCGACCTAACGTATCGCGGCTTAGTATGGGAATTAGTTAAGCCCGGTTAGAACAAGTTGGGCCAGGCCTAACTATCGTTGCATTGGAGAAGGCCTGACGCGATGCCGCCTCCAGTGGATGAACTACCTCAGGCCAGTACTGGTTATTTATTACTTTTCTATGTTTTGACCTGCTCGGTAAATGAAATATTCCAAGGATTATATGTTTAATTTGTTTCCATTAAGCTACTTAGTTAATTTGTTTATGTACTTTTCAGAAAAGCTACTCGGTTATTTCAGATATCTTTCCTGGAAGCAATAATATCCATTGGCATATCTTTGCCTACAACGTCAGGCATATATTCTATGTAGTATTTTATTTCCTGCAAGAACTGATAAATATACTGGGTACCATCTTGTATTTGTCTACAGTAGTGTCGATGAAACAGCAATGTGTATGTGAATGCAAAAAATCGTTGATCACTGAACCAATCATCAAGAGCTCCGAAGACAATCCCTAGTAGAGTATCGTAACACTCTGCAAATGCTGCAAGTTAATCCAGTTACTACTTGTTTACATCTCTCTCTTGAGACCAGTATTATCTATCAGCATGTGCGTGAATTGTGTATTATTATTGAATGAGTATTGCTTGGTCCTTTGCTCACGAGGTTCTTGATCGAGGCCTAACATGGCAAGCAGAGCCTGAATATAGAGCCATGTACACATACCGTCAGCACGACGGCTCCGTTGCACACTCCAGTGTTTTTCCAAATTAATATATGGTGGGTTAATCAGACTTCCATCTCGAGTGTTTTCCCAGTGAAAGATGCTAGTAGGTAACTAAATTACCAGCTACATGCATGCTCAGGAGAAATGCTTTACACATACATACTTCCCTAATGTACTTAATTAGTACTTGTATTATGCTTCACTTCCCTTGTGTCAGTTGCTCTACTAGCCTACATGAAGAAGCTATACACTTACATCATCTACTTTCTACAGAACCATGTGGTGCCGATCACGAGCCCCTTGTCGACGTACGGCGCCGCAGCTGCCCAGTGCCAGCGCAGCGTCTCCCTGCAGGTTACTGGAGCTGGATGTGGACTCACCGCTGCCGAGGCTGGCAACGGAGGTAGACGACGACATAGTGAAGTTATTCGGCGTAACGTTGTAGCCCGGTGGTGGTTCCGCCACTGGAGGTGGGGGGCTCCAGCCACCAGAGGGTAGGCTACAGAGCCTAGTGAAGCCCCCCGATGGCTCCACCCCTGATTTGCGCACGAACTGCATGCATGCATGTGTTCGGCTGTGTAGTGGTCGCTAATCGCTAGGAGGCTAGCTACCGGGGGCGCACGGACAACGAGATCAAGAACTACTAGAACTCGCACCTCAGCAAGAAGCTCACCGCACAGGGCATCAACCCGTGGACACACATGCCGCTGGCGGCGGCTGATCGATACCACGCCGCCGCTGCTGACAAGACGGCAGCGCTAGTAGAGCCGCCGCCCAGTGCAACCAACCTCGTCTGCTGCTGGACAGAGAAGGCACCCATGACTTTGCAGCCAGTAGGAGATCCAGAAATGTAGCAAGGGTGAGGCTAACCTATATTGGTACCGTCTATAATGAAAATTGGTCAAACATTATAGCAATCTATATAGACAAAGTAGCATATATAAATCATAAGTTGGAATGGCATGATATGAATAGTAAATTCAAAAATACAAATCATACCGCTAAGTTCTACCAATAGGTAATTTATTCCGACGTGACTTTATACTTTGAAAATGCTACAAAATGCTATCATCTCTAATAGTTGCAAACATATCTCGCTCAATACAGCATACCATGTTATCATTCATCCATTCATCGTTCATTTTATTTCTCAACTTGGTCTTAATAATATTCATAGCGGAGAAGGCTCGTTTAATTATTGTTGTTGCCACAAACAAAATCAAGGTAAGTTCAATGAAGCAATACATCAATGGGTAACATGTGTGTCTATCACTTTGAACCATCTTCATAACAAGATCTCCAAGGTCATTACAAGTTGAGAAATCTTTATCATTTCTCATAACAACAATGAATATATCAAGTTGGCCCTTTAGGACCACACAATCATATTCAGAGTAGTCAGGAACATAAATCTTAGCAAGTTGGATTAGTTTGTCTACATCAAAGTTGGTAAAAAAAATCAGGCATCATTTGGTGGGCCTTAAGCAAGAGAGGGGCGAGGAGAAGTGGTCAGGACTCAGGAGTTTAGACATACGCGTGGACTTGCGGGCCCGCTTCGGAGTTGGGCCCACGGGTGTTAGGGGAGGGCCCGCATGTCAGTATAGTAGGTTTTTTAATTGTTCGGAAGAGAAAGTACGAAAAGAGATAATAGCATATGATTTTAATAGATATAACTGAAGTCAGTACAGTATCTATTATAATGAATTTATAGACTCCGTTTTAAAAGACACTATTTAAAAGCTAACTACAATAGCAAAAACTAAAAAACACAAAAAGCAAGCCCAAAAAATACACCCTGTATCTTGACATTTATGGCTTAAGGGGAAAGCATTCTATAGGACGAGGACCTACTCACACCTTTTAAGGCCTCTTTTATATTTGTGACATGTGGTGAACATCAATCTTACTTTTTTTTTCACCTCTTATCTGCCATATAGTTTATATGTCTCTAGCACAATAGCAACTTAAATTCATGTATTCCAAACGAAAGAGAATCAAGCTACTTTAATATTTGATTTTGTTATGTGTCATAAATCTAAAAAGAGTCTCAAGAGGTGGGAATTAGGGCCCATCCCATATAATTCTTTTCCAAGGTTATGATGAGGGCATAGAGGTGCGAGAAGGATGGACAAGCCATGCTGCTTCTCGGCGTTTGCTGGTGCCAAGGCCATCAGCTGATCAAATATCTGAAGGCTGTGAGAGAAACTGAGGGTACCTCAGTTAGCTAGGAGCGCGTGGGAAGAGTCTGTCCGTGTTCGAGCTTTCCTCAACGCACGCTCCCGCCCGAATAAAACGGTACACACATACGTGTTAAGTTGGACAACGTGTATCCACGCTTCGAGGGTTGTCTAAGCCTCTAATTAATTTTCTAGCATATATAGAGGATGCGTATGTGTGGTGGTAATGTACGCTTCTGCTGTATACCATTCGAAATAAGTTCTGAAGAATGTGAAGTTCGTTCAGAAAACTGTACAATTTCGGCGAGGCTGGGACGGACGTGTTAATAGAATGACCGGAGCTAGATTCCAGCCACCTATAGAAAACAACAGACGCCCCTCAAAAGAAAGATGAAAGAAGCAGAAGTGATGAAAGAGAAGTAAATAGATAGGGCAAGGAGAGAATAAGCTTCTCTCGTTTAGGGCAAGTCAAAAATAGTAATTGGCAGCCGTCATTAACTCAGCACACCATGCCAGAAAAACTACTTATCAGCTACAAAGTAGCAGTACTGTCTACCTACGAGTCTAAACTTTTGAGTAAACATGAAAAACTTTCATCAAACGAATGAAAGCATGTGATGAACAATCTTTTTTTACATGACGTGATGAACAATCTTCTTATCGTACAAACAACCAAACATCCAATCTTTGAAAAGAACTCTCACTGTACCAATATACTTGTATAAGGAATTAGTTTATTTCCACAAGGAGAGGTACCTCCATAACCGATCAGATCAGGAGATGTTAGAAAGGATTTTACCAGCCAACAAATACATTAGCTACTCTTGGTCTTGGATTCGGAGTGAAGTTTATGGCAACAGAAATGATTGGACAAGCAAACACTGTTCTAAGCCTTGGTAGTTTATTACATTCGACCAAATATGAATAAAGTAGAAAGTAGCATGGATCAGAACAGAGTTCTACCAAACATTCTCACAAACTCAAACTCCTCAAAACCTATAAATCTGAATTAACATATATTAAATTTTTATGAGCACTTCGTTCCTAGCTACAGAAAAGAGACAACCAGAATCGACACAGACTAAAGATGAATTCATGATGATTAGAAACGGTAAATCAGCAGCCAGGAGAAGATACTCTAAAGTCTAGAGCCTCCTCAGAAATGATGAAATAGTAACAGCAAGAAATGGATCTAATTATCTCTAGCACCTCAGACAGACTGTAAGACGAATTCAATGATGATTAGAAATGGTAAATCAGCAGTTTCGAGAAGATAAAAAGCTAGTCATACGCACTCTTAAGTCATAGACCCAAGCTAGTGATACGCACTCTAAAGTCATAGACCCTCTTCAGAAATGACCAAATAGTAACAGCAAGATATGGATATAATTATCTCTAGCACCTCTAAGAATAATTTAAAACATTTACAGATTATCCGCATCACACAACTCCAAGCTAAACCTTACAATATACATTTGCTAAATCTGTGACAGCAAACATACCATATCATAAATCAAAATACAAACTGCCAGGATTTCCCCATTGCCACAAGAAGCACCATGTCTGAAGCATCAAATGTGACGCAGACATAAAGCAGCAATGACCGCATAATCACATAAGGGCATGCCGTTTATAGACCCGAGAAAGACACACCCATTGGTAGCCATCAATCACAAGGAAAACATGGCATTTACTACATATGTTTCTTTAAAAATTAAAGGACAAAACAATTTATCTAAACTATTAACCTACAAGGGCGCAAGACAGAACCACAATAAGCATCATGGGTAAACAACAGGCAGCTTTTAGCTTGCACCAGCCAAAAAGCATACACGACATATAAATTGTTTGGCACTCATCTATCATCAAGTTATAGTTCCGCAAAGCAACTAAAGTGATTCAAAACAGATACTAGAACCATAGCTACAATCCACTAGTACTACCTCCAACAAGAATCAAGCAGCAGAATATGCCTAAAGAGAACAGCAGAATAACATAATACTAATCAGTTGCAACACATGTCTAAAGTTGAGCTCATTTCATCAATCGATTAAAAAGGGACATCTCCAAACCATCAAGCAATCTTTAGTATAAGTAAGCACACTCATCCAGAGATGAAAACCACAAACCATCAATAAGGATTAATAAGTAGATCAGAAACAGAGATAAAGGGCAGAGCCGCAGCAGTAACCATAACGGGAACATAACAACCATACAGCGTTCCTCAGTTGCGCATCATATGAATTGTCTACAAACTACATATTTATGGTCGCCACCAAAAGCACGTAGAATGACAAAGGAAAAAGGCGATGAAACATAACCAGTCTCCAGATCCCTATGTTTCTGTAGGCTATTAAGCAACTAACTCATAGAAGCCACATTACTCTCAGTTCAGTACTCCCAGCATCACCACGAAGAACTCATAAACTCTTCCACAAGCTGTAGCGGCAGAGCAACACTTCCTGCGCATCAGAGCACCACATTACCTCTTGAGGCGGAGGTAGACCAGCACGAAGGCAGCCGTGGCGGCGGCGCCGGCCGCCGCGGCCGCCGCCATCCCCTGCCACGTGACGTCCGCTTCCTTCGGGGCCTCAGCCGCCGGAGCAGCCTCCCTCTCCTCCGCAGTGACGGCGGCGGCAGAGGAAGCCTTCAGGGCCTCGATCTCCTCCTCCAGCTTGAGCTTCACCTGGCGTACCGCCTCCACCTCGGCGGCAAGCAGCTCGGAGTTGCGCTTATCCGCCTCGCGCTCGCCCTTCTCAGCCTTGAGAAGGTCCCGGAGGCGCTCGACCTCCGCGCGGAGCGAGGCCACCTCCCCCTCGGAAGTAGCGACGGCGTGCTCGGCGGTGGCGACGTCGTCCCGGGCCAGGGAGAAGAGCCCCTCGAGGCGGTGGGCCTCCGCGGCGAGGGCCTTGTTCTCTCGGTCGGCAGCAGCGAGCTTCTCCTCCAGGTCGAGCTTGGTGGCGCGGAGGTCCTCGATCTCGGCGCTGGCGGCGACGGCGGCGTAAGACTTGGCGGGGTGGGTGGCAGCGGTGACGGTGACCTCCGCCACGCCGCCGTTGAGCGCGGTCTTCTCGTCGTCGGCGGCGGCGGCGGTGGGGGAGGCGAGGGTTTCGTCGCCGTTCTCCATTGGGAATCGGTGGGTTTTGGAGTGTAGTTTCTGTGCGCGAGGCGGCGGGGGTGGGGGTGGGGGATGAGAAGGAAAAGCTATGGAAAAGTGGACGCTTCTTTCCCCTTCTCTTGGAGTATGGTTTTCTGTGCGTGATGTGGGGGTGGAGGATACGAAGGAGAGCGACATTTGATCATTGGGAAAATTTGTTCAGTAGATCGAAGATCGTGCTTTCGGAATATCACTAAAAATTGAACTCGAAATTACCATTAAAGATTCAACATTCTTGGATTTACCATTCTAGGCAAAATGTGAAGGATAAAGACAAAATGCCCTTACCCTTCGGGCATTCATCTCGCGACGGCGAAGGGTAAGGGCATTTTTGTCCAGAATGGTAAATCCCGAAGAATATTGAATCTTTTGATGGTAATTTCCGGAGTTCGATTTTTTTAGTGGTATTTTCCGAAAGTGGCGATCTTTCAGTGCTACTGAACAAATTTTCCCTTGATCATTTGCCTTTGATAAAATGTTTTGTAATATATTATTTTTATTCGGGCTCTGGACTTATATGTAAATGAGATATCATAGGGTATTTTATCAAATACATATAAAAGATGGGACAAATGATCAAAAATTTCGGAAGAAAAATGCCTTCTCTGTGTGATGCGCGCACTACACGAGCAGGGCCCGATCAAGTTAAGTGAGGTTTAAGTTTGGAATTGGACTCAAGCTCGACTTGATCAGGCTTAGGGCAACTCGAGCTTAGGCTCAATCAACCTTGATAACAACATAACATAGCAGCGATATCAAAAAAAGAAAGAAATTAGAGAAAACCAATAGAACCTGAAAGATAGAGATAGCAGCGAGTGCAAGAACCAAGGTTGGAGAGGGTGTCGGGGTAGGGACGAAGGAGATGACGTCGAAAGAGACGATGGCCAGTGGGTGGTCCAGGCGGCCAGTGGCCTCCCCGATCCTCAGAGGACAGCGGCAACAAGGAGGATAGGGGTAGAGAGGAGAGATGGCGTGGGGAGATGAAGATCTGGACAGTGATGCGTCGTGGCGAAGGTCGATGGCAGTGGCGAGCGGTGGGCGGCCGGTTGCAGGTGGCCTGCAGCAGTCGACAGTAGCACATGCCCTAATCACCATCAAACGGGAGAGTGCTAGAGTGGTAAGGGAGGAGTTATGTTAGTGGGCTATTTAGGAACTTAGGGTCTCTTCTCTTCGGCTTCTAAAAGCTAATTTTCAGCTTTTCTATAGTAATTAGCTTTCAAACATAGTATTTTTTTAAGACGGTGTCTATAAGTTGATTGTAGTATACACTGTAGCGACTTCATTTATATCGGCCAAAATCGCACACGAGTTTCTCTTACTCCGTACTCTCTCTCACGAACAGCCAAAAATCCATAAGTCACAATCATAAAACATATGCCGCAGCCCAAAAAACATGCCCTTATGTTAGCGAAGTGGAACTTTTCATTATGGACCGTCTATTGCTATTGGGCTAAGTGAAGTAGCAAAGGTCCACATAAAAATGATGGCTAGTGCGTTGCATATATGTTCGAGCCTCTAGCAAGTAGCTCAATCTCGGCCCGTGAAAGACCCAAGCTTTGGTGCAAGCTCGAGCACGTCTCATTTGGGAGGCTCGAGCCAAGCTCGAGTAGTTTATGGAGCTCAAGCTATTTTTAAGTTATGGAGACGGGATTATCTAGGTGGGAGATTGCGTTTTGGTCCTATGACATAAGGGGATACATGCAGGGGCGAAGCTGTTACATTCCTCTACAACTGCTCCAGGATCTTTATGGCCAAGTTCAAGTCACTACGACCACCTCCTGTAGCCATACGACCACGTTGTAGTGAATACGACCACCTCTTGTGTCGCTACGACCGCTCTGTTGGTTCTCCGACTACGCAGATAGTCGTTACGACCACACTATGATCTCTTCGATCACGCTTCACTGCTCCAATCTCATAGTCGTAAGTTTCAGCTGAAGTTACGACCACGTTCATCATCGCTCGCTGCACCTCTTTCGACAACGATTGATCACCGTAGTCGTAACGTCTTACGACCACGCAGTGATTTTGTCGACCGCTCGCTGTGGTCGTACCCTTACAACCACGTCTTCCTGCGAGACCATGGTCGTAACTCCTTTACGACCACGTCTCCAGCACCTGTGGACACCTCTGTTCTCGTCGCCGTCCTCGGCTCTGTGACCATGGTCGTAACTCCTTACGACCATAACTTCTGCTCCAGCGGACACCTCCGCTCGTCACCCTGGTCGTAACTCCTATACGACCAGGTCTGCTGCTCCTACGGACGCCCTCTGCCCGATCGCCGTGGTCGTAACTCCTTTACGACCATGTCCGCTATCCCCTGCTCGTCGTAGTTGAAACTCTTTTATGACCACGTATGCGAGCCTCTGTTCGTCGTGGTCGTAACTCCTTTATGATCACTCCTTTATGATCACACATGCGAACCCTGCGATCGCACCGGTCGCCTCCACTGCGATCACATCGACTGTCTTCGACCACACTGGCCGTCCACACCGATCACCTACGACCATGCTGGTCGCCTAGGCCGATCGCCTATGACCACGCCGGTCACCTCCTCCGACCACACTAGTAGCCTCTCTCCTCTGCGATCACGCTGATCACCCACGACAATGCTGGTCACTCCATGCTCTGTGGTCACGCCGACCGCCTATGACCATGCCGGTCGCTTCAAGCTCTGCACCTCCTCTACGACTACATCACCTCCACTCAGTGCTCCTGCGACCACACCGGTCGCCCTCTTCTCGGCACCTCCTCTGCGACTACATCGCCTCAATCTAGTGCTTTTCCGCTCTGCTCCTCTCGGTACAATGGCCTGTCATTTTATACCCTGCTCTTCGACCATGAAGCGCACTCATCTACGACTCGGACACAAAATCATACTCGACTACGACCATGAACTCCGACTCCGATAGAGACGTACTCATACACGATTTCGACCACCAAGTCGTACACAACTACAACTACCAAACTGAAAACAATATTACAAACTCTAATAGAAGCCACTAGGGGGTTTGGTTAGAGTCGAGCCTACCCCCACCCGGCTATTGAGTACCCATAAGGATAGAGCATAGCATTGAGGTTATGACTGGTAGTGGAGAAAGAATAGAATTGAAATAAAGAGAATGTTGTTTCTTTCCTTGGCCAATTGTCTCTAGGAGTCCCAACAAGCAAATAGGAACTCATCCATTCACCAAATCCATCTTAATTACAACCCAATCCACTAGCATGTAGCCCACAAATCACAAAACCTAGTCACAAACTCAAAATATAGGCAGAGTAGAAGAGAGGAGACCACATACTAGGGCACCAAGCGACCAGCGCACGCACCAGAGGGCGGCAGCGCGCTTCGGAGCTTGAGCTAGGCTCCATCCTCCAGGAGGCACGCTTGGGAGCTGGCCGTTGGGCACCAGCCACCAAGCAGCAGCGGCCGCGCGAGGATTGGGAAGAATTGGAGAAAAATCGAATTGGGAGTGTCGGTGTCAACAAGCTTAGGCTGGTGGATCACTGGATTGGGATTTGGCCTTTGGGGATTTGGGGAAGAAAATTGACCGCCTGATTGAGTCACCGAGGGGAGCGGAACTGGCCGCAACAACCAACAGGCCAAGGCCCTTTTATTTAGTTAGCATTGTGTACATCTGTATTGAATTTTACTCTTTTTTTCTTCCTTATTTATTGTATGTCTCATGTTATCTAAATTTTCATTGTCATTCATAATATAATATTATATCATTAATTTTTATATGTTTCGTACACAGACGCCTTATCGCTACTCCTCACTCATGGGAAGAATAATTATATTTTTGAGTATGCGTTTTCTATTACCGGGGTAACTACTTTGTATTTCTTCTTGTTTTTCGTTTTTTATCTCCTATTGTGTAATTTCTATACGAATTTAAAATTCTATAAAAATAAAAAACTATATTTATATCAACTGTATTTAGTTCACCCTCAATTTTATTTTCGGTTTCACCACTGGCTACGGGCTAGGTGTTGCGCGGTAACCGCACCTGTCAGTTACTCGTAATAGCTCTGACGAGCGCCCGTGCGGCGCGGCGACGGCAGTGCGGTGGGTCCCGGCGTCCGTGTGCGTGGTGGCTTTTTCGTGTTGACGAGTTGGTGCCGCGGGCGAGAGGGAAAATGAACGGCGTTATCGGCTTCGGCTCCAGTCTCTCGGTAAGTCGGTGGTGCGCTGCATTACGGTAGGTTCGTGGGCTCGCACCAACCCTCAGGCCCCACGGCGTGCTGTTGCCATGTGACTTGTGTAGCAGGCACTAGAAGGCAACCCTTCTTATTGGGCCGTATCCTGCTCTCTCCATTTGGGCCCTAGGGCACTCCGTTTTTTTTTAAAAAAAGAAACAGCGATAGATTTTTAATGAAAGTTACAACAATATAACAGGTAAATTTTAGTTGGATTAGCTACTTAAACAGCATTCGGAAGCAATCAACTAGTAAATTTTGCTGAGAGCTTTATGCTATTCATATTGACTTTAGTTTCTAATTTTTACTTAGAAAAGACAAATCTAATACGAATGTTCTACCATCTATAAATTATTTCTATCCATCACTACTTTGTGTTTTTATATGATGTAATACATTTCGTATTTTGTTATGTCATAATTCTGTAAGACGTATGACGATTCAAAAGTTGTAGTGTTTTTTGTTACACCGTCGTTTACTCTCTTTCTTATATAATACACTTAGTAAAAATCCAAAAACATAAACCAATATAAATACCCTACCTTGCTATTTATTAGCCATAATAAAAAATCATCGGTAAAAGACAAGACGAACAACTCCTTATATTATACTTGTAGCTAGCGGATCGTCGTTCTCATTAGGGATTAGTTGCAAATGCATAATTACACCAATGCTGTGCTGACGAATGCTATACGCCGGTCACAATTTTCTATATATGTTTTTTGAGCGAGAAGTACGCACCGGTTACATTACGCTAGTCACGTTAGCCCAAGCACTAATGCCCTGTCCAAACAGTTTCTGACTGGTTTCGGAAGCTAAACTATTTGAAATATATTATTTTCTTGACTGATTTTTCTCTTTTTTTCTTTCAGTTATCCAGAAGATATAACGGTATTTTTTTCTTTTTATATATTTTTTTCTTTTTAATTAAATATCTAGAAAAAAACTAACATTCGCTACAACGTCATTTTAGCCAAAAGCACAACAAAAAATAAAAAATGCCACGAGTTCAAACAAATTTTTAGCCTGCAGCCGCAACACACATGATGGGTGGGCTAGCTACTTAGAAAAAGCTAAAAGCCAATCGAACATACAGCTTCTTAAAAAGACTTCACTTCTCTAGCTATTTGTCTCACTCTGGGGATGAGGCAGGTGTCACGGTTTATCACACACCTCACTCCTCTTGCTCCGTCATGCACACGTATCTCTTCCTCACTTTTTTCATCACTTGCCCCCTCCTTCTAAGCCACTTTTTTCATCCACTATTATTTATTTTTATCCAAAAGCCAAAAATCACAGTAAAAAGCTATTAGCAAAAGTCAATACGAATACCCCCATATTTCCCTTGGTGGGTTGAACAATCGCCACCACACCCCTACACCCTAATGCATGCGTACGGCTAGTAATGGCCGCTCCAACACTTGCTTATGTGTGACAGCAAGACAAGCTAGAGATGGTGAAGGAACACGGGTAGGCTATACTAGCAGATAATAAAAAAATCTACTACGTAAATTAGAAAGCCATGCGAGTAAGAGAGCATAGATCATTATTATCCAATCCAACGTCGCGCGTGTCGATGTAGTGAAAATAGTCGATCGTCCAACGTCCTTGACCACTAATCATCTCCTCTAGTAGCCCCTTGTGTTCCTCACGTACGTTGCGGATCGTTCTCGATTAGCACAGTAGCCACTGCAACAATGTCTCTACGATATCCACTCATCCAAGTGTAGAACGTCGTGTGCTGGTATGCTAGCACCAACGCATATGGCAAAACCTTCGGAAAGAGGTGGCTAGGATTTCGGTGGGTGGTGCGAGCACTACCAAAAGCCCCACATCTCTCCTTATAAAGAGCTCTTTTAGTGGAACCATACGCTAAGGGCTTATTAAGGTGGGATCCTATATGAACAGATCATATCTAAACTAGTTTATTTCGGCACATTAAATATGTGACCTTGTAGGTTTATGTGTACTCAACCGTGATATGAAAACCTCTTTCCAATTCACAGTTGGCAGCAGTCCATAGCATTACATAACAACCTTAGAACACACATAAATATCATATCGAACGAATGTGTATAGTGCTCATGTGTTTATTTCTTTGTTCCACGATGCTAGATCGAATTCAAAGTGGGATGTGTGCCATCCTATGATAGCTCGATTCTTCACTCGATCTTGTAGTGGATTACTTAGTTGTAGTTGACTCCTCATCCAAAATCGTTATAGCCATGCACTTTCCTAATATAACCACATCGAGGGGCACAAAGATCTCTCTCGTTAAAAAAGAAGGGCAAACTCCATCTTAATCTGTCACATTGCTCCACATGTTTTATAGTAAACCCGAAAATCTACCTTAATGACTACATATTTACGAAGTAGCGTTTGGTAATCCCTAAGTAAACTATTACACAGGTAGGAAATTATAATAACCTCAGGTCTAAGGATTCTACATATGCTATGCATGAGACTAACTAATGACACTTAAAAATATAATAATTCTCGTAGTGTTTAAAGGTGGGTCAATCCGATGCTACATTCTCAAATATATGTCCACGTTATCCGTGATCCGTGAAATGTGATAATCAATCAGTACATATGCTGATCCATAAATCATAAGTAACCCACATAATGCTATAGAGATTAGGGATATTTAGAATAACATCATAAACATAAACATATAGTTTTATGAACAAGTCATGTACTTGTCAACAAATATAAATGATAGTTCATTCAAAGAACAATATAATGTATTATCCAAAAGTTTATAATATATAGAAGTGATATAATCATCTCTATGATTATCTTTAGAGAATATCACTCACAGATAGATTGTCGCGTCCTGCTGGTTACCTCTAGCAGCTCGTCGTCCTCGACTCCGGCCACCCCTTCATGCTGTGCGGCGCGTTCATTTTCATATACCAAGTCACCGGTCCCTCCACCGCGGGCGAACATGTTCTGCTCGCGCTCCTTCTCTGACTTCTAGGCATGGTCTTTGCTAGACCAGTGAATTATTTCAGTTTAATGGCGTCAATTTTTGGAGAGTAGTTCGCACGTCTATAAAAGATCTAAAGACATCCAGGCTTGATAGACTAAGCTCCTCCATTTCTTTCTAACATTGTCTTCTTCTTATATAGTGAATTTGTACTAAATGTTGAGCGACCTAACCTTATCGACCTTTTTCTCTGCGTGTATCGGGAAAGAGGGAGAGCGGCTATCTTTGAGCCATTGCCATTGAGAATACTTACACGGGGGCGGCAATAAGATTTCCAGGTAGTGCAACACGTGCGACTACTTCTGCTCTGCTTCATCTACATTCTGCACTGCATCGAGCCTGTGCTATTTGCTGTTCTTCATCAAGTCCAAGAATAAGTCATTGATGCAATCGATCGACTTTATTGTAATATTTTTCTTATGTATTTTGTAAAGTATAATGAGTAGTCTACTGTTAGATTCATTTGTTATATCACTAATCTTTTACTGTATTTATCTTTTAGTAAAATTTACAAAATATTGTCCATATTTCTAACAGGAGTTGCGTTGTCAACAAGCATATCATATTGGTTGAATGCCTGATTGCTCGTAGCGTACATCAATTTATCGAGTTCTTGTAAGGAAACACGCTCACGCCCGAAATTTGAGGCCTTCTAGGGAATAGATGTGTTCCTGCGTCTAGCTTTGCCGTCTGCACTAATGATATGGTGATCAGTGATCACCAGATCGTGCTAGGGAATTTAATTTTTCCCTTATTTTGCCTAATGAAATTTCTATTTTCAGTCTCTGCTAGGGAATTCAATTTCCCCCCTTATATCTGTCTAATGGAATTTCTATTTTCAATCTCGAATGGCGGTTAGTACCAGCTCCTTATTCTTCTGTCAGGACTTCTACCCAACCCCAAGCCTCAGGCCTGTTCATATTGGTTATGGATTATGACTTTTGATTGTATCTGATAATTTTTAACTGAAAATAAATAATAATAGCTAAAAAAATGTCTTTTAGAAAGAGGGACGGGCGGTGAGGAAAGTGAGAGAGATATACGTGCGCGAGATGGGAGCGAGAGAAATAGAGTGCATGATACGTCCGTGACCTCTTGCTTTATCCCCGAAGCGAGACAGGAACGAGAGGTATGAGGAAGCCACTTCGAGAAGCTGGTTGTTTATATTGGCTGCTGACTTCGTTAAACAAAAGCTAGAAACAAAAGTTAATATGATTAGACCCTCAAACCTCAGCGCTGTCAATTTGGCACTAAATTATCACAGTATATGTAAGCACAAATCTGCTTGTACATTTATTGTTTTATAATCTTCGTGTACAAATGTCTACCTTACGTTACAATCCTTTCTTACAGCCTCACATGTATAACAAAACTATATACTATACCTTATAGGCTTGGAGCTGCTGGAATGACCCTTCTCTTTTTAGTTTTTACTTTTATTCTTTTGATTTTCCAAAAGTTAAAAAGTCAAACGACGAATTGGAATAGTTTTTTAAAACAGATTCTCTAAACGGCTTCTCGAGTCTAAAACCGCATGTGCTATCGGCGTCAGCATCTCCTCGTTCGCTGCCATGTAAAAAAAATATAGATAAAAGTCATCGGTCGCAGCCAAAAGCCATCAGCCTAACCCAAAAGAACACCTCTGAAGCTAAAGAAACTTAGGGCATGTTCTTTTCCTTCGAAGCTGGCGGCTTTTAGCTTTTGCTACAGTACCTAACTTTCAAACGGAGTATTTTTCTCAAGATGGGGTCTATAAGTTAAACGATGTACACGTTAAAAGCTCAATATCTGTACCATCCAAAATCATAAGTGAGTATCTCTCTCTCCGTAATATGTACCGTAAACAATTAAAATTTAAAAATTTCAATCAAAAGCCATAAGTCACAGTTATTGCCAAACAGGCCCTTAATAGCATGGAAGATATATTTTTTCGGTCCATGGAAGTTGTTATCATTTGACATTAGATTTTGTAAGTTTACTCTTTTTTTAATGAATAGCACACGAGTAGCAAACAAGCTGGGTGCTTGCAAGCCTGAAGGGGCTCGATCAGCAGTATGTGTTGCGATGTCGATTGCAGTTACGGAGGCATTTCTCGTGAGCGGTACTCTATTAGCATCACGACGCCTCCTGGGCCATGCATTCAGCAGTGATGAGTAGGGTGCAAACGGATGAGATTCAGACGAATATTGTTTAAATCGTATTCTAATCTATATTTTTTTCTGGATTTGGAGTCGGATACGGTAAGACCGGATACGAATACAAATTTGAAATATTCGGAGTTTCGAATACGGTATCGTCGGGACGGATATATAACGGATTCGACTCGGAAACAGATAATATAAACAGATAATACGGATGATTACAGTTCCAAAAGCTACAGTTTTACGCTCGGGAGAAGATACCACATCTCATGGTATATCATACAAAATCCATACTAAACTTTTTGATGTATTTTCTAGCATATCAGTGAGTCGTAGGATTGGTAAAGCTGAAGCAAGTATCGTTCTAAAAGTACACTACATAAAAAATGAATGAAAACAATTCGACAAATATATATAGAAGATGGTGTGATAGAAATAATAACAACCGAAGCTTATACTTTAGTAAATTCGAACGAAGCAAAACGCAGTTCAACTAATTATAGGAACAATAGGAACACAAAGGTTCAGCAAAACAAAGAATAAAAGGAAGCAGTGAGAACAATATGAACACAAATTATACATAAGTGGTAAATTCATACAAGCCATAATAGAAACATATGAGATTACGAGTACGGAGTACCATACATAACATAAGTTTATCTTGCCATAATAGAAACACAAAATAACAATAGTATAGACTTATAGCCTCAAGCAGACAACAACTGAATGCTCAAAGTGCCTTCACTCTCTATGGCTTATCATCACTAGCTATTTCTTCTTCCTACAATTCACCAATTAACATGTCAAACTAAGTTAGAAGCAACTTTGTAACGGAAAAAGATGAAAAACATTTACAAAAAGAAGAGTGCAATACCTGAATCAACATATTAGTAACAAGTGTCTCAACAACCTCCAGATCAGCAGTGATAGATGCAACCTTATTCTTAAAATCTGAAAAACGTAATGAAAGGTACATTAGAAAAAACACAACTTTTTTCAAA
This sequence comes from Bonia amplexicaulis, assembly GCA_036346245.1. Classification (NCBI taxonomy): domain Eukaryota; kingdom Viridiplantae; phylum Streptophyta; class Magnoliopsida; order Poales; family Poaceae; genus Bonia; species Bonia amplexicaulis. Next base: position 18,114,716 of record CM070737.1, on the reverse strand, counting down.
CTAAAAGATAACAAACTATTAAAATTATCACTTTTGCTAGATGCAGTTATCCAATCTTTGGTACAGATCAATGCTTCTACCATCTCAGGCTCGAGGCGACTGCGAAATGGATCAATGACCCGGCCACCAGCACTAAAAGCAGAATCTGAAGCAACTGTTGACACTTGAATAGCCAACACATTACGAGCAACTTTCGAGAGAATATGATATTCATGTTCCTGGTTCTTCCACCATGATAAAATATCAAATTTATGATTGCTAGATTTTGAAAGCTTTATTGGTTGCTCTGCCATGTATTTTTCCAAGTCATTTGGCTCAACTTGACTAGTGCCATCTTGAGTGTCATATAAGAAGTTATGAAGTTCCTCATTTTCATTGTCCATAAAGAGATCTTCTGGTTCTTCGCTAGGAGCAGGTGTAGTAGTATTTTTTGGGACAGTAGATGCAACAGAAACATATGCTTCATAAATTTGATTCACAACATTCATGAAGTTTTCAAGTTCAACAGTTCGCTATTAAATAAATTTTTAAAAAATATACTAAATAAAATAAATTCGATATGCATGTTGCATGTAAATTAAGAAGTGAGGCTTGTTTCGTAGTATGTACCTCCTTGGGTAAGTAGTGCTGCTATCGGTGAAGTATACATCGCCGGTAGCTTGGTCAACAGCGAGGGCGTTGAGAAAGTGGAAGGGAACGCCGTCCGCCTCGGTCGCTAGCACCCGGGTTTCGCCGCCGTCCCGCCCTACTTTCATGAGTAGCCCCAAGTACGCGTCAGCGATGTAGAGTTCGCCGGTTTTCCTGTGGAACCGAACACCCAATGGGCGCCCACATATGCTCTCTCTCTCTTCTGGTGGCACCCTAGAATCCGACTCCTTGCACATAGGAATTTTCCTACACGCGCGTATAAGGCAACACGTTAGCGCGAAGGTGCTCCAGCCGACGGCGCTGCCGCCGGCCAACCAGCAGGAGAAGCATCGTCGCAAAATCGTGCCCCATGTTCGGCGTCGTAGTCGTCGTCGGAAGTCGTCTTCTATGGAAAACAATCGTACGTATCTGCATGCCTTTTATAGGCCTGTGGCTATGGCAACCATGGCCGTCTTTGATGTATATATACTGAACACGAACGGCAATCCTACTCGGCTACTCAAGCTGTAATACTGTCATATACGGTCAAGTTGATGTGGCCGTACGTGGCCGGCTGTGACGCATGCTGTAGATCGCCTTAGCTTGTCGTTGTTGGCCTCGCCGTGGAGCGCGCACACACGGGAGGGAGTCTTGAGGGAGCCACATCGCGCGACTTCATGCTGAGTGCCGGCTTGCGCGCCGAGCGAGCGAGCCTGCGTCTCCCAGTTCGTTGTTTCGAGCGTGCGTGAGAAAGAAGGGTCCAAGCCGGACTTGTTCGATCTCCTGACACAACAGGAAGACATGGAAGAATAAGGAAGAAAATTAAGGGTCGGTTGGAACACGTGAGAAATATTATGGGATTTCAAACCCTATGGGAATCCTAATTTGCGATGTATATAATAATCGATGTAGGAAAAATACATAATAGGATTTCTTATCCTTTGATTTCACATAAATTTTACAGAAATAAAAAAACATCCATGAATCCCTAATTTTTTTTGCACTTTAGATACAAAGAGAAAATTAACTCACCACCATTAAAGATATATATGATATGAAAAATACCATCCAATATAATATGAGAGTGATATGTGGGTCCTATGACCCAATGTCATTTACACATTGATGATACTTTCTACTTGATGATATCTGCAATGATATAAAACAATAGGATGTAAGTATCTAGATTTTAAAATTTTTAATATTATTATTTTGGTGATTAAAGACCAAACAAGGGCATCCGATCCAATCAAAAGCACCCCAAGGAATCGATCCAAACAAAAACCAACCCACGGGCTTGGATTCCGGTTTTCTGGGCAACCTTACCCACCACACCACACCCAACCAAACCGCAGGCGCCTCGCGCCTGGGTCGCATCGCGGCCGTCCATCGTGCAGGCGCGGACCCGAAACCCACCATGCCAACAAAACCACCACCCCGCACGCACGAAATGGGTCGCAGCCCACGCCTCGCCGGCCCCGGCTCCGATCTGCTAAGCCCCACGTCGGACCGGGTTGCGGGTCCCCTCCCCCCGACCCACCGCCGCCGCCGGCCGCCTCCGACGAGGTCAGTCACCCCTCCTCCTACCCCTCCCCTCTCCGTTTCCTCCCCCTCCTGCTCCTCCTCCTTATCGGATCCGCTTACCCAAGCCATAAACCCTAGCTAAAGGCGCGGTCTCTGAGCTATTACGTGCCCAATTCATGGGGTTCGAGCGTGGGGTTTGGATCCCTCTGGGCTCGGATTTGGCCATGGATTTGCGAGATCGCTTGCTTGTTACGGCTGATTGTGTCGTAATTTTGGGGATTGGGGATTCGGGCGGGGTGGGTGAGGGGGATTTAGTGAATGAAGTCCTTGTTTTTGTTTCATCTCCCCAGTGGCATGGCAGCTCGCGACATCTCGCGAAATTCTACTGGGATCTATGTGATGTCAGAGACGTTCTGTAGTGTGAGTGTTTGTTCACCACATGAACATTTTCTGGGAACTTGTCGTTGCGCATGCATTGCAGTGGCAGACCAGGAATTTCAGGATGGGTATTTGAAATTATAAAAATATTGTTTAATAGAAAATATAAAGGTCCACAATAGTGAAAATTAAAGTACAATTGTTACCAACTGCGTCTTTCCAGCTCTCTCCTATAAATATTTTAAATCTGCAGATTTCTTCATTTTTTAAAGCTCAAAGATCTACAAAATCATTCATATATTAAAGATCAAATTAGACTAACTCTGACAAGAGAGACATATAACAGCCATTCAAAATGGCATCTCTATATCTCTATACTCAATTAATTTAGGACAACCAATCTACTAGCTCACTTATAGAGATTAGAGAGTCCTGATCCATTTGCTCATTGAAGATGTACATGGCATTTCTAAAATCTAAATAACTCTGAAAGCCCATTGCATGATCATATAACATTTTCATTTTTTAACTTGAAACAACATTAATTCAGATGCAGCATGCTGCACATAAAAAAAGATGACAATAGGCCAAACATTGAACCTATAATCACAGGGAACGGGGATTTCAAGAAAACAAAAAAAGGCTCTGTTTAAATCATATGATTTTTAGAGCAATTTCTCCATTATCTCTCATTAAGTGTTTGATTTTCTACAGGGTTTTCTTGGAGTTCCTATGTTCTAAAAAGGGCATATATATAGTACCAAATGGTAGAATGGAAATCCATGCTGAAGAACTGCTACAGCCATCGAGGGGTTGTCATCTGGCTAGTTAAATTTTAGTGGCAGGCTGGCAGCTCAATAAGCATTACCTGAAGTTGAGGCAGGCACTGCCCTGTGCCCTCAGAACATCTAGAGCCTAAAATTGGAAGCTTCGGTTCTTACCGAGGAAACTGCTCAAGAACATAGTCGTTGGTTGTTTGCTCCATCTACCATTAAATGTTGGAGCATTGGAGTGACCGGCATATAACGGCCATTCAAAATGACATCCCTATATCTCTATACTTATTAATTTGGAACAATCAATCTACTAGCTCGCTTATAGAGATTAGAGAAAGATCTAGTCCATTTGTTCATTGAAGATATACACATCATTTCTAAAATCTAACATGATGAAGCAACTAATGTTAAAACTAATTTCATTTTAAATCAATAGGCTGAAGAGCAATGGATGCACAAAGACATAATCTTTCATTGAAGCAACTGAAACTAACCCCAAGAGATGTGTACAGAGCACATTTAGTCATTTACTTCAGGAACACATGTATCTATAGGTTTGCTGTCCTGAAGCCCAGATCTGCAATGATCTCGTTATCCTTCTGAATCTGATGAATATCCTCTGTCACCTTGCTATCCTGAAACTGAAAATGAGGTCTTATGACACTAGATGACTAGAGCAATACGCACATGCATACCCCAATCAACAAAAATGTCAATAATTATGCATACAGATTAGAAAGACTAACCAATTCGTTGGCTGAAATCTTGGTTTTGTGCCTGCTCTAATTTCTATCAGATTGATCAAACTTCCACAAAAAAGACACCCTCACCCTGAATCCATAAATTGAGAGAGATCAAGAAACTAACAAGATTATCAACGAAATTTCACCTAAAAAACAAAGAGGTAACGAAACTAACAAGATTACCAAGGTGATTAGAGCAGATCTTGAATTCTTGGGTGTTCCTATGTACACAGTTCAGTTCAGAACCCCCATGAATCAAATCAAAGCCAAATGATTCCGAATCGGAGGGATCCTTGTAACTTGTAAGCGGCAGCTGTACTGCATCATCTTGTACGCGCGGCCGCGGGGCTTCTTCATTCTGCTTCCCCACTTTTGGCGTCTAGCCAAGCAGCTTCCCAACCTGAGCTCGCGCCGCCAGTGAGGTGCACCGTATGCACCTTCCTTCTTCAATCGCCGGGGACGCCTGCCATCTCCGCCGCTGGCCCGCTGCCACAATCATCGCCGTGACACCGCCTCTAGTCTAGGGTTTCCATGGGGGAGAGGGAGTCGAGTGAAGGAGTCATGAAGAGAGCTGAATGCCCTTTCCGCAAATGGGATTGCGGGTGCAGGACATTCCGCAAATGAGCCAGCCAGGGGTTGAGGTAATGGGCCAGTTAAAATGTGTAGACATTTGGGTTGATTGGGTATGAAAATAGTAAATTTGGCCTAACTAAGTGTATACATATGTATTATACCTTGTATATAATGGTTTTTTTGTCCAAAAATTTGGGTATTCAGCTGAATACCCTTGAATCACTGTAGGTCTGCCCCTGATGCATTGTAGTTAGTCTTTAAGTTAGAAGAGAGCATGGCGAGTAAGTTTTTTTTTCACCTTTTGTTTCTGGAAAAGAGAGAAAACTCGAGAGATCTTTCCTTTTCCTTTCTATGGTGTAGTGTCTACATCTATTGTTACTGTTACTGGTTTTATATGATGTGCTTCTTTGGATCTGCAGCAGTGGGTGATCATATACACGATAGCATGCTGGAGCCAATAGCGATGGAAGTGCCTATTGGTGGCTCGATGAGCACAGCGGTGGTGCCTGTGCCTGCGGTGCACAATCCACGGGCACGCAAGCTGCGCTCTGCAGTTTGGCAGGACTTCACTAAGGAGCGTCGTGCTGATGGCAGCTGTGTTGCTGTCTGTAACCACTGCAAGAAGCAGCTCACAGCAACTAGCCGGTCAGGCACCACACACCTTCGCAACCACCTTGCAATCTGCACCACCACCTCCACACGTCGTGCTGGTAAGCGTCGGAAGCTTGTTGTACGCCGTATTCTCCAGAACAAAACCTCCACCGATGGGCGGTCTGGCGATGGGCATGCCTCGGGTGAGGACCACAACAATGATAGCACACACTTTGATCAAGAACTCAGCCGGCAAGACCTTGCCCGTATGATTGTCCAGCATGGTTACCGGTTTTCAATAGTGGATGATGTGGGCTTCCAAAAGTTCATCAAGAACCTCCAGCCACAGTTTAGGATGGTGTCATATGACACGGTGAGGGCTGATAGTATGACAATTTATGAAAGTGAGAAGCTTAAGCTGCAGGATGTGCTCCTCAAGACCCCTTGCCGGGTTAGCATCTCAGTTGATATGTGGCGGTCAAATACACAGATGGACTACTTGTGTTTGACCTGCCACTACATTGACCGTGCCAGTGATGAGTGGAAAGTTAGGAAAAAAATTCTCAATTTTGTGCATGTGGAGGCACCTTTTACAGCCGATCAGATTGCTAATCTCATCCTGGAGAAGTTGCATGAGTGGTGTATTGACAGGAAGCTAGCTGCTGTTGTACTAGACAACTGCACCTCTGATGAAATTGTTGCTAGAGATCTTCTCAGGGTTCTGCAGCCTAGGAGAGTTCTGTTAAATGGGAATTTGTTCCAAGTGCACTCTTGTGCGCATATTCTAAATCTCACAGTCCAGGAAAGCTTGGAACAGACATCTGGCATAATCATTAGAGTCCGCAAGATGATTCAGAATGTTAAGTTCTCACAAGAAAGGTTTCAAAAGTTTCAGGGAACTGCAAAGCTGCTGCAGATGGACAAAAAACTGTTAGTTATTGATTCTCCTAACAACTGGTCGTCCACTTACTTGATGTTTGATTCTGCATGCTACTACCACGATGTGCTTGTGCGCCTTGCAGAAGAGGAAGCGCATTATGCTGCTTTTCTGACTGCTAATGAGTGGGCTGATGTGAAAGCCCTCACTGAAATACTTGATGTGCTCTACAATGCTATGGAGAAGTTTCCAGTGGAAAACCCAACTGCAAACCTCTATTTTAATGACATGTGTGAGATCCATGTTCTTTTGAATACCTGGTGCAATAGTCCATCCCCTGTTGTTGCACAAATGGCTAACCGAATGCTGAAAAAATTCGAGGGGTACTGGGATCTTACTAAGCCAGTAATGGCATTTGCATCTATTCTGGATCCTCGTTACAAGATGAAGTCTGTTGAATATTATTCTAGGCTCATTTATGCTAATGACCAATTTACAGCAAAGACAACGATAGATGCCATTCGGCAAACTTTTGCCAATCTGTGCAACGATTATCAACAGTCAGCACATTCATTGAAGAATCCAGCTCTTCTCTTCTACTCTGGGAATAGTAGTTCTTGCATGGGCTCTGTGTACAGCAATGGGGATGATTCTAAGACCTTCTCTCGTATCACATTATCTGATGCGCGACGGGGACTTGATCAGTATATTCAGGAGACATCATCAGGCCAATCTTTTAAGTCTGACATGGAAATGTACCTCGAGGAGGCGGTCTATCGTCAAAAAGAAGGGAATCAAGATAATTTTGACATCCTGGGATGGTGGAAGTCCTTTGCAGCAAAGTATCCTGTCCTTTCTCAAATGGCTTGCGATATTTTAGCTATCCCTGTATCTATCATCCCGTTGGACAGTGAAGCCCGGACACTAAATGAGTATCTCAGTACTATGGACCCTTCAACAGTTCAGGGATTGGTGTGTGCACAGGATTGGTTACGGGAAGACACAGAAGGTATCATATCACTGAGTCCTGCCAGATACATTGACTTCTGTGTTGCTCTAGTAAAGACTCATGTTTACTTAATGGCGATTGGTTTCCTCTGCTTCTGCAGTTGCTAGTTCAGATGGTCATGCTGATGACAAAGCTCCACACGGTGACGAGCTTATTGTGGCACCAAACTAGGTAGGTATATTGGATGCACTTAACTGCTTTCATTTTTTTTTTTTGTGTGTGTGGCTAGCCCCTATTGAAGATGTGCATGTATAAGCTGTTCTGGCAAGAGAAGTTTTGACAGGAGCTTGGCATTGTATACTTGTTACCTTTCATAGAATTCTTTGACTTTTGCTCTTTTTTTGTTCCTTTTTGAAAACACTAAAAGGCACTAAAGCACAAATTTATCCAGTATAATGAGGATGTTAAACGATATTAATTTTATCCAGTGGTACTTAGCTTATGTCCTCAACAGATTAGAGTACCCCAACCTGTAAATAGTAAGGGTGCAAACGGGTCGGGTTAATCCCGACCAATCCGGCACCGAATCCGATTGGTACCGAATCCGGTGAAAAAATATGGGTTAGGATATGGTAACAGCAATATCCGTCCGAATCCGATACGTCTTCAAGTTTGATTTCAGGTTAGTGCTACTATTTGACGTTTCATTTTCTTTTGCAATGGTAAAATAAAATCTTCCACATTAGCTATTAAGTAGTAACATCAAGTACTTGACAGTACGTCCTCCTACTCCATTTGTTGTACTGCATGCATTCTTTACAAACAAGCACGGGTGTAAACGGCTCGGGTTAATCCCGACCGATCCGGCACCGAATCCGATTGGTACCGGATCCGGAGAAAAAATATGGGTTAGGATATGGTAACAACAATATCTGTCCGAATCCGATCCGTTTGCACCCCTAGTAAATAGTATGCATTGGCATTTGGCAGTATAAGTAACACGACTTTGTTGATTGACAAAATTATGTTCAAATAAAGTGCTATGCTACAGCTGCCAAAATAGAATTGCTCGCGAATGTCTGTTATAACAGTTAAACTTGTGGTTCTACTGCACGAGGAATAAAATATAAACCAAAGGTGTTATTAGCCCTACGAAGCACCATTTGCTGGAATTGAGACCTGTAGACCATAGTTATTGTAGTTTTGCAGACTGCTAGTTTTACATCTTTGGACCTCAGTATTAGTCCTTACTTTCTGTTATACGTTTTGATATCAACCTTGTTTACCCTCCCTTTGCAGTCACATTAGTATGATAGGATCTATCTCTTTCAGCACTAGCTGATGATTTTCTTTTGGTTTTTTTTAACCCATGCCACTCGAAAAATTCAATTTTTTTTTAAAAAAACCCACTTGCTGTCACAATGTAATGTGGGGGCCAGGCCCACATGCCAGTGATAAGTGTGTTTTGTGAAACTTGCACTTTTGTCTGACGTTTAAATGAAAATTCCTTTTTTTCTTATGAAACTTTTCTCCAATGAAGTTATCTTATTATCAAATCGAATGGCTATTTATATGGATTATCAAGTATGTGTTTTAGACATGTAGTGTACAAGGATTATATGTTTTTTTGCAATGACATCGTAAATTGTTTGTGTGTATTATATTGTAATATTCTTGCATCTGCCCTCTTGTTCTGAGTGAACTTGAATGTATACAATGGTAATGTCATCAAGATACTTCATGGCATGCTTTTGAGACCTATTGTATGTAGTTGATCGATGACAGCTGTAAAGTTACATTAGGGTTATTAATCCCCAGATGTTTAAGACTGAAATTGCACAGCTGCACATGACTACATACATTCACCCTATGCATTTTATGTATTTTTATCCACCAGAGTACAACTCTTGCATCCATAACTATACTCATATACATCACCGTAATGGTAATGCTTTAGAAATGTGCATTGTACTTCGTCTATGTATAGTGATATCAAGGTCAGTCATTGTGGCTCTGTTCGCATGATGCCTTGACATGTCTCGAATCATCAAAGAATCAAGCAATGTTTCTTGTTGTTTTACTTTCTCAGGCCACATGGATTATTACATCTGACCAATTGAACATGTCCGCGGTTGATTCTTCTGAGGAAGGCTTCCGTGGAGGACGAAGGCGCAAGAACTACATAATTTATGTCTAACTGTCCAAGAAGCAGCAACAATAGTCTCCTGTAAATGTATCATTCTAGTTCTAGATGTCGATTTGTACAATGAAGTCCTAGTGTTGTATCTCCAAAAGAGAAGGCTAACATTACGCAGCCATCTAGTACCATTTTAGACAGTTCTCTATGTATTCATGAATGTGTATTATGCTGCCCAGCTAAGCTATTTGCGTCAGATTTCGTAAGATAATTGCAGTTATGCAAAACGGCTCTCCTTGACAGCATGCCCTGGAATGCCTGGAGTGGGCTGTATTGACAAGATTATTTAAAAGGTTCGACCAAATTTTACTATTCAACTCTTCAAGGAACCTGAATCGAGCATACATGTAACCGAAGTAGGCTGGGTTTTTCACGTCTCAAGGAAAATTCCAGCGTGCGTGCCAGGCAGCAGCCAGAAGCGCATTTTATATTATCCACCACATCACCGTGCTGACATCTGCAGCATTCGCGATTTCGCCCGTGCCGCCAACGCCGCGGCCCACGGAACGTGCACGCACGACGAACCACCACTCGCCGTGGCCAGTAGCCCGGGACACTGGACCATGAATATGAATGGAATAAAGAACCATCACTTTCTCAGTAGAGTCAATCCTGGAGAGGCCGGACCCCAGCTGAATGGCCATAGATCAAAGCAAAGAATTGCCTAGCTAGGTGCTGACAGATTAACCATGTATACGCTCCATGTCAATGTTACACAAAAATACTCCATGTATACGCTCCCGGACCGGTACGGCTTCATTCCCTACTTCTCTGGCCATGCCCTCCTCCGCGTGCATGCGATCGAGCAGGTGTCACCATTGGCGGATGCCAGGCTGCTCTGAACTGATCAACATGGGCTTGGGACCTGCAAATGATGGGAAAAGATACTCTTGTCAAGAAGATATGCATAGTGTTGATTACAGCACAGCAAAACTTTTTTTTCTCGAACACGCAGGAGAGCTGCGTATCATTATATTAGAAGAAAAAAGGGTTTGTTTGAACACAGGAAGATCAACAAAGCATATAAAACTAGCACAGAGACAACAGCATTCAAATATAGTCCATCCAAGTACCACGAGAGGCAACTCTGAAGTTACCAGTACTATTGAGAAACAAACACATGCATGAGAACAAGGAGATAAGGACAATCGCATCCATACTGCTAAAATGGCAATGCCATGTGGATAACCTGTTTCCCTACAGGGCTACATTGTTTGTGTAAACACAAACATGACAATACAAATATACTCGTAATGGAGCCTACATGTCTGCCTGGCAAAGATGTTTTTGGGCTGGAAAATTTATTTAAACTGTACAAGAACACTGCCCATTCGGTAGGTAGCGCAAAATGTTTGCAAGCATCAACAACAGAAACAATTCCATGTTATATTATATCAACCTTGGCAAGTATATTAGTGTACACTACAGAGGCACACAATTGGTATCATAAACATCAAACAGAACATAAAGAAAAAAATTTGTAGATCACACATTGGTAACAATGTAAAAAAAAAAGGTTAAGGAAAGTGCTCCTATTCTCTATAAAAATCTACACAAATAAGAGTTGTTCTGCTGATCAATACCAAAATATCAGCACAAGAATTTCTTTTTATATGATCTCTTATGTAGCCAGGAAATAAGGGATTATAAAAACAATCAGTTAGGTATTTCAGGAAAAGCCAAAATATACAGCAAACATTGATTGCTTAAAAGGAAGTTGGTGGCTCATGTCCTAACAGGGAAGTCCGTAAATAGAGCATGCAGATTCCTAACAGGGAGGTCCATAAATAGAGCATGCAGATCATGTACATGAAAAAGGTAAACGACAATTGGTTGACAAAAGGACTTCAAGGGCCCACATAAATATAAGTTTGTACTATTTGGCTTGCAATTCAATGCTACATCAAATCAGAAGACGAAATAACATAAGCACTGGTAGGGTAGGGCAAATAGTATTTGTGGACTTTGCATTGAGTTTTGCATATAACATCTCTGAACTTTTAAGGAAGTTTATAGCACTGACCACTGAAAGCATATTTCTTTACTTAACATAGAGATGTTAACAGGGTTTATTTGGCTTTAAGAATTTGTAACAAGAATGCAGCACAAGTGTAAGCCTTTTTCTTATATCTTCTTTGAAAAAAACATTTTAAAGCTTTTTCTTGTTTATTTTTTGAAAGGAGAAGCACAGATATAAGCCTTAAAGGAAATGGTACAATGATAAATGCTCAGAAGGCAATGGAGAACATGTGACTTTCTAATGGATGTTTGATGCGACACCTATCACATACTATACACCTGCTCACATGAGTAAAACTCACCTTACAACGAATGGAAGTAACCAAACCAGTGGCACAAAAAGGCGAAAGCAAATATCCCAAAGATTTGCAAAATTTCATCTTGCATTAGAGTAATGTCAAATGATCCAGCGCAATAATGCTATCCCGTCGACCACAAGGCAATGCAGATCACACAGGGCATGGTACCTTTCAGTGTGCATTGACAACTTAAAAGCTTAAGTTATCAAGGCGCAATAACCTATATTCTCATACATTAGCGATGAATCGCGTAAGAAAAGAAAAGACAAGGTAGATTTGGCAACTTGGTGCGGCCTTAGGTGGTTAGAGAGCACAATTCAATTCTGATAAGCATACGGTTGTCTAAAATTTTGAGGTACCGAACCATCACCTGAGGGCATATATACTGATTTAAGCAGTATAGAATATACTCGTACTAGTTAGAAACACGACCTAACTCTCCAAGATTCATCATCTAAATGAAGACAATTATTTAACAACGATTTTCCCTTTCTTTGAGAGAGAGAAACAACATGAAGGTGAGAACTATAACGAATTACGTATCATGGCCGAGAGATCTAATATTTTTGGGGATCTAGGACACACTATGCGATGGCAGCTGCACCAGGCACGCCTATCCAGCGCTAAACTACCGTTCACCAATAAAATCCATGAAGTACTAGTGCCGTACAACCGTACAACCAAATCTATGCACACCAAACTGCACTAAGGTACTTTTGGAGGCTGATCAAAGATGATAAATCAAATAGTCACCTTACAATATACTACTTCACATTATGACCTAAGTTGTGCTTAGTCCTCACAAACTGGATCTAACTATCTTAGTAGCCAAATACTTCTGTCTAATGTTTCTTGAAACCATACTGGACAAGCAAATTTGGTCCGCTACACGGCAATGTACTTACAAAAGAAGGCGTTGATTTTGTGCATATATATACCATGCCTATCTTTGTTCTAGGGAACCTAACTTGAACAACCACCATCTAATTCTAGCCTAAGACACCATTTCCTCTACTTCTTACTACTTCACCATGAACAACTCAAAAGTCTCAAGCAAGCTCAAGAACAGCAAAAGAGCAAGAAAGCGAGTGAAATGTAGTAGCACGGAGAGAGACTCCAGGGCTACAGAATCTAGCACGGCTGACCTTCTCCTCTGCGTCCACCTCGCACTCTCGAGGAGGCCATGGGGGCCTGGGGGGAGCTTGGTGGGCCCCAACCGCAGCCATTTACTGGGTCCTCGACCTTTCGCTTGCTTGGGAGAGTAAGTTGAGTACCACTTGAGGAGTGAGGAACAAGGGAGCAAGCAATCTGGGGAAGGGGAAGGTTGTGTCTCCCAAAGAAAGGAAGCTGAGCTAAAACAAAGCAAAGGGCAGCCCACTTCTTGTTCTTGGCTGGCAAGCGCAGAGAGAGAGAGAGAGAGAGGAGAGTAGGGGCGTGCTGTGCAGAGGCAGAGGCAGAGGAGGGACCGAGGGAGCAAATGAGCAATGGCTGTCAGATATATTTTTTTTCTGCTTTTTCTCGAGTCAGCACAGTGCTCACTGCCACCGCAGCTCTCGCCCACAGCACGCATAGAGCAGAACTGTCTTTACATCTCCCTCTCCCCTCCCTCTCTCCACTGTGGGAGTGACGGCCACTGTTTAGTTCACTGGGAAAGCTAAACGGTCACTGAAAGTGGGCCATCGTACATGCTAGAGCCAGCCGTCAGTCGCGGGGCTCGCCGGGCATCAACATTCTGGTGAGTGGTGACTAGTTATGGCATCATGGTTCATTCCGGCCACTGGTAATGGGTCCCACTTGACATCAGGACCACCTGCCAGTGGTGGAGAGTTTCTTCCTTGCTCGCTGGGAATTTCTCGAGCTCCGAGTGAGCAGCAAGCAAGCAGCTCCGAGGTTCTCAGTGATCAACAATTTGCCACACTTCTCAGAAAACTTTTTTAATCACAAACATCGCATCCACTGAAAGTGGGTTTTACTCGTGCATGGAAAGCGATCTATCCTGAACTGCACTGCACCTGAGAGATTTTTTCTCCGTACGCTTCATCCTCTTGGGCATTGGCGTCGCGCGTGCATGCATGCGTGGTGTATATGGGTGTTTTTTTCTGCTACCATTTATGATTTATAACTATAACTTATATTTTTTTTCTAACGTGGATATTTGTATAAACGAATCAAATACCTATAAGTCGACCCAAAAAATTTGTCCAAATAAACCACTTTGAAACGACGACGAAGAAATCATTCTGTTTATTTGTTCGAGGGAAGGCTGAAGGCATAATCCACACATAAGCGACAGCAGTAGCTAACTAGTGACCAGCAAGTGAGGGCTCATTCATATGACCATGTTTGTATTGGCTTCTAAAACCACTTTTCTACAGTAAATGGCTTTTTTACTGTACCTAACTTTCAAATAAAATATCTTTTCAAGACAGGGTCTACTAGTCAATTAAAGTACACACTGCAGTGACTTCAGTTATATCGGTCAAAATCGCACACAATTATCTCTATCTACAAGCTTCTCTACAAGCAGTTACTATTCATAAGACAAAGCTCAAAGCCAATATAAACGGATCCTATGCTTTTGGCTTTGGCTTATAAATAGTAGAGAGAAACACTCGTGTGTGATTTTGCTCGATATAAATTAAGTCGCTACAGTATGTACTGCAATTGACTAGTAGCCCCCGTCTTAAAAAGATCCTTTATTTAAAAGCTATGTAGTGTGTAAAAGCTATTTACTATAGAAAACTAGTTTTTAGAAGGTAATATAAACAATGACATGAGTCTTTTGTTCTTGGCTCTGCTTCTCTCTTTTCTATTTCCCTCCTGCAGCCAGCAGCAGCAGGTGGCCTCTGCTTGCTGCTTTGTTTGCTTTTATCGTGTCTCTGTCAGGAACTTCGGCCGATCAACACGTTCGAGCTCACACTTGAACACACACGAAGTTAGGAGAACAAAGCAAGAACATAAACGTTTTTGTGCTGTTGAAAATCTGACAGCGTTTTCTGTTGTATTAGACTGCTATTTAAAGGAAATCATAGTCTAACTTCGGTAGTTAGCCACTCTTATTACGCGCCACTACCTGCATGATCCCACGGACCCAGGCCATGACGCGCACGACGCTACAAAGTAGAGAACATCCTCTCGCGTGGACTGAGCACGCGTCGAGCACTTTTGACTATTACAATAACTCTTCGACCACAGCCGCTACGACTACAACCACGGCCACTACGACTACGACCATGGCCACTACGACTACGACCACGACCACTACAACTACGACCACGGCCGCTACGACTTATGACCAGTAGCTCTACGACTACACAGTAAATCTACGACTGCAACAGTACTCTACGACTTTGACCATGAGCTACGACTTACGACCACGGTGAACGTGATGGATTATTCAATAGTCTCTCAGGAAACGGGAAAGGTTCGGGACTAGGAGAGGGAAAGACTGTGGGAGGATTGGCCCGAATCCGAAGAGATTGGCAGATATTTGGGGGTGTTTTCTTTCATGCTGTTTTGAGTTCACTTATTAGGCCGCCCTGGTAGGTTTGGCATTTGGGGCTCCAAGATTCATAGTTGGCTTAAGGAAAAAAGAACAATTACTCAGTGGAGAAATGTTACCGTGTTCAGGCCATTTGTCCGATACTAGGCCTGTTCTTTTTTGGTCTGTTGCATGTGGCTTTTGAATTCGGCTGATAAGTAGTAATGGCCGATGAAACAATCATAGTGTTCTTTTAGGCTGATGGTTTTTAGCTGATTTAGCTAATTTGTGATAGCTGGTTGCCTCGAGAGCACAAAAATTAGCATGGGTAATTATGAACGAATTGCAAAGCACTAGTGGATCATGTACAACACACAAACAAACATACACATGGGCTTTGACAAGTACATATGTTCATTACAGGTATACCTACACAAATATAAACATACATGCATACATTCAGTCGACCGTACTACATATGGTCCTAAAAGTCTTCGTTCCATGCAGGAGCTGCGTGGGACATGCGAGATCATGTCACGTGACGAGAGTGTTCACAATGGCATCACGCACTTGATCCATATGTACTTCCCCCGACAGAAGTACACTTGTATCAGGCGTGACGTCTAGCTTGGGTCCTACACACTCTGGGCCCAAGTGGGATTTTCAAAATCCCGGTCAGACAACCTATTGTCTATCATGAATTTGTACAAGGCCATTTGTTGCAACAATTATCTTGTTATAGGGGTGGCCCCCACCTATACTCATTCGGCCTGCTGGGCTAAGAGGCCCATTAAGGTATGTAAAATGACACCTACACCATCGGTATAGTAGGCCATTGTGGGGGTATTATTATAATCAGGCCTTACGGCCATATATATAGCCTTGGCAAAGGAAAGAGCCAAGACAACTCATTTTCTACACTCACTCTACTAGTGTCCTTATCTACTGTTTGGTCCGTAGCCACAATAGTTGGCGTCGTCCATGGGGACGATGAACAAGCTACGAGCTTGGGAGAAGCAATGGCGCTCAAGAAAGCAACAACAACAGCAAAGCAGAAAAGAAGCACACTGGTAGCGACTGCCGATGCCAGCACACAAGGGCCGGTGGTCGAAGGCCCTCCAACTCCATGGCAGCGATGTCTTGGTGCCGCGGCTGGCAAGTGGTCAGCGCCGATGCGAGGAGCTAGCTCTGACGCCCATGCTAGCATGACCATTGACCATGACACCCACACTAGCGCAACCATCGACCATGACGTCCGTGCAGGCACGACCGTCGACCATGACGCCCGTGCAGGCGCGACCGATAACCACGATGCCTGCACCGACAAGACCATAGACCACAACGCTCGTGCCGGCATGACCCTCGGGAGTTCGTACACGTCTATGAGATGGTCATCGAAATGGCAGGGGTGATGACTTGATAAAGGCGAAGGGATTGTCGTTCGCCCTTCAAGGGATAGCGTTCTCCTGGTTCTTCGCCATCGCACTGAACTCCATATATGCGTGGGAGAAAATTCGAGACTGTATGTACAATAACTTCCAGGGAAATTATGTCAAACGGGTGAATGCAAATCAGCTATTCGCCATCAAGCAGAAGCCTTCCGAGAAGCTCTGGGAATATTTCAAGCACTTCGCCAAAGTTCGTTGTCAAGTCAAGTATGTAAACGAGACCACCACCATCAACGCACCAATACGAGGTCTTCGTTCGGGGCCGTTGGCCGAGTATAATGCGCGTAAGCCCATAAAGACAATCGCAAAACTCTTTGGCAAAATGGAGAAGTACGCAAGGACGGAAGAAGATGCGCAGCGACACTGCGTCGATTCCTCCGAGCCAAAGTGAATGCCTTATTCCTTGAAGGACGGCTCTGCCCACAAGAAGCGCAAGGGCCAACAGCCTAAGGATGTCCTCAACATCAATGGTGGAAGAGATGGCAACAATTCTTTAGCTAACCGGGGGCATGGTCACAATCACTGGAGAGGGCAGGCTCATGATGACGGAGGATGGGCCCATACGACAGAGAATGGGGCCGTGGTGACGGACAGCAACACGGGCTCTGGTGTGTGGTGCACGGCTGGGGTGAACACCTCACTCGGCACTACCTGACCATCGTAATGCTCCGTGAAAGTGTCATCAGGGATAGAGCCCTCGAGGCAA
This sequence comes from Bonia amplexicaulis, assembly GCA_036346245.1. NCBI lineage: Eukaryota > Viridiplantae > Streptophyta > Magnoliopsida > Poales > Poaceae > Bonia > Bonia amplexicaulis. Next base: position 18,097,528 of record CM070737.1, on the reverse strand, counting down.
CAGTGTCGGTGGTGGCACACATGTAGCAGCCCCTTGAGGGGCAGCTAGTCCAATCTGCCCCTGTCGCTTTGCGCATATAGGCCCCTGACGGTGGATCACACCGAGTCATTAACGTTATCACGGGCAGTTCCTCGTTAGAATCTTCATCTGAACAGCAGCGGAAGGCCTATGCCTATCGGCTACACCATGTTGTTGCATATCCCACCCAAATGCCCCTAAGCTGGGCACAGGCTAAGATCACTTTCACTATGGCTGATGCGGCAAGGGTCGACTTCCCTCACCAGGATCCCTTGGTGGTCCAGGCCAGTATCGCAGGATGCGACGTCAGGCGCGTCCTGGTCGATGGAGGTCGCTCGATGGATATCGAGTTCACCAGCGCATTCGACCAGATGGGCATTCCCTTGAGTAGACTCGAGCCTCTGGGTGGGCCACTCTAGGGCTTCTGTGGTCAACCGTTGGAAGCTCTGGGTTAGGTACTAAGAGACCATGTGGTGGTCATCCCGTGTGTATGATGAGTAATTGACATCGGTTTAGGAAAGTCGAGTTGAGTCGGTTGGTTCGGACCAAGACGTTGCGTGGTGTAACGGGCTCGGTCGGACTTGGTCAAACTTGGTCGTATGGGATTAGGATGCATATTCTGATGATTCGACGGGATTGGATTTTATTATGCTTACATGTGTCGATCGGTGCTATTTGATGTGTTTCTTGTCTGTGTGGCTGCAGGACGTCGAGGCGAAGTCGTGGCGAGACACGGTGGACCAGACTAGGCGCAGGTGGCGCTGAGGTCAGAACGGTCGGGATGTGTCGAAGACGGCGTGGACTCGAGGTGGTTGCGGGCGTGCGAGGCAGGGCGCGAAGCTTCCGGAAGGTGCGGGGAGGCGAAACAGAATTTCGCAAAGTCGCACAAGCGGGCGGGCTCCGTTGGATTTAGCGGGTGTAACGGGGCGGAGACCCGTTAGCCAAGGCTATAAATAGGTTGGAGGGGCTGCATGCCCACTTGAACACTTGAAGGGATTTTAGGGTTTCCTTTAGTCAAAATAGGCTTTAGAGTTTGTTTTTGGTTTTAGGCTTTAGTTGTTGAGAGTTGTTGGTGGAGGCAGAGTTGTGTTCCCTCTGTGTCTCCTTCGTAGCTTCTTCCTCCCCTGTTCTTGGAGTTCTTGAGTGTATGGAGAGGGAGAGGATGACTTAAGTCCTTTGTAATCTTTTCTTGTGTGCTAATGTACATGCGTATGGGGACATCTCTATGATCCTCTATATCAATATGAGATGGTTTTGGTTGAATTTATTGAGTCTCCAACTCTCTATTCTGTTTTCCTTAGATGTCTTTTTGAGTGATTCTTGAGTTTTTCGTTTTCGTGTTGGTTCTTGTGGAAAAGGATCAAAATGGGTTGCTCTATGTTGGAATGATACCCCAAGATCATTTGATTGAGTTTTCCAAGAGCCAACTTCATTTAATCTCAGAATTCATTTTTTAGTCTCTCTGTTCTTATTTTCCTGATTCTAGGGTTTTGATAAACTTCGTGTTTTCTTTCATGGTTTGAGATGAAACTTGGTATGCTGAGACTAGAGGCTATTATCTAGCTATCCTCAAAGTCTCATATCCAAAAGATCAAAGATTGAGGAGGAATTTGAGTTTTGGTTTCTCTGTTGAACTTTTGACAATTTCAGATTTTGTTGTTCTCTTTTGTTTCTTAGCTGCAGTTCCTTCTCCCCAAGGTCTCTATGGTATTTAGAATGCAGCACTATTGTTTCAACCAAAAAGGAGCAGAAATTTCCCTTCATCTTCTTTGATTTTTGATTTCTGCAGTTCTCTCTGTATCTACTGTTTTCAGACATCACTTTTCGGCTGGACTGCAGTATCATTTTCAGTTTGCTGTTCCTTGCTTTCAGTTTGCAAAATCCTCTTTGAGCCTTCACTGCTGCTGGCTTTTTCAGCACTCAGTTTCAGGCAGCAATTTTTCAGCAAACGTCTTCAGCCTTCTTATTGTGTTCAGTTTTCAGGTTTCGGCTGTTTTGCTTTTGGGTCAGCAGTTCTTCAGGCCGCCAGGCTTGTTTTCTCTTTCTGGTCTTTGTGTTTTCTGCTAGTTCCAGTTTTTACAGTTCTTCTCTATAATAGTGTGTGTTTTTGGCAGCAGCTGTAATCTTCACTTCTTCCAGTCTTCAGCGTCTCCTTTTCTTCAGTGTGTGTGTTTTGGTGCTGCTTCAGTTCCCTGAAATCAGTTTTCGTCAGCACTTGTATTCTCTGTTGTGTCATTTTTCACTGCCTTGCCGACTGCTCCTCTCCATCCAGTTTGATCCTTCCTGTGCTGATTCTGGTTTCAGTGCTCTTCTTTTTATTCTCTTGCTGATCTTTGATCATTTTGCATGCAGATCAAACGGTATTATTTTCAGCTGAAATTTTTACTGATTACTCTATGATTTATGCTGAATTTATTAGTATCGCATGCGTTCCAGTTTTCAGCAGAATTAATTTTCTGCGAGTTGCTTCGTTCTGTATCTTTTTGAGTAATCAGTGTACGAATTCTCGGGGGCGATTTTCAAGAGAACGACATTCACCCCCCTCTATCGCCATTTCGGTCCTACAGGTACCACTCGAAGTGTCCTTCGGATAGGGTGACAAAGCTAGAAGGAGGTGGTAACCTTTGACGTCATTGATCTTACTTATCCGTACAATGCTATCCTTGGAAGGGCAACACTCAATACTTTTGGAGTAGGTCCTCATCATAACTTCTTGTGCATGAAGCTCTCAGGTCCACAGGGGATCATCACTGTGTTTAAAGACCAGGACCTTGTTCACCGGATAGAACTCGGTATGCGAGGTCCTCTACACAAGGTACACACCGTTACCGAGACCGTCAACACATCTGGTGAGCGAGGTCCTCTCCGCAAGGTGCACGTTATTAGTGAGCCTATTGACACATCCACGTCAATGTCGCCTTTAGTTCTAGGGTGGATGCCCAAGCCCAAGTCGGAGAGCAAGGTCAAGAGGGTCCCCCTCCACAACGCGAACGCCTCTCGACATGTCTCTATCGGCAAGGGTCTCACCACGGAGGCCGAGTAGGGACTTATCTAGGTCCTTCACAGTAACATAGACGTCTTCACATGGTCACTGGTCGACATCATGGGAGTAGATCACTCCATAATAGAGCACAAGCTCGCGGTGCGCCCCGATGCCAAACCAATTAAACAGAAGCTGAGACACATGTACCTCGAGCGCAAGCAATCCGCCAAGATAGAGGCCACTAAATTACTCCAGTCCGGCGTCATCCATGAAGTGCATCACCTGAAATGGCTCGCCACTACGATGAGAATGTCAATCGACACCACGAACCATCTACACCGAGGGAGAATAGGTGCAACGGCAGCGGCGTCGGGATAGCAAGCGAGAGAGCGCAACGGTGATTAAGGCTCTAGATATAGCGAGCAGCACGAGCAAAGGCAGCAAGCGGTGAGAAGAAGGAAGAGTTGTCGTGCCAGCTCTGCTTTAGAAGGATGTCAGCATTTAAAGCGTGCGCCATTTTGGTCATGTCTTGGGAACCGACGATGTGTGAGATGATAGCGCATGATGCATGAACTGCCCACGTGTGCTTGTCATGCACTACAGTAATGCAAATCAGTGCAACGTGGCAGAAAGAAGACGGGCCATGGCCCAGTCAGTCGCAGGTACGGTGATGCAGCCCACGGGCCAACCACTCCCTAGGCCGAAGGCACGAAGGGGCCAAAGGACCTACCGACATGGTTTCGACCTACAGCTGGTGAAGCTCTTTACCATGAGAGGCTACTATTGTAAGGGTGTCCCCCACCTACACTCATTCGGCCTGCTGGACCACTGCATAGTAGGCCATTATGGGGGTATTATTGTAATCATACCTTACGAGCATATACATATATAGCCTTGGCAAAGGAAAGAACTAAGATAGCTCATTTTCTACACTCACTCTACTAGTCCCCTTATCTACTGTTTGGTCCGTAGCCATAACATATCTTTTTTGGGTCACTGTGTCACAGGCCTAGATGTGCTGCAAGATGTGCCATTTCATCTTTCACACATCGAATGCACGTTAAATGATGTTGCGTAGGGAGGAATACAGGTAGTTGAACATCTCCTCGTGACTACACGGCCGACGATCATTCGCAAACTCGGCTACGTGGTACCATCGGTTTCTGAATGGCGCTAGATACCCCGTCCTATTAGGATATCTTAAGTTGACTATATAGTACTTCCCTGCATTATCAATATAGGAAGTGTGTGTGAGAAGGACAGACCAAATAAATAATTGAACGAAGTAAGTGGTCGAGTTATATTGCTACCTGGGGGAAGGATGTGGAACACATGGGCGTAATCGACTAGCGTGTCCAAGAGGATGCGCGTGTCATGTGCTGACCTCGGGTCATTCAGTGACTATGAATGTGAACCTCATGTCGAAGTCGCATACGGCTATTACATTATGGCTAGTACAACCGTGCCGGTTTGTGTGCATTACTCGCATGTTAGCAGGCACTATCACTAGAATGTGCATCCCATTGATGGCTCCTATGGCTCTGGAGAAGTGTGTAAAATATCAAATCCCTCAATCTTTCATGCACAGTACTAGAAGTTGGATCCATCGGCTTCACGTTGTTTATGGACATGGTGTACAAGCAATCAGGACATGATGAAACTTTAGGCTGACGGTGGATCCCGAGTGTGCAAACATGTTGCGAACCTGAGTGTTGGATTGTGACACACCTACCATTCATAAGAACATCTGCAACACTTCCCTAGAGGTCATACCTGGCGACGACTGCAACCTATAGTGACTAACTAGATTATTGTGCAGCATCTAGAAACATCTCCTCTCCGTCATGAACATGCTATGGCACAATTGAGGCGAGACAAGATGTCTGTCAACCCACTCAAGTCCAGTCTGCATTGGCTCTCTACGAGATGTGGTCGCTCTACAAGCAGCACGTCAACCAATCAACATGGCAGTTATGAACAAAGAAATGGTACTGGTGAATTGCAGTAACAATGGGCATAACATCAATAAATATAAACAAGCTTAACTGCAAGAACCACCTCAAAAATAACAGTGCAACATACGGAAAAATGCCTGTCCACGAACAAATGAATGCATGAGAAGAAATATTTAAACACGCACACTGAAGGACTCAACAAATATGAAATCAACGAAACACTAGCAAACCATTACGAACTCAACATGCACACACAGTCAGTTATGCGTACTGAACACCATGCACACATACATCAAATGATAGGTCGACAGTATGGACACATTTGTCACGGTAACATAACAAGAGCGCATGGACAATCAAAGACCACTCACTACACCGCGTGCCTGGTAGATCGGCCACATTCAGTGGAGCCAACTGATACATCCCTCAGATGTTCACAACATCACAAACACATCCATATATTTTTTCCTTTATGTAAGCAATGCACACACATAGAAGTACACATCCGTGCCCTTAGGGTAGCTATCAGTGATGATCAAATCAAGCAATGGGCCTACCTCCTTGCACACCACTTCCTGCTTGGCAATGGCAAAGGCAGAACGACCTATCAATCTCTCGTACATATCACATATATGCTCTATGCATTCATCGGCTGTGCTGCCACGGGACTTCTTTGACTCAGGGACAGAGGTGGTGGTGACCTGCTTGCCCACTCGCTTCCACGACTAGCTTGCCGAACCAAACTGCTGAGGGCCTAAGTCATCATCAGAGCTGGAGTCTACGTTGAGCCTGCTCGCTTCAAGAACCACTGCATGCTCGTTCGTGCAAAGTACATTGCGGAATATCACCTCCATCAAGTCCACCTGCAGCAATGACGAATTTCTGAACTTGATGTAGCCCCTTATTGCCAGCAATGCAAAAGGCATTCCATCAGCTCAACCCAATGTGAAAGATGAAACCAACAGAAACCAAAAATTTGAAGGGTTCCATACCAAGTTTTGCTACTCCCACCAGTTGCTGTCAACATCGATCGACCTAGTACGGGTGTCAATTCCCAACCCAGACGCATTGAGTTTTAGTATTTTCATTGAGTGTAATCACATTTCAGTGTGTCCCAGTGGCTCTTGAACCGTTTCTTCATGTACTCTCTACCAGTGAGCTCTTTGAATTTCCTAATTAGGTTGTTGTAGCCGCCCCTATTCAAACAACCCATGGGATGGTTGTTGGCCTCCACTTCCTCGCGACATATTTCAAGCATAGCGATGTGGCTGACATCTTTCCAAATGACAGCAGGATAACATGACTTGTCCAGTTATTCACAACCAGGAAGACTGGAGAGCAAAGACCGATGGGCATGAGACCGCAATGAAGGAACCACACGAGCAACATTGTGACAATGTATTGAGCAAGAATGAAAAAAGAAAGGCTACAACATCAGAAGTAAGTAGTTACCTTGGGCGGTGCAGGGAGTATGTCACCGATGGGAGCAAAGGCGGCCAACAGCTCCTGCTGGATGGCGTCGGGAGTGAGGGCGGTGATGAGAGTGTCGTCCTCGGCAAGGTCCTTTTGTGAGGTGCGTCTCACAGGAGGACGCATCACACTGGGGCTTGGGACGTCCAACAACGATGGCACGTTGAATATCGACTCCGACATGGGGATTGATGAGGCGTCCAAGGAGGTGTAGGTCGAGGACGCGTCATGCAACGAGGACGGCTTGGACGCCAACGCTGACTTCGAAGCGAACACCAACACGGTGAGGGAGGGTGCCAGGTGTAGATCTAGGCAGAGTGGGCCAGAGGGCGCGGTAAGTGACGGTGGGGATGTGACAGGGAAAGGACCGGTATAGTAGGAAGCAGTCGGGCTGAAGGCACGGTGAAGACAATAGCCAGCCTGCGGTGACGACGTACAGGGATGGGCGCCTACAGAACCCTAGCGGGGATGCAGAGAGGGGAATGCATGATAGGGATTGAGGAATCGGGGGCGGAGGTAGCCATGCCGTTCGATCCGGCTTTCGAAGCAAGAAGCCGATCTTAAAAGCCGGAACGGACGGGCCTAGATCATCATGTGCAATTGGGTGCCTGGCGTGTGGTGTTTCAGATGCAGTTTCAGATTGCATCTGAGCAAACGATGCTTTGTCTCCGTTGGTTGGAGGCTAGAAAACTGCCGCAAACCCGCGCGAGATACGCTGCCTTGCCCGGGAGCGGCTCGTGTGCCACGGCCCAGCTCGGTGCCGTGCGGCGGATCCCCTACGTGCAGTCCCCAGAGCCGGCAACTCCACGCTGGCACAAGCGTATGCATGAGGCCGTAGCTCCTTACAACCAACACGCGTACGTCCCGTGCGCACGTAATAAGTCTGACAAACAACTGAGTTACCTTGTTGCAGCCAAAACTCAACGGACAGTGACACGCTTTATGTTTGTACGTCGTTTGTTGTAGACATCACAGGTTTACGTGGTACTAACATCAAGACAACAGATTACACGAGCGCATGCATATATATATACTCCTTTTTTGAGTATATACGCTGAACGATTTTCCAAGTTTCAACTACCCCAGAGGTACGTATACTCTGGCCTAGCATCTTACCTAACACACGAAGCACGTGGACCACACCGAGCGCCCTCGGGATCGGCTGATGATTTGACCGGCACGGATGCCGCGGCCTGCCCCCACTGGGCGCCGGGGGAGCAGACGGCCTGCGCGACCCACCTACCACACCGGCGGCGGAACCCCAGCGCCCGAGGGCGCCACTCCTCCCCGGCTGCCGACTGTGCGGCGGGTTGTGCGCCTGGTGCGACGGCGGCGAGCGCGCTGGCCGGTGCAACGCATCATCCGGCGAACCTGAGGCGACTTCGTCCTCACTGTTACTGCTCTGTTCCGGTTCTAAGTAGTCAACCAGAGCCTCTGCGGTTTCCTTTGCTGTGCCTGTGCGAGGTAACAGCGACAGATGGAGATCTTCCTCGTCTACACCTACAAAGACGTACGGGAAAAATAAAAACGATCGGTCTTGCAAAGCAAGACTGTGGAAATTGAGATGGTAAAGAGAGATGTAAGTACGTACCAAGCGGTCGAGCCTCGAGTAGTGGTATGGCCAGAAAGAGCAAGAGAACAAGCTTGGAAGGAAGTGAACAGTTCATGGCTTAAGAATATATGAGGAAAAAACCAATGGACTGAGCAAGGCGTAAGCTATCTATCTGTGCCCAGCTCGAGCACGTATATATAGCAAACTCTTACCGACGGCGCAAGTCCCGAGCGTCGATTACTCGATTTCCAAGCGTGACGTCGTTCTTTCTTTTAAACATATCGCGTCGCTCAAGTCCAAAGTAGGCGTCAGCGAGCTTTTCTTCTCCGAACGTTTTCAAAATGCGAACGCGTAGCCTCCGGCGTGCTTTGATCGTCTGCGCTGCATCAGACAAAGGAATCGAGACCACATTCGTTTTGTGGTTGTTAGACTGTTTGTCTCGCTAGCAACCACAAGCCTTCTTTCCTGACTATGGACTGAACCAGACCTGTATAGCGTTTCTAAAAACTATTTATCGGTTTTTCTACATTAACTAACTTTTAAATAGAGTATCTTTTCACGATAAGATCTACTAGTTAATTATAGTACATACTATACCGACTTCATTTATATCGGCAAAAATCACATTGAATTTCTGTTACTTTATAATCTCTTATATAAATAGTCTAAAATTTATAAACCACAGTTAAAAGCTAAAGCTTGGTAAAAAAGAACCGGCCCACATGTATTGCGCACGATTCAAACGCTTAGCTGAACGGAGATTGGCTAATGTAGCCTGCGTTAGGTGTAGAAGCTACTAGCAGGCCGGGCCTACAAGCCCAAGCGCATGATTCAGGCTTGGGCTGGGCGCGTGCACACGGCTACGTGCTCAGAGGAAACGCGCGGAACACGTTGTGATGACCTGAGGCCCATTTGGCCCACTTGCTTTGTGCTAATCTCGTCTGATGTTTGCTTGCGAGTTTTTTAGGTTGATTTTTTGGAATTGCTAACTAGTACTTGAATGATTTTTAGGATTGAGCACTTAAATTTCTCTCTGTATGATTTTGTCTTAAGATTTATGCTTCACATCCTTCTCCAGCACCGACGAAAGCTCTGGCAACAGCTTCGATGAATTAGGGTTAGGATTCGGGTTCGAGTTAAGTTCACCAAAGTCCCTCGGATTTAGAGGGATACTAAGAATGGTGACAGATCGGTGGTGGGTGGCGCCGATGGTGGAGTGGCGAGACGGCGATGGCGTCGCCGATGCATGGTTGGAGGAGGGCGGTGAGCGACGGTCGGCGGATGGAACAGCCCTCGGGTGTGAAATCGAATTAGGTTGGGCAGAGATGTGCGGTAGTGAAAGAGGCGCGCGGGCAGCACTGGCAACTGCGTTGGGACGCAGAAGAGGTGGTGCCAGGGAAGGCGACGACGTGGTGGAGGGAGGGCGGCACGCTGGTGGGGGTAGGGGTGCCAGTCAGGGAGGGGATGCAAAGTGACTGGGGAGGAAACGGCGAAGGATATGTACGCTGGTGGGGCTCATTGGTGTTGAAGGTGACACCAACGAGGCGATGGGAAGTTGGCGAGTAGGGCACTGCGGTGATAGGGGGAGATGGGGTAGGGTTTGGGGTAGAGTGAGGTTGGGGAATCATATAATTGAGAGGGAGGATGTGGTTCATTGGATCTAGATCTAAAGATTTAAAATCTGAGTACTCTTAAACAAAATACCACTCAAGTTTTATGTGGATTGGTTTTTTACTTCAGACTTGAGAGCTTAGAAGCATCACCCGCCGCCCAATCTCGAAGAGTAGTTGAGCGATAGCTAAGGCTTTGACAGAACAAGTCGCAACCTGGAGGCTATTGGGATCATCATGTAAACTCAAGCCCCTTTTCTACTACAAGCTTCAGAAAAGCTAAAGCCTGTAGGAAAGGCATACAAGCTCACAAGTTGACACCACATCTGAGGTGGTGTACCGGAGAGGGCTTAAGGTGGTGTTCAGTTCGGCTTATTTTTGGTGGCTTATGGCTGAAAACACTTGTGAATGGTGAAAAAAAACAATGGTGACAGAGGCTTATTTAACATAATTAAATTTAAAAAAATTCAAAAATATAAAAAATTTGATAGCCCATCACAGACAACGCAAACGAATACGGAAAAAAAGAACCGGCAAAAAAGCTCAAAAAAAACCAAAAATTCAGAAAAAGACGAAATTATGAATAGTGCAAAAATAAGCTAGAAGCCAGAAGCTCAAGGCTCCATATCTTGCTCACCTCACAGTGAAAGAACATCACATCAAGATAGACATTGCATTTGAACGTTCAAAAGGCGAACAGTGTATCTCTTGAGCTATTTGCAGAACGCCGTAGCCTCACCGTCAGTGGGCAGCAACAAATTGACGCAGCCTAGTTGTAGGCCACAAGCGAGCTCGCTGCTGCAGGCTTTAGACAGTGACCTGAGTCAGGAGGCAATAACTGCTTCAGCTCAACCAAAAGAGGCTGGCTGCTGAACTGTCGGATCCTGAAGGGTTCAGTCCCTAGCCAAGGCAAATCTGCCTTATCCAACTGGCCGGCAGGTAATGACTAATGAGCCAGTTGAAATTAGTTATGTACGCCCTGGAATGTGATGGAGTTAGGCCGAGATGATATTTCAATTGCAACTAGGAAGGATGTACTAACACCAGACCATAACCATAACTCCCATCTCTCCAACTTGTCGATTCTTGTATTGAAGTCAGAAAAGTAGCTTGCCATCAGCCCACTGCCCGTCGATACATGTCGGTATCCAACTAGTATTTAATTGAGGCATTGACTAAGTTAATGTTATCTTTTTCGTTGTCTCCTTTTCTTCTTTTCTTTCTTTAATCGTTGACTCCACTACATTAGGTATGCACGGCCAATGGCAGTGTCAACGCCTCGCTGACGATTAGGAGGTTCAAGGGCTCAAGGCCATCTTTGCGTCTTGCAGGAATCTGTAAAATTTTATTGGAAAGTGACGAAGCTATGCGTTTCCTTTTCTTTGGACATGCATCAAAAGCGAAGTGTTCAACTTGCCTTTAGCAGGGATCAACAGTTCAACACAATTATCCTTTGTCCAGGATAAGAGAGCAAAAGGGTAATTCTCAATGGATCTTTCAAGCTCAAGACGAAACGGGATTGCCAATAATTTTTTTTGGCAACACTTGAATAGAAGATGGCTCATATTCAAATCTGAAAGAGAAAAACCTATTGGGCCTTCTCAGCGTAGTTAAAACGAAAGCTCCCAGTATCAAAATTCCCCTCGTATTTATAGACCAGCACTTAGCTCATTTTGCAATAAACATTGGCACATATGGAGTATATGTGAAGTGAAACATAAGAAAAAAAACAGAGAGAAACAGCATATCCTGTACTGCATTTATCGAAGTTAATTTACTGTTGCAGCTTTGTGGTCTCTTTATAGCTGCAGAGAACGATTGCTAGATGGTGGTTGCAACGTCATTCCACACAGGTGGGTTTGTTTAATGTGACACTTTCTTAGCATGGTACTTGCAGATAGGCTTCAAGGCTCCAGCTTCCTCTAACTCAAATCCTCGTTCCTTTAACCTGACATGGTTCGGGGTATCTGTGTCCATCGTTTTCCTTATTGCTTGAGATCAAATTACGCCCTTCCGATTGATCAAATCCGAGACATGATCGACCTCCTATCTAGTGCACTGTTCGTCAACCACCTCACATCCATGTTGATGGACACCGACATTAGTCGAGCAGAAAAAAAAATCAGTTCTATCTTCTAAATCGATAAGACCGAGTAAGAAATGTCAAAATGGTTGTGAAGGACCACGTGAGAAGATCTTAATTTATGGCGTGATGAATTGTTGTAATTTACAAAATTTAGAAATTTGAATGACAGTGTTGCTGATCAGTCGGGGGAAAGGCTAGTTAGACCGGCACTGTGCCACCGGTCTGACCGGTTGATCTCAGCGGTCAGATCGGATGGTGCCAGCGGTTTGACCGGCCAGATGTTGGAGGTCAAACCGACCAGATGGGGATTTTCGGCCAGATTTCTCATTTGTGGATTTAGAGTGGAGGATTGGGTTTTGGTGAGTATAGTCAATGGTTTTATACTGCATGAGCTATGTTACAGATGACGTGTGTCAAGTTGTAAAGAACTTATGCTCGAAAACGATTTATTTGTCTTTGGATGTGTATGGTCGTTTAGAGTCAACTGTAGTTAACAGCGAGGATCGAAGCCAAGCTCATACATGAGTTGAGGCCCAGAACAATCGAGAATGCGGGGTGAGACGGTGAACTCAAGCATGGCACGAGAAAAACGAGAAATATAGAAGACGAATTCGAACGGCGGGATGACACTATGTGGCTTGGACGAGCCAAGTGAGTTGTGGTTCGGTGGAACCGGGACGGAAGAGACTTGGTGATATGTTGTAAGCTAGTGGTGCACACACACACGTAACAAGCATGGCGATTGCTTGCAATGGATAGCAATGGCCGGGTCACCGAAGGATAGTTTGGTGGTTTGGCAAAATACTGGAAACCACATTAAATCAAAACCGCGGTGCATGTATAGTGCTTGGGAGAGCAGTTTATATCAAGATGGAGCTAGCTTGATCAAGATAGATCAAGGCTAAGGATTTAACGAATTCGGGCTTACGCGCTTTGAAAAACGTGCAAAAGTGAATATGTGTGAGTAAAATTCGTATGTGTGGGGTTACCAGAGTTCCCCCATTGTGTAAGTGGATAGTATCCACTAAGGGATAGATGTGGCTGGCTAGCTCATCTATAAAAGGGGGTTGTGATGGAGATATGTGGTGAACCATCCAACCCACCTCTCTTGTGTTTTCTTGTTTTAGGGTTAGGTTTTGAGTGCATAGTATATTCTCTGTCCTCTAAGATGAAATGGCTGTAAAATTTTCCTCCTCAAGTAGCAATAGAATCGATATTTGATATTCTTCATGGCTACCTTTCTATTTGATTGATTTGCTCTTGTTTTGGTTGATTTTTCCTCTCCACTCGGCCTCTTTTTGATCTTGATGTGCCAAGTACGTATAAGAGATGAAAAGATCATCTAAAAATCATCCTCCATCTATCTAGACACTTTGGTAGCAAGTTTATCAAGAAACTCGATTTTTGCATGTTCTTGACTTTGTAAGTGATTTCTTGATCTGATAGTTTTTGGAATGATTTATTCGGTGCTCTTACTTGCTGTGATATGTGGGAACATATCCAAAGCCATCTTGGATATCCTTTGCCCACGAGTAAGTTTTGATCATCATTTTTTGGTTTTGCTCGGTTTGGGTGAAACCTTACTTAAATCTTAAAAATGTTTGAACTTTGATATGGAACTTTGATTTGGTTTTTATGATCCATGAATGGAATAGGTTTCTAAGACTTTAAGCAAGGTGTATACGAAATTTCATGGCTTTTGGATCATCCAATCAAAAGTTACGTGTATTTGAAGATTCACAACTGTGTTGATTTTACTGTTCATTTCCCATAGCGGTCGGACCACTATTGAGCTAGAGATCAGACCGCCCCTAGAGGTCAGACCGCCCTTTGGTTGAAGGTCTGACCTCTAGAAGCCCAGTTCTTCTAGATTCCGTGTTTTTAAGTGATTAATCTTGGATTTTTGGATTTGAATTTGATTATCAGTAACTCTATAGTTATTTAAGAAGAGAATCCAGAATACTTAAAAAAATTTTAATCGACACCATTCATCTTGCCTGTTACCTTTCCAGTCCTACAGGTTGACCTACTACAAACTTGAGCCGGTTCAACCAAAAGGAGACACATTTTTGGCATACTTCCAACTGGCATAGGGTTTAACAAATGTGCAATGGAATAGCTAGCCTTGGAATTCTGGAAGGAAAGGTTAATGTAATCGCGCGCAATTAGTGTAATGATAGGATGGTGAGGCTAATAAACTTAAAACGTTTAAAGTAAACCCCGTACCGAACACTTGACTTGCCAGTTGCTTGCATTGCTGGTGTGTGTTGACTTGTGCCGCGAACCTTTGAATCGAACGTCGTGTTCGGCACAGCAACGTGAGCCTTTTCCAGATCTCGAGATGTTCGGTTCATGTGCATAAGCCGCCTAAAAAACGCAGCTTGCCTCCCTCCTTGGCGTCGCCAGATCTAACGCGTTCGCAACGTGCAGGTAGGGCGTCTCCCACGTCGACAGGTAAGGTTTGGGAGCCAAACCAATCTGTTCAAGCGCCCACCGAATAATAATTTTGGACATATGTAGCACTGTTGCTAGCTAGAATTCCGATTTTGGCTCCCTCAGCGAAAAAATTCCAAATCTGGCCCCCCGCTCGACCGCGGGACTGCACCGTCGCGACATGTGGCCGGTCGTGCGGTCCCGGACCGCACGACCGCACTGTTCACCGGGTCGTGCGGTCTGGGACCGCACGACCACACTATTCACCGCACGGCCTAGCTCCCGACCGCACGATTCCTCTGTCGACCGCACGTCTCACGTCCCAAGCGCACGACTCCACTGTAGCGCCAATTATTCGTTCGAGCGGGAACAGTTCAATCGTGCGGTCGGGCAGTGAATAGTGGAGTCGTGCGATGCGGCACCGCACGACCGATGAATAGTGCGGTCGTGCGGTGCCGGACCGCACGACCGGACGGTGTCGCGACGGTGCGATCCGCTGGTCGGACGGGGTCGATTGGAATTTTTTCACGAGGGTGCCAAAATCGGAATTCTAGCTAGCAACAGTGCTACATATGTCCAAAATTCACCGAATAAGACCCCGTTTATTTCGACTAAAATTTTTTATCTTTTAGTTTAATTTTCACTTTCATAATTTTCAACTTTTTCTAACTTTTAAGTTTTTTGAGCTTTTTCTGCCGGTCTTTTCTTGTATTTGTTTGCGTTGTCCATGATGGGCTAACCTATTTTTTTATTTTTAAATTTTTTAAAATTTAGTTACTCCAAATAAATCACCGTCAGCTACAGTATAATTTCAGGCATAAACCAGTTTATTTCAGCCCAACCGAGCGGCACCCAAATCCGGCGCCTGATTGGATTGGATTGACATATCATCGGTGAGCTGTTTCTCTAGTCTAGCTCCTGTACGTTGTGATCATATCATACGTGTTTTCTGCCGTTCTGTGATGAAGCGGATGTGCGAGCATGCGCAGTTTGCCGGTTTGCTTGGCGCTGGGACGCACGCACGGCGTGCACGTCCGACGCGGCCCGCCACCTTCTTCGCCCGTCCGGAGCAAAAAGAGAACGAAAGGGACCGACAAAGCGGCAGCACAGCGAAGTCTCTCATGCTCTCTCTGCGGAATGGAAACGATGCATCTGACATCCCAAGCGCTAGTGTATTGCCGCTTGGTCGGTACGGTCCTTTTGGCCGCCGCAAAAAAAAAATGCGTGCATCCGCTGTGCGAGCTGCGACTCCTTTTTGTGCCTGTTCTTTTCCTCCGAAGTCGACGGCTTTTGATTTTTGCTACAGTACTTAACTTTCAAACGGAGTATTTTCTCAAGACGGGGTCTACAGGTTAAACGATCTACACGTTAAAAGCTCAATATATGTACCTACTAAAATTACAAGTGAGTATCTATCTCTTTGTAATCTGTACCGTAAACAGTCAAAATTCAAAAATTTCAGCCAAAAGTCATAAGCCGCAGCCGAAAAAACCAGGCCCAAAGTGGTCGGTGACGAGAGGGGATTGCCACCGATGCGAACCATCCGAGAGAATGAACGAGCAAGAAACAGGACATTAGATATGGAGGTCTAGCATTGCACAGCGTGAAACTACTAATAGCACTAGGAAATAGTAGGTGAATGCACTGCACAGCCTGAAAGTAACTACTACTAGCACTAGCAGATGGTAGGTAATACTCCTCTTCTTACTCCCGGGGGAGTTCCAGCCCCGCGCGAGGCCACGTCACCGCCCGGCCGCCCCGCGCCAATGCCCGCCCGACGCGTGCGCCAGAGAATCTGCGTACGGTCGGGTGAGGGGTTTACCTGAGTTTTTTTCGAAATTACGTACAGGTCCTTGGTTCTCGCAAAAAGGTCCTTGGAATTTTTTTCGCACCTGAATTTTTTTTTGTCCCTTTATTTTGCAGGATGGCCCCCGCAGTTTCGGAAATTGCGCACGAATCCCGTTTTTTTACGTACAGGTCCTCGATTTTTTCACAAGAACCCTTTGCTTTTTCGAAAATTCGTTTTTGCCCCCCGGTTTTTTCTAACTGGTCTTTTTTTTTCGAATGTCCCCTTTGCCTTCTCTGAAATTACGTTTTTGCCCCCGTTTTTCTTAAAAACTCCTCACGAATTACCGTCTCTTTTATTTTTTTACGTGCAGTGGCTGGCGCGGCGTGGCGCCGCGCCCATGCTTCTAGTTGCACCTACTCTCGGAGGAATCGGTCACATTCGGGGCGAGTTGATCTCTGTTCAGAGCTAATATTCTCTTGACTCAAATTTGATTTCTTCAAAGTCTTTTCACAGAATTTCTCAATGTGTTGTTGGGGGGTATACCGGTATAGTATAACTGTAGAAGTCAAGTACCTACCTGCTCGAGGGTGGGTTTGGTGGAGCAAACTGCTGCTTACTCCGATATACCATAATTTTGTTGCAGACTCACAGGCCACAATGTCAAAGTGGCAACCTTGTCCCCCAACCCAAAGCCCCTTTTAGGTGCACGCGTTGACATCCGGCTCTGACATGCTTATACACAGGGATTGGAGGTCGTCCAATGTCAGCCGAATCGTCAACCACTAGATTTGCTTTCGCGGCCCTTGATGCGACCGTCTACGGCCGAGAAGAATAAGGCAGCACGACGGCCTTCGTACGGGTGGGTAGCCGTTGTACGTCCAATCTGGACCGGCGCCGCCGCACCGCTGATTAATTGGGCGCGACTGATGGGGATGAACTGACCCCGAATTAACACTCTTGACCGGTGCTGCCGCTGCTTAATTAGCGAGCATCGCACAGCTGACCTGAGCACGGAGTACCTGACCCCAGCTTGCTAACACACCCGTGTTTCACACACTACTGTTTTGGCTCTGTATTATGATGCTAAGTTTCTCGCACACGCAATCAATCACACGAGAAACACGAGCAAGCCCGTTCCAGCTATAGAGTGCGGAGTACTGGCAAATTACTCGTTAATCTGCCGGAGCTAACACCCTGGCGGATTTCTAATCGTCAACGGGAGTAACATGTCTCGTGTTCCTCGTTCCCTGGTTTCTGAAACACGCAGAAACGGATCGTATTTACCTGCAAAACCAGGAGATGCATGTGCCATTTGTGGCGAGAGGGAGGGTTGACGATGGCGACGAGGGAGGCGCGGTCGCTCGTTAATTAACCGCAGGAGTCGCGCCCGCCCGCGCGTTCCCACCCACACAAACACGCGGTCCAATTGCCGCGCGTGCCGAGAACGCACCACCCGCGCTTTATGCCCGGCCAAGTTGAGCTTTGACACACACCAAACGCCGTCCCCTTCCTTTGTATATATAAACGCGCACAACCACACAGAGGCTCACAAAGCCAACTCCGACCGAACAAAAAGATCACCAGTTCAGCACCAGCACCACATTGCAAAGCAACAAGAAGTCCACCCACAGGAAAAGGGAGAGAGGAATGGCGATCGCCGTGAGTGGGCACTGGACGCGGCTGCGGACGCTCGGCCGCGGCGCGTCGGGGGCCGTGGTTTCGCTGGCGGCGGACGGCGCGTCGGGGGAGCTGTTCGCGGTCAAGTCCGTGGGCGCGGCGGACGCGGCGCTGCTGAGGCGGGAGCAGGGGATACTGTCCGGGCTGTGCTCGCCCCACGTCGTGCCCTGCATCGGCGGCGAAGACGGCCGGGACGGGTCGTACCATCTCTTCCTCGAGTTCGCCCCCGGCGGGTCGCTCGCCGACGAGGTCGCGAGGAATTGGGGACGACTCGAGGAGCGCGCCATCCGGGCGTACGCGGCGGATGTCCTGCGCGGGCTGGCGTACCTCCACGGGAAGTCGCTCGTTCACGGGGACGTCAAGGCGAGGAACATAGTGATCGGCGTTGATGGGCGTGCCAAGCTCGCCGACTTCGGGTGCGCCAGAAAGCTGGATTCGGTGAGGCCGATCGGAGGCACGCCTGCGTTCATGGCGCCGGAGGTGGCCCGCGGGGAGGAGCAGGGGCCGGCCGCCGACGTGTGGGCGCTCGGCTGCACGGTCATCGAAATGGCCACCGGCCGCGCCCCGTGGAGCGACATGGACGACGTCCTTGCCGCCGTCCACCGGATTGGATACACGGACGCCGTTCCGGAGGTGCCAGTGTGGCTGTCGGCGGAGGCGAAGGACTTCCTGGCCATGTGCTTCGCAAGAAACGCCCGCGACCGGTGCACGGCGGCGCAGCTCTTGGAGCATCCGTTCGTGGCATTTTCCTGCCGCGACGTGAAGGCAGAGGAGGCGAAGGCCAGGTGGGTGTCTCCCAAGAGCACACTGGACGCGGCATTCTGGGAGTCGGAGACCGACGAGGAGGAGGACGACGAGATTTCGGAGAGCCCTGCCGAGAGGATCAAATCATTGGCGTGCTCCGTCTCGGCCTTGCCGGACTGGGATTCCGACGATGGCTGGTCCGATGTGCTCGGCGAGCAGTGTGAAGTCTGTGATTCACCGGCAACCAAGGAGTCGGCTGATGTGGCGCGCAGCCCGCCAAACAGAGTGTCCAGCGCAGCGACGGTGCTAGCTGAAGACATGGTTGTCGGCGGCGGCCTTTCGAGCGATGGACGGGACGCAGGGGATGAGCCGTTCGGTGGCGATGTCCCAGCCTTTGATCCTTCAATTGAGCGCCAGAATAGTTTCTGTTTGAGCTCAGGCAGCGATGTACTTTCATTCCAATTACTTTGTGACGGAATTAATGCAATGGAAATTTGGGTTCCCACAAAATTCTTGTCCTGCTCTGTTTCTCCCACGTTCTTACCTATTTTCGTCTAGTTTTCGAATTTCTACCCGTGAATTTGGAGAGAAGACCTCGTCCCTTCCAGACTTGCAGTCGGACACGGCACACAGAGTTTACTGTAGTGAGTAACCACGCCGTGAAGAACTGAACACGCACAGCATAACTTGCCTGTAACACCACGGAATGGAAACCCTCATGATCACTGCTATTTCCTTCCACGGCAGAAAAACGGTTTGTTTATATTGGCTTTTACTGATAGTTTTTGGTTGTGTCTGATGAATAGTAGTAGTTAATGAATAGAATCGGCTGATAGAAGTAACTGATGAATAGTAGTAGTTAATGGTTTAAGGTGTAATGAAAGTCACTACCATATTTAAACTATCATATGACTTATGAAATTGTAATATAATAAAATATATAGTACATTACAATATGTAAAAGTAAAAAGTAATAGTTAAAAAATAGTACCGACTGGTACAAGCAATGTATAGGAAGGGCGTCCCTATTGACTTTGCTAAAAAATAATACGACCGATAGAAACAGTATACAGAAAGCAGGTTGTCCCTGTTGACTTTGTTTTTCGATAAGGATTACTCCGCTTCTCGGCCACGAAACAGGCGGATGCTTTCAAGCCCCGAATCGACACGGAGGCCGCCAGCGTGAGCGTACACGTACGAACGTACTTCTCCACTTAATTAATCGCGCGGCCAGGGCAAAACCTCCAGAGTCACGAAAACCAGCGACCACGAGCGGAGACGGCGCGGCGTCGGCCGAACGGTACCTGCCCCTTTCACGACAGGGGGCGGGCGAACCGGCCCAGCACCGCCCCGCGAAAGGTCACCGTCTCGCGGCGCATCACCGTGTACGCGCGGGGCCGGCACGTACAGCACGGCGGCACCGGCTGACGCAACCCCTGTATCATCAGTTCCATCACGGCGCACTGCTATTTCAGCCAGCCTCACCGGTTTCCGCCTGGAAGCATGCGGTCAAAAGGTTGGCACAATAATTAGGCCTCCCCCGCGGTACCACGGCAATAAGCGCAGCTGCCGTCCTGCGGCGACTGTCACGGCCGTCACGTAGCGGCTACCCGCGACGCGTGTCGAGCTGGCCGCGGCACGCTGCGAAGCTCGCACCCCCATTTCTGGGAGCGTTAAGAAATCCTCGCAACTGCCCAGAATTGTTCAGCTGCGAGGACATCCATCGAGTGTATAACATTGCCAGCACATGCTCAAGAACAAGAGTCAACTTTATTACATTATAAAGGCTTAAAGCCAAGATTCACAGTAGGGTCAAAGGCCTAATTTACATCACAGCCAAAAAGATACCACAGGCATACTCGAGTGCAGGATAACCCTAATCCCAAGCTTCTTCCACTTCATAGAATTCTGTCTCATCATCTTCGCATGGCTCCTCAAAACTGGCAGTTTCTGTTTATGATTTTAGCAAGTATGAGTACAACTACCGTACTCAGCAAGTCACGCGGAGCTTAACAATAACTATATGCATGGCAAGTCAAGATAGAGGGAAACATGTTTATTATTTTGTGTGGATGCAGATTTAGTTGAGAATCCATTAAAGACGTGAAAGTAACTTCGTTAAAGTAAACAGGGGTTTTCAAGCGTGATTATTAACCTTCCACATTACCAAATCATTCTCAAATCTACTTATGCTTTGTTACTGGAATCACCCATCAAACATAGCTTCATTTACCGGAAGCACAGCGTATTCGAATACCATCATTTTATGACTCTGCAGAGCTGCCCTGCTTTACCCACAAGATCTCTCAACTCCCGCGACAGAGTTAAGAAAACAAAGTTGTTCACTGCTCAATTCTTTATATAGTCCCTGCCCAGTAGGTTCTTGATCCCCATGAGCTCGGATGACCCCACGGATCTCCTCCGACTCATAGCGGTCCTACTGT
Organism: Bonia amplexicaulis; assembly: GCA_036346245.1. NCBI lineage: Eukaryota > Viridiplantae > Streptophyta > Magnoliopsida > Poales > Poaceae > Bonia > Bonia amplexicaulis. Next base: position 18,076,767 of record CM070737.1, on the reverse strand, counting down.
TGTATGGTTAACCACCTCCCATACAACTCACCCTCCGACTCCCCCAACCAGTTGCAGATGTTCAATCGAACTTGAGCAGTTACTAAACCAGGTTTGACCAAGTCAACACTTGTGGTTGGGCGAGTACTATGTTCTTTTACTCAGCATAAGGGTCTAATCCTTATATTTTTCACTGAGGCCAAAAACATGCACAAACCCATATTCAGAGTGCACAGACCGCCACCATTCCTCAACCAAGCCTCCACCCTAGGGTAAGGTCTTCGGACTCACCTCTGTGATCCTCGCTCACCCTAGTTCCAACTTTTCAAAATTCTAAATAAATAATAAAATCCTTAACAGTGAAAATATTTTGGTGTGTCCCTAAACTACCATATTTATTTAACTATCATAATTATTTTTCTATGTCTTCCAAGGCAAATATGTCCATCAAATTAATCGGGGCTTATCAGGTGGTAGGGCATAACTAATATCATGACATTCTAATATAAATTTTTACCCCAAAATATTGACTTGAACAAAATAACATAATGAAATTACAAATTAAATAAATAAATAAGGCAATTACGGGTTCAACATGATCAAGGAAGCGTAACTTGCCTTGCGGGTCTATGATCTCGACTAACTCGTACTCTTCAGAAAATCGGGCTTGAGTTTGAACTTCTTCTTCCAATTCTTGAGAACCTCCGGCGTCCGAGGCTAACACAATAACAAATTAAAAATATATTAATTCCATGCCCAAAGAACTAGGCTAGGAATAAAGAAATGAAATAAAGAAAGAAAATTTGAAGAAGAATTAAAGAAATGAGATTTTGGGCTTAAAGGAGGGTTTTATGGGGAAATGGGCTTGAAATATGGGTTGGTGGGCTCAAAACGGTCAAAATGGATATAAATATATTTTTTTGAATTTTTCTGAATTTTTCTAGGGTTTACTATTCATCGGGCTCGAGTCAGATGCATCGGACTCGAACCAGACGCAACGGGCTCGGGCGAGTTGGCTCGGTCGAACCCAAACAGGCAAGGCGGTCGAGGAGCCGACACGTGGGCGGGCGGACGGTCGGATGCGGGCGGCGGGCGCGGGCGTGGCGTGGCTCCACCGCGTCGCTGGCTCGGTCGGGCGCCGGCGGGCGCGGTCGGGTGCGGGGCGCGGCGCGGTGCGGTCGGACGCGGCGGGCTCGGTCGGGCGCGGGTCGGTAGCGGCGGGCGGGGTGGCGCGGTGCGGTGCGGCAGAGGCGGCGGCTCGGTCGGCGCGGGGTCGGGCGCGGTCGGTGGCTCATGGGCGGGTGGTGCTGCGCGGCAAGGCGAAGCGGCTCGGTCGTCTTCCTCCTCCGCTTGCCGAGACCAAGCAGAGGAACAAGGCGGCGGTCGGCGAAGGGACCAGGGTAGTTCGTGACGGCAATGGAGGGTATGAACGGATTGCTAAGGGTGCCAGGGTTTCATTTTTGGGGGTTAGGGTTCCGGTGGGGGCGGCAATCGCCGGCGGTGAGCTTCCCCCCTTTTCGACCGATTTTTAAATCACGGGGAAGAGGAGGCCTCTTAGGGCAAATTGGCCGGTGTTTGAGCATTAGGGGGAGTAGAGGAGACTAGGGGAGGTGGTGGTTTGGGCCGAGAAGATCCGAGCGGGGCTAGCCACGATGGCCGGTTTTGGGGATGAAGCGGCTCACGGTGCTGGAGAAGTAGGGTGGCCGAGGAGCTAGGGCAAGGGTGGGGGATTGATTCTAGGGTTATGGTGAAGCTATAGGCGAAAGGAATTGAGGAATGGAAGGGCGGAGAATCGACATTGCTCTAGGGCTATACTTTGGGGATTTTTGCAATTACCGGGAATGGAGGCGGCTAGGGTTTGCTTGGGGGTGTCGGTCGGCTGCGGGGAGAGATTGCGTCCACCGGGGAGGCTCAAGAGCTTAAGTAGACGAGATATGGCGGTTCGGATTGAGATGGTCGGAAAAAGAAGGGGTAGAGGTGGCGACGCGGGCGGCTGGCGGTGTGCCACGGCTTGAGGTCGGCCAGGGTTGTCGGGCGGAAGAGGATAGGGTCGCGGGGAACTCTATCCACTCGGGAGAGGTGGCGAGGTCGGGAAGCTTCGGTGAGGCGGTGGCGGCAATCTCAGCGCAGGCGGCGGCGGTTTTTCGGACAGCACAGTGTCCATCTCTCTCTCCCCCATGCGGCTGTGCTGGCAATGGATTAGGGCCGAATTGCTTTGAGATTTGTGGAGAATAGGATGAGGAAACAAGAAATCAAAGCAAAACGAAAATTCTCTTTAAAATCGATTTTGACAAAATTAAGATCATTTCGTGTACTGCCCTTTCACGACGGTGGCGGCGAACCGCCCAACACCGCCCGTGCGAAAGCATGGGCGGATCTACGAGTATCTTGGGTGGGCCACGGCATACCACGAGGCCCAACGGAGAGATCGGCAAGACCCGGCGCCTAATCGGAGCCCTCTCATTGTAGAAGATTTGCGAGGCGGCGGCGGCGACCGTGGCGAGCCCTTCATTTCCCTCCCAATCTCCTCGGTTTCCGCAACTCGGCGATCTTCTTACGCCTCGAGACCATCGGATTCCACGCCCGACAAGTTGAGATTCCACGATTGTTCGATCGGTTCTTGTTTTCTTGTTTTGTTTTCTTTGGTTTTTACGCACGATTACGGCGGAAGATTCGGTTTGCACATTAGTTGTGCTTTGCTCTGGAGCGATCTCTTGGTTCTTGAGTTTGTCCAATCTTGGAGCGATTTCCGTGGAAACCCTCTGTTAACTCGCAAAGTCCGGTTTTGCACGAGCGAACTGCTATTCTTCACCAATTTCGAAATGTTTGGTGAGTCCCAATGGGGCTGCAGAATCCAAGGAGGAGCACGCACCGGCGGTGAACTACGGCAACGCCGATGGGATTCGGACCCTCCGGCGCAGCCTTGAGGCAAGGATAAAAATTCCCTTGTCACATTTCTAACCTTTAGGTAGCATAATTTGTTATATGTACGGGATTTGCCGAGTTACTTTCTCATCTTGGGGTGAATGCTTGCTTGCGTGGATTGACAAGGATGGGAAGACGCCCTAATGGTCGCGAGCATGCGGCCTGATCTGTGAATGTGGCCAAAGTGTTGATTGAATTGGGCGCAAATGTGAATGCTTACCGGCCTGGTATGATTTTTTTCTCATGTCTCCGTACACTGTCTTAGTTGACCTCAGATTACCACTATTATTCCTATAATACATAAAGGGGATTTGCCATTTTGCACAACTGAAGCGGTTAGAAAGTCATTATTTTTAGTTTGGTTCTATGAATTAGCTCCAGTCATTTATTGGCTGTTTTATGCAAAAGCGAGTTGATTTGGAAAAGGTAGGAGGTGTAAAAATGTGCATACATTACAACAGGAAGCAGCACCTTGGAAGTTTTAGTAGGACTGAAACCGCTCAATCAAATAGACAAACAGGGTAGATTGTGGGCAACTAAGAAAAGAGTAGCTTAGGGTTATATTTAAATAGGCTTGAGTATTAACTTTTATGCAAAACTGAGCCAGGAGAGCTATAACATCACAGTATTGACACACATTGTACCAATTTTGCTTGAAAGAAATGTATTGTTTGATGTGAATCTGATCCTTACGAGTTGCTAGCAGAGTAATGTATGGTCCTTAGGATCATCCCTGGATGCGTGCTTAATGAAGAGGTTACAATTCTATTTGTGCCCTGCTCTGCGTTGGAATTAAGTCTCTTTTATGTATATTTGAGACTATTAGTATGATGTTTGAACTATTTATATTATAATTTATGAAAGTTTCTAACTTAATCCTTGAATTTAAGACTTATCATATTATTTAGTGCCTGTATACCGAATTACGGTACAAATTTTACAATTATTTACCGAATTGGTAAATGGTTTTACCGAATTGTATATGAAAATTTTGGTACGGCATACCCTTTGGTAAAATCTTGGGTCCGCCACTGCGCGAAAGGTCACCGACTCGCGGCGCATCACCGTGTACGCGCGGGGCCGGCACGTACAGCACGGCGGCACCGGCTGACGCAACCCCTGTATCATCAGTTCCATCACGGCGCACTGCTATTTCAGCCAGCCTCACCGGTTTCCGCCTGGAAGCATGCGGTCAAAAGGTTGGCACAATAATTAGGCCTCCCCCGCGGTACCACGGCAATAAGCGCAGCTGCCGTCCTGCGGCGACTGTCACGGCCGTCACGTAGCGGCTACCCGCGACGCGTGTCGAGCTGGCCGCGGCACGGTGCGAAGCCCGCGTTCAGGTGGCCGTCGCGTATCCGGGGATTAGCTCTTCCCGTAGTTTTTAGCTTTTAATTGATAATAAATAGCAATGGTTAAAATAATAATTCTTTAAACGAGGAGGATGAGCGATGAAAAAATAAAGAAAATATACCTAACGAGAGTAAGAGGAGTAAGATGTATGATGCACTCGTGATATTTTATCCTATCTCCGAAGCGAGATGGTAGCGAGAGGAGCGGAGAAGCCGTTTCGAGAAACCGAGCGTTCGTATTGCCTTTTGACTTTTCTAAGTAAAAGCTAATACGAACAGGCGTAAACCGGTGCAACCTATCGCGCCCAGGAGTCTATCTAGGCGTGGATTCTGCAGTCACGCCAATCAACACCTATCCTGTGTGTAACTTTCGGGCACGCGAGGGTATAAATGTAGTCTCAACAGTCTTAGGACCCGTTCTTTTAGCTTTTTATAGCTTTTGTTTTCGGTTTCTCTGAGAGCTGAAACAAGCCGGACAGCTTCTCTAAGCGGTTTCTTCAAACCGTTCTCCAAACGTCTTCCTAAATCAAAAAATATATGAGTTATTCGTATCAATATTTCTATGATCTATCACTATTTTAAAAAATATAAATAAAATCTATGATCATAGCCTAGAAAAATATGGCCTTATACCTCCCACAATAACGAGGAGGAAGACGCAAGAGCTCCCGATGCAGTCCACGGGGGAAGGGCATTTGGGTTCTGTTTCGCCAACTCGTGCCACGGAAGAGTCCACGGCTTTCGGTTTGCCTCTCTCGGGTCTCCCCCTGGCCCCTTGTCTGTTGCTTTCGCGTCAACTTTCGGACACGAGTTGGGGGCGAGCACTTGATCTATGAATTCTAGAGTATTCTAGAACATTTTGGTTTTCAGATGGATGGGTCACTTGGAGCAAGGCAATACAATTCCATTCACCAGGACACTGCAACGTGTTGCACTCCACCAAGAACAGAACGCCAGGTCGTCTCCAGTTCTCATATACGCGAGAAAAAAAAAGAAGCAAAGCGAAGCGAAGGAAACCTGTGATCTTAACACTTGTCGAGGGAGCAACTGTGACAGGTAATCGGAGTGGAGCACCTACCAAAGGAAGCCGCCAACTCACCAACGAATAGCACAGGTGGCAAATTATATACTGGTTCTCTTGTATCTTGCCGACGAGTTTGGATCTATCCTGTATCTGTCGAAGATTAGTGAAACTGGGAATGATTCGATTGATGCGAGGGGACCATCACTTCGCTGGAGTAGGCCAGGGGGGATGCTCATCACCAGGACGCGGCTGGAATGGTTTCTTGCTTTGATCAGGCTTCCAGCGAGGTGCTCCTCACAGTTGTTTTCAGATTCATCAGGCCATGCCAACGGGATTTTTCCGAGACCATGGATCAGAAAATGCAATGCCATTTTATGGGACAACTAATTACAGTTTTTTTAGTCAGGTTCCAACGCTTTAAGATCTGGGGCCTCCAACTGTCCTAGCACAGGGAGAGCCAGAGGAGCAGTAGTACGTGTCCTTACTGACCAGCTCAACCTAATATGGTCGCACCAGTCCAAGGAAGGCTGCCGCCGCCTGCCATATAGAAATATGGGGTAAGCCGTCGCACGAACTAACTTCAAACTGACATATGTGCAGCCCACCGAACTGTTTAGCTCGCCGTGTCCTCGCTATGCCGCGGGCTTGCCAGCCCGATGAACCTCGTGCCGGATACGTGCACTGCTCCGTCTGCTCTTTCACGCGCACGCGCGTGGCTGCGCGGACCCGCATCTTTGCGTCTGGCTCGCATGCGGTAGCACCGGCACGCCCGGATAAGCTTGGACCTACGCTGGTTGACTTCACATTTGTTCCGTAGGATCGGGCATGCAATAAAGGAGAGGTAAATAATACCTTTAAATTTTTTCTTAAGTATTCACTTATCTCTTTCCTTCGATAGCTACAAAGCTATAAAGATTAAAGTTGAAATCCCACTTGAAAACCAAAAAAACAGAGTTGAACACAACTAGACAACAGGAAAAACAACGTGATCAAAACCTGTCAACGTGGTCGAAATTCGACTACCAGTCAAAAGTTCAACATGGTCAAAAACCGACTACCGAACAGAAATCACCGTAGTCAAGAACTAACGGTACGTCAAAAATCAGTATAATTGGAAGTCGCCTCTCGCGGACCAACATAGTCGATAACCATCGAGACCAAAGCTAATGTGATCGAAAATCAATGTGGTCGTACTCAACGTGATCGGACGCCAACAAGTGGTTGAATAACCAACGTGATCGGAATCAATCGGCAACCAAAGTGATCAACATGGTCGTAAGCCAACGAGTGTTCGAAAAACCAACGTGGTTAGAACCAGTCGGCAACCAAAGTGATTAACATGGTCGTAACCAATGTAGTCGTAAGCCAACGAGTGGTCGAACAACCAACGTGGTCGGAAGCCAACGAGTGATCTGCAACCGACGTGGTAGATTCAGTTCAAAAACCTACAAGTGAAATCGACGATCAATGGGCGGTCGAAAATACCACCACGTGGTAGGAAAAACGTGAAGCGATCGAAAGATTGAACGAGGTCGAAAATGATGCAATACGATCTGGAACTTGATCATGGTTGAAACTAATGTGGCCGTAAATCTGGTCGACGTTCCAGACAAAGAACTGCACCGATTGTTTCAGCTCTGATTCAAAATGAAAACAAAAGGAACTTTTGATCCATAGATCCAAATGATGTGAAACTGTGTAGAGATCATCTCTAGGGTATTGTGAATCTATTCCAATAAACAATCATAGAAATCATGGTCAAAGATGAGACCTTTTTCAGTTTGTTGGAATGTTACATCAAAACCAAGTCAAAATTAAAATCGGTGAATATAACTAGCTCGTAGGAGGATAATGACCAAGATGAATCTAGATGAATTCCCATATGTCACAACAAGTTAGAACATCAAAGAAATTGACTCAAAAACCCTTGAATCAAGATATCACACTTTAAGACCAAATTAAGAGCAAACCAACCAAATCAAGATTATGCGAAAATTAATATATTGCTCACTTGAGAGGGTTGAGTTTACAGCCACTCCAACTTTGAGGACAAAGAGCACATCATGTGCTCCACTCTCAAATCCTAACCATAAACAAGAAAACACATGTGAGAGGGGTTGGATGGTTAAACCTATATGTCTCCATCCCAACCCTATTTATAGGTAGGCAACCAGCCACCTACACCCCAAAATGGATCCTATCCACTATTACAATGAGAGAAACCCGTTAACCCCCCACACGGATTTTACTCACTCAAGTTCACTTATGCACGCTTTTCAAAGCGTATAAGTGTGCATCCACTAAATCCTTAGCCTTGATCCGCCTTGATCAAACTAGCTCCATCTTGACCTAAACCACTCTCTAACGCATCGCCATGCACCGTGGTTTTGATCCAAGATGGTTTCCGGTATTTTGGTCAAAATATCAAAATGCCCCGTTGTTGAGTTTTGATCCAAGATGGTTTTGATCCCTACTGTGAGTTTTAGGCTCTGTGTAGCCTTTCTGTGGCATTCCCATAGCTCCCATTATCCACTGTTTGGTGCATAACTACAACATCGTGTATTATAGCACATTACCACCAAATCATACCAAAGCCTCAATCCCAAGGTAAGATCGTGGGCTTCATTCATCTAGTAGTTTCCCACTAAGTAGCCTCAACCTTTGGTATCATTTTAAAGTCTATCGGCGAGAAGCCATATTATTCTTAGTAGTTCAATCAAAGTGAGCTTGGCCAAATTGGCCGACTGGGCCAAGGTACAGTTTAGGCTAGCTTTGCTGGCCCATCTAGGGGGTCCATAGAGTGCGAATCCTAGCTCTTTAGAGCTTGCACTCATAGACACCCGAATAGTGAGAATGGTGGCGACGTAAAATTGGGCGACAATGAACGGCGGTGAGCGATGGTTCGACAAGTATCAACTCAACATGAGCAACCCATCTTAGGCACACACATGGTAAGAGGTGGCGTGGTGATGGCTCGTGACAGTGGTGCTTGGTCGAACTAGGGCATGGCACAACGGAGCTATGGCGAGTCTTTGGCCAAATTGACGTGGCTTAGCTTGGGGATGTCTTGATGAGTTTTGGCAATGGTGGCCGTGGCGCGGTGGAGCAATGGTGCGTGGGCTCACTAGTGATAATTTGGGCGTCGACGACACGACTTGGCCGGAGAGGAGGAAGAAGGCTTGCAATGGTTGTGAGGTGTGCGAAAGGTGATGTAGTAGTCGCTGAGCTCAATTTTATAGATTGCGAAGGTGGTCACGCCAAAAGCAGTGCGACGGTGCGCTCGATGTATGGATGGCGGCGTGGATGGACAGGAGAAGCTCAAACTCCTCACTAACGCTGGCCCACGAGTTGCTGCGGTGAGCAACGACATTACGTGCGTGTTGAGCGGCTGACAGTGAGAGGTGGTAGCGACGCGGTTTAACAGTGGACCAGCATGGTGTGTAGTCAGCGGCAGCATTATGGCGAGGAACATTTTGTCGACGAGGAGGTACAGTTGCTATGCCATCTTTGACGCGATTGCAATGATGAGCGGGTGAAGTAGGGCTGACGAGAGCGTGAATCGTGTTTCGGTGCGCGGCAGCGGGAGCATGGCGATGGCGCTGTGGCTTGGAGACGTTTTGGGCGAGGGGAAAGCGGGTTTCCCAGAAGGGAAAACGGAATGTTGAATGGGTTTTCTGGATATGGCAAAAATTTCAAATTCAAACAAAAATTAGATAAATTCAAAAAATTTGAATTTTTTGGTTGTTTCACAACCCAATACATTTAATTCCTGGATTTTTCTTCTCCTTATGGTACAAAACACGAGCTTGAGAATATTCATACATACTCGTCCTATCATGTGTACACGGAGTACGATGTATGAAGTAGTCTTGGGTAGTCCTGAATTACTGACGCCCACAGGCCAAACGTGAGAGAAGCGGTGACGCGGCTTAAGAACCTTCCCCGGAGAGAGAGGGGACGAGTGTGTTGTAACACATGTGCTAATTAGATTACATAACTGCCCAATGTATTAACTAGCAGAAGCGCCACCTTTACTTTATCCTGCCACCCCTTCTTTGTATATAAATAGTACATGATCAATGGAATAAAGTACACTGATTCACTCTCAATCACTTGTCTAAATTTTATCACAATACGTTATCAGCACTTTTGCTCTCACGCAAGTGAAAAAGAGAAGAAAGCACACAGGTAATGGAAATTTGTGCACATCACAAGAAAGTCTTTCTGGACATCCTTGCTTTAGTGGATTCACTGCACACAAGTCTTCATGCCCTTCTTGCTCCTCTCGTGGAGACGCCACCACCACCACCACTACGTCCGGCGACCACCGTCATCGCCACCGGCCATGGCTCCCGGCCAACTCGTCGTCGTCCATGGGAGACGCACGGCGTTTTCTCACCAACGAAGACTCCACGCTACGGACCTTACCGTCGACAGACGCACGCATCCGTGGCGGCTAACCGCCGTCCCGGCCTCCGGTTCCGCACTCCTCCAAAGGCTTCCTCCGTAGAGGACGCCTTCTCTTCTACATAGAAGGAAGAAGGGGGGAGCGCGTGGCGTCGCGACTCTACGCGACGCGGCCCGGAGACCGGCGTCGCTAACCGGCGGCATGGCGCGGTCTGCGCCACAAGACGCACGGCGCGGCTCGGCGCCCAAGGCGGCGGCTTTCGGCGGCGCGACCCGGCAGGTGATCGGTAGCGCGCGCAAGATTCACTGCGCAGCAAGGCAAGGGAGAGGGTCCAGCGGCGCCGCGGCGCAACGCGGCACCGTGGCGGAGGAGACGCAGCACCGTGCCGGCGACCCGGCCGCGACGGGACCGGCGCGGTGGGCGCGCGAGGGCAGCGGCGACCGAGGCGGCAGCTGGCGCCGCCCGGCCGGCGGCTCGGCGCCTGGCCCGGCTAGCGGCTTTCAGCGCCGCCCGGCGACCAAAAGCGGCGGCGCGGCGGCAGCGGCGCGCACTGCACTGGCGGGAGGCCGAGACGTGGTCGGGCGCATGGCGGCCGGAGGCCGAGGCGCGGTGGGCGTGCGCGGCGCATCCGGCGGGCGCGACCCGACCGGGAGGGGCGTCTTGGCGGCGGCGCTAAGCGGCCGTGGCGAAAACCATCGCGGTGGCATGGGCGGCCTTGGCGCAAAGCGGCGGCAGCAGCGCGCGGCATGCGCCCTAAGGGCGGCGGCGGCGGTTTGGAGAGTTAGGGTTGGAAACCCTAACTCCCACCTCATATATATATATAGCATGCCAAAATAAATGGGCTTTTGGCCCAATAAATTCCACCTCCCCTCATGGGCCAAAAAGGATGAATGGGCCTCAGCCCATGTTTCCGAAAATTTGCAATTTCCCCCTCTAGTTCGTGGAAAATGCAGATTTTTTTTAATAATTTTTTTTGTATATTTTGCAGTATAGTCCTTGTGCTTATTTATAATTGTACTCGTCATTATGTACTGTTTTAAATTTGCAATTCAGTCCCTTCAGGATCTGAAAATTATATAAATATTTAAATAAATGTGCATTCACATTTATATAATTTTACATATGTAGGATTATTATTTGCAATTTACTTATAATACAAATCGCGACCATATTTAAATTTGCTATCTTAGCAAATTTCAATTTAAAATTTCAATTTCATGAGTACCATTGTACTTAATAAAATGGAATTTTTGCAAAATATTATACCTAACATGAATACCATAAAATCACGATTTATGACACTTTGCTACATTAATTTGTACGCTACGCCATACAATATTGTGATTACACGGTCTCATAAATATAACCACATGTTATATTTCATTTAGGTATAAAATTTTGCAGTTTATTATAACATTACCATACACATTAATTTACCTCATGTAAATTAATCATTTATGGTGTACTTTCATGTAGGTATTAATGGCTACCAAAGATTTTGAGCCACTCGCTATCGATGGTACAAACTAACCTACATGGGCTATGGACTTAAAGATCAACCTCACCACACGTGGGTTGGAAAGGGTGATATTTAATCCTCCCGCAGATCAAATTCCTCCGGATATGATGAAATATTCCGCTTTAAACATATTACGGAATCACATACATCCAGATTTAAAGGCGGAATATCTGTATGAGGAAAATCCACTTACTTTATGGTTAGCCCTCAAAAATAGATATGAACAGCAGAAAGCTGTTCTCTTACCTGAGGCTAATCATGAATGGGCACATCTTAGACTCCAAGATTTTAAAACAGTTGGAGACTATAATCATGCCCTTCATACTATTTGCTCCAAATTGCGATTTTGTGAGAAGGAACCAACAGATGAGGACAAAATAGAGAAGACTCTCTCTACTATGCTCCCATCTGACAGAGTCCTACAGCAGCAATGACGTGCTGCAAATTACCAAACTTATTTTGATATTATGCATACTTTACTTCAGGCAGAAAAGCATGCTGAACTTCTTTTAAAAACAATCAGCAACGTCCCATTGGGGCTGCTCCACTTCCTGAAGTTCATGCTAATCAAAATAAGCATAAGTTCAATGGTTCACATAACCATTCAAAGAACTTTAAAGGTAAACAAAACCGCAACATGAAGCAAAAACCAAGTGGATTCAAGAAAGGTAAAGGCAATTTTGGTAAGAAAAATGACAAAAAGGAGACTTGTCAAAAGTGTGGTTGCTACAACCATCCTACCAAGAAATGTCGCACCCCGAAGCATCTTGTGGATCTCTACCTTAAGTCATTGACTCAAGGCAAGAATGCTCAACCGAAGAGATTTGAAGCACACTTCAATCTCACATCAAATGATGATGAAGCCGGATGTTCTCAACAGTTCATTCAAGAACTCAAAGACACATGTACCCCTCCAAAGAAAGATGATCTCATGTGCACCGAGGACACACTTGAAGAATTTCATTCTCAAGACATGTTTGGAGATCTCAATTAGACTCCTAGTTTCATAGCTACTAAGTACTTTTATGTTGTAATATAAATAAAGTTGTCATCCATATTGTAAGCTTGTATGCTACAATCATATATCAAACACATTCGGTATTATCAAATAAAGTTTGTATGTATTCTATATATTACTTCAAGAATTTCATTAAATTCTTTTCTTTGTATATATAGATTTTGGAGTCCATCCAATGGAGGAGGAATTATGCCTTGTGGATAGCGGTACCACAAATTCTATACTTAGGGACACAAAATATTTTCTAACTCTTACTAGGAGGAAAGGAAATATTTTAAGAATCGTTGACGCGATGCAACGATAGTAGGCTCAGTCGCGCCTCTATCACTCTCCCTATGGGTACACAACCGAAATTGAGGATGCACTCTTGTATCCCGATTCAACACGTACCCTACTTAGTTATAGAGATATCCGTCAGAATGGTTTCCATATTGAAACTCAAAATGACAACAAAGAGGAATATCTCCTCTTAACCAAAAACAACGGATATGGCAAACAAGTACTAGAAAAAATTCCATCTTTCAACTCCGGATTGTACTATACATACATCAAACCCGTTCAACATATTATGTACAAAGTAATTTTCCAAAACACAAACACATTCCAAACATGGCATGATCGCCTTGGCCACCCAGGCATTGGAATGATGAGGAAAATTATTAGCAATTCAATTGGTCATACATACATCAAAACAAAATTTCCGGAATCCTCAGATTTCGTATGCACTTCATGTGCTACCGGAAAATTGATTTTAAGACCCTCTTATCTTCAAATTAGAGCTGAACCACTTAAATTCCTTGAACGCATTCAAGGAGATATATGTGGTCCTATACAACCATTATGTGGACCATTCAGATATTTCATGGTTCTCATTGACGCATCTACTAGATGGTCACATGTGTGTCTTTATCCACACGAAACCATGCATTTGCTAAGTTAATTGGTCAAATTATCCAATTACGAGCACATTATCCCGAACATCGAATTCAATCAATTCGAATGGACAATCTTGCTGAATTTTCATCCCATGCCTTCAATGATTATTGTATGGCTCTTGGGATACAAGTTCAACATTCAGTTCCATATGTCCATACACAAAATGGTTTAGCAGAATCTCTTATCAAGAGAATCAAGCTCATTGCAAGACCATTACTACAGAATTGCAACTTACCAACATCATGTTGGGGTCATGCAGTCTTACACGCTGCTGACTTAATACAATTGCGTCCAACTGCTTATCACAAAGACTTCCCACTACAATTAGTACGTGGAAATCCACGGATATTTCCCATCTGCGAAAGTTCGGTTGCGCTACATACGTCTCGATCTCACCACCGCAGCGTACCTCAATGGGACCGCACAGAAAATTGGGATCTATGTTGGGTATAAATCTCGTCGATTATAAAATACCTCGAGCCCCTAACGGGGACACATTCACTGACCGATCTGGCGATTGCATATTCAATGAGGAACATTTCCGGCATTAGGGGAGACAACAAGTACCAAACTAAATGCCGTGAAATTAATTTGAATGTTCAAGGCATTCCCGCCTCGACCCACGTACTAGAGAGCGAACTTCAAGTTCGAAAATTATTCATTGCAAAACATTGCAAATAATCGCGAGATGCATTCTTGATTATAAGGGTGTCACAAAATCCTATAATCCTGCCAAGAATGTACCTGAAAGAGTGGAGGTACCGAAAAATACCACTCATCTCCCAGTTCAAAATAAGAGGGGGAGAAGTACGGTACATATGGTGGATACAGCTTCTAACAAGCGACAAAGGAAACAAAAAAAATGTAAATGCAGATCAACCTCATGTTGATAGACACCAAAGGATCCTTAAACCCGGATCAACAGTGCACTCAAATCGATCACGGGACATCGAATACCCGACTCTAATGATTTGGGAAATAACATTGAGTCGTGAGGGTCCAAGAAATTTCCACTAATTATAATGATTACGGAGAATCATACGATCGTAAGACTACAATTGTCGACATTAATTTCTCCACAACAATTGCAAACAACCTTCAAAATGATCCAGATCCCAAGATCATGGCAGAGTGCAAACAGCGCTCGGACTGGAACAAATGGAAAGATGCAATTCAAGAGGAGTTAGCCTTGCTCACAAAAAGAAATGTATTCACCAAAGTGATACATACACCTCCCAGTATTCCACGTCGGTTTCAAATGGGTTTTCGTCATAACGGAATGAAAACAATGAGGTGGTGAGATATAAAGCAAGGCTTGTAGCACGTGGGTTCACGCAGAGACCCGTCATTGATTTCAATGAAACCTATTCTCCAAGAATGAGTGGAATAACATTCGATATTTAATATTATTGGCGGTACAAAATCATCTATCATTTCAATTGATGGATGTAGTGACAAGATACCTTTATGGGTCACTTGATTCGGAAATATACATGAAAGTTCCCGATGGAATTTCAATTCCGAATATAGACGCAAATCGCAATATGTATTGTGTAAAATTAAACAAGTCTTTATACGGCTTGAAACAATCGGGCAGAATGTGGTACAACCGACTAAGTGAGTTCCTAACTAAAAAGGGATACTCCAACAATGATGATTGCCCATGCGTCTTCATCAAAAGATCCTCAACAGATTACGCATTATATACGTATGCGTTGATGATCTTAATATCATTGAAACACACAAGATATTGATGAAGCACGTAATCATCTTAAGACGAATTGAAATGAAGGATTTGGGTAAAACCAAATTTTGCTTAGGTATACAACTTGAGCACCTTCATACATGCATTCTAGTGCATCAATCAGCCTATGTCCAGAAAATATTGGAGAAATTCAATATGGACAAAGCATATCCATCGAAAACCCCCATGGTTGTTCGATCTCTAGACAGGGAAAAAGATCCATTTAGACCCTAAGATGACAATGAAGAGCTATTGGGACCCGAGGTTCCATATCTCAGTGCCATCGGAGCGCTTATGTACCTTGCAAATTGCACCCTACGGATATTGCATTTGCGGTAAATCTACTTGCTAGATACTGCTACTCCAACCAAAAGACATTGGGTAGGAGTGAAGAATATCTTTAGATATCTTCAAGGCACTAAAGATCTTGGTCTATTTTTCAAAAGAATAAAAATATGGATTTAGTAGGATATGCGAGATCTTGGCTATTTATCGATCCCCATAATGCCGGATCGCAAATAGGTTTTGTGTTTTTACACGGTGGAACAGTCATATCTTGGAAGTCTTCGAAACAGACACTAGTGGCTACATCCACTAATCATTCGAAATAATTGCATTATCTGAAGCATCACGTGAATGTGTATGGCTTCGCGAATGATTAATCACATACAACATCATGTGATATAGGTGCTATTGCATCTCCTACCATTATCTACGAAGATAATGTCGCTTGCGTTGTTCAAATGCAAGCGGGTTACATCAAGAGCAATATCACTAAACATATTGCACCTAAATTATTTTACCCACATGAGTTGCAAGAAAGTGGGGAAATAAATATTCTGCAAACTAAGTCTTGTGATAATCTCGCAGACCTATTCACTAAGTCATTACCAACTTCCATATTCCAAAAATGTGTTTATGAAATTGGTATGCGAAGACTACGTGATTTGCAGACATCAGGGGGAGAAATCTCCTAAGACTTAACTCGTTCAATACAAATGTTTTACTCTTTTCCTTTATGAGTTTTCCCTCTAAGGTTTCTCATCAAAGTTTTAATGAGGTAATATGACAACGCAATCACAAATATATCTCTCTTTTCCCCTACAGGGGTTTTTCAGAGATATAATCAAACATATGTTATATCATTTTTTCCTTAAATTTTCCCACCGGGTTTTTAAAGGAGTTTTCTAATAACATATCTATTGTATCAGTTCTCCTCATATTTTTCCCTACAGGATAATAAGTCAAGGTGCTCATATGAAGATACATTGGTCAAGGGGGAGTGTTGTAACACATGTGCTAATTAGATTACATAACTGCCCAATGTATTAATCTTCAGAACCGCCACTTTTACTTTATCCTGCCACCCCTTCTTTATATATAAATAGTACATAATCAATAGAATAAAATACACTGATTCACTCTCAATCACTTGTCTAAATTTTATGGTCCACTCCAGGCCTCGCTTCCCACCTCGTTCCCCCGCTCCCGAAACCAAAATCCCCACGTGATTCGCTATCAAGCCACGTTGCCCCCAAACCTGTCGGTCCCGCAGGCGTATGCCGGGCTAACTCGAGCGGCCCACGCGCCAGTCGCTCCCGTCAGCGCACACGCCAGTCGCTCGCACGATCGCCGCATGCTTTTCGCGCCACACCGCGGAAAGAATCGTCGCTACGGATCGAGGCCACGTCGCTGGTTTCGATAGAAAACTCTTCCGTTCCCCGTCTTATAAATATATACGCCGAGTGCTCTGCTCCCACTCTAAACACGGGCGACACAGCGGCAAATCACGCCGCTCCCAAGCACCACAGATTCGAAATACTACTCGTTGCAACAGACGAGCGCCGAGAAAGGAATGGAGACAGCGGTCAGCGGCAGGTGGACACGCGTCCGCACCCTCGGCCGCGGCGCGTCCGGCGCGGTGGTGTCCCTCGCCGTGGACGACCGATCGGGCGCGCTCTTCGCCGTCAAGTCGGCGCGCGCCGCGGGGGCCGAGCAGCTCAGGCGCGAGGGGAGCATCCTGTCCGGGCTCCGCTCGCCGCACGTCCTCCCCTGCCTCGGCTTCCGCGCCGACGCCGGCGCGGGCGGCGAGTGCCAGCTGTTCCTCGAGTTCGCGCCCGGCGGCTCGCTCGCCGACGTGGTCGAGAGGAGCGGGGGGCGGCTCGAGGAGTGCGCCATCCGGGCGTACGCGGCGGACGTGGCCAGGGGGCTAGCGTACCTCCACGGGAGGTCGCTCTTGCACGGGGACGTCAAGGGGAGGAACATCGTGGTCGGCGCCGATGGCCGGGCGAAGCTCGCGGACTTTGGGTGCGCGAGGACGATGGATTCAGACAAACCGATCGGAGGCACGCCGGCGTTCATGGCGCCGGAGGTGGCGCGCGGGGAGGAGCAGGGGCAGGCGGCCGACGTGTGGGCGCTCGGCTGCACCGTCATCGAGATGGCCACCGGGCGCGCCCCGTGGAACGACATGGTCGACATCCTCGCGGCGGTGCACCGGATTGGGTACACGGACACCGTGCCGGAGGTGCCCGGGTGGCTGTCTGCGGAGGCGAAGGACTTCTTGGCCCGGTGCTTTGCAAGAGACCCACGCGACCGGTGCACGGCGGCCCAGCTCTTGGAGCACCCATTCCTGGCGTCAGCCGGCTGCGGCGTAAAGGCAGAGGCGGCGGCGGCCAAATGGGTGTCTCCCAAGAGCACGCTGGATGCGGCGCTCTGGGAGTCCGACACCGACGACGAAGACGACATGATGTCAGAGAGCCCTGCCGAGAGGATCAAGGCACTGGCAGCCCCCTGCTCGGCGCTGCCGGACTGGGATTCCGACCAAGGCTGGATCGACGTGCTCAACTTGCCCTGTGAATCTTGCGATGTCGCAGCGGCCGAGGAGAAGGCCCGCGAGGACGAGCCCATCCCGAGCGAAGTGTCAGAAACGGCGGCTGGGTTCTTCGATGTCCATATGGACGGTGTTGATCGTGAGTGTATTGTAGGATTAACTGCTCTGTCAATTGAGCAGCGGGAAGAGCTTTCTTTGGGTCTTTTCAGTGACCCACTTGTATTTCCTGTCAATACCTCTGATCAAACTGAAATAACAAAAGTATTTATTACGCCCAAATTGGCTCCTTTTAAGTTTTAGCTCCTGTTTCTGTTCGTTTTTGTTCTGCTTAATGATTCTTTCGATCGATATTAATCTGACGAAATTTGGAACTGCCGGACCGGTGTGATGCGGTGGTTCCAGAAACGTTGTTCTAGAGGAATGCGTGAACCAGTGATTGGTGACTGGGAGTACATCTTCTCATGGGCCATGCTAAAAGTAGTGACTAGATCATGCTAGTCTAGTGTGAGTCGGGACATTTGGATTTTTCTAGCCTTTCTTGGCTTTGGGCAGTTCTCCTGTCAATTCCCGGTTAGAAATGCTCAGCGGCAAGCTTATTGCGCAAATTCGTCATACTGTATTTAGCTACTGGAGTACTATGTAGTTTATAAGAATGAAGTTTTTTTTTTTGGTTTTTCATCCGACTTTTACTTCAGATTTTTTAGCAATTATTATTTATTAAACTAATAAATTATAATAAAAAACCACAAACTGTAGACTCAAAACGCCCCGTTGCCTGATCTCCACGTGAAGTCCAGTGGCAGCACCTTCCAAACTTCCGGGTGCGCTCTAGCAGCGTAAAAACGTTGCCGTACACGTGGTGGGAGGGACGATGAGAGGGGTCCATGAGCTTGTCCAAGTCCTCAGGACTGGCTCACGTGACACGTGTCCAAACCCTCTCGAAAAGCTCTTCCGTGAAACTTCTGTAGTTCTGTGCATGTTTCTCGATTTTTTTCCTACCTCTGATAAAAAATTGATTGCCCGATTAGCCAAGAGTATATATACTATTCTACTAAGAGTCTTGTGTCATTTCTGAATTATCAGTTGTTGCATTTTCGATTCACTTCTGCACACTTTTTGGCACTTCGTGGTGTTGTTGGAATAGAGTGAAGTCAATCAGGCACGGTACCACAACAATTTGGTCGCAAAAACAACGTATGGGTTCTGTAGGCCGTGCCTATAGGTTTTGGTTTAAAATTTTAAATTTTGATTGTTTCTAAAGAGGGCACGGAGAGAAAGATATATGTATACGGTTTTAATCAATATAGATGAAGTCAAGACAATATTTACTATAATCGATTTATAAATCTTGTTTTAAAAAAACACTTCGTATTAAAATTAGTTACGATAGAAAATTAAACCGTAAGCCAAAAAATCCAACCAACATCTGAAAACTGTCGCAACCATGCTATATGCGCCAAATACCTTTGCATTTCGGTTCACTCTACCCTTATGACAAATTTATAGCTTGTCCTCTTTTTTTATTTTTTTAAGACATATTGGTGATTCTTGAAGATCAAGGGAGAGGAAAGGTGCGGTGAACTAGTTTAGTTGCCTCTAGAAGATTAGAACCCTAACGCTCAGTTGGGTTTTTCTATTGGTTTATGGTTTCATTGTAGTTAACTTATTTTATATTGTAGCTACTTATATTTTTGAGTGTAATTAAATTTATTTTTTTTAAAAAAAATTAACTCATCATAAACGATGCAAAGAAATACAAATAAAAACAAATAAAAACCCAAAAAAACTAAAAATAAAAAAAATAAAAAAATAAAAAATTAGAAGCTAAAAACTAGAAGTCAAAAACTGAAACTAAAACAAGCGGATTTCTTAGGATATCAGAGGCACCCAACCGTGTTAGGTGGCGTCCAAATCCAACACTCCATGTAGAAACGATCTTTCTGTTTAGCGAGGATTAAACGCCCAAAGGTTTGACTTGCATCAGGTAGTTGAGCAGCAAGAACCTCGTGCGTACGCAAGCATTGTCATCGGCACGTCTCACTGACCGCGTCACTTCTATATTCCATCTAGCCTAGAGATGACTATAGATATGATAGTATAATTTTTATATTTATGATCTTTTATTTTATCTTTTAAATAAATATCTTTCATATAATCAGTAAGTATGTGATTTGTTTATAAAACTTTTTATTTATGTTTTGATGATATTCTAAATTATCTCTCATCTTATATCATTGTATGGGACAATTACGATTTAAAGATCACTACATATATTGATTGATGATCATATTTCACAGATTATGGATATGAGAATATCAAATCAATAATATGGACACATGTTAGAATATATAATGTTGGATTAACCTACCATGAGACGCTGCGATAATTGTTATATTCTTAAGTATCATCAGTTTGTCTTATACATAGTATATGTAAGATTCATAGACTTAAGATATCATAGTTTTCTACATATGTAATAGTTTACTTAGGGGTTGTCAAACATTACTTCGTAACTGGGTGGTTATAAATATAACTTTTAGGTTTACGATGAAATGTACGGAGAAATATGAGTGATAAAGATGAAATTTACTCCTCCTATATAACAGGAGAGATATATCTAAATCTCTCGATGCGATTGGATTAAGAAAGTACATGGCCATGCTGAATGTGGTTGAGGAGCCAATCACAAATTGAGTAATCTACTACAGGTTCGAGTAAAGAATCGAGCTATCATAGAATGTGAGTTCAATCTGGTATCCTAAGGCAAAAGGATTGATTCATAAACATTATATAGATTCGTTCGACATAATATCTATGTATATTTAGGAGTTGTTATGTTCTATTAGAGACTAGTGCTGACTTATGGATCAGATATGAGTTTTTGGTCTATAACTGAATATACATAAACTTATAAGATTATATATATTTAACGGGTTAGAACGATAAGAGTCTAGCTAATTCATCAGTTTGATTTTTAATCAGCGTGGTTCCTTTGGTTATGCGAGGATGGATTGGCGTGCTTCTGATGGTACAGGAGTTGTGATTGTGTTGTCATCTGTAACCATAGTCCATGCAGGTGTGATATGTACCAAGAGAGAAGATCAAGACACTGGATTATTGGCTGACGCTGATGTGCAACAGCGAAACGTGCTTTGTAGGACATGCTGCTGCTGCGTGATGCGTCGGCACGTCGCTGACGCCTGCTGTGACGCACAGCAGATTCGCCGCCAGATTCTTTCTTCCGTCCGGCCTTGCTCAGATTCTTTTTTTAATTATAAAGGGGTAGTACACTCACCTACACCACATTTATATAATTATGTCACACGCAGCACGTACACCAATACATATAGGTATCATATTGAAACACACATTAGATTTAGAATAAAAGTCTAGATAAATTTTTGATTTATTCAGTATCTCATAAAATACGAGCACACGCTTTCTCATTGAACGTACACGTATATGTGAAGATAAGCGCTTATGTCAAACCTGTGGTTCGAACGCGGGAGAGCCAGACACTTGATGACAGTCGTAGCAACTTGAGCGTAGCTCATTTCTCACCTTGCTCAGATGCAGATTAAACAGAATATTGAATTTAGGGGCAGCAATTTCTCCAGAGAAGCGAGGCCCCATGGGGGCAAGAGGCGCTCTTCCCCACGGGAAACGAGGGTGGCCCCCTCTTAGGCTAGCGGGGTGGGGACGGGGTTGTCCTCCCCATATGCCTCATAGGGACCAAGTAAAAATAAAAAAATATTTTTAAATAATATATTATATTTTTAAATATAGAAGATTGTATTCTTTGCTTGTATATTTAGACAAAAACTTGAATATATATATATATGTTAGAATATATATTTTGAAACTATATTTTACAAAAAAAGTATGTATAAATAATTATAAATTAACAAACAAAGTCGTATTATTACTTTTAAAAAATGTTTTAATATATTTTTTAATCCTCACAGAGATCCCATTGGGTTAGGTCCCTACTGGGACAGGAGTAGGGGGCGCGTCCCCCTATGAAGGTTAACGAGGCCGGGGACATGGCGAGCAGGCAGGGATCAGGACGGGACCGTCGGGCCTCCTCCGGGACCCTTCAGCCTCATTGCCACACCTATTTGAAATGTTCACACAAATGGCGAGCTGTAGCTATTTTTTTCAAATTCAACACTTAGATACCATTTTTTTTTTGTGCAAATTTAGCCTCTTTCTTAGACCTATAGAGCGCGGAAGGCAGAGCGAGGCGGAGCGAGGCGACGAGTGACGGTTGGGGACGGGGAGGGAGCCGGGGACGCAGATGCAAAGGGGAGAAGTTGCACAGGGGTTTGGGGGGAAAATGCATAAGTGAATGGGGCTTCCACCTCCACAAATCTGAGCCGTAGATTGTAGATCCAACAGGCCTGATTGGCATTTACATGTTATCACTAAATAGGTCATTTGCACTAGACATGCTCTCATATATATAGAGAGAGCTAATAGGGTGCTGACATGTGGCACTGTAGCACCACAGAAAAATTGCGGTGCGGTATTTTCTTGTGGGCTACAATGCTTATATGCCACATGTCAATACTCTATTTGTTTGTTACACAAATTCATTTGTGACCCCGTTACATAAATAGAATTTCTCCAATAGAAAAATGCCACCACCATGAACTGCATAACAAACTGTGCAGGTGCATGCATCTGCATCCCAGAGTTAGGATAAACTTGACTGCTGGGGTCAGGGCGAGTAGATAAAAATCTGGTATTCTTCAGCCAGAGACAACCGTTCGGGCCACTGTCAGGGTCGCCCTGGCGTGCCGAACTGCCGCCGCTTCGGTCACTCCGCGCACTGCGTCAGTGCTCACGCCGCCGCCTCTCTGCAAAGCCCAGCAAAAAAACCGGAGGAATGGAAAAGAAATCCGTGCTGTTTGCTCCGAACGGATGGCGATTCGGAGCTAGATTATTCGACAGGGACGCGCCCGGTAGTGCACCAACCGCAACGAGCTAGCGTTCGGGCGAGCAAGACATGCGTCTGCAGTTTTCCAAACTGAGCTCGTGCTTTACACGCCGTGGACCGGTGCCTGCTTGGCAGGTTGGGCCGATGGTCTAGTATTGGTCAATGTTGTTGCAAGAAATATTGTGACAAGAGATTGAGACAGAAAAGTTGTTCTTTATTCATTGTGAATCTGTACAATTTATAGATGATGAGGGGATGGTATGAACCCAAAGGTGTCTTCATGGAGAGACATCTGTACATGAATGAACAACTGCACATTGGGCAGTTAAACTGTTTACAACACTCTCCCTTGACCAATGTATCTTCATATGATCACCTTGATTTGTCATCTTGGAAAAACTCCTCCAAAAACCCTGTAGGGAAAATATGAGGAGAACTGATAGAGTAGATATGTCATGAAAAACTCCTTTAAAACCCAGTGGGAAAATTTAAGGAGAAAATGATATGACATATGTTTGATTATATCTCCAAAAAAAAACCCCTGTAGGGAAAAGAGAGATATATTTATGATTACGTTCTCATATTACCTCATTAAAAACCTTGATGAGAAACCATAGATGGAAAACTCATAAAGGGAAAAGAATACAATATTTGTATTGAACGAGTTAAGTCTTAGGGGATTTCTCCCCCTGACGTCTGCAAGTCACGTAGTCTTCGCATACCAATTCCATGAACACATTTTTGGAATGAGGAAGTTGGTAATGACTTGGTGAATAAGTATGCGAGATTATCACAAGACTTAGTTTGCAGAATACTTATTTCCCCACTCTCTTGCAATTCATGTGGGTAAAATAGTTTAGGTGCAATATGCTTTGTGACATTGCTTTTTATGTAACCCGTTTGCATTTGAACAACGCAAGCAGCATTATCTTCATGGATAATAGTAGGTGATGTAATAGCACCTATACCACATGACTGTTGTATGTGGTTAATCATTCTGCGAAGCCATACACATTCACGTGATGCTTCATATAATGCAATTATCTCAGAATGATTAGTGGATGTAGCCACTAGAGTCTGCTTTGAAGACTTCAAGAGATGGTCGCTCCACCGTAAAACACAAAGCCTTTTTGAGATTTGGCATTATGGGGATCTGATAAATAGCCAGCATCTGCATATCCTATTAAATCCATATTTTCATTCTTTTGAAAGAATAGAGCGAGATCTTTAGTGCCTTGAAGATATCTAATGATATTCTTTACTCCTACCCAATGTCTTTTGGTTGGAGTAGCGTTGTATCTAGCAAGTAGATTTACCGCAAATGCAATGTCCGGCCGGGTGCAATTTGCAAGGTACATAAGCGCTCCGATAGCACTGAGATATGGAACCTCGGGTCCCAATAGCTCTTCATTTTCATCTCGGGGTCTAAATGGATCTTTGTCCCTGTCAAGAGATCGAACAACCATGGGGTTTTCGATGGATATGATTTGTCCATATTGAATTTTTCCAATATTTTCTGGACATAGGCTGATTGATGCACTATGATGCATGTATGAAGGTGCTCAAGTTGTATACCTAGGCAAAATTTGGTTTTACCCAAAACCTTCATTTCAAATTCCGTCTTAAGATGATTATGTGCTTCATCTATATCCTGTGTGTTACCAATGATATTGAGATCATCAATATACACAGATATAATGCAAAATCCGGTTGAGGATCTTTTTATGAACACACATGGGCAATCATCATTGTTGGAGTATCCCTTTTTGGTTAGGAACTCACTTAGTCGGTTGTACCACATTCTACCCGACTGTTTCAAGCCGTCTAAAGACTTGTTTAATTTTACACAATACATATTGCGATTTGCGTTTGGATTCGGGAACTTTCATGTATATGTCCGAATCAAGTGACCCATAAAGGTATGCTGTCACTACATCCATCAACTGAAAAATAGATGATTTTGTACTGCCAATGATATTAAGTATCGGAATGTTATTCCACTCATTACTGGAGAATAGGTTTCATTGAAATCAATGCCGGGTCTCTGCGTGAACCCTTGTGCTACAAGCCTTGCTTTGTATCTCACCACCTCATTATTTTCATTCCGCTTATGGACGAAAACCCATTTGAAACCGACAGGAATACTTTGGGAGGTGTATGTATCACATTGGTGAATACATTTCTTTTGTGAGCGAGGCTAACTCCTCTTGAATTGCATCCTTCCATTGGTTCCAATCAAGTCTTGTTTGCACTTTGCCATGGTCTTAGGATCTGGATCATTTTGAAGGTTGTTTGCAATTGTTGTGGAGAAATTAATGTCGACAATTGTAGTCTTACGATCGTATGATTCTCCAGAATCAGTATAGTTAGTGAAAATTTCTTGGACCCCTAGTGACTCAATGTTATTTCCCAAATCATTTGAGTCGGGGTATTCCGATGTCCCAGGATCAGTAATTGAGTGCACTGTTGATCTGGGTTCAAGGATCCTTTGGTGTCTATCAACATGAGGTTGATCTGCATTTACATTTTTTGTTTCCTTTTTCGCTTGTTAGAAGTCAGATCCGCCATTTGTGCCGTATTTCTCCCCTCTTATTTTGAACTGGGAGTTGAGTGGTATTTTTCCGGTACCTCCACTCTTTCGAGCACATTTCTGGCAGGATTATAGGATTTTGTGACACCATTATAATCAGTAAATGCATCTGGCAGTTTATTTGCAATGTTTTGCAAATGAATGAGTTTCTGAACGTGAAGTTCAGTCTCTCTAGTACGTAGGTCTGAGGCAGGAATGCCTTGAACATTCCAATTAATTTCCTGGCATTTAGTTTGGTACTTGTTGTCTCCCCCTAATGCCGGGAAATGTTCCTCATTGAATATGCAATCGAGACGTCGTCAGGAACGGGTCCCTGTTAGGGGTTCGAGGTATTTTATAATCGACGGAGATTTATACCCAACATAGATCCCAAGTTTCCTGTGCGGTCCCATTGAGGTACGCTGCGGTGGTGAGATCGGTACGTATGTAGCGCAACCGAACTTTCGCAGATGGGAAATATCTGGTGGATTTCCACGTACTAATTGTAGCGGGGAAGTGCTATGATATGCAGTTGGACGCAATTGAATTAAGTCAGCAGCGTGTAAGACTGCTTGACCCTAACGTGATGTTGGTAAGTTACAATTCTGTAGTAATGGTCTTGTAATGAGCTTGATTCTCTTGATAAGAGATTCTGCTAAACCATTTTGTGTATGAACATATGAAACAGAGTGTTGAACTTGTATCCCAAGAGCCATGCAATCGTCATTGAAGGCATATGGTGAAAATTCAGCCGCATTATCCATTCGAATTGATTGAATTCGATATTTAGGATAATGTGCTCGTAATTGGATAATTTGACCAATTAACTTAGCAAATGCATGGTTTCGTGTGGATAAAAGACACACATGGACCATCTAGTAGATGCGCCAATGAGAACCATGAAATATCTGAACAGTCCACACAATGGTTGTATATGACCACATATATCTCCTTGAATGCGTTCAAGGAATTTAAGTGGTTCAGCTCTGATTTTAAGATAAGAGGGTCTTAGAATCAATTTTCCGGTGGCACATGAAGTGCACACAAAATCTGAGGATTCCGGAAATTTTGTTTTGAGATATGTATGACCAATAGAATTGCTAATAATTTTCCTCATCATTCCAATGCCTGGGTGGCTAAGGCGATCATGCCATATTTGGAATGTGTTAGTGTCTTGGAAAATTACTATATACGCAATATGTTGAACATGTTTGATGTATGTATAGTACAATCCGGAGTTTAAAGATGGAATTTTCTCTAGTATTTGTTTGCCATATCCGTTGTTTTTGATTAAGAGGAGATATTCCTCTTTGTTGTCATTTTGGGTTTCAACATGGAAACCATTCTGACGGATATCTCTATAACTAAGTAGGGTACGTGTTGAATCGGGATACAAGAGTGCATACTTGATTTCCAATTGTGTACCCATAGGGAGAGTGATAGAGGCACGACCAGAGCCTACTATTGTTGCATCGCGTCCAGCGATTGTTAAAATATTTCCTTTTCTCCTAAGAGTTAGGAAATATATTGTGTCCCTAAGTATAGAGTTTGTGGTACTGCTATCCACAAGGCATAATTCCTCCTCCATTGTATTGACTCCAAAAATCTATATACACAATTTCAAGAATTGAATGAAGCTCTTGAAGTA
This sequence comes from Bonia amplexicaulis, assembly GCA_036346245.1. Classification (NCBI taxonomy): domain Eukaryota; kingdom Viridiplantae; phylum Streptophyta; class Magnoliopsida; order Poales; family Poaceae; genus Bonia; species Bonia amplexicaulis. Next base: position 18,049,876 of record CM070737.1, on the reverse strand, counting down.
ATATATAGAATACATACAAACTTTATTTGATAATACCGAATGTGTTCGATATATGATTGTAGCATACAAGCTTACAATATGGATGACAACTTTATTTATATTACAACATAAAAATACTTTGTAGCTATTGGACTAGGAGTCTAATTGAGATCTCCAAACATGTTTTGAGAATGAAATTCTTCAAGTGTGTCCTCGGTGCACATGAGATCATCCTTCTTTGTAGAAGCACATGTGTCTTTGAGTTCTTGAATGAACTTGTGGGAGCATCCAGCTTCTTCATTGTTGAATGTGAGATTGAAGTGTGCTTCAAATCTTTTCTCTTTTGCCTTTAGCCAAAGACTGAAGGTAGAGGTCCACAAGATGCTTCGGGGTGCGGTATTTCTTGGTAGGATGGTTGTAACAACCACACTTTTGACAAATTTCGGAATTGTCAATTTTTTACCTGAATTGCCTTTACCGTTCTTGAATCCACTTGGTTTTTGCTTCTTATTGCGGTGGTGTTTACCTTTAAAGTTCTTTGAATGGTCTTTTGAACCATTGAACTTGTTGTTATTTTGATTAGCATGAACTTTTGGAAGTGGAGCAGCCCCGATGGGACGTTTGCTGATTGTTCTTTAAAAGAAATTCAGCATGCTTCTCTGCCTGAAGTAAAGTATGCATAAGATCAAAATAAGTTTGGTAATTTGCAGCACACCATTGCTGCTGTAGAACCCTATGAGATGAGAGCATAGTAGAGAGAGTCTTCTCTATTTTGACCGCATCCGTTGGTTCCTTTTGACAAAATCGCAATTTGGAGCAAATGGTATAAATGACATGATTATAGTCTCCAACAGATTTAAAATCTTGGAGTCTAACGTGCTGGTTGATTTTTAAGTCCATAGCCCATGTACGGCAGTTGGTACCATCGATAGCGAGGGGCTCAAAATCTTTGGTAGCCATTTAAAATCTACATGAAAGTACACCATAAATGATTAATTTACATGAGGTAAATTAATGTGCATGGTAATGTTGCAAAATATATGGAAAACAATATGAGTATTGTAATTCGAATAAATATATACCTAAATTAAATATAACATGTGGTTATATTTATAATACCGTGTAATCACAATATTGGTGGTGAACACCAATTTATTGTATGGCATAGCTTACAAATAAATGTAGCAAAGTGCCATAATTGTGATTTTATGGTATTTATGTTAGGTATAATATTTGCAAAAATTCCAAATTATTAAGTACAATGGTACTCATTAAATGGGAATTTTAAATTTTAAATTTGCGAAAGATAGCAAATTTAAATATGGTCGCAATTCATATTGTAAATAAATTGCAATAAAAGAATCATAAATATGTAAAAGTTATATAAATGTGAATGCACATTTATTTAAATATTTACATAATTTTCAGGTCCTGTAGGGACTGAAATGCAAATTTATAACTGTACAATTTGACGAGTACAATTATAAATAAGCAGAGGGACTATACTGCAAAATATACAAAAGAAAGAAAATAAAATCTGCATTTTTATTAACTGGAGGGGGGAATGCAAATTGACTAAAACTTGGGCTGAGGCCCATTCAGCCTTTTGGCCCATGTGGGGAGGTGGGATTTATTGGGCCAAGGCCCATTTGGGGAGGCAGCCATATATATATGAGGAATTAGGGTTGGAAAACCCTAATTCCCCAAACCTCCCGCTCTTGCCCTAGGGGCCGCCGCCGCGCTTGAGGGCGCCGCCGCCACCGCCGGAAGTTCGGCGCCGCTGTCGGGCCTTGCGCCGCTGCCTGGCTTGCGCCGCCGCCTTTTCTTTGCCGCCGTTGGCCCCACGCCGCCGCGGTGCGTGGTGCCGCCGCGCTTTTACATGCCAGGCCGTCGGCCGCTCTCAGGCGAAGGCGTGCCGCCGCCGTGTGCCGCGCCACCGCCGCCAGGCGCGCCGTCCGCCGCCTCTCGGTTCGCCTCGGGCTCCCGCCGCCTCGCCGGCTTATTGCCCTGCCGGGTTCCGTGGGCGCGCCAGCTGCGCTGTGCCGCACTGGGCTCGCCGGCCGGCCAGGCCGCGCTGTCGCTGTCGCCGCCGCGCAGCAGCTGGGCCGCGCGTCTTGCGCCACCGCCGCCGCCGGGTTGGCCGACGCCGCCGCCGCGCCTCTGCGCCCATCGCCTCCATCGCGCCATCGCGTGCTTGGCCTCCGCCGCGGCTCCGCTGCCGCTTGCGCCGCTGCCGCTGCTAGCCGGCTCATGGTCGCCGCGCCGCCTCTCCTGCCGCCATCGCGCCGTCTTGGGAGGAGCGTGTGCAAGCCGCACCGCACCGGGGCCGGAGGCCGAGGCCGCGCCTCGCCGGAGGACGTCTTTGGTCACTACCGGTCTCCGCCGCCACGGAGGACATGCTGCTGGGGTTCGCCGCCACGCCATGAGGACGCGCCTCTGCACGCCTTGTGGGCCGCGCTGGCTTCTCTGCCTTTCTTCTCTGTTTGCCACTTGTGTGAGAACAGCGTGCTGATAACGTGTTGCAAGAAATATTGTGACAAGAGATTGAGACAGAAAAGTTGTTCTTTATTCATTGTGAATCTGTACAATTTATAGATGATGAGGGGATGGTATGAACCCAAAGGTGTCTTCATGGAGAGACATCTGTACATGAATGAACAACTGCACATTGGGCAGTTAAACTGTTTACAACAAATGTTTATATTAGGTTCTGTTAATTTCTGTTCAACGTGAACATCTATTTTTTTTAAAATGACTTCTTCATTTCATTCTTTATCATCTCGCTTTGAGATAAGACAGGGATTATGAATGCATCATGCACCCCACTCCTCTCGCCTCTGTCACATGCATATATGTCTTCTCACTTTTTTTGCGGCTCACCCTATTTTTCTTAAAAACCGCTCATTTCAGACATTACTATTTCTTTCCAGTCAAAAACTATAAATCCGTCAGCAAAAGCCAACTCAAATGGATGGCTCCCTAGTCTTCTTGTGCTGTTGTTTTTGTCCTTGGTCTTTCGGTCAACTCAGGTGTGAAACGCAAGCACGGACAGCCGGGGACAGACTCAAAATGGTCTCGGTAAATTTAATCACGAGCTCGCGTTCAATTTGGACTTTTGAATCCAGCTATGCATGCATATCTTCCACTGCATGCAGCTCATCAAACATGTGTCATGTGTCAAGTATTTTTTTTTTGTTCGGTCGACGAGCAACGTCAAGGATATACCCAAAGGGAGCATATTCTGTTCTATCTTAGGCTTGGTGGGGCCAAATGAGCGCTGAGGGCACGTTTGATTTTGTCAGTTCAAAGCATGTGCCGGTTAATTTATCAGGCGAACAGCCCGGGCTGCAGAGCGGTTCAGCCTAACATGCCATGAAGAAAGGGTGGTGCATATTAGGGCACCGAAGGACAGATCAGGCGAAGCTGCATGCCAATAGAACGAGAGAGATGCAAGCGAAAGAAACCATTTTAATCGTGGCGACCTAACAAGCTAGCCAGGTGGATCAGATATGCGACGTCTCACATCCATTGGTGATCAGATCCAAGGACAGGTTGCTCTCATGAGTCGTGAGCTAGCGCCTAACTGTGAAGCTGGCGCGCGTGATGCAATGCTTCGTGAGGCACTTGCATCTGCACGTAGCCAGGTCGATGAGATTTCGATCTACGATTCGGGAATGTTAGGCGAGATCCATCGTTACAGTGTTGCGTAACGCCCCCATTTCTGGAGCCGTTAGATTTCCTCGTAACTATCTAAGATTACTTAGCTATTAGTACTATAGATGAATATACATCGTTGTCAACACAAGCTTAAACATAAAAACCAAACTTTATTACAAAATTAAGATTTATCAGCCAAGTTTTACACAACAGGACATACAACCCAAAGTTATAATACAATACAAAAAGAAACTCCACAAGCAAGCCTAAGTGTAGAATAAAACCTAATATCAGGCGTCGTCTACATCGTAGTAATTCCCAACATCATCTTTATAGATTTCTTTATTTTCTTGGCAAGCATCTTTCTTTGTTTATAATTTTGGCAAGCATGAGTACAATCAACCGTACTCAACAAGTCATATGGGAAAAATGCTATATAACTATTTGCCAGGATTTCCAAAAGATGGGAGTATAGTTGTTTTGTTAAAGTATTTGTGGATGGAATTTTATTTGTAAATATTTTATTTTTAAACACAAGATAACAAATCATGAACTTCTTAAGGAATTTGGGGTTTCAACATCTCGATTACCGAACTTCAATATTTTCAACTCATTTCCAAATCTACTTATGATTCACTGTTGGAATCACCCATTAAACACATCTTTATTAACCGGAAGCACGTCGTATTCGAATACCATTTTATAAGTAACTCTACAGAGTTGCCCAACTTTATCCACAAGACACCTCAGACTCATAATATCAAGCTATAGACATGCAACATTTTCACGTGCCATTGAGTTGGGATAACAAGGTTTTTCACAACTCATCTCTTTGTATAGCCTCTATCCGGTAGGGACTTGGCAACATAGGCAGTCGGCATTCCACTAGCCAACGCGGAAAGCGTGATCCGACTCCCGTGTAATCCTAGCGTTGTTAATATGATTTTACCGATTCCATACCACCTCTTATACACACGGGCTATTCCCTTTTGGAACCCCAATAATCTGTAGATATTCAATTGATTTAAGCAGCTACTAAACTAGGTTTAACATGTCAACACTTGAGGTTGAGCGATCACTATGTCCTTTTCTTGGTATAAGGTTCCAGTCCTTATTTTTCACTGGAACAACTTTCAACCGTAAACCAACAACTTATCGAGAAAAGCCGAATCATTTAGTAGCATGATTCCTGTTGATCGGCGACAGTGCTCTGGTCGGGGGTGTTGGGTGGCTCATTGGGTACTAATGCACTTTTCACGGGGAGCTCGGGGCTTTAAATAGAGCGGGGAGGCGGTTCGGCACAGGGGTGGGTAATGGTGCTAGCGGCATGTGGCACAATCGAGAGGGCGTGGGAAGGTATAGCGCGGGTGGCTAAGGGGAAAGTACTGACGGTCTTAGGCGTGGCAATGCGGCGGTCAAAGATTGCGGCTCAGGGTCAGCCAGGAGAGAGAAAGGAGTAGAGGCGGTGGCGGGGAAGATCGGCGGCGCTTGACACGCGGCGGGGATCTTCCCCGACACGGTGTCTGACAGGTTGCAGCATGGTGGTAGTGACGAGAAGGCGCGCGAGCTGAGAGAGAGATAGACGACGGTAAAAATATCGGCAGCGGTGATAATTTTATACGGTGATAATTAGTTCACTGGGACGATGCAGCAGGGAATCTTGGGCATGGAGGGCTTGGATTGTGAGATTGAGCGTAGGATTTAGCTAAGATTGACTAGGAATCAAATTCTTTTGAAATTTCAGTTTTGTTTCATGTTGTACTACTAGCACCCACAAAACCGGCCATATCGCACTGCATTAGCAAACATATTTGGTTGGGGACATGGTAAATCAAGTTTGTGCCAGTAAATGCATGGTAGGTAAAATTTTCTGTTTCCACTCGAGTTGTTTTGTATCTCAGTTGTGAATGTCATCATCAGAACTACACTAATCTCCTCGAGCACCATTCGTATAGAGTAGATCAAAGACCAGCCTGAGGATTTTGAACAGCCATCTCCACCCGTCCACAGTGCCACACCGTCCATCCAAAAAGGCCAAGGCAAAGGCAAAGGCAAAGATTTCATTGGATCGGATCTCTGTTAAAGGCGTCCTCGAGCTGGCATCTCGTTGATCAAGAAAAGTCAACTCAAATAGTATGCAAAGTGGTAGTAGGACCAGACCGCATCAGCTCGCCATCATCGCGACGTCATGCTGATGCACCGTATAATCATACGTGAATACATGATTGGCCCTGTTCCAGTATTCCGTACGTAAAGGCTGCTTGGATAACAGATCTGCCTACTTAACTAAAAAGAGGAGATGGGTTGGTGCTCGTGAACGAATTCGATCCTGATCGGTTGGAAGAAGCACGAGCTTGATCTCGACGTCACTCCTGTTTCGCATGACGCAATTTGGTCTCGAACTGCCACATGATTGATCGATAAACTTGCAACGTAAAGCATACGCACACGAGGTGTACCAACTGGTTGGTCGCCGAAGAGTTGAAAACTTGAAATTTGAGCGAAAATGGATTTGATTACTCTATTTCTGTTACAAATACGATTGAATCTCACTGTTTCATTCCCGTCGGAATCAAACGGGTGTGAAATTTTATTTCTACCACTACCTAAACGCACATGATAGAAGTAGCTGTCCTGACAACTGGAGGCATCGATTGCTCCTGCATTGCGCCGGAGATCGTCGCTGCCATCCGCAGCAACGGCAGATTGCTCATACTCTGCGTCTGATGCTTCGGCCCAGACGAAGTAGTCCGGATCGGCCGCGTCATCGGCCGGCGGCGTCCCGGGGACCTCGAAGCCCTCGTCGTGCACGTCGATCCAGCCTTCGTCGGAGTCCCAGTCCGGCAAGGCCGAGGTGGCGCACGCCAATGCCCCGATCCTCTCGGCGGGGCTCGTTGACATCTCGTCCGCCTCGTCATCCGTGTCCGAGTCCCATAACGCATCGTGCAGTGTGCTCTTGGGGGACGCCCATTCTTGCTTCGCCGGCTCCGCCTTGCAGTCGCGGACGGCGGCGGAGGCAACGAACGGGTGTTCCAAGAGCTGCGCCGCTGTGGACCGGTCGCCGGGGTGCCTCCTGAAGCACCCGTCCAAGAAGTCCTTGGCCTCCGCCGACAGCCACCCGGGCACCTCCGGCACCGCGTCCGTGTACCCGATCCGGTGGACCGCGGCGAGGATATCGTCCATGTCGCTCCACGGGGCGCGGCCGGTGGCCATCTCGATGACGGTGCAGCCCAGCGCCCAGACGTCGGCCGCCGGCCCCTGCTCCTCCCCGCGCGCCACCTCCGGCGCCATGAACGCCGGCGTGCCGCCGATGGGCAGCACGGAATCCATGGCCCTCGCGCAACCGAAGTCAGTAAGCCTTGCCCGGCCGTCGCCGCTGATCACCACGTTCCTTGCCTTGACGTCCCCGTGCACCAGCGACCTCGCGTGGAGGTACGCCAGCCCCCTCGCCACATCCCCAGAGTACGCCCGGATGGCGGGCTCCGGGAGGCGCCCACCGCTCCTCGCGGCCTCGTCGGCGAGCGACCCGCCGGGCGCGAACTCGAGGAAGAGCTGGTACTCGCCGCCCGCCGCGGCGCGTGACCCGAGGCAGGGGACGATGTGCGGCGAGCAGAGCCCGGACAGCACGCGCCCTCGCGCCGCAGCTGCGCCGCGCCACCGGCGCCGGCCGACTTGACGGCCAGGAGCTTCCCGGAGTCGTCGTCGGACGCGAGCCAGACGACGGCGCCGGACGCGCCGCGGCCGAGCGTGCGGACCCGCCTGAGCTGCTTCACCACGGTGGCATCCATTCTTGGAAGAGTTTCGAGTGCGGATTGGTTGGTATCCGGGAGGAATTGTAGGAAGCGAAGAAGCGGATGGTGTGTGAGAGCTGTGCTTTCCGCGTGTGGAGTGGCGTGCGACCAGGCGAGGAGAGGTGTATTTGTACGGTCCCCTTGGGTGCGCGGAACACGTGCGGAAACCGAGCAGCGGAGGGAGGGAGGAAATAGGCAGCGTGCGTTTTGTGCGCGGCCGCCTGCAAGCCTCGCGGCCTTGGCTGCAAAGGAAGGTGTAACGAACTTGTAGGTCCAACCAATTCTGGTCGTGGTTTTTCTGCTGCCTTTTTTGTTTGACGGATCGGGATCGCTGCAGGGGCAGGTGCATCAGCGCCTCAATATCTAACACGCGTCAGTTGCCAAGCACGTTATACGATTTAGTTTAGTACATGATGCTACTGCCGCCTCGTCAAGCGTCAGTAATCTCGACGTCTCTACGTGCTCTCTCCGATGGATCATGCCATCTTCTCTCTTTCATGATCTCTCTCTCTCTTCTGTGCTTCGTGGTAACGTCCCGGTCTTGTCCTTGACGATTTTTCACCTTGAGCTTCTCGCGACGCGGAGACGTTTCGGACGACGGGCTGCCGTGAGGGCAAGACAAGTCAAATCTCGGGCAGCACGTTTTGTTACGCGGGTGTCAAATCACATGGGCACTCGGCGGAACATTCGAACATTTCTTTCGACATCCGTGTGCACGGAGTTTGCCTGAAGGACTAGTTACCTTACCTCCTGTATCTGACGTAACACTTTTTTGGGTAAGCACATGCACCGGATAATAGCTGTCGTCTTTGATGTATGTTGTGAGTAATGTTGTTACAAGAGAGAGACAAGAAAAGGTGTAACTTTATTACTGATGTTTGTACATATTTATAGTACATGAAGGGGTGTCTGCATAAAGTAAAAGGTGGCAGTTTGTGCAGTTATTCACATTGGGCAGTTAAGCCAGTTTTGATTACAACACTCCCCCTTGACCAATGTGTCTTCATATGATCACCTTGATTGGTTCATCATCTTGGAAAAACTCCTCCAAAAACCCTGTAGAGAAAATGAGGAGAATCGATAGAAGAAATATATTAATGATTGAGTTGTTATATTGCCTCATTAAAAACCTTGATGAGAAACCTTAGAGGGAAAACTCATAAAGGAAAAAGAGTACAATATTTAGATTGAACGGGTTAAGTCTTAGGAGATTTCTCCCCCTGATGTCTGCAAATCACGTAGTCTTCGCATACCAATTTCATAAACACATTTTTGGAATGTGGAAGTTGGTAATGACTTAGTGAATAGGTCTGCGAGATTATCACAAGACTTAGTTTGCAGAATATTTATTTCCCCACTCTCTTGCAATTCATGTGGGTAAAATAATTTAGGTGCAATATGTTTAGTGATATTGCTCTTGATGTAACCCGTTTGCATTTGAACAACGCAAGCAGCATTATCTTCGTAGATAATGGTAGGAGATGCAATAGCACCTATATCACATGACTGTTGTATGTGATTAATCATTCTGCGAAGCCATACACATTCACGTGATGCTTCGTATAATGCAATTATTTCAGAATGATTAGTGGATGTAGCCACTAGTGTCTGTTTCGAAGACTTCCAAGATATGGCTGTTCCACCGTGTAAAAACACAAATCTTGTTTGTGATCTGGCATTATGGGGATCTGATAAATAGCCAGCATCTGCATATCCTACTAAATCCATATTTTTATTCTTTTGAAAAAATAGACCAAGATCTTTAGTGCCTTGAAGATATCTGAAGATATTCTTCACTCCTACCCAATGTCTTTTGGTTGGAGTAGCGTTGTATCTAGCAAGTAGATTTACCGCAAATGCAATATCCGGCCGGGTGCAATTTGCAAGGTACATGAGCGCTCCGATGGCACTGAGATATGGAACCTCGGGTCCCAATAGCTCTTCATTGTCATCTTGGGGTCTAAATGGATCTTTTTCCCTGTCTAGAGATCGAACAACCATGGGGGTTTTCGATGGATATGCTTTGTCCATATTGAATTTCTCCAATATTTTCTGGACATAGGCTGATTGATGCACTAGAATGCCTGTATGAAGGTGCTCAAGTTGTATACCTAAGCAAAATTTGGTTTTACCCAAATCCTTCATTTCGAATTCCGTCTTAAGATGATTACGTGCTTCATCAATATCTTGTGTGTTACCAATGATATTAAGATCATCAACGTACACAGATATAATGCAGAATCCTGTTGAGGATCTTTTGATGAAGACGCATGGGCAATCATCATTGTTGGAGTATCCCTTTTTGGTTAGGAACTCACTTAGTCGGTTGTACCACATTCTGCCCGACTGTTTCAAGCCGTATAAAGACTTGTTTAATTTTACACAATACATATTGCGATTTGCGTCTATATTCGGAATTGAAATTCCATCGAGAACTTTCATGTATATTTCCGAATCAAGTGACCCATAAAGGTATGCTGTCACTACATCCATCAATTGAAATGATAGATGATTTTGTACTGCCAATGATATTAAATATCGGAATGTTATTCCACTCATTACTGGAGAATAGGTTTCATTGAAATCAATGCCGGGTCTCTGCGTGAACCCTTGTGCTACAAGCCTTGCTTTATATCTCACCACCTCATTGTTTTCATTCCGTTTGCGGACGAAAACCTATTTGAAACCGACAGGAATACTGGGAGGTGTATGTATCACTTTGGTGAATACATTTCTTTTGTGAGCGAGGCTAACTCCTCTTGAATTGCATCCTTCCATTTGTTCCACCGAAGTACTGTTTGCACTCGCCATGGTCTTGGGATCGGATCATTTTGAAGGTTGTTTGCAATTGTTGTGAAGAAATTAATGTCGACAATTGTAGTCTTACGATCGTATGATTCTCCAGAATCATTATAGTTAGTGGAAATTTCTTGGACCCCTGGTGACTCAATGTTATTTCCCAAATCATTAGAGTCGGGGTATTCCGATGTCCCAGGATCAGTAATTGAGTGTACTGTTGATCTAGGTTCAAGGATCCTTTGGTGTCTATCAACATGAGGTTGATCTGCATTTACATTTTTTTGTTTCCTTTGTCGCTTGTTAGAAGCTGTATCCACCATTTGTGCCATACTTCTCCCCCTTTTATTTTGAATCGGGAGTTGAGTGGTATTTTTCGGTACCTCCACTCTTTCAGGCACATTTCTGGCAGGATTATAGGATTTTGTGACACCCTTATAATCAGTAAATGCATCTGGCAGATTATTTGCAATATTTTGCAAATGAATGAGTTTCTGAACTTGAAGTTCAGTCTCTCTAGTACGTGGTCCGAGGCGGGAATGCCTTGAACATTCAATTAATTTCACGGCATTTAGTTTGGTACTTGTTGTCTCCCCTAATGCCGGAAATGTTCCTCATTGAATATGCAATCGTCTGACGTCGTGAACGGGTCCCCGTGAGGGGTTCGAGGTATTTTATAATCGACGAGATTTATACCCAACATAGATCCCAATTTTCTGTGCGGTCCCATTGAGGTACGCTGCGGTGGTGAGATCGATGCGTTTGTAGCGCAACCGAACTTTCGCAGATGGGAAATATCGGTGGATTTCCACGTACTAATTGTAGTGGGAAGTCTTTGTGATAAGCGGTTGGGCGCAATTGTATTAAGTCGGCGTGTAAGATCGCATGACCCCAACATGATGTTGGTAAGTCGCAATTCGTAGTAATGGTCTTACAATGAGCTTGATTCTCTTGATAAGAGATTACGCTAAACCATTTTGTGTATGGACATATGGAGCAGTGTTGAACTTGTATCCCAAGAGCCATACAATAATCATTGAAGGCATGGGATGAAAATTCAGCGACATTGTCCATTCGAATTGATTGAATTCGATGTTCGGGATAATGTGCTCGTAATTGGATAATCGACCAATTAACTTAGCAAATGCATGGTTTCGTGTGGATAAAGGCACACATGTGACCATCTAGTAGATGCGTCAATGAGAACCATGAAATATCTGAACGGTCCACACAATGGTTGTATAGGACCACATATATCTCCTTGAATGCGTTCAAGGAATTTAAGTGGTTCAGCTCTAATTTTAAGATAAGAGGGTCTTAAAAAAAATTTTCCGGTGGCACATGAAGTGCATATGAAATCGAGGATTCGGAAATTTTGTTTTGATGTATGTATGACCAATTGAATTGCTAATAATTTTCCTCATCATTCCAATGCCTGGGTGGCCAAGGCGATCATGCCATGTTTGGAATGTGTTTGTGTTTTGGAAAATTACTTTGTACGCAATATGTTGAACGGGTTTGATGTATGTATAGTACAATCCGGAGTTTAAAGATGGAATTTTTCTAGTACTTGTTTGCCATATCCGTTGTTTTTGGTTAAGAGGAGATATTCCTCTTTGTTGTCATTTTGGGTTTCAATATGGAAACCATTCGACGGATATCTCTATAACTAAGTAGGGTGCGTGTTGAATCGGGATACAAGAGTGCATCCTCAATTTCTAATTGTGTACCCATAGGGAGAGTGATAGAGCGCGACCGAGCCTACTATCGTTGCATCGCGTCCAGCGATTGTTAGAATATTTCCTTTCCTCCTAGTAAGAGTTAGGAAATATTTTGTGTCCCTAAGTATAGAATTTGTGGTACCGCTATCCACAAGGCATAATTCCTCCTCCATTGGATGGACTCCAAAATCTATATATACAAAGAAAAGAATTTAATGAAATTCTTGAAGTAATATATAGAATACATACAAACTTTATTTGATAATATCGAATGTGTTCGATATATGATTGTAGCATACAAGCTTACAATATGAATGACAACTTTATTTATATTACAACATAAAAATACTTAGTAGCTATGGAACTAGGAGTCTAATTGAGATCTCCAAACATGTCTTGAGAATGAAATTCTTCAAGTGTGTCCTCGGTGCACATGAGATCATCCTTCTTTGGAGGGGTACATGTGTCTTTGAGTTCTTGAATGAACTTTTGAGAACATCCGCTTCATCATCATTTGATGTGAGATTGAAGTGTGCTTCAAATCTCTTGGTTGAGCATTCTTGCCTTGAGTCAATGACTTGAGGTAGAGGTCCACAAGATGCTTGAGTGCGGCATTTCTTGGTAGGATGGTTGTAGCAACCACACTTTTGACAAGTCTCCTTTTGTCATTTTCTTACCAAAATTGCCTTTACCTTTCTTGAATCCACTTGGTTTTTGCTTCATGTTGCGGTTCTGTTTACCTTTAAAGATCTTTGAATGGTGTTTGAAACCATTGAACTTGGTGTAATTTTGATTAGCATGAACTTCAGGAAGTGGAGCAGCCCCAATGGGACGTTGCTGATTGTTCTTTAAAAGAAGTTCAGCATGCTTTTATGCAGCCTGAAGTAAAGTATGCATAAGATCAAAATAAGTTTGGTAATTTGCAACACGCCATTCTTCTTTGTGGGACTCTGTCGGATGGGAGCATAGTAGAGAGTCTTCTATTTTGTCCTCATCTGTTGGTTCCTTCTCACAAAATCGCAATTTGGAGCAAATAGTATGAAGGGCATGGTTATAGTCTCCAACTGTTTTGAAATCTTGGAGTCTAAGATGTGCCCATTCATGATTAGCCTCAGGTAAGAGAACAGCTTTTTGCTGTTCATATCTATTTTTGAGGGCTAACCATAAAGTAAGTGGATTTTCCTCATACAGGTATTCCGCTTTTAAATCTGGATGTATGTGATTCCGTAATATGTTTAAAGCGGAATATTTCACCATATCCGGAGGAATTTGATCTGCGGGAGGATTAAATATAACCCTTTCCAACCCACGTGTGGTGAGATTGATCTTTAAGTCCATAGCCCATGTAGGGTAGTTTGTACCATCGATAGCAAGTGGCTCAAAATCTTTGGTAGCCATTTAATACCTACATGAAAGTACACCATAAATGATTAATTTACATGAGGTAAATTAATGTGTATGGTAATATTGTAATAAAATGCAAAATATGTGGAAAACAATATGAGTATTGAAATCCGAAGGAATATATACCCAAAATAAATATAACATGTTGTTATATTTATAATACCGTATAATCATAATATTGGTGGTGAACACCAATTTATTGTATGGCATAGCGTACAAATTAAGTAGCAAAGTGCCATAAATTTTGATTTTATGGTATTTATGTGAGGTATAATATTTTGCAAAAATTCCAAATTATTAAGTACAATGGTACTCATTAAATGGGAATTTTAATTGAAATTTGCTAAGATAGCAAATTTAAATATAGTCGCAATGCCTATTGTAAATAATTCGCAATAAAATAATCCTAAATATGTTAAAAAAAATATAAATGTGAATGCACATTTATTTAAATATTTACATAAATTTCAGGTCCTGTAGGGACTGAAATACAAATTTATAACAGTACAAGTACAATTATAAATAAGCAGGGGGACTATACTGCAAATAATACAACAGGAATTATATTTAAAAAGAAAATCTGCATTTTCCATGAACTACAGGGGGGAAAATGCAAATTTTCGAAACTGGCTAGAGGCCCATGCGGCCTTTGGCCCAAGAGGGAGGATGGAGCTAATGGGCCAAAGCCCATTTGGGGCATCCATATAAAGGAATGGGGAGGGATTTTAGGGTTCCCCAAACCCAAACCGCAGTGCCGCCGCCGGCCCATGGGGCCACCGCCACCGCCGGCTTCGCCGCCTCGCCTCCGCTCCGCCGTGCGTGCATCTGCTGCCAGTGCTTCGCTGCCCGCCGCGCCTTTGACTGCCTCGCACAGATGGGAGCGCCCGCCACAGATGGGAGCCGCCGCCGCCGTGCTCGGGCCGGGCCGCGCCACGGCCACCACCTGGCTGCCGCCGCCGGCCGGTCTGATCGCCGCCGCTGCAAGCCGAGCCACCGCCTCTGCGCGCTCCGCGCGCCGTGCTTGCGCCGCCGGCCGCTGGGAGAAGCCTCGCCGCCGCCTTTGGTGGCGCTGTGCCGAGGATCCGCTCGCAGGGAGGCCGCTGCCGAGGCCGTGCGCCGCCGGGGCTCACGGCCGGGCCGTCTTCGCGCCGCGGTCGCTGCCTCGTCGGACCGCGTCGTGGGACCGAGCCGCCGGCCTTGCGGTGCCTTTCCGACCGCTGCCGCTGCTGCCGTGGTGCCGTGTCGGCCGAGATGCGCCTCGCGCCGGCCGCCGCCGGGCTGGGCCGCGCATTGCCGCCGCCGCCGGCCGGTGCCGAGCCGAGCTCGCCGAGGCCACCGCACCGCCGCATGATGCGCCAGCCGCCGAGCCTCCGTGGCTGCGCCGTGGGTGCGCCAGGCCGAGATGCACCGCCCGGCCGCCCATGCTCCCGCCAAGCCGGGCCGCGCCGAGCCGGTCTCCCAATCTGCTTTTTTATGTGGATGAGAATGCATCCTCTGGGGAGGCGTGCTTCGGACGCCTGTAAGGATCATAGCGTGGAGTTGTCGCCGGTGCAAAAACTCCGTGCGTCGCCCATGGACGACGACGAACTGGCCGTGAGCCATGGCCGGTGGCGATGAAGGTAGTGGTCGCCGGAGGTGGTGGTGGTGGTGGTGTCTCAACGAGAGGAGTAAGAAGACCATGGAGACTTGTGTGCAGGGAATCCACTAAAGCAAGAATGTCTAGAAAAACTTTCTTGTGATGTGCACAAATTTCCATTACCTTCTCTGTTTTTGTCACTTGCGTGAGAGCAAAGTGCTGATAACGTGTTGTGAGTAATGTTGTGACAAGAGAGAGACAAGAAAAGGTGTAACTTTATTACTGATGTTTGTACATATTTATAGTACATGAAGGGGTGTCTGCATAAAGTAAAAGGTGGCAGTTTGTGTAGTTATTCACATTGGGCAGTTAAGCCAGTTTTGATTACAACAATGTATACCCGAGGGGATTTCTGATCTATTTCAGCTGGAAAGTTTTTCCCCTAAAAACGTGTAATAAGGCCCCATTCTTTTTTGCTTTTGTTTTAAATTTTTTAATAATTACTATTTATTTTATTTAGATAATCAACGAAAACTGAAATAAATGTTTGAAATATGGATTCGGTCCACTTCTAATCAAATAACAAATAAAATAAATGGCAAAAGTACTGGCAAGTCACAATGCTGAAACTCGAGTGCTCCCGCTCATGCTGTTGCTATCAATCCACTGGCCTTTTAACCTGAGAAGGGAAAGAACAAGCGTGAGATTTGAAAATCTCAGCAAGTACCCAACAACGGTCGCAACACAAAAAGTAAAGACATGTAATGCAACCAAGTAAAATAAGGGACAAGCATCGTAAGCAAGCAATTGATACAGCATAACAGCAACGAACTTAAGATACTAGAAACACTGACATAGATTGGATACATATATTATGGAACTATGTAATTAAAGGTAATTGCTATTTGACAAGTTATAGCAAAGACGCTAGCAATCTCATCCCACATACTCGGTTATACGAGAATAGTTAGGCACAACCTTGTCCTCGACTGTATAACTGCCGACTGGATGTAATATCATGTGTAACAAGAATGTACGGCCCCGTACGTTACCAGGTTGGGTGAAAATCTCCCCTATATGTGGGTAATCCCGGGTCAGGTAACCATCAGTTCTTTATTTAGTGAATTATCTGTGATGTAATTAGAAGGTTGAGGGTGAATTAAGGTCGTCTGACAAGACGGTTAGTCGCCTGACAAGACGGTTAGAACGTACGCTTATCCCTAATAACCGCACACGATCTCTCTCTGACAATAACCGTCACACGGCAAATGGGCCACTACATCTATCTGTACATGTGTCTGTAAACTTTTTTTTTGCGAGGATGTGTCTATGAGCTTTGCCTATGCTGAAGAATCAAATAATGAAATTGAACAACCTTTTGACTGGAATGATTCGACATCCAAAGACTTCCTCTGCTCTGAAGGACAGCCGTTGAAAACACACATATCGTCTACTGTAACATGAACCTACGGACCGTGGACCTGGAAGATGAGATTTTTATCCTCCTTTATTGCAGATTTGGATCATCATGGTTTGTGTTCAATTCCTATGAAATAGTTTCTCCTGGAATACTCGGAGTAGTAATTTATTGCATGCAACCTGAAACACGTCGAAGAACATCGCGAGGCAGAAATAGAATTGTATTATTGATTTATGCGGATCTAATATGTTATTTGAATCTCTTTATACACACTGTATATTGTGTCTAACATCTTGTTTGGAATACTCATTCCTGACCAAGAACTATGTGGATAAGCCAGAATTTTAAATTAAAATCTTGATCCACCCACAAACAAGCCTATATGTCTACTGTGGCACAGGGTTTCGAAAATCATCTTATTTAGACAGGTGGGAATTGACGGTTCTCCGAGTTTGTTGGGAAAATGTCAGATCGTCTCAAATCGGCCGAAGTCGTTAGAGACCGCAAGAATCGGCCGGAGTTAAAACCAGCCTTTGAGCGGTTAGGGATAGAGGTGTCAGTGGGTACCTACTACTTTTGCTCAAATTCATACTTATACTATTACATAAGGTATGGATAAAAAAATAAAATACATATCTAGATTTAGATATAGAGATGATAATATCTATTTACCTATTTTTACTTATACCCATTCAAACCTATTGTTGAGAGTGCATTTGGACTATCCATATGCTTGGATTACCCATACTAAATTATAGCTTTCTGGAAAAGCATGTATGAGTCACCTGTGCACTTGTGCCCGTCAATTTGTACAGAGTAGCTCCTAAACACACATAATTATTTCCAACAAATTTCAATCGATTTCGTAAAACTTTTGTGGTGTGAACGCGAGATTAAAATTTCAAATACCGAAGTTTTACGAAAGCTTTCTATAAAAATATGTGGGACCTATGTGTACGCTAAGCCCTGTCAATTTACATAGAGTGGCTCTACTACATGCAGAATCATCTCCAATAAATTTTAATTGATTTCGAGAATTTTTATGGTGTGAACACGAGATTAAAATTTCAAATACCGAAATTTTATGAAAACTTTTTTCATAAGTTTCTTTGATTTAACCCCTCTTTTTCCTTCTTCTTTACCTACTGGGTTATCCAAACCCATTGGGTATATCTTTTTTCATTTGTGTATGGGTAATATCACTTTAGATGAATATAGATAAAAATTAGATATGTATTTAGATTATCCATACTCTATCCGATGGCAGCCCTAGTTAGAGAACCGGCAACAGTTTCTACTCTATCCGCCCATGAAATGTAAACAACATGCACATACAAGGTCATGAAGAGACGAATTTTTTGTGCAAAAAAAAAAAAATCAAATTTCATTGCTCCTTTTCCGTTACAATGGCAGCCAAATTTCACAGGTTTGCTGCCGTGACAGGCAATCGGGCACAATGGTTTATCACCACCCACAATGAAATCATGTGCTCCTGCATTTCGCATAAGATAGTTACCTCCATCCACATCAACGAAGTGGAGACCAATCTCAGCATCCAATGCCTCACTCCAAGGACCAAACTCTGCACCGGCCATCAGCGTGGCCGTCGGTGCTCCCGACACTTCAGGGTGTTTGCTGTGCACGTCGATCCAACCATCGTCGGAATCCCAGTCCGGCGAGGCCGAGCAAGGGCTCGCCAATGAATCGATCCTTTGGGTAGCGCTTTCTGACATCTCCTCCGAATCATCTTCGTCGTCCGAATCCCAGAATGCCGCGTGCAGCGTACTCTTGGGGGACATCCAATCGTGCTTCGCCGTCTCTGCCTCGACGTCGCAGAAGGCGGAAGCAAGAAACGGGTGCTCCAGTAGCTGCGCGGCGGTGGACCGGTCGAGGGGGTTTCTTGTCAAGCACTTGCACAAGAAGCCCTTGGCATCCGGCGACAGCCACCCGGGAAACTCCGGCACGGACTCCGTGTACCCGATCCTTTGGACCGCCGCGAAGACGTCGTCCATGTCGCTCCACGGGGCGCGGCCGGTGGCCATCTTGATGACGGTGCAGCCGAGCGCCCACACGTTGGCCGCCGGCCCCTGCTCCTCCCCGTGTGCCACCTCTGGCACCGAACGCCGGTGTGCCGTCGATCGGCCACTCGGAATTCGTCCTTCTTGCGCATCCGAAGTCGGCAAGCTTGGCTCGCCCGTTGGCGCCGACCTTGATGTTCCTTGCCTTGACATCCCCGTGCACCAGTGCATGCCTGTGGAGGTAGGCCAGCCCCCTCGCGACATCTGCCACGTACGCCCGGATGGCATGCTCCGGGAGGCGCCCCCCACTCCTCGCAGCCTCGTCGGCGAGCGAGCCGCCCGGCGTGAACTCGAGGAAGAGCTGGTACTCGCCGCCAGCGGCGGCATGCGAGCCGAGGCACGGTACAATGTGCGGCGAGCAGAGCCCCGACAGGACTCTGCAGTCGGTACTCGTGTAAAATTCTATTGTTTTGCAGTCGTGATCGAGTATAGAGATCCCCTAGTGTTTTAGTGGATCCCCAAGTGTTTTGAGTGGCTGTGGTCAAAAGTCATGTGTCCGAGAACTCATGTTCGAGTACTCGTCTGTAGCTAGTCGGAGTCGAGTGGTCGTGTTTAAGTCTGTAGCGGTCGGAGTTGAGCATGTGGTTATAAGACTCTGTGTGGTCGTAAGACTGTGTTTAGCGGTCGTAGTCAGAGAAGCAGTCGACCGAGTGACGGTTGTAGTAGCTGTTGCAGCCTGAGTCAATAAGTAGTTAAGAGGACCGTGTCGTGCGGATCGTGGAGGAATTTCAGGAGTTAAGCGCATGATCGTAGGTAGTGCGTGAGTGGTCTGCATGAGCGACCGGTTGTATCTATTTAAATCATCTAAATCGAATGGAATAACTAAGTCATTTGCAGTAGTCATTTGTCTCCTGAGACCTTGTATTTGTTTCTTGAGAGATTGAAAATACAAGAGAGCGAGTGAGAAATCTTGAGAGATTTTCAATAGTTGGTATCAGAGCGTGGTATAGTCTCAGGTGATGCCGCATGGTGATGGCTCGTCAAGTGGCGCCATGCGCGGCGGCGGCTTCATTCACAAATGACGGCGAGGTTCTAGTGCATGGGCTACGAGGATAAAGATCCTCATGAAGGCTCATGGTGTATGGGATGCGGTCGATCCCAAGAGCTCGACCAAGGTGATCGATGAGAAGAAGGATCAGATGGCCTTGGCGATTATCTCCTAGGGACTCCATGATAAAACGTTGATGCAGGTTGTAGAGAAGGACACCTCCCTTGAGGTCTGGACAGCGTTGCATTCCATGCACATGGACGCTGAGCGCGTTAGGGAGGCAAGGATCCAACCCTACGTTGGGAGTTTCAAAACCTCAACATGCGTGATACGGATTCGGTGGCCGATTTCGCTGCAAAGATCACACCGCTTGTTGGCTAGATCCGAGAGCTTGGAGAGAAGATGGAAGAGAAGTACGTCGTGAAGAAATTGCTACGAGCGGTGTCCAACAAGTTCATCAATGTTGCTTCGTCCATGGAGCTATTTGGTGAGATTCTATTTGGTGAGATTAATAGTATGACCTTGGAAGAGGCCAACGGGTCCCTAAAGGCGCACGAGGAGCACCTCAAGGGACGTGAGACACGTATGGAAGAGCATATTCTCATGGCAAGAGAAAGTGGCTTGTCACAAGGGCAAGGGCGTGGCCGCGGTCGAGGACGCGGAGAAGATGGGTGCAGAGATAAAAGCAAGGTGTGTTGCTTGGATTGTGAAGAGTTGGGCATTACTCGTATGAGTGTCCTGTGAAAGAAATGGAGAAGAAAACACTTCTGTGTGGAGCGCGAAGTGATGACGAACCAGCTCTTCACTGAAGACTTGTGGAGCAGGACGTGTCAAGATTAGGGGGATATTTGTTAGTTATAATTTTGGTATGTAAGTAGTTTAGCAGTGTGTGTTTGAGTACTCGTGGCAGTCGAGTACTCGTGTAAAATTCCATTGTTTCATAGTCGTGATCGAGTACAGGGATCTCCAAGTATTTGAGTGGATCCCCGAGTGTTTGAGTGGCTATGGTTGAAAGTCATGTGTCTGAACACTCGTGTTCGAGTACTCGTCTGTAGCTAGTCGGAGTCGAGTGGTCGTGTTTGAGTCTGTAGCGGTCGGAATCGAGCGTACGGTCGTAAGACTGTGTTTAGCGGTCGTAGTCGGAAAAGCAGTCGACCGAGTGACGGTCGTAGTAGAGGTTGCAACCTGAGTCAATAAGTAGTTAAGAGAATCGAGTCATGCGAATGGTGGAGGAATTTCAGAAGTTAAGTGCATGATCGTAGGTAGTGGGTGAGTGGTCTGCATGAGTGACCGGTTGTATCTATTTAAAGTGTCTCAATCGAATGAAATAACTGAACCATTTGTAGTAGTTATTTGTCTTCTGAGAGCTTGTATTTGTTTCTTCAGAAAAATAGAAAACACAAGAGAGTGTGAGTGAGAAATCTCAATAGATTTCCAACAGTTAGAGCTCTAACAAGCCAGACGACGCGTCCGACGCGCCGCGGCCGACAGAGATCCAGGTGCGCAGATCCAGTTGATGCGCCCATACTCTTCGCATGATCTGGGCGAGGGTGACTGCTAAGGCACCGCTCAATATGGCTTGAGCTTCTGGCTTCTGGCTTATTTTTGCACTATTCATAATTTCGTCTTTTTCGAATTTTGGCTTTTTGAGTTTTTTTGCTGGTTCTTTTTTTCCCGTATTCGTTTGCGTTGTCTGTGATGGGCTAACAAATTTTTTATATTTTTGAATTTTTTTAAATTTAATTATGTTAAATAAGTCTCTGTCATCTACAGTGTTTTTTTTCAGTCAACTACAGTGTTTTCAGCCATAAACCATCAAAAATAAGCCGAACTGAACACCACCTAAATCTAGTCCGAGCTCTGAACTAATCGTGTCCCTCAACTTCAAAGACGTACTAATCTAACCGCATCTTTCGAATTAACTGCGCGTTGATCTTTGTGGATAAGTCCTTACTAGTGTTTCACTTGATTTTTCTTGTTTTCACCTCACTCTGTGATGAACTTGCCTTTTTCCGACGTCGATCGACGTGTTTTATTGGAAGGGATCCGTTCCATGGGGTAAGACACCAAGAGCCACGTTGTAAAAGAAAAAAAGTGACTAAAGCCTTGTGACTTTTGGTCGAAAATTTTGAATTTTAGCTGTTTACGATAGAGATTACGGAGATATAGATATTTACTTACGATTTTGGTTAATACAGATGTTAGGCTTTTAACATATACTACAATAATTTATAGACGTTATCAAAAAAATATTTTATTTAAAAGTTAAGTATTATAGTAAAAACAAAAAATCATTAGTTTCGATCAAAAAACATACCCTCAGGCTGCGAGTTGCCAAAAGCAGTGCAGGAAAAAGCCCGGATGTTTCGCCCCTCACTAGCAGTCGGCAATCGAGCCCACCCACGGCGGCCCTCTCCCGAGGACTTGGCTCTCCGGTCTCACTTGGCTGTTGGAATTTCCCACGGCCTGGCCCCTGCCTGCGGTCAACGGTCAACCAGTAGAGCTATCCAAGAGGTTCATGTACACCCTACCTTCGTCTCTTCTTTCTTCCTCCCGGACAACAGAATTTACGATTGTTCAATGCCACATGTCATTTTTGCAGAGCACGTCTCGCCTAGCATTAGACACTGCGCAAGCTGACAATAAAAAAATGTCTTCACCGGTTACCATTTGCCGACTTTGTTGCGCACCTGCACTCGATATTCATTGGATATTTTCGTGCTGATACTTTTGTAGACTCACCTTTCTTCGTTCTCTATTAAAAAGAAAAACATTAGACTGCGTCGAAGAGTCACAGCGCACTTCTTCCGTTTGTATAAAAAACACCTGCCTGTTGGAAGAGCCAGAATTGCATCTTTGACCTGCGTGGAGATGTCGAGTTCAAATCATCGATAGAAAGAAGAGACGTTTTGCCACATCAGACCCAAGTTTGGATAAGGTCTGTGCGATTAAGCGTTGTATTTGAACTAGCTCAAAGGACGCATTAAGAAACACCTAATTCTAACATGTTGAGCTCAAAGATCTTTACCTTTTCTTAGCACGCTGTGAATTAATTTCTACAGCTTGACTCATACACTCCAGCTCTACAGCTTGACTCATACACTCTAGCCACCTAACACCTAAGGGTGCAAACGAAGGTACCTGTTATAATTGTCTTGGAAAGGCTCTGAAAATATTGACCTGGAAACAGTATCTGATTTATGATTTGTTTTCTATAGCACGCTGTGCTTTACCTGGGGAAAAAATTGTGTGACTGACTATTCTAAATAGCCATGCATCTGCGTACTGCTTGCGGCGCCTTGGGTCGCCTAGCATGCGTTTCTGGGGTCTTGATTTTCCATGTGCTGTGCCCTTGTCATATAAATCACTACTCGAAAGAAATTGTCATCCCAAATCGATGTACCCATCTGTCCATCTTTAAGTATTTGATATTTCCTACTGTCGCACATCATCGAACATCAGATATAAATAAATAAAAAGATCGCTGTAGAATCGATAGGGCAACAAAGAGGGATGAACATGCCTTTAAATTTTCACCTAGGTATTCTTCTAATCTTTACTCTAATAGCTATGAGAAGTTATAAAGATTAAGAAGCCAAAATCCACAAATTCTCAGAGTTATTGAAATTTTTAGTCTGTGAATAGTGATTTTAGCACAATTTCAAATTCGAAAAATCATGTAACTTTTGATCCGTCAATCCAAAATATTTGAAACTTGAACTAAAGCTACTTCGTGACCTTAGGAACCTATTCCAATCAAAAAACTTGAAAGAACTTGAGAGAATTGGAATATATTGGTTCGTGAAGTTCATTATACCAAAATCGGACCAAAACCTAAAATTAAGCTAACTTTCAAACCACGGCTTCAAATCACTTGAAATTTGGTATGCATCTTATATAGTACATCAGGAACATATTACAATCAACAATGAAGAAAATTGTTGCCAGAGGAGGATGAAGATTGCTGAATGAAGAAACTTCAATGATTCAACACCTTCTTCCCTATGGACGACGCCAGCTATCGACGATCGAGTCATCGATCTTACAAAATAATGTGAGAAAGATGACTGAAATTCTTGAAAAAGAATATGGATGCTCTTTATTACTATGAACTGGTTACAAGATGCCCTTACAAAGGCCTAAAAGTTAGCCCTAGCCTCTATGTTCTTCACAGAGGAAGAATATGACTCGCTTAATTTACTTATATCTGAGTTGTCGAATTGCAATAACTTGAATCTCCTTGAATTGCTATGATTTGGGTCTTTTCCATTACTTTGTCGTCACCTCTTAAATAACTTTAAAGGGGCGTCAATTATCCGCCGAGGAAAATGTCTTTTGGAACTAGCACGTCCGATCGGGGAGGTAATTACTGTCAGAGAGAGAGGGCGTTTGATCGTCAGGTGTTATCAGTGGGAGACGAATATGGGGAACAAATGCATGGCAGTTATTGTCAGAGTTTCAGGGCTGAAAACGTCATGCTGATTCGAGTGGAAAAGGCACAATGGGCCTGTTCTTTTCAGCTTCGAAAAGTTGTTTTTCGGCTTTTCTACAGTAATTAGCTTTTAAACGAAGTATCTTTTTAAGATAGAGTCTACTAATTAATTGTAGTACATATTGTACTAACTTCATTTATATCGGCAAAAACCGCACGTGAGTTTCTGTTACTCTGTAATCTCTCGTACAAACAGCCTAAAAGCTAAAAGCCGTAGCCAAAATCTATAAACTTCAGTCAAAAAGAACAGGTCCACTATTTCTGTGACTAGGGTACTCAGGAGCGATCTCTGAAGATGTACGATCGTGGGGTTATTTGGTCTTAGTTAAATATTAAAGCTATATTTAAAGATTTACTCAATTGTCATGGGGAGGCTACCAGCCAAACATGCGTATCTGGAGGCATCAGCCATGCATGCACGGTGTCGCCGGTGCCACGGCCAGAAACTTCGCCTGTCACATCGCAAATGATACGCCAGCCTCAGCTTAGCCGCGAGCGGCATTCGCTGCATCCACTAGGTGCAGTTAACCTGGAGACCTGGGCAAGCTCAAGGACCAGGCAGGCAGATAAGCCGGAACGGGGGGGCATCCCGGCACGGTGTTCATCCCGTGGCCGTATTCGTTTCGCGCCGTGATTTTTCCCGTGTCCAATAGCCTGAGGAGCCCCGGGCGTGCAGGGGTTTCGGCCACGGGCGGATTGGCAAGCAATCAACCAATCAGTCGTGGCCCACCGTTTTGGTTTCTTCGTTTCGGCCGCTCCTGCCGTCTCCGCGGGCTAGAGAGTACAGACCACGTTTGCGCCAGTGCGGCGCGGCTATATGGGCCGCGAGGCCGCATGACTGGGCCCGCTCACCGCGCGTGCCTGTGAGAGCGTCGGTGTTCGCGCCGGACGGCCTAGTGCCTAGCGGGCTCTGTTAGCGCGTTTAGCCGTGCGACAGCCTGCACAGCGAAATCAGCTACTCCAAGAAAGAAGGATGCACAACGAAATACATGGCTCGTTCGAGTTTCGACAGAGCGCTGCCGTTTCGAATTCTCGAAAGATTAGCTCGCCGAGGGTCGAGTTTTCCTCAGTTGGCAAGCTTCGCTGTTATGTAAGCTATCCGTTTGGGTTCGATCTGGATCGATCTCGGGTGTCCTATCTCACAACGCGTGTAAATTTAATGAGAAATCGTGTGCCCACATGTCCGTGTTTCATAAAATAAACTCAGAATTTATTCAACAATCTTCGCTTAAGCTCTAGTGTGAGGGGGGAAAAAAAGAGCAGCTCCTCTCTTCCGAACGAAGCAGTCCCACAAAAAAAAAAAAACCGACTGACATGTCAAAGTGGCCGGACCGAAAGCAGCAAAAGGTCCGGCAGTACACCCCTGCCCCTCAAATCTGACAAAAAGAACGCTACGAAAGTAATTGCATGCCAGATGGGGCGATTGCATTGACCAGCAGCAAAGCTTACGCTCTTATGCATTATAAACTAGCGTTAGTGGCAGAACAGCCGATGCTTTTCACCTGGGTTATGCGTATCTTCGCCACCCGGATTTGCTGAGCGCCTGCGCTCGCACCGCACGTACGCAGGCAGGCAGGTGGTTGGATAAGAGGCCGTGTCCATCCATCCTTTGATCCGAGCCGTCGATTACGACGGCCCAAACCACGATATCCTCCTCTGAATATCTATGTCTTGGCATCTACCAGACGTGTCCTCGACGCAGCATCGCGCAATCCAGACACCTCGCAAATATCCACGGATTCGATGGCCAAAGCTGCGTTCTTCGATCGGTTGTCAAGGAATAAAGCGTGGGACTGAACTGACCTGACCTGACCTGACCTGAAAGGATGCATGTCTGGCAAGAAAAGGTAGTACTTGTCCAGCTCCGACGACCCGCTCCACCAGCTAGCCGGCCGGCCGTCATCTTAATCTCCAGACGAACGGAAACTCTTACGAGTAGAGAGAGAGAGAGAGAGAGAGAGCCGAAGACGGCTGCTTCCTGCCTTAAGCATCACGTTTGCCACAAAACTTAACGCAAGACCCACAAGCAATCGGCTGTTCATGCAGCCAATGGAAGCAAGGAACAAATCTTGCCAGCTACACGTACGCCGGCCGCTAGTCTCGTCAGTAAATAGCATTTGCGTTGTCCATTGATCGCGCGTGTATATGTAAGGCCCAGCTGCTGGTGCTATATATCTGTGTGCCGCCTGAAACTGGTAGAAACAGTACGTACGTAGCTAACTACTAGCGTGTGAAGAGAGTAATCAGGAGCTAGCCAGCACATGGCGAACGCGGGGCTGAGGCGGGTGGCCGGCCTTCTCCTGGTGCTCAACCTGTGCATGAACGTCATCGTCGCGGCGGTCGGGGGCTGGGCCATCAACTACGCCGTCAACAACGGCTTCTTCATAGGTACATACTATTTACTATTTACTATGTACACGTACGTACGTATTACGTACTAATTCTTTGAGCGTATGCACGTACCTGCAGGGTCCGGGCTTTCGCTGCCGGCGCACTTCTCGCCGATCTACTTCCCGATGGGGAACGCGGCGACCGGGTTCTTCGTCATCTTCGCGGTGATCGCCGGAGTGGTCGGCGCGGCGGCGGCGCTTGCAGGGATCCAACATGCCCGGGCGTGGAGCCATGAGAGCTTGCCGGCGGCAGCCTCCTCCGGGTTCATGGCCTGGGCACTCACCGTGGTTGCCATGGGGTATATATATCTGACAACTTAATTACTACGATTTTGACCCGTCCCTTGCTATCACTTTTCGAGTTTAATTCGTGACCTTTTTTTTTGTTGGGTGCTCCTTATGCTCCAGATTGGCCATCAAGGAGATCGACCTGCGCGGCAGGAATGCCAGATTGGTAAGATCGACAAACGCACTATATATTTTGTATCATCGAACGTACGGATCGGGTTGCAGATCGGGTTGTGACTTGTGACACGTTTCTAGATTACTTGTGACACGTTGTTAATTAACCGTACGTGTGTTATGTTCTTGATTTTTTTTTTCTTTGTAGAAAACCATGGAGGCTTTCACCATCATACTCTCGGCAACGCAGCTCTTCTACCTGCTCGCTATACAGGGAGGGAGGTGAAGGGCGCCCTGATCCGATTGGCGAGATGTGTACCGTTTCTAAGCGACCTTTGATGTCCGGTTAATTTGTATCGTGGTTAATTCCCGAGATGGAGAGGCGCATGCAGCGTGCGTGTTTATGCCGTGTGTGACCCGTTAATCGTGTATCGGGTTTCCGTGTGATTTATTGATTATTTGGTTGTGTTAATGCATGGTATGGAAGCAGCTAGCTAGAGGTAAAAACAAATTGGATAATTTCCGATTGATCCGGATCATTTTTTTTATTATGGATTATGTCGGCTTAGATAATATTGGATTGAAAACGAATACAGATTTTCTCTATTAGGTATGAATATAGATTCGGTAACTCACTATTCGATTAACCCCAAGGATAGGACCGGATCTAGTTAATTTGATTAAGCCCAAGGATAGGCCCAAAAGGAAGTTTGGGTTCACCTGGGCCAACTAGGCGAATCCGACCAAAAGAGAGCCCACAGCGCTTCATGTCCGACGAAAGCAACACGCTGCAAAATGAAGCTAACTGGAGATTTTAATGTCAAGATCATGTACTACTCCAGTACTATTGCATTGATTTGCCATATGTTTCTTTGTTTGGTGTAGTATTAACTACGGATTGTTTGAACAAGCTAAAAGAACTGGCATCAAATGGGCGAGAATTGAACTGTTTCCTCCTGTCAAATTATTGTGTTCTAAATGGAGACTTAACCAGTCTGTCAATTGCAACAGTGGGAAAGGGAAAACAGTGGGGAACACGCGGAACTCGATCAACCTCTTGAATTGCAACAGTGACGAGGAGGAGCAGCAGTTGTTGCCCGGTGAAGAAAAGAAGAAATTTGCATACTCTTCTTTCTATTATATACATCCCTGCTTCTCGAAGCGTGTGGCAATCTATGCAGGATACACACACCTTGATCATGGCCTTGATGCTTGTGATAGGATGCTTTCTTGCTTTAGGATAAAGTGCCTCGGCAAAAACCATATCTGATTATTTCATGAGAGAGACACATGTAGTTAATTATGCTAATGGAATGTTTTATTTTACTACATTATGTTGCTACGAATTCCTTTATATGTCATTTTCGTGCTTGTTTATTGTAGGCCCGATCTGATCCATTCCATGATGTGCAACATGGAACCATAGACTGTTGAGCAGAGGCTACACGCTACCAACGCTTTGTCTATCAATTTCTTGGGGCATCTTGAATGTTTTTTTTCTCTCCATAAATTATAACGTGCTCTAGGTTGAGCATGTTAATCTGAATTTGACGAGTGTTATTTTATTTTGTATTTTGTATACCATCCACATGCGCTGAAATATTGTAGGAACATACTTGAGCAGCACACGAATACTAAGCATATAGTACTCTCCTAGATCACTAGATCTTGAATCGGTACAAAAACAGAATCAGTTTTTTTTTATAAAAAAACCAAAGGAATCTTGGACTCAGATCGTGATGAATATTGTTATAAAATAGAGCTCTTTTACGGTATCTTAAAATAAATATAAACCGTTCAATCTTTACGATCTAATAGTTTAGATTAGTTAGGATTTAATTATACTACCATCCATATTACTAACAATAGAATCTTCAAAATGGTAAAATTGTAAATGAAACAAGTAGCATAAGATTAATTTTCATGACTTTGTGTGCACAATCTCGCTGATAGCCAGCGGAGGCGCGGGCAAGGGA
This sequence comes from Bonia amplexicaulis, assembly GCA_036346245.1. Taxonomy (NCBI): domain Eukaryota; kingdom Viridiplantae; phylum Streptophyta; class Magnoliopsida; order Poales; family Poaceae; genus Bonia; species Bonia amplexicaulis. Next base: position 18,021,206 of record CM070737.1, on the reverse strand, counting down.
AATGATGGCCGAGCTCGAGTTGCACCACGTCGTGTGGTCGAGGGTCGCGAGCGTGTCCGGCGGCAAGCGGTGACGGGTGTCCATCGGTGACGGGTGTCCATCGGTGTCGACCTTGTGCACATCCTGGCCGTGCTACTATTGGACGAGCCCACATCGGGCCTCGACTCCGATTCCGCTTTCCACGTTGTCAAGATGCTCAGGGACACGTCCGCCGCGCACAACAAAACCGCCGTTCTCACCAGCCACCAGCTCGGCTTTCGCATCCTCGAGCTTCTCGACCGCGTTGTCCTTCTTGCCGACGGTGCTGTCCAGCACCACAGCTCCCTCGCCTTCCTTGAGGCTCGCCTCACTGCCTCAACGCACTCCATCCCTGCCCACTGTAGGATCAAGGATACCGACTAGAGGGGGGTGAATAGGCGGTTTTTAAATTTTCTTTTCAACTAGGCTAAATTTCTTTAATTCTAAGAACAAGAATGAAAGACAATTTAAGCCTACACAATACTAGTCAAGCAAATAGCAATACTTCGATGTGCACACTTAAGCAAGTAAACTTAGAGCTATTTAGAAAGTAAAAGAGAGATGTGCACACTTCGATGTTTTTACCGTGGTATCGAAACTTGCTTGCCCCACTAGTCCACGTTGAGGTTAGCTCGAGCGAATCGAACCGGCTCCACGAATTGAGCCAAGCACCTCGATCACTAGAGGTAGCTCTTCCCGCTCCGGTAGGCGAGCTCCAACCTTCACAAGAAAACCGGGTCTTCTCACAAGCTTCTTTGAGAAGATCACCGATCAAGCTTCTCCCAATCGTCCAGGTGCCGGCAAGCACCAAGAGTAATAAACCACGAGCTTCGCTTGATTTGCAAACTAGTGCCAAAGATCAAACTAATGAATGCTATGCACTTTTTGCTCAAACACCTTAAATGAATGCTCAAGAGTGAAAGTAGGTGTGGAGTGAATGCCCAATGCTCAAGAATGATCAATAGAGTCTCTAACATCCGTCTATGAGCGTTAGTACGGTATTTATACCTTCCACCTACCAAAACTAGTCGTTTGGAATAAATTCCGAAAAATCGTGGCGAGCGGAACTCACGGCCCGAGGCCTATAGTACCGCCCCTATCCGGCGATCGTAACGGCTATGTCGAGCTTCGCAGTGATCGTTGGTCCGTCGGCGCCAGTACTACCGACGTTGTAAGTCCCAGACTACCGCTCACCCAGTAGTCAAGAAAGTCGGCGCAGACTACCGCTGAGCCGAGCTCCAAAAGTCACTCTGGAAAAAGGCTCGATTCCCATCCGAACTACCTGTGGCCGTAGTACCGCTCGACAGTGAACTACCGCTCTCCTAAAACTCGGGGCATCCGGAGGGTGCTCTCGGAGAAAAGGGTCCGATCCACCTCCGGAACTACACGTGGCGGTAGTACCGCTCGACAATGAACTACCGCTTCCTCGATTTTGGAAATGAGTCCGGAGGGTGCTCTCGGAAAATGGGTCCGCTTGAGGTTCGGAACTTCCGATCGCCGGTAGTTCGATTTTCCAATGCAGACTACCGCTCGACGGTAGAACCGACGTTGAAAATCACGGAACTACCGCACGTCCGCATGAGTACGCTTTGGCTTTTAAAACATATTTTTCAAGAATGCATGATCCTAGTTGATCCATGGACACTTAAGAATTGCTATCAAGCTACTTGCCATGATCCATCTTTATGGTACGATTATTTATCCTATAATCCGGTCTTCCACCATTCTCCTAAGACCGGTAAAATTGAAAAAGGGGATCCTATTCTAAAAATACATCTATCTTGAACCATGTTTGATCTTCATTCTTATCCTTTGGCTTGCATTTGTCAACCATAACCTGGACTTAACTTTTAAACACTCATTAAACAGTTAGTCCCATATTCATATAAACTCATTAATTACCAAAATCATTTTTAGGGGCCTAGATGCTTTCACCCACGTCAATGTCCTCGAGTACACCATGGAAACCATCGACAACCTCAAACCCGACGTCATCGTCACCACGGTCACTACCACCACGGTGCCCACAAACCAAGAAGACGTCACGCCGATGCCCGCATCCTTGTCTGCGGGCCACGCGGCGTACACGAACTCGTCGGCTGCAGAGGTGTGCATCCTAGCAGTGCGGTTTGTCAAGATGGTGTTGTGGACTGTAAGATCGAGGAGGCTGACTTGAGGAGGGTGAATAGTCGTTGATGAAAAATCTCTTCTCTGATTGATTCTATTTAAGTTATTTGGCTAAAATCAACAATATAATGCGGAAACTTAAATCAAATTGATTTTAACACAAACAAATCCTAAATTAACTAGGTTCACCTAAGTTCACCAGCAACATAAGTCTATATCAAAGGTTTGCAATTCTACGAAGACAAACAATCAATTTAATTCTATAAATGTAAATTGCATGAAAATAAATTGAGCGCAAGAAAATAAACCACAAAGACACGGTATCTTTTTACCGTCGTTTCGGAGACTTGCCGGTCTCTCCTAGCCCACGTTGAGGTTAGCCCAAATGAATTGGACCGTCTCCACAAATTAAACCAAAACACCTCAGTCCACTAGTGGTAGCTCTTTTTCGCTCCGGGTAGGTGAGCTCCAACCTTCACAATTTCGCCGGGTCTTCTCACAACCTTCTTTGAGAACATCACCGAGCACGACACCTCCAACGCTGTCTAGGAGTCAGCAAACTCTAAGAGTAATAAGTCAAACCACTCGCTTAACTCTCACCACGTGCAACGAATGCACAAGCTCAATGGACACTAAGTCCAACTCTAAACACAACACATACACTCTAGATCACTCTCCTTGCTTACAAGGTGCAACACATGCATAATTAAGAGAAGAGACTCACACTACCTTAAGAGAGTTCAACAACCTCAACTTCAATCGGACACAAGGCACAAGAAAACTAGCCGTTGGAGCTAAATCCCTGAAAAATCAGGGAAATCGGAAGTACCGCAGGCAAAATGTTGGTACTTCCGCTCCCCTCGTAACGGTCAGAAAAACTAGCCGTTACGATCAAAATCGGAAGTTCTGCCGTTCATTTCCCTGTACCTCCGATCGGAAGTACCGCTCCACATATGCGGAACTACCGCTCTTGCAGGGAGGAGAAGACCACCACACATGTGTCTCTCTAGAAAAATATACCGCATAAAAAATTCAGAACTTCCGAAGTCCGGTAGTACTGTGCAACACACGCTAGAACTTCTGCCTTTCGGTAGTACCGCTTACACAGAGTCGGTACTTCCGCCAGCCGATCGGCCACTCACACAGAGCTGTCGGGATGCTCATTCGGTAGTACCGCGCAATACATGTCGGTACTTTCGACCTTCGGTAGTACTGCTACATACACAATGGTAGTTTCGATTTTCTTGACAAGTGCAAATATTTCAACAGATTTTGCAAAATACATTTGCAAGGTATAGTATCATGCGCACAAGGATCATCTATGACTCCCAACAAGCTGCAAAACATATTTGCACACTTTTAAAATCATTACACAAGGAATATGTATATAGACTTAATATATTTGTAAAATACATTTGCAAACCAAAGTCATATGCTACAAGAATTCTATATGAGTTTCAACTATTTGCAAAACACATTTGGAAAATATAAACCTCATACCACAAGAAGTAGGAAACATGGATTTCGAATACTTCCAAAACACATTTGCAATGTATAGTCCTATGTTACAAGGATTCAACACATAAGCTTCAAATACCTTAAACTGGTAAAAGACTAGAGACATATCCTTAACCCTAGCTAGTCATACCTTTGCCTTGAGTTATAGTCTTACATGCATCAACTGATGATGCATCTATCACATGGCTTGATGATTTTCAACACATAAAGTCATCCTAAGTCTTCCTCATTTATGGAATCTAACCTACTCATCAAATTCACGAAAAATGTTAGTCCACAAACCAATTGCCATCCATTATCAAACTTCACCATTAACACAAAATGGAGGGACTAGATTCTACAATCTCCCCTTTTTGGTAATTCATAACAATCTCAATAAAAAATAACATAAATATTGTATTTGCGAGTATACAATATATACATAACACTAGTATACTCTAAGATAAGCTTTCAAAACAAATGTTACTTATTCGATTGTCATTAATCATCCAACCATTAACACAAAAAGGAGAAGTTAGATGACAATCCGATTGCAAATGAGTATATATGAACTACACAGACTATATATACTAAAAGGATGTGTTGCAAAGTAAAGATCCTAAATATGTGTATTAAAGGAAACATAGATCAATACTTATAAAACCTCAAAACATAGAGAGAACTCCCCTTAAATGTGTGCATACAAGTATGCGTAATGAAGACATATGCACATATTTATTTTGAACTATTTGTGGAGTTTAATCTATATTTTAGATCCAAGAAATACACTAATATATAATAATGTGATTTTGATTGCATACATTTTTGATTTTACCTTTTTATCCAAATGAGACAAAGCAATAATATACTTAAACAAACATATTAGTCTCACATATAGATTTGTTATTTAATCATATATTTGGATGTGAGGAATGAAACAAGATTATAAGAAACATATCGAATGCATACCTCAGTAATTTCACCTTTTTCATCCATATGAGACTAAATAATATCATAATCAATAGATAAGGTTAGTCATATTAGTTTCACATATAGATTTGTCATTTAACTATATATTTGGATGCGAGGAATGCAACAAGATTATAAGAAAGATATTGAATACATACATCAATGATTTCGTCTTTTTCATCCATATGAGATTAGGTAATATCATAATCAATAAATAAGGTTAGTCTCATAAATGCATTTGTCATTATCATAAAAACCTCATAATAGTATTTGCCATTATCACCAAAATCAACTTAAATGGAGCTTGATCTTTCATGGACGCCGCAGTTGTTCGCGACACGTATGGTGCAGTCGGCGATGGCCGGCGTGTTCCTGGGCACCATCTTCCTGGGCACCACCGCCTTGCAATCCCGACTAGGCTTCTTCGCCTTTAGCCTCACCTTCGTGCTCTCCACCACCACTGAAGGCCTCCTGATGTTCCTCCAGGAACGCCGCATCCTAGAGCGCGAGACCTCTCGAGGCGCGTACCGCTTGTCCTCGAGCACGAAGATGATCTCGGAACAAAGTCCAAAATACCCTTTTAAAAAATCATGTTGAAAAACAAAAGTCTATAATACACTCATAAATCAACGGTCATATTTTATTTCTACTACTTTTTTTTACTATTTGTATAATGTATCGTAAAAAATCTCGTAAAATAATGCCAGGTTTGAACACTCAGATCTTTTGCTTGGCAAGTTGTTCTTTTTTTCTTTTAGGCCAGATAGGCAAGCTGAATTGGGAGCATGCTCACGGACAAAAATGTGCTCATAACATCAGGCCTGTTTGGCAAGTCAAAAGCCAGGTGACTTTTGACATTTGCTACAGTACCTAACTTTCAAACGGAGTATTTTCTCAAGACGAGATCTACAAGTTAAACGTAGTACACGTTAAAAGCCCAACATTTGTACCAGCCAAAATCGTAAGTGGGTATCAGTCTCTTCGTAATCTGTACCGTAAATAACTAAAATTTAAAAATTTCAGCAAAAAATCATAAGCCGCAATCAAAAAGAACATGCCCATCATTGGCAGGGTTCTTTAAACATTAGATGCAGTAACTGCGGGAATACATTTCACAGGCAGAACTTTGACTTCGAAATTTTCTTTTTTGCGTGGGACTTCAAATTTGAACGGAAGAAGAACGATAAGTACAAGTGGTGTGCTATCTCGAATTAACCTTCGATTAGACGGCCGATCCTTCCAAGATGACACCTTCATGCTACTATGAGCTGACAGCTGCGTGCGTGCGTGTTTGGGTCCAGTTTGTCCATGGATGGCGCACTCAGTGCGTTGTCTCTGCGTGGGCCACGTCGAACACGATACCTGTATTATCGGAGACATCTGCAGAGGGGCACGACACCTCCAGGGCACGAGTGTGAGCGCAATTTGGTGTGTTCGTCCACGAGCGCTCTGAGGTCCGTTCTTTGGCCTTAACTTTTGGCTTCTGATTTTTTTTTTGTTATTTGTAAATTTTATTTTTTTATGTTTTTTTGGATTTTTTAGCTTTTTTATCCGTTTTTTTCTCTGTATTTGTTTGTATTATATGTATTGGACTAATTTATTTTTTCTATTCTTAATTTTTTTAAATTTAATTATATCAAATAAGCCATCAGTGTAATTTCAGTTAACTATATTAAAAATTCAGCCATAAATGTAAAATTTAAGTACACCTAAATTCTGCGGTTCTCTTTAAAACAGCGCGCGGTAGAAAAAAGAAAAAAAAGTTCGAATGGAGTTGTAAAGCGAGGACACGATTTTCTGCGCAGAAGAATTGTGTTTTCGGTCGCGAGTTCAGCTGTCACCAAACCATAGATTTTTTTTCTGGGAAGTCATAAGACGATGCTCCCTTCTTTTGTATCGCGGCTGTTAGATTTTGATTACGACGGATAGATCAAATAAATTAACGAGACCGATGATAGCTGCCTGTCAGTTTCTAGTGTATTTTAGCTTATGGGTCTGTTCTTTTAGGCTTTTGAAATCAGTCTTTGGCTTCTGCTACAGTACCTAACTTTCAAACGGAGTATTTCTCAAAATGGGATCTACAAATTAAACGATCTACACGTTAAAAACCCAATATCTGTACCAACCAAAATCGCAAGTGAGTATCAGTCTCTCCGTAATCTGTACCGTAAACAGCTAAAATTCAAAAATTTTAGTCTAAAATTATAAGCCGTAGCCGAAAAGAACAAACCCTATAGGGAGGAGAAACGGCCAATTTCTAGGCCACTGAATTTGCATGCAGCCAACCGAGTCCGTTGCGCTAGTGTTCATGTGCTGAGCTGCGGCATGACATGAGGGATGTAGAAGAGCAGAGGCTCCGGTGGTGGACGAGGTAAAACCAAGCCATGCCATGCCATGCATGCAGGGGTAGTAACCTCCGGCGTCCACCCCGCATCCCACAAAACGAAACGCTCCGTGGACGAAACTGCTAAGCCAAACTCGAGTTGCCATGTTCACCAAAAAGTGTTTTTCAATTGTGTTCTCTTCCTTTTTTTTGCCAATTTGTTTTCTGTTGGTTTTAGTTTGGTTCATTTGCTGCTTCGTTTCTTGTCCAGGAAATGGATTTAGTGTAGTAACTGGAATGTAGGGGTCCCTCGCAAAGAAGAAGAAGAGGAGGAGGGAGTAGGAGTCAATTTAGATGCATGATTCACCATACTCGTTTAAAATTTCTTTGATATGTTGGCAGGATACGTCCAGTGTCTGCCTATTGTTTTCCACGCCAAGATAAAATTTGGTGTGTTCATAAGACAGGGCATACAACTCATATTTTTACTACACACTAAGAAAATTATTGCAAATGAAATAAAAGCACTAAGTTCATACGAATAATATATTTCACAAAACCACTTTATTTCAATGGTGATTGTAATACGAGTAGGCTCTCATCATTTCAAAGTCTTATACTGGTTTTTTTTCCTTTGAATCCTCCTAATACTCCTAGTTCACAAAAATCTTATATTGATTTTTTCCTTTGAATTCTCCTAATACTCCTAGTTACATGTCAAATTATACCATTCATAGCAAGATTGAAAAGCATTATATTCGTATTTATTTGTACATAAAACCAAAAACAAAGTTTTCAGCTACCAAATAGTTTGATATAACAAATCTTGCGCCTGTTTAGAACACGGATTTCCCCCGTTATTATGGAAATTAAATTATTTTCCATAAATTTTGTGAATACCTGCGATTCAAACGAGACCTTTTGTGCAATTAACCGATCGTAATTTTACACCTAGATGAACCAAATAACCTTATGCTTCCACGAACCAAATTTCTGGATACACAGGATCTTATATGCATACAATTTCGAAGAAAAGTTATTGATAGGTAGAAAAACAAATATTACCTTCCCGTAATTATATTTTCCCAATAGAAAAATAACCTTGTTCCAATTTGATCCACCCTGGGTAAACCGAACAAAATGTGGGCTGACCCCCCTCCCTCCACAACAAAGCAAATCAATCTCCTTTCGGCTTTACCCTCTCCTCTCCTCTCCACTCCTCTCCTCTCCTCTCCTCCCCTTCCATCGCTCGCTCCCCGGCCGCGCCGCACCCTCGAATTCCGCCATGCCGAAGGGCGCCAAGAAGCGTGCCAACCTCAAGAAGAAGCAGCAGGGGGGCCACCCAGCTGGCTCCGACGACGGCGGCAACAACGGCAGCAATAACTCCAGCCGCCGCGACGCCGCCAGCGACGGCAACCACCTACGGATCCCACCGATCATTCCTCCCGGTACAAATGGCATCTAACCCCTGGCCCCCTCCCCCCTGTTTTAAGCCGGGCAGATCTGCTGCGCCACGCGCTTTCGGCACCAGCGGGGAGGCAAGAATCGCCTTTTTCACCGTGCGGCGAGGGTGGCATTCCCGTGCCCTTCGCTGGCGTCGGCCACCCCTCCCCCACGTTCCCACCGGCCGCTTTATGTGCTGTTCGCCTTTTTTTCTTGCTTCCTTTCTTGAGCTATAATATGATGGATGCGTGTGTTTTCTGATGCTGTGTTGTGTTGTGTATGGTGGTGGGCGCAGTGGATGTGAGCGAGGACTCGATGGAGAGCTCCGAGGAGATGGTGACGCCGAGGGCCGCCGCGTCCGAGGCGGACGAGGAGAAGAAGGCCGCAGCGTCGGAGGTGCCCGTGGAGCGCGCCGTCGAGGTGGTCGAGGAGGATGGTACCGGGGGCGAGGCCGGGGAGGAGGTCATGGTGGATGCGTTGCCGCCCGGAGCCGGTGAGAAGGAACAAGAGGTTAAGGTGGATGCGAAGGCGGAGGCGCATGCCATGGTGCAGGGACCGGAGGAGCAGGATGTGGTCGTGGCTGAGGCACCTGCGGTGCAGGAACCGGAGGAGGTGGTGGTGCGGGAGGCGGCCAAGGTGCATCCGGTTCATGAACCAGAGACGAAGGGCGAGGAGGTGGTGCTCAGAGAGACGGCCACGGCACCTGTGGTGCATGAACCGGAGGCAAACGGTGATGGTGTGGTGGTCAGGGACGCGGCTGAGGTGTCACGGTCTCGTGAGGCAGCTGTTGCGCGTACTACAGAGGTAATAATGTTTGTGCTTGTGTGCCACCCACCCCCCGCGTTTCGAAGCTGTGAGGTCTCATTGGGTGGGTTGTTTTTGCTGCAGGTGGTGCGGGGACCTGCAGTGGCGGTGGCTGCCGCCGGGCATCGGGCAACATGGTGGAATTGCTGTGGGATTTTTGATGCGTTTGCTGGTTCAGAGAGATAGATGGATCATGGAGGTGAGATGGTTCTGCGCCCCATGATTGTGTTTCTGACAATGCTTTGGTGAATTGAAATGGCACTCAGTGTGTAATTTCTATGAATTCTGTAAATTCTGGGGATTTGGGAATAGTCTGTGAATTTTTACTTGGGTGAACCTTTGAAACATGAGACACAGATTTGTATTCCCTTTACATAGCATGTGAGATCTTTGCCATTACTGTTAGATGTCACTGGCGAAGTCAGAAATCAAAGGTTTTCTACTTTAACTTTGGTTTGTTGTGCTCTGTAGGATCGTATGGCACAATCAGAGGGGGTGAATGATTGTCTCCGCTTTTTATCACCTGAAACCCAAAGCCAACACAGAGAAACAAAGTAGAAGTAATCTGGATTACTGAACGGAAGTACCAATCACAGCTGCGTGCTACTGAGCGGAAGTACCGACCGCAGCTGCTTGCCAGTACGTGGTCGTAAGCCTCTGTTGCCGACTGCTTGTTACGACCACACGTTGCGATCGCCTGTCGCTCGACTACTCGTTACGACCACTCGATACGACCACTTGCTTCGACCGCTCGCTTACGATCGCTTGTTTACGGGTACTCGGATCAATTGACTGCACTTTCGATCACTCGGCCAGATCTCAGGACGACCGCCTGATCGTTTTGATTGCTCTGCACGATCTTAAACTGATCGCTTGATCTTTCTGATCTCTTTGCACGACAACAGCGCACGGAGTCGTAACCTCCTTCCGCCTGACGTCCCCAGTCGTTCGACCATGCCCGAATGAGTATACGTCGAAGGCAACACAGGCGCGGAAAACAGAGGAAAAGCGGCGATGCTCTGGAAGTCACCGGAGATGAAAGAATTTGATCGATTATTTCATTAGCAAGTTCTTCCAAAGCGCCTCATGGCACCCCTAAAAACCTTCTCCACTAAAGCCCTAAAACCCCTGCGCTAGCTTACAGCCTCCCCTGCTTTTATAGCTAGCGCATAGACTATGTTCAACTCGAACACCTCAAAACCGTGCCCTTAACCGCCTGGACACGAGATCTTATCTCTTCCTCAAATCAAGGGACCTGAAACCCTTACGATCATGGACTTCATCCACAACTCCATATGATACACACGACAAAGCCTCCAGGATATCCTCTCCTGTATCTCTATCGTGCACCATCACCACGTGCTTTTGCGTGAACCCGATTACCTCGCGTGACCTCCTGACCGCCTGTACCTCAGATTACCCTGGTCATCCTCGTCACTGACCGTAATCGTCTCTACGCCTCCACGCAACATCCGCCTTTGACTTCCACGTGTTCTAGCATGAGCTCGACCACCTCGCATGACATCCCGACCGCCTGGACCTCAGATTACCTACTTCTAGTCCCGGTCCTCCTCCTCACCGACCATGGCCGTCTCCATGCCCACCTGCACTTGCAAAGACCAAAGAAACCAACTCCTGGCAACATACATTAGCAAAACACATCCCTGTCTATCCCAGACAAGATCCAAACCTCCTACGACCATCTCCCAGGTCGTTTACGACCGCACAAACTATCGCGGATTGACATAGACCACCTACAACCATGCACCAGGTCGTTTACGACCACACAACATTATCGCTAATGGAAGCAGATCTTCCGACTACCCAATACGACCATGTCTCAGAACGTTTACAGCTATCGCTAAGTCTGTCGCTACCTCATAGTACTCGTAACCCTCAAGTAGTCGGAAACCACACGACTATCGAGTACCGTCTAAGAGTACCTCAAGCAACGACCATTCGTCAACGACCACCACACACCGACCAGTCAACCACTGGCCCAACACGAGTACTTGACGTACTCGATCATAAGAGTGAAGCACTCGCATCGATTATGAAGTCTTACGAGTACCGACCGTGAAGCCAACGGCAACCGATCGCTAAGCCTCCGACTACCGAAGGCAGAACAGTAGACTGTGAAGTCTACGAGTATCGACAAGACTGTTAAGTCTACGATCATGAAGGTAGTCTGCAAAATCTACGACCATGAGAGCACTCTACAAATTCTACGATCATGAAGGCAGTCTGCAAAATCTGAGAACAGTTTGCAAAACCTACGACTATGGACGCAGTCTGCAAAACCTACGACCACCAGTCTGCAAAACCTACGACCATCGACCGCAAAGCCCTCGACTATCGACCAGTATAACCTTCGACTATCGAGTACGACTAGTAAAGTCTACGACTATCGAGTACTGTAGCTACGACTATAAAAGAGTACTGTAGCTACGATTACCTGCCGTGGTTGTAAAACTGAAGTCGTACTTCCGTGGTCGGAAGCATGCCATGGTCGTAGCATGCCGTGGTCATAAGCTGATATATGCCGTGGTCGTAGTCTGTGTTTGCCGTGGTCGTAAGAGTGTATGAAGTGCTGTGATCACTCGTAACTGAGCAAAATCACTCGAAGCAAAGACATCAACAACAAACGACCAAATCTTTCATAAACGCAAAATCCAAAGCAAACCAAATGTCAATTATTCATCATCTCTTTATTTACGACCATCCATATGGTCTAACATGCTCACGTTCCATCACCCCTTCTGATAAATTGTTATGCTCCTAGTTTTGACATTTACAAACTTGTCTTGAATTCATTTTTAGGATTAAATGTAGCATCACTTGGGCTCTCTCTCTCTCTCTCTCTCCCTCCCTCCCTCCCTCAATGTTCACAGTTATAGTTGTTCACAGCTAGTTATACAATGGAAAACAGATTTTACTCAGAGTAAATGATGTCAGTCAGGACATAGAATTTATTGAACAAATTGTCCAGACCAGCTTTTCCATTTTGGCAGTTTCATCAAATGCTTGGTGCTGGTAAAAGTTACTTGGAAGATATCAAGGAGTTTTGTGATTGTGATATGATACATGAACATAAGTTTGATTGTGTTGCATAGTTAAGATGTTGAGGTGCGTGCTAAATCAGGACTGTTCTTTATATGTAAATGGTAATTTCCTTGGCAGAGAATCTGTTAACAGTTTGAGAAGCTTAATACTCGCTATAGTCATTGCATAAGAAGTGTCTTTGCAGTGCTCATACATAACTCAGGAAAGGAAGATTATACTATATACCTGTATGGTGTAGTATGAGATCTGATACATCAACTTGTGAAAGGAAGCTTATACTGTATGTCTGTATGGCTGTATTAGAATTTAGAACATTATTACTCACGAGTCACAATACCGATTGTGAGAACACACCATTCATTTGACTTAAACAAGAGTAGATAGTAAGCGTCTTTATTATGGTTGTTTCATTTTGTCACCGCTTAGAAAAGGTCAAGAGGATACCATCGTGCCTTGCGAAGAGCTTTACTTGGAGAAATAGAAGCAACATGTATCACATGTGCTGCAATATCGATGTTATGTAAATGAATCCCCTAAGTTTACATTTCAGTGGAGAATAACCCTGTTATGTATATATATAGATGGTTTCCCAGATTACATATGTTTTTTTTGGCTTATTTTCCTGTTGATTTGGTTAAAAGTTAAAACAACTTATGATCTTCCAACTAGTCAGAGATTGTCTGTTCTATACATGATAGAGATTGTCTGTTTTATAGATGTTCTGTTGGCAATCAAATATGGCAGCCAAGATATTGGCAGATGTTACTTTAGACTTAATGTAAAGAGTAGATGGATTTCCATAGCTTGTCACTTGCCAGTTATATGATGAAACCTGCTACATGAAGAGTGCTAGGAGGCACCCTTTTTTTGTGTGTCATCTGTGCGCTTTTTCTTTATCTTAAAAACAGGTAGCTGAGCTCTGTAGCTCATAACTACTAATGTGGTACTCAGTTAAGCTGGATGGTTGATTTCATTTGAGGCATGTGTTGCAACTTGCAATCGATCTGTGATGCATTTTCTGTACTTACTAATGTTTGGTATGCACAAAAAAGATAATGAACTTTCAAATTAGTATTGCATCAGTGTGGACTTGGATAACAATACCTTGAGAAATGAGTATATTGATTCTTGGACTGAGATAGTTCATCATTTCATCTGCTATTCATGAGGCTGCACTGCTGTTTGATACTAACTAATCAAATAATGTTGAGATATTTGCATAGTTGTATGTTTGTCCTTTCATTGACGCTAAGTACTATTTAAGTAGCTGCCTTAAAAGTTATCTTGTTTTTCCTCACGTGTAGGATTGAAACTTGGAAGCCAAGAGCCCAAGAAGACAGAAGATGCGAAATTGTTCAAAGACAGTTGTAACTAGACTGGTTGAATGGTCACATGAACGATGAAGGATTTTGAATAACATCGAGCTGATGTTTCCCTCTGGCCCGTGTTTCTGTGTCTTGCTGTGCAAAGTTACGTCCTCGTGGTTGTGGTTAATATTCTTGGTTGCATAGTATTCTGAACACCACCCTTGTCTAGTAGCCTAGGTTCTGTTCCTGTAGCATATGAGTTGAATTGAGTCAACAGTGAAAAATTTTGCTCTTTCTTTTTTCATACTTATTTTTTGGGGTGTCATCTGGTATGTCCCTCTTCGTGATCTTTGTCATTTTATAAGGATGTTCAAACAATTTGAGATGTCCTTTGTAGTCGTGGTCCGAGATAGTTCACAGCATATCAGACTGCTCATGATAAAATCCTGAGATATGCGGATTACACTCTTTGATGTTGCTTGGCCGGCATTACCTGAGTTGGTTGGGACCATATTGCTCGCAGCTTGTGCCATCTGACATATATTTTTTTTGCCCCAGTTGTGGAAATGGAGCACAACTTCTGTGTGCCGTGTTAAAATGTTGCGGTACCATCATATTCCTTTGCCTGGCTTCACATGGTGTGCTATGAGTATAGTTGGTAATTAAAATGCTCGCCCTGTGCCGCGACCGTGAATGAGGCACGGAAAAGTAGTAGGCTACGGAACTATTATTCTCTACTCTGCAACTGCTTGAAAAACTGCAGTATTATCCTGTTGAACGCCTTGGACAATGTAACGCATGTTTGGTATTTGTTTGAAAGATGGTAGTTGCCTTACATTTTGTGAGACTGTAGTTTATCGATGATGTTTCTTTAGAAATTCTGAGCACCAATTTGCATGACACGTCACGTCTATTCTGGGAAGTCCGGTGGTCTTGTAATTTGCATCTCATTTCTGTCTCAGATTTTAACGGGTCGTTTTAAGAAGCGACTCGGCACAGCGTGCAAGCCAGAAAAATGCGCCTTAATCATTTGTGTCCCAGAGGTGTTTGTGGCCGTCCAAACTGGTTGCTGGTTGCTGGAGATTGTTGGCTCAATTAGCTCTAGCAAGTGGTGGCCATCCAACCTTTACAGCCACTGGTTGCACCGCGGCTTGACGATTAGTGTTCATGACGGAGATCTGGTATCCAACCTATCAGTCACCTGAACGCCTGGAAAATTCTCCTGGTTTCAGAAAACGATAGTAGCTAGTATATTTTCTATATCTTTACTACTTAAAAATAAAAATTGATAGTTGATATATTCTCTCTTCTCACCAACTCCTTCCCTCCAGAATGAAAAAATCTGAGCCATCCATCCCGTCTCAAAGCATCTGCAACGTCCTCCCGTTGCGATTTCTTCCCCTAACCCCTCTCTTCTCTCGTTGCTACAGTATTCTTACATAAACATATTAGTCTCATATATACATTCGTCATTATCACCAAAATATTATAATAGTATTTATCATTATCACCAAAACCAACTTAAACGGAATTTGATCTTTCAGCCACGTGGAAGATGGCGAAGCTTGTGTGATGCTTCGGGGAAAAGGAAGCAGGAAGCTTCGTGGAAAACGGTAGAGGCATTTTGGTAAATTGTCTAATACCAAAAAAGTGGCGGTATATGAAGCTTCGTGGAAAACGGTAGAGGCATTTTGGTAAATTGTCTAATACCAAAAAAGTGGCGGTATATGAAGCCGTGGTGTTGGCCTAAGTGGTTTAGGTCTTGTACGTGATGAAAATGTAAAGTGGATCAAATGTTGATTCACTAATGGGTTGATGGTTGTAAGCCGCTTTGAGAAGCGTGCGTGAGAGAGTAAAGCCGGTGTTAGGTGAGGTTAACAGGTTATCCCCGGTTTGACCTAATGGGTGGATCCATTAGGTTTTGGTTCAGGTTGTGAGGCTATATAAGGGGAGGAGAGGCAATGGCTAGGATTAGAGGATTTTGGCTAAGTCTTTGTGGTGGCTAGCCCTTCCTCGAATTTTTTGTACGGATAATCTATTTTTATTCGAAATTACATAAATACTAGCTGAATGTCCGTGCGTTGCTACGGATTTTAAAAAATTTTAGAATATATTTATATGTATGTTCTAAATATTTTTACCACCCGTTAGTTTCAGAACATATAGTATGATAAAATTTTAAAATCAGAGTAACGAGCATTCACTAGTACAAGATTAAGTACTAGATGAAAAATACAGCATGTACTCTACAATTCAGTCTAGATGAAATCCACCTTGACCACTAAATCATGGAAAGAAAGATATTTTGATGGGAAGGTGGGAAGATTCTACAGTCTTTTGGAGCCACATGTCGTCACGCTTTTGTGAGAAGGGATGGGAGAGGCCGGACCAACCACCAACTCCTTATTTTATAATAGTAAAGATATCCGCGGCCAAATTATTTACAACAATAGGCCTTTCGCCCCATCCTGCGGCGACAGGTGGGGAGTCTGGTAACCGTTGGACGATTTAATGCAGTTGCCCAACGGTGGAGCGATTGGCATGCAGTCGCCGAACCGCTGGCGATCGCATTAATATCGCCCAACCGTGTGGCGATCAGGGGCATGATCGCCGCCGCCGGCACCGATTAGCGCATGAGAGCGGAAGAAACAGAGGAGGAGAGAAGAGAAGAAGAAGCAGAAAAGAAGATGGAGGGAAAACGTGATTTTCAGGTATATTTTGTTATTGTTAGAAATTTTAGTTTAGAAAATTATTTTGGTAAGTTTAGAAATTTAGTTTAGAAAATGTATTATGAAGTTTATTTCTATTGCACATAAGGTTATTATCTCGTCTGTTCGCATCTAATAATTCAGATAGCAAGTCATTTAACAATATTAACAAACCAATTCTCAGTAACATTAAAATATCACTTACCACTATATATATCGAACGTTCTACAGTCAATCGTTCTTTAAAAAAATTTCCCAAAATTTTTTATGCACCTACAACATCCAGTGAATATAAACTTTTATTACAACTACACCAAATTTTTTCTAGTTTAAAACTACAAAATTGACAAAACTCTAAAAAATCACGAGGTACGAGCGCAGTCGCTCTCCTATTGTGCGACTGCACTACCTGTCGCCCAACCATTGGGCGACTGCATTCTAGTCGCCCAATAGAACGGCGACTGCATGTACTCGCCTGAACGTAGGGCGACTACAATATAATCGCCTCCCGGTTGGGCGAAAGGCTCCAGTCGCCCAATGGGGGGCGACTGGAGCCTATTGTTGTAAATAATTTGGCCGCGGATATATTTATGTAATCTCGAATAAAAAATGGATTATCCGTACAAAAAATTCACTCTTCCTCTCCCATGTGAGATTAGGGTTCCTTGGGTTGAAGCCTTGTGTGTATGTGCTTTAGGCTTAGAGTTTTGCTATCATGAGGGATTGGCTATAAAAATATTTCCCTCCAAGTGAAATGGACATCTAAATTTTGCCCAAGTGAGTTGTGCCGTGAAACCCCTCATATGATTTTGATTTTCTTGGTTTTCTTGTTTAGATTTCTTTTCTCTTGAGCTTTTCTGTTGCCAAAGATGTATAAGAGGTGGAGATGTCTCTTGGAGACAAGATCCCATCCATCTAGATATGATCTAGAGGAAGTTTGTGAGGAAACCCGGTTTTTGCTTGATTTTGGCCTTCTCAAGCGATTTCTTGATCTGAGGGTTTTTGATTTGATTTCTTCGGTGTTCTAACTTGCTGTGATATGTGATAATACATCTAGACCTATCTTGATCATCATCCACCCACGAGCATGTTGTATTCATCGATTTTGGTGCAACCTTCCAATAAACTAAAAAGGTCTTAATTTTAGCCATGATTTTTATGATCGTTTATTAGAATAGATTCATAATACCCTAGAAAAGATCCTTGTAAAATTTCATATCATTGGATCTACGGATCAAAAGTTATCTCGATTTTGGTTTTTAAAATTAGGATGAAAAAACTATTTATTTGCTTGATTTTACTGTAGTAGTGATCGGACCGCCATTGAAGTAGAGGTCAAACCGTCCGGGACTAGTCAGATCACCATTTCTATGCCGGTTAGACCCCTAGCAAGTGGTCGCTGCATGGCTTTGTGTTCTTGAGCTATTTGTCTTGATTTTTTTTGATGAAAACTCTATTTTCAACAATTCTGTAGTTATGTGAGAATATAGTTTTAAATATTTAGAGAGAAAATTTGAGTTGATATTATTCATCCTCTCTGTTGCCATCTGTTCCAACACAATGATTCGTCTGCACCGTTGCTTGCCTGATGAAGACTGAAGTAATCAATCAGCTGGTTTTGGCATGATTTGGATTATGGAAGGAGTGGGTTTAGGGGGTTCTGAAGGAGAGTAATGTGCGTTATTTTGCCCTTGTTGGTGTGCATATCTGTTTGTACAATTTTGCTGGCTTATGCCAGGTTGTCTCTCTTCATATATTTGTACTGGAAGCTGTCCTTGAGATAGAGAAAATTGTATTTTTGCCATCCGAAATAGTGGGCTTCGCAATTTTACCCTTCCAATCGTTGGTTTCGCAAAAATGCCATCCAAAACATTTGCTTCTTGTTTTCCCTGCCATTTTCTCTATTTCTCTCCTTTTCCTTTTTCTCTACTATAATGGCCATTTAACCTCAGCTATAGCAGTTGATGGCCATAATTGGATGTACCCACTTGCTTATGGGTTCATAGCTTCTGAAACAGAAGACAATTGGACTTGGTTTATGAATCAACTAAATAAGGCAATAGGTGATCCTCCCCTCCTTGCAGTGTGCACAGATGCATGCAAGGGCTTAGAGAATGCAGTGAAGAATGTGTTTCCCAATGCATAGCAAAGAGAATGCTTTCTTCATCTTATGAAAAATTTTCAGAAAAAGTTCAGAGGGTTTGGCAAGATGTATCCTGCGGCAAGGGCTTATAGGGAAGACATATTCATAGAGCATATGGCTGCAATTCTTAGTGAATCAGAAGAAGTGTTGAAATGGTTAAATGATTACCATAAGCTCAAGTGGTATAGGTGTGCCTTTAATCCAGAAATCAAGTGTGACTACATCACTAATAATATAGCTGAGGTTTTCAATAACTGGATACAAGACATTAAGGACTTACCTGTTGCTGAACTTGCTGATAAGGTTAGAGAGATGATCATGAGATTGTGGAACAAGAGAAGAAGTATTGGGGATAGACTACCAGTTGGAAGGATACTTCCAGGTATTATGGTTCAACTAAATGCAAATACTAGGGGATTGGGGCACTTGAAAATTGTGACATCTGCTAATTGGAGTGCGGAGGTTTGGGATAATAGCAAGAAAAGTGAAAGGCATATTGTAAAGTTAAATCAAAGGACTTGTACTTGTCTCGAATGGCAGCACACTGATAAGCCATGTCAGCATGTACTGGCCTTTGTAACCACACAACGGGGAATTGACCTTGAACAATTTGTGCATGAGTACTACTCGGTGGATAGATTCAAGGCTGTTTATGGTAGAGAGATTGAGCCAATGACAGACAAATCACAATGGCCACAAGTGGAGCTTCCATTTGTTGTTGGTGCACCTCTTACTAAAGGAAAGGGTGGAAGACGAAGAAAACTAAGGATTAAAGGATGCCTTGAAGGTGGCCACAAGAAGAAAGGTGCCAATGAAGGTAACAATGAAGGTGGCAATGATGGTGAAGGTGCCAATAATGGTACCAGTGGAGGTGGGAATGATGCTGCTCCAACCAATGCTAAGGGGAAGAAAATGATTAGAGGCCCAATGACTTGCAAGAGATGCGGTGAAAAGGGGCACAAGCAAGCTAGTTCCAAGTGTCCACTTAATGGGACTAAAAAAAGAGGCAAGTATTGTTTTTTTCCATTCAAATCTTGAATTACCATGACATTACAAACTTTAATTTTTTTTATACTTATAGAAAGAGGCAACCTAGAAAGAACGTTACAAAAGCTAAGCCAGGTGAACTTAGCACACCACAAATGCCAACTAGAGAACAAATACTACAAGATAGTCCAAGAAGGGTGACTAGAAGGTAAGAAACAGTTACACATATAACCTATGCCATTTGATGTACAAATCTGAAACAAAAATATTTATCTAATTGTCATAACATATATGTGCGCAGCCGTCTTGCTTTCTTGCTGGGAGAGGACACTTCTTCACAAACTGTGGCCAATACTCCTGAGAGGATGCCTACTGCAGCTGCACCAAACAAATTGACTCCAAAGAGAAAGCTACATATTGGATGAATGATTTTTGTGACATGGAACACTTTGTTTTGTGAGATGTAAACTTACGATTTATTTGCTATGAGATGAACTCATTTAGGCTCAACTTATGGATTCCTATAAGATGGACTCATTTATTTTCAAGTTATGGATTTGTGAGATGAACTCATTTATTCTCATATTATGGATTTGTCTATCTGCACACATTTAGCTAAGGGTATGCTGTCTTTTATGCTGAGATTTGAGTGTGCACCGTGCAGTTCTTCGTTTGTAAATTACTCATAAAATACTGTTGTTTGCAAGATCATATTAGCAAAGGCTATGGTCAGCATGAATTCTCAGTTAATATTTGTTTGCCAAACGAAGAATTACCAAAGTTCATGAATCCATAACTTTGGTTGTGCATTACCAAAGTCAGCATGAATTCACAGTTCCTGTTGCCCCAAGTGCTAGGAATTTGTCTATCTGCACACGAAGCGGCCACAAGGCTAGGAGACGAACCAGTCCAGCCTTCTAATTTGCCCAGGGGTAGTTTTGTCCTTTTGCGTGGCTGATTATAGGAGAGAAAAAGGAAAAGGAGAGAAATAGAGAAAATAGCAGGGAAAACAAGAGGCAAATGTTTTGGATGGCATTTTTGCGAAACCAACGATTGGAAGGGTAAAATTGCGAAACCCACTGTTTCGGATGGCAAAAATACAATTTTCTCCTTGAGATATCATTCTTTTTGGAAATATTTCGAAGGAGAAACATTTCCATGTGATTCCGCCATTGTTCCTAAATATTTCTCTACACAATTCTAGCCGTGTAATTGCATACAAAATTCAGCTAGTTATTCTTAATTGAAAAAATAAAGTTCAATTTTTTTGAGGGGTAAAAAATAAAGTTAAATAGTTATGCAAGTTAGATAACTAATCAATATTACACCCCTTTCAAAGGTAAGTTTCTCCCATGCTAGTACACTAGACCATAATGGGCCCGGGCTTTTACATTATTGATTGAGGGCCAGTCATGACACAATTAGGCCTAAGCCCAACGAGCGAAGCATTTTCCAATATCCCATATTTTACTACTTAATTTTTGCCCGTTTTCCCTACAAAAAAATCCCGCTCCATTCCTCGTCCTCTCGCCATTAACCAACCTATGAAGCGTTAACCAACCATCTCTCTTCTTCCCTCTTTCTGCGCTGCGTTCTTCCTCGGCCTCCTCCACCCAAGAAGCCGCCATTCTCGTCTCCTTGAGAGAGAGAGAGAGAGAGAGAGAGAGAGAGAGAGAGAGAGAGAGAGATCGGCCTCTCTTTCCAAGACCATTGGACGCGAGCTAGGTCTAGGCTAACAGTTCTTGGTGAGCCATAATTGATCGCTTGATTCATTCCACATTTCCTCAGTTTAATCCGTCCATTTCTTGCGATGAAATCAGTTTGATAATCCTCTCATTCTCTGTCCACCTCGCTTCTCCCCCGTTAACTCCTCTCTTCCACCCACTTCATCCCCAACTGCTTCCCCAAATCATGTACGTATCACCACCGCTCCCGACGGCGCCTACATCGCTGGCCGTCTACACGCTGACTCTGCCGAGCTCCGGCTAGCTACACCGCCGAGCCCCTTCGCGTCGAGCGGCCATTGCAGCCATGGCGCCCCTCTCGTCCTTGCTGCTTCACCCAACCAGATCGCCGGCGCGGTGAGCTCCAGCCGGAGACCCCGGTCAACATCCTCGTGGGGATCTTTTCTTTGCTGTGAGCAATCTCATCCAAATCTTTCTTTCTGGGATGGATACTCCAATCCATGGAGTTTGTTGCGGATCTGTTATTCTGTTTGCTGCGTTGGTGGAGTACTAATAACAGTTTATTTTCCAAAATTATTGGGGTTTCAATGCCCCTCGTTAGGTCCGCCCCTGAATAGCCCTCGTCGTGAAAAAAATAATTTAAGAATAAATGTTCTATATGCATCATGTATTGTTTGGTTGACAAGTGAAATCCATGATGTAAGTACGGTAGGTCGTAGAATATTGATTTTTCTTTTGTGGGTTGTTGTCATTTTCTAGGTTTTTCTATTGAGCATTGTAGTGCTTTTCTATATGTATTTATGTTCATCAGATGGAATTGTACAGTGGAGAGAAACTGGGATGATGTGGCACTCTCATACATCATTGTCTGTACTCGGCTTTAATATAGAATAGAATTTGTTATTTTGTTATCGCAAATCCATTTGACGTCAACTTTTAGGTCTGAAAAGTGAAAAAAATCCATTCATGTGATACGCTGATACTGATACCTCAAACTTTTCTCTCTTTTATGTTATTTTTCATGCAGTTGTGGGTGAAAAGAGCTGACAATAGGATGTTGACTTGTAGCTGTTTAGATGACACCAGATGAAAATGTACGATTCTAGACATGGCTGCATGCTTCGTGTCGATCTCTTCTCATAATTGTGCATATACGTGTCAAACAATTGGGTTAATCATGGTACTTAAGTTTTGTGTTTCATTTTCTGAAGGCCCTTACTACTTTAAAGAAAGGTAGCAAGCTCATCAAGTATAGTCGGAAAGGAAAACCCAAGATCCGGGCGTTCAGACTTTCTAGTGTAAGTTGATAAGCATGCTCCTTTGATCTTGACATGCTAATATTCAATAACAGGTTCTGTTTGACTTATAGTTGTAGAATTCGATAACCTATGCTTAGATTGAATTATCTGACAAGTTTTGAAGTAGAGAAAGAAGGTCCAAGGGCGGTAAAAGTATGAACTAGTTGAAACAATGTATATATATATATATATATATATATATATATATATATATATATATATATATATATATATATATTGATACTTTTGGATGCTATAAGATTAGCTAGATAATCATTGGATGAATGCCTAGTAAATGGTAGAGGAGGCATTTTACTCCCTAATCAATGTATGTTTGAATGCACCTCTTGCTATATGGACAGGAAGAACCTTCACTAGAATAGCCTGATATTCATTACCATGGGATTTTGTATCTGTACCATCTGATTACATACATATTTTAGGTGATATATATACCTACCGGAGACATAATTCTGTCCCAATTGCCTGATATAGGAGATACTAAGTTTGATAATGTTCTTTTGATGTTCTTTCATTGCAGGACGAAACATCATTAATTTGGTATTCTCACAAAAAGGAAAAGTTCCTCAGACTGTCTTCTGTCACTAAGATCATTCCTGGACAAAGAACTGTAAGTTTACTATCACCTGAATTAAATGTTGAGATTTCCCTTGCTGGCATAACCTTAACAGAAGCAGTTGTAAAAATAATAGAAGATTTATAAACTGCAAGAGACATAGTAATTAGAACTTACCTGACATTTTTGCTTGGGAACACGGGCATTTTAACTTTCAATCAAGCTGTTAACTTGGTATCTTACACATTTAACTTTTCATCAGGCTGTTTTTGGGAGGTTTCTACACCCTGAGAAGGATTATCTGTCATTTTCCCTCATATACAAGAACGGTCAACGTTCACTTGACTTGGTAAATATAAAATCACGAGCTTCTAAGTTCTAACCATTAGCTGATGCTAAATGCTTTGCCTATGTATTTATCTTATAGACTGAATCTATGATAGCATGATCTAAAAAGTACAATCGTAGCATGAGGTTCTGTCCATTCTGCAGGTTTGCAAGGATCAAGCTGAAGTTGAAGTGTGGTTTTCAGCACTTGAGGGGCTAATAAGTTCATGCCGTAAAAGTTCTTTGATTGATCAGCACAAGGATAGAGTGTCCTTTTCCGACGTGAGTTTTTGTTCCTAAAGAATTTTCTGTGCCTTCCATAAGCAGTTAATATGCATGGTTCAATTTTGCTATATGATAATTGATTTACAAGACAAGATTTGAATTAGGCATCATAACTAATGCATGTAGTGCACATATAGCATTTTATTTCCCCTACTTTACACTTGGTAGATGACTGTTACTAAAAAAAAATTCATGCATACTTCAAGCTTAAAGTATCAAGATGATGGCTGGGTTCTTTTAGGCTTATGGTTTGGCTTTTTACAGTAATTAACTTTCAAAAGGAGTGTCTTTTCAAGACGGAGTCTACAAGTCGATTGTAGTAAACACTGTTCCGACTTCATCTATATCGGCTAAAATCGCACGCTAGTATCTCTCTCTCTCTCTGTACTCTCCCTTATGAACAGCCATAATTCAAAATTTTGAGCTAAAATCCATAAGCCACATTCCAAAAGAACCCACTTGATAACCAGCTCTACATTTATTCCATGGATTTTCATGTGAAAACTTAAGTATCCACTTTGATCTTTCCAGTACTTAGTTATCCACCCTACTCCTCTTTGTAGCAGCTGGAGATTCGTTAGTCCCTTCATTTGACTAGGAAGTGTGATATGTTCTGATATAATGTGTCTTTCTTTCCAGGAAGTATCATATTACGAAGATAGTCATTCATATGATTCAACACTTGATATTGCTTCAAGTATTTCACGTAGTTTTAACTCAGCTGGTTACTGTGGAACCAATTCTTTTAGTTTCAGAAGATCAGATGTTGGATCTGATCGTGCAAATATGATAAGAACAAGTGCTTCAGACACTAGCCGACTTAGTATTTCCAGTGCCCCTAGTTCTTCCAGTCAGGGTTCTGGAACGGATGACATAGAATCCCTTGGTGATGTTTATGTATGGGGTGAAGTATGGACTGATGTGGCCCCAACAGATGGGCACCCAAGCTCTTCATGCTCAAAAATAGATGTTTTGATTCCTAAACCTTTAGAATCAGATGTTGTCTTAGATGTTAATCAGATAGTATGTGGTTCGAGGCATGTTGCTCTTACCACCAGGCAAGGAGAGGTGTTTACATGGGGTGAGGAATTTGGTGGGCGCCTTGGTCATGGAAGTCATGCAGATATTAGTCGCCCCAAGCTTGTTGAATCTTTATCAGTGACCATAGTTGATTTTATTTCATGTGGGGAGTTCCATACTTGTGCTGTAACTGCCTCTGGTGATCTATTCAATTGGGGGGATGGTTCTTACAATGCTGGATTGCTTGGGTATGGCACTGGAGCTAGCCATTGGCTTCCAAAACGAGTCTCAGGGCCCTTAGAAGGACTTCAAGTGCTATCTGTTGCATGTGGCTCGTGGCATTCAGCTCTGATCACATCAAGTGGAAAACTTTACACATTTGGTGATGGATCATTTGGTGCCCTTGGACATGGGAATCGTGAAACCGTCGCATACCCAAAAGAGGTAGACACCTTGAATGGATTCAGAACTATCAAAGTTGCATGTGGAGTCTGGCATTCTGCAGCTATTGTGGAGGCTACTGGTCAGACAGGCACAAATGTGGTGTCTAAGAAGCTATATACCTGGGGCGATGGAGATAAGAATCGTCTAGGCCATGGGGATAAAGAGGCTAGGCTAGTTCCTACCTGTGTTCAAGCGCTTATTGACTACAATTTCCATCAGCTTGCTTGTGGACATAGTATGACTGTTGTCCTTGCTACATCTGGTCATGTGTTTACCATGGGTAGTGCTAGCAATGGCCAGCTCGGAAATCCAAAATCTGATGGTAAACAGCCTTGCTTAGTGCAAGATAGATTGGCTGGCGAATTGGTTGAAGAGATCTCATGTGGAGCTTCCCATGTTACAGTTTTAACTTCAAGAAGTGAAGTATATACATGGGGGATGGGGGCCAATGGAAGACTTGGTCATGGCGATCTCAATGACAGAAAGACACCATCTCTTGTTGAAGCACTTAAAGATCGGCATGTCAAAAGTATATCATGTGGTTCAAATTTCACAACATGTATTTGCATACATAAGTGGGTATCAGGTGCAGATCAGTCAGTCTGCACGGGTTGTAGGCAAGCATTTGGTTTCACAAGAAAGAGACATAATTGCTACAACTGTGGACTGGTTCATTGTCATGCTTGTAGCTCAAGAAAAGTGCTGAAGGCTGCTCTGGCACCAACTCCAGGCAAGCCACATCGTGTGTGTGATTCATGTTTCCTGAAACTGAAAACTACAGAGACCAGCAGCCACAATTCCAACAAAAGAAATGTTGTCACTCGTCGCTCTACTGATGGTAGAGAGAGGTCAGAGAGGCCAGAAATAAGGCCCTCCAGGCTTGTAGCAACACCGTCAGCGGAGCCAGTTATGAGGGCATCCCAAGTTTCTTCCTTGCTACAGTTTAAAGATCTTGGCTTTCCTGCCCCATTTGCCACAATTCAACCCATGGCAATGTCACCAGCTCTAACTATGTCACCTGCAATGCCTGCATTTTCTTTAGCACCTCCATCCCCATACACAAAGAAAACAAGATCACCGCCTCCTGCAATTCCACAATGCTCTAAAAATGATTTCGATAACTTGCAGAAGTCTAACGAGTTGCTGAATCAAGAAATGTTGAAGCTGCAATGTCAGGCAAGAATGTTGTTCTGTATATTTTGTCCTCTGTTATGGTTAGCTGTTTTTGATAAAGCGTTGTGTTTTTAATAGGTTGATAGTTTAAAACAAAAGTGCGAAGCCCAACATGAGCAGCTTCAGAAATCAGATAAGAAAGCTAAAACAGTTGCCTCTATGGCTGCAGAAGAATCTACCAGATGCAATGCTGTGGTGGAGTTTGTTAAATTTCTTGATAATGAGGTATAGCAAAATCATTTTTGGTAACCTTGTGGGCCTATACGATATGTTTTGACATCAAGGATAGTGTTCCCATTTATGGAATTTACATCATTTACTAGATAGCTGTTGAAGTAACATATCATCTAACTTTGAAATTTGAAGGAATTAATCTAATAACGATTTCATGTCGCTGGATACACCTAATTTTCCGCTCTTCTGCAGCTCAACGGTATTGTAGATAAACTGCCCAGCGATGCCGCTGACAGCTTGAAAACCTTGCAAAATCAGGCCCAGGCACTCTTGAGGGAACAAAGAAGTCATCCCTCAGAGCTCGTAAATCCTATGGAACATGATCGTCTTCAACTATCTAGTGGCGGAAGTGGAAGATATGATTTGGCCAATCGTAGGCCAGGAACTATAGGCTATTTGGTAATGTCCCAAGATGGCAGTTCTGCTAGCGGCTCTGCCATTTCCCTCACAAGTGAATCCCCGTCCCATCGTGTCATGGAAAACCATGCAAAGGTTCATAACGATTTTGTACCGAAGCATGGTACGCACGGACAAGTGCAACTAATTGAGCAGTTTGAACCTGGCGTATATGTGACACTTTTCCAGCTGAAGGATGGTACCAAAGTATTCAAGCGGGTCCGGTTCAGGTACTTTTTCCCCTTTCAATGCAGCAGAAATCTAAATTTTGAATTACTATTGCCCTCTCCAAATTTTCTATTTATCGAAACTTTCCGGACAGCAAGAGGAGATTTGAGGAGAATCAGGCTGAGGAATGGTGGAGGGAAAACCAAGAGCGGGTCTTCAAGAAATACAACCATCCAACAAATCAGGTTCCTCAAACACCATCAGCAACCGCACCATCTTCTCATGAGGAAGTACATCACTCATGATCTTTAAACCAGGTTCATACAAGTTGTTGGAAGATGTGTCACATGATGAGACAGTGTACAGAAATCTTTGAGTTTTGACAGGAAAATTTATGCTCTCCACTCGGGAGATTGCTCGGAGAAACCACATCTACCCGCTGATGCAGAAATCTACTCTTGTCGGAGCTTTATGGAAAAATAGGATGAGACGAGACTGACCATTGTTTTATTCTTTGTTCTTTATAACTTGCAGAGTATTACTACTCTCTTTCGGTCTTTTATCCTGTTCAACCCCTTTTAACCAGGATTTTCCTCCTCTTGTTTCCCCCATTCGTACCTCATGCCCCTGTGGATAAGTTCACATGCCACCTGATGTAACTTGATACGATCTTAACATAATTCGCGATTCATGAAGTATCAAATCATGTTTCTTTCCAGACTTTTGCCAAATCCAATTAAAGTTCAGTACGTACTTGATTTGCTATGAGCACTAACAATTAAGTTCTGTCACACATGCCCGAATTGGTTGATGCCATTACGAATATTAGATTCAGATAGTAAGTTTTTTCCCCCAAGCCTGCATGCTGAGAATGTAATCTACTTGAGAACAACCTTATGCAACAAGACAACAGGTATATAGGACTGAACGGTCGCCAGGCTCACAACCTGGCCAGAACCACCCTAATCTGGACACACTTGACCTCCTCCCTCTCCATGTGTCCGGTCACAAGCTCGGCGTACCTGTGCAACAGCGCGTCGACGATCTCCCGCCCGAAGTAGTGGCTCAGCATGAACTCCTGGATGCCCGTGACCGCCATCGACACCGTCCTGCGGTGCCTCCTCGCGTCGCCGCTGCTGCGCAGGTTGGCCTCGTACACCCACAAATTTTTTTAAACTTTCAATGTCATAATGTCATGCAATAGACACGCTTCAGCTAGCGTGCTCAATTCTTTATATAGCCTCTACCCAGTAGATTACCCACTCAGACCCAGGTATCCACTGGCCAGGTCTAAACACCTCTGTCCGTCCCGAATGAAAGTTACCGTTGTTAAGTATAATTTTATCATTTCCATACTAACGCCCATCACACCTACCTCCTGTAGATATTCAATTAAGTTGAGCAGCTACTAGGCTAAGATTAACAAGTCAACACTTGTGGTTGAACAATTTTCTATGGCTTTTACCCAGCATAAGGTTTCAGCCCTTACTTTTCACCACGAGGCAGCCATCCACACCCAGATCCTCAGTGCTCTACAACACTGCCACCCATCTACTTAAGCCCCATCTCTAGGTAAAGTCGTGAACTCCAACAATCTAGTGGCTTTCTATGATGCACCCTTAACTCTAGAACCATTTAAATGGATCTACCGGAAAAATACCAAGTCACTTAGTAGTATCAAAATTTTGGATGAACCAATCTACAATTATTTATACAGTAATTAAATATTACTAAGATTGTCAAGGTAAATATATGACCTCAGATTAAACAGAGCATTTTTCAGTGGTAGGACATAACTAATTTACATATTATTCTAAATATTTATTTTAATTAAATAACATTGCATAAATAACAATAGTGCAAATACTGTAATTAAATAATTTAAATTATATGAGATTCAATATGATCAAAACCTGTAACTTGCCTTACTGTTTTATGAACTCTACTGTCTCGTACACTTTGATACCCGGATTTAATTCTTGCACGACCGCCTTGGAATACTCGGGAGCTAACATAAACACACAAAATAACATAAGCTCCGTGTTCGAAATTAATCAAGCTAGAAAAATAAATAAAACAAAAAGGAGTAAAATACAATAAAACCAAATTGGGTGGGTTTGAATTTTATTGGAGCTTGGATTAGTGAAACGGAGGTTGGAAATGAATTCACGATGTCGAAACGATCGAAATGGTGGAGTTTTTGGAAATTAGGGTTCGGTGAACAATGCTATAAACAGTGAAGAACATTGATGGGCCGGCCTCTTGTGAACAGTGCAGCCCGTGCAGGTTTTAATTCAAAAATCGGCCGAACAGGCGCGCTGGCTTGGTGGGCCAGTCGTGCGCCCTCAGGTGCCCGATGTCCACCACGCGGACGGTGAAGATATAGCCACGCTGCCGCCCACTTCTTCTTCCTCCTCCAGCCTATTTTCTCCGGTGCGAAACAGAGGGGCGGCAGGCTCGGTCGAAGCGGCACCGACAGTGCTCTCCGATGACCTAGGACAAGATGGACGGCTTCATTACTCAGATTTGAGTCCATTTTGGGGTTTGGTTGGGCCTAAGATAGCATAGTGTGGGTCGGCAGTGAGGAAAGAAGGTACGGCTTCGACGATGGCACACGGCCAACCCGTTAAGTTTCCGGCGAGGGCGGAGTAGTTTCAACCATATATGGTGCTTAAGGATCAAGATAGAAGTGGCGGATTGGGCTGAGGACCTCTAGAAAGAGCTGTCCACTGAGAGGTCCTTCCAGCCGGCAAAGCTCACGTTGCTGGAGCTCTAAGGTTATTATTGCACTAAAAAGACTTCACCATTGTGATCATCATGCAAATTATATGTTACGAGCGAATGCAATTGAGTTTTATTTAAGGAGGGAATAAGATTTCGGTTAGGGCTCACCGGGCTCAGGGGAGATTGTCGGCGAGGCTGTGGTGCGAAAGAGTTCGATTGAATGGTTCGGATGTGAGGTGGGGAGTGGCGTGAGGCATTCTGAGCGGCCAATTGAACTTTAAAGCCAAGATAAGGTGGTGGGAACGGGGGAAGGATTCGGGTGGCGCCAGTGCATGGAGAGGGAGTTGGTGAGGGGCGCGCTCGACGAGGGGAGGTTGCAGGCGAGGTGGTGGTGAGTGGTACTATGGCTTGGCAGAGTTTGCAGGGGAGTGATGAGGACGGTACAGAAAGACGCGCGTGTCGGCCGGGAGGCACAAGGGATCACGACGGGGAGCAACCGGGTCAACGACGTGCATACGGGACGAGACGGATGGCACCAATAGAGGTATGACGGGAATTGAATGCACGGGATGAGCTGGCAAGACCTGGAGAGGAGGCACAGTGTGAATAGCGAGGGGGTTGCGGCGGGGTTGGCCAGCTCATCCAGCTAGCACAGGGACAAGGCAAAGAGGGAAGAGGCGCCCGCCAGGGAAGAAGACCCAAAAGGAGAAAGCGCAAAAGAGAGAGAGACTTTTCAATTTGGCAAAAACTCAAATTTAAGCAAACAAACGAGAATTCAAATCCGTTTTGAATTTTTAGAGGCGTTTCATGTGTGGCGCTCGGTTTGCCTGCCGAGCATGGCCAGAACCATACGGCCGCCGGGGACGACCTTGGCGGCGCGTGACTTGAGGAACAGGCTGAAGTCTCTCCGGTCTCTCTGGATACTCGAGTAGGCCGCCGGCACGGCAGGAGGGCTCATGCTTGATATGAACATTTTGCCGTTGTTTATGTTCGTATCATCAAAAAAGACCGGGAGCAACCTGAAAAGTACAACAAAAACCAATGTTTACCGATAGAGTCAATCCAGACACGCTATAGGACAATGCAGGATTTTTGATGTGCGATGACATAATTTTGACAAAGATTCCAAATCAAATAATCATGTACGTGTGCATGTGCGACATACGATCCTATTTGTCTGGTTTAATAGTGCTAGTGTAATGTAACAGTGTTTGTACCGTACCTGAGAGAGCCTGTGCAGGCTAGAGAAGGAGCTAACCAAGTGCACGCTCCTGCTGGGGAACAGCCTGCCGTAGAAGGACCCCGGGACGCCGGACAGGAACACCATCAGGTCGTCGGCCTTGAGCCAGCTCGTCCGTTGGTAAAAACCCTAATAAATATTGATAGTAGCGGATCCAGAACTATAATTGAGATATGGTGGCTGCCTCGCACCCTCAGGCCCTCTGTGCCTCACCTCACCACTCTGGACTCTAGTCGTCACTGTTGGGTTGATCTCAGCTATCAACACCCTGAGATTCCAGGGAGGCCACATCTCCACTCGCGCCTTGATCGGAGGCGCAACCAACTGATTTGGTTTCGGTCCCGGTCATCTAGCGCTATATGAAAAACAGAGGGATTTGGCAGCGTCTAGTTCACACTGTTGTTCAAGACCACGAAATCCCGCACAGATCCGATCTATCACGAGCGCTAAGGTGGACGAAGACCGAATGCCTCTTCGTCCCCGTCCACGGCATCACCGACATCGCCGACCACCTCTCCATGGCATCTCCTAGTTCGGGTACACTTCCGCTCAAAGATTATGCTCTTGTGTTCATGTTTGAGCCAAGGGTTAATGCTATAGTTCATGTTTAGCCTTAGATCAACATAATATTATGGTATCAGAGCCACCCTAAAATCATCTTGAACCCTAATTAGTCCCAACCGAACTTGGATCTAATGATTAACGGCTCGGCTTAGCAATTTAGAAGGAGGGGACTTAAGAATTTTTTGCAAAACCCTAAGAAAATCACATATCTAGGAACCTAGTACTGAGTCACACGATGAGCAGTAGATCCAGTCACAGAAACAGAAGACTGACGTCTAGTTACTCTACGCACTCCACCTCTCATAGAACTAGATGGTCCAGAAGCAGACTTCAAGCCTCTGCTAGGTCCGATTGCTATAGAAGAGTGGGTTTGACCAACAGAAGTTCGCTGATCACGCCGTGGATAGCCACCTCGATAGGGAAAACGAGATCTATCCTCAGGATGGCAAAAACCCTGACCAGAAGTAACCCGATGACTAAAACCAGAAGAAACCTGAAAACCAAGTCCTAGACACTGCCTAAAACTAAGCGACTCTGAAGAACTGCCTACAACTCTAGATCTCATGTTGGTCTTAGAAGCACTCCGAGTATGGGGTCCTGAATACCCTTAAGAGCGCGAATACGATTTTTACGCGCGATCTTGGCACGTCTAAAGTAGAACTCAACCACATGTCCATTCTTTTGACAGAAGGTGCAATGATATTTTGCCTTCTGAGAGGTCGAAGCAGCAGGTGGCACAACCTTACTGTCAGAAATCCTGTAGACAAAGCCCGCGGACTTAAATACTATTTTCTTAGGCTCAGGCTCAATCTCGATCACTCCTGCTGCTACAATTCTAACAACAGCAGGTGGATGTTTCCTTACATCATATAAGAAATCATATCCTAGACTTTGATTAAACTTTTAAATCTTAGATTTGTCTAGGATAAGATTGAGCCTTTTCTTGCCTCCAACAAATTTTTTGAGAGTGTTCATGAGGTACTCATACTCCCAAAAAAAAGAGGCACATGAAACACAAGGAGAAGCAGAGGGTGAGGAACAAGAAGGAGAGGATGAAAAGCCAATGTGAGAAGATCGAATAGCACATGCATATCTCTCCTTATGCACGACCGCCTCAACTTTGAGGGCTTCGCAAAACACATAGAGGACAGTTCTAATCCTATCCATCTGGGTCTCGTAACTCTTCCTAAAGGTCTCTTACATATTCCCCATTTTCTCCTCAACCTCAGCACAGAACAAGTATTCAGATTTTGGCTTCTCTAGTAGATCCTTAGCTAGCTTCACATATTTTTATATCCAATGCAATCAATTCAGATTTTAGCTTTTCATAATTATTGTATGGTGTGGTAACAGGTGCCTTAGAAGTATATTGAGTCATTTTCTTATTGTGATCACACATGTCCTGAAATTGCTTGGAAACATATTCAAGTTCACTAGTTAATTTTCGGTAGTTGGCACAAGAAAGCAACGGGCTTCATCATAGTAGCTTGCTTTTCAGTGATTTTATGATCTGCATTCTTTAAATTAATCTTCATGTTGTTACAGCTATTACAAGTTTTAGGTAGATCAAGAAGCATGATATATAATCCTCTAAAATCATTGTCCTTATCGTTACATGAGGTGTAGAGTGTAGTCTCAACAGAATCTGAATGTAAAGGAGCAACTCTAGACTTCTCTAATTCAGCTAACAAACTAACGTTCTCCACCTTAAGCAAATCCATCTCAGAAATCACGCTACCATGAGAGATCCTTAGCTTCTCCATATCTCTAAGCAAGGAAACACATACATCACAGTCATCACGGGAGGGAGCAGATCTAATTGAAGTAAGTTTCTATGACAAGATCTCTACCTCCTTCTCTAACTCACTACACCTAGTCCTAGACCTAGCATAAAACTTTCCTAACTTGAGAAAAACATCATTGAGTTGTTCATAGGAGGGACAAACCTCATCGAAGTCACTGTAGAGATCGTCATCCGCTGATGTCGTTCTTGTCAACCACGAAGCACATGTCGATGAAGTCGTCGTCATCTTGGTGTCCTTCTACGGATTATCCTCGCCGTCATCATTGCTCCAGCCCTCCATGTCGCTGAAGTCGAAGTTGTCAAAGGCGGTGAGGACACGGTGGAAGAGCTTCTTGTCCTTACTGAAGTTGTGATACTTCTTGTCCTTACCTTGGTCATGAACTAAGGGCTTCTTGTTGTGGTTCTTACTGATGTAGTCGTTCTTGCTCACGCCGCCATAGTCGTTCTTGCCCTTCTCTAGCTTGAGACAGTTCACTCTAATATGGTTGGAGCCACCACACTCGAAGTAAATCACCGAGCCTCCACTCTTCCTCTTTCTAACCCTTTTGTATGCGTGTGAGAACTTTTTGGCTAAGAGGGCTTGGTCACTCTCTGAAAACTGCTCGAATTGATCTTCGCTCATCTCACACAAAGCAACCAAAGAGAATCCAGAAGTACTATCAGACGATGCTGCATAGACAAAAGTGGGATCGGTGACCAAAGCCATCGACTGCGACTTCGTCTTACGAGAGACGATATCGATCTCATGAGTCTTGAGGCGAGAGTATAACGCGTCAAGAGTCAAGGTCAGCATATCAGTCGTGTCCTTGGTGGTGGTTATGTTCATCTCCCAAATCCTGAGGTGCAAGGTAGAAAGCAATTGACGAGCATTATCCGAGTCTAAGTATATGAGATCAACAACTGAAAGGTTGCTCAGTATCTTGTGAAATCTACCAAAGAACTTATCCAAGGACTCACCAGCAAGCATCTCAAATTTGTTGTATTCTCGCTTGTACTGGTCCTGTCGGACGGTCTTGTCTGGGTGTTGCCCTCATGGTATGCATCGAGAATCACCCAGATATAGAACGCCGACGTGAGATGAGAGATGCGATCAAACTCACTCCGGCTAAGACCTTAAATGATGATGTTTCTTGTCTTAGCATTTGTCTCTACATCTGGCGTATTCATAGTTGTGATGTGCTCATCTGCAGGAACAACGAATCTAGTCTTAAACTTTTTTTCAAATCGCATAGCCTTGAACCTGTATGTAAAACTCCATTCTACTCTTTCAAAAGAGATAGTTAACTCCATCGAAGAGAGGCAGCTTGGTGGAATACTTGTCTGCTGTCATAACTCTAAAGACCGGTTAAGATATATGAGAAGAGCTAACCGGGTTCTGATACTAATTGAAAGACCGAATATGGCAATAGAGTTGGGGGGTGTGAATGGTGCTTTCTAATTTTTTTTCAAGTATTCAACACTTTCATTCTAATAGATACGAAGTTATGAAGATTAGGATGAGAAACCATAAGACGAGCAAGAGAAGTTGCTGAAATTTTTAGAGAAGAATCAACAAAATTGGAGTTAACTTTGTTTGCACTGTGGTACTTGCAATGGAGAAGAATCAGTTCAAATCAAATACAATTTTTGCAAAATCATTTATTGATTTATCACAGTATTATACTAAATCTTTCACATGGTACTCAATACCGAATACCACGACAACAGAAACAGAGTCAAGCTATAAACCGTCACAAGTCACAACCTCGTCAGGACCACCCCAATCTGGACACTCTTGACCTCCTCCCTCTCCATTGACTCGGTGACGAGCTCGGTGTACTTGTGGAAGAGCGCGTCGACAATGTCCGGGCCGAAGTGGTGGCTCAGCATGGACTCCTGGATGGCCCTGATCGCCATCGACACCGTCCTGCCGTCCTCCTTGGCGTCGCCGCTGCTGCTCAGGTTGATCTCGCACGTCTGCACGTAGTCCAGGCTGAACGAACCCTCCCGCCGCACCTCCTCCTTGATCTCCTCTATCGACGGCGCGTAGAACGGAACGTTGTACGCGTCCACCTTGTCCTGCTCAACCAGGCCCTGCACATTGCCACTCGTGTGTCAGGTTCAGACTTCAGATGCATAAAGTACTCGTGAGTTCTGAACTTTGAAGAACTGATGAAGTGGCTGATCAGCGGTGTGCGTTACTTGTGGGCTCACCTGTGACACCAGCGAGGCGAATGACTCGGAGAGGAGCTCCCACAGGAAGGTTGTCCTCCTGTCGATGTACCCCTCGGTTTGCCTGCCGAGCATGGCAAGAACCATCCGGCCGCCGGGGAAGACCTCGGCTGCGCGCGACTTGAGGAACAGGCTGAAGTCTCTCTGGAACTGCCTCAGGTAGGCCACCGGCACGGCAAGAGGGCTCGTGCTTGATATGTACATCTTCCCCTTGTTTATCGGGACGTTCATATCGTCGAAAAGCCCAGGAGGGACCTGAAAATGTAGTGCCAAAACCTCCCAATTAGCCTATAAAGACACGCATTTTATTCTTCTTTTGCCGTGAGTTCTGAGCAATGTAACAGTGTCAGACAAGTACCTGAGAGAGCCAGTGCAAACTGGAGCAGGAGCACATGAAGTGCACGCTCTTCCCGAGGAACAGCCTCCCGTAGAAGGACCCGGGAACGCCGGACAGGAACACCATCGGCTGGCCCCATTCGTCGGACTTGGCGGCGGCCTTGAGCCGGTCGGTGAACTCCGGCAGGCTGAAGAAGATGGTGTTGAAGTCGTTCGTCGGTAGGTCGTTGAGCAGCACCGAGAACTCCGGCGGCGGCTGCGACGACCGGCAGCAGATTTTGCGGACACTCCTGACGATGTCCTCCACCAGGCAGAGCGCGTTCGGACCCGAGGAGCACCCGAGGTCGGCGACGGTGAACCTCTCCGGCATCTGTGAAATGTACACGTCCGCTGCGGAGTTGGTGATCAGGCTCTTCAGAGTGTCCATGCCCCTCTTCTGCAAGAACGGTGGCCGCGTGTTCAGAATGCACCTCTGAAGCTACATATATACTAATACTAGAAAATGGCCATGATTTGTGAGGTGAATTGCTCACCTGAAGCGAAGAGTTCTGCGCGTAGCTGGTCTCGCCGAGGCCTTCTTTCATGTGGAGGATGGTCTCCACGTTCAAGAACGGGAGCTTGTCGGGGCAGAGCAACGAGGAAGCCATTGCCGGGTCACTAGTGCCTTCTTCCTGTGGTCATGTGATGCAGTACGTACATGTTCAGGACTCTGGCTAATTTTGTACACCATTTAGCACAAAAAAAAAACTAGGCCGGTAGTTTTTATATTTCTTTTGGTAAGAAAAAGAGCTAGAACGCATCTAGCTAGTGTCTACTGACAGTTACTAGCTGTTAGTTGTTACACGCTTGGTGTGAAAAAAAAAATATTCTCGAGGCATCTGCCTAGGCCGCTTTATGCAAACAAGGCGTGATATGTCTAAACTGAGATGTCCTTTTTGGCTCGGTTTGGTGTGACTCGGTGAATTCAGATTCAGATAAAGTACAATATTGTCAGGCTTTAAGGACATGGCCTCGGATTCGATATTATCATATCACGTACGGCGACAGATTTGACTCTCAGGAGAAACGAAGTGAAAGTGCGAGAGAATGCTACAGGAAATAAAAGGCGCTGCAAAACTAGCCATTGGCGCAAACTTTTCCCTGCCATTTCTTCCTTTCAAAAAAATTGAAAAAAAAGAAGGAAGGAAAATATTTCAGCTGCCGTGTTCCCCCGTTGACAAGGGGCTGAAAACCTTAGTCAACCCACACCTTTTGTGCTTAATTGGTGACCTGTCTACTATGACTCCTAAACATAGTTTCAACACACTTTGCACTTTGGTAAGAGACATTTCCATGTTAAAACAGGCAGAATGGATGCACTTCTTGAAAGCCTATCAACTTTGTTACGAGACATTTCCATATTTTAAACAGGCAAAACAAGCCACCGCTCTTTCTCCCCTTTTCAGTGCTTCCCTTTCAGAAATGGAAGGTTCCTGCTGCAAGCAACACATGCAATGGAAGTGGACAAACAACAAACTGCCTAAATGAATGCACCCTAGCACCGCTAACTCGTGGGTACAAGAGCTATGTCCATCGCCGATATGGTATGAACATGTGAGCAGACGTTTTCAGAGCCAAAACAAGCAGGCTTTTGAGGAACTTACCTGGGGATTTCACAGTATCTGCCGGTCTCCTCCCCCGAGCTGCTTTGCTCAGTTAGCAGAGTAGCTTAGCTTAGCTGCCTTGGGCATCTGCAGTGCTTGCACATCGGGGTATTTATAGTCAGGCAAATGGAATCAGAATAGTCCAGTTATGACTGGAGGCGCCCACTGCGCTTGCGCCAAACTGTACGTATAACGTGACCACTAGGGACGGATCCACACCTGGATAGCCTAAGGTCTAGCTTGGAACATGTGATATCTATCAGTACAAAGTTCAAGTAAATCTAAGTAAGTTATAGATATAACTTTTTCTTTCAGCTCAGGTCACAATGGTCTCTGACCCTTCATAGTTCAAAACGTGATAAAATCCTACTATGCTCCACACCGTTGGCTTAACTATCTTATGAAGAGAAATATTAGCCTGACTCACCGCTTGCTAATAGAGGTGAAAATGAGCTGAGCCGAGTTGGCTCGAGCCAGTCCAAGCCCGTCGGAAGCTGCTACTACTATGATTTGTGGATATTATTAATACACATGCGTGCTATATCGATAGATAGATTGATACGATACGCTACACGCACAGCTGGTGTCACGATATATGCATTCGCTCGTCTCATGCTCGTGGACTAAACTGAGAAAGATTCGGCAATCTTGCTGTTCGTTAATGAGAGATTCCAAAAGCCGCCTCTGCGAAAGATATTCGAGGCCAATGAGTTGGTGGCGTATCGCGGCGGGACAGGTAGCCGTTGCCGGTAAAAAAATGGAGCCGGCGGTGGAGCGAGCCCTCGATCGCTGCTTTTTCACGCCTTTGCCGCGCCGCCCGTCCGGTGCTTTTCTCTCTTGCCTTGTCTTTTCTTCGATTGGCTGGTCAGATTAGAGCAAGTGAGGGCCATATGACAAGATCCAAGATTATTTATGATAAATCATTGTTAATATATAAGGAGTTAAATTTCAATTACGAAATTTTTAAATTTTCTGTCAGATTTTTGTTTCTAGCAGTCAGACCGACCGATTTTTTGATTCGACAGTGAGTTCTGAAATTTAGAAAATTAACCGTTGATTGGGTATTTTGGTCATATTCTTGTTGCATAAGTATATTTGATCACGTAGGCGAGCTTCCCTCGCCGGCCGGACCCCCTGCTGCTTGAGAAGTATTGTATCATTCCATACACACTACCAACATGTCAAGCATTTATCATGTCGTACAGGCCAAAAAGTATGTTTCTCCTGTTTTTGTTTCTTGCACAATTCTCTAAGTTCTGCATCAAACTAGCAAGAAGACAAAGGATCATGACTACAATAACAGAGAGGTTATAGTTGTGCAAATTAAAATAATGGTAAGGTACTAAGGTGATATACAATTAATCTAGAGATGAAAGTTAGGCTTTGAGGCTTATATTCTTACAAAATAAAAAGGTGAAGGAATTAAGAAGATCTTGCCAAATGATTTTTAAACACTGCCTTAATGATCTTTCTACTGTCCTACCCATTCTCAGAAATGTGGCTATTATCAAGTAACCAAATGAAATCGGTATAAACAAACTAAACTGGCACCACTCAATAAAAGCACCCCAAGAATCCATCAAAGGCAAGCAGTTTATTTTTCTCCCAGTCCTAAAAGTTTTGTTCATCCTTAGCATTCAGTGTGGCATAAAGCCAAGGACATGCACCACTATATTGTTGGGTAGAATTTTCATAAAAACATGATTGGATTAAGTTAGGAAGTAATGGTTAATTCACTGGTAGTTCATTACGTGAACGGTTAGTTCACAGATGGTTCATTAAAGTGAATGATCAGTTCACTTGTGGTTACTCTCAATTCTTTTGTTTATTTACTTATTAATCATTTTCAAAGTTCACTTTCAATCTATTTATTTTCAAATTATTGTTTTCTGCAAAGTAACCATTTAGCCATCATTTGGTAAGCGTTGCATACTACATTGCATTCTTGTTACAAATAACTTGCTAAGTACTCTATGTACTCACGGCTATATTCATATTTGCTCAGTTGAAGAAGAAGAACCATACCAACTAGTGGTGTGTGAAAGGGGATACTTCAACGACTTCTCAAATTAGGACTTTGCTTCCCAGTAGTTGCCTATGGGCATGTCGAATGGCCACTTCGTCTTCATTGTGTTTTTCGCTGCTAGTTTTGTTAGCCTTCGGGCTGTTAAAGTGTAAACTTGACCATAAGGTGGCCACTCAAGTTTTAGATTCTCACTGGTCGTCGACCGTCCGAGCCTTTTAGATACTTAGGGGGATTTTGTAAGGCACCATTCACCCCCTGTTGATTATCCGGTCCTACATCTTGATATGATGATTTTGGCTTCGATTTGTCTGTTGGTTTTGCTTGTTGTGACATGTAAGAACACATCTAAAGACATCTTGGCTGATATTAACCCATTAGCAAGTTGTATCTTAAGTTTTTAAGATTTGCCAGATTTTGGTACAACTTTGCATATTTTGAGACAATGTTGGGATTTTGAGCAGGATCATCCCGATCTTTGGATAGAATAAGTTTCTGAGACCCTCAGCAAATTATGTGCAAAGTTTGATCTCGTTTGACCATGGTTTTTGAAGTTTGCAACCAAAGTGGTCTGGACTTGATTGATTTTCTATTCTTGGAATAGAGGAGCGTTCAAAGTGCTCCTGGGTCCGGTTGGACCACTGGCTAGAAGCCAATCAGATCGCTGGTCTGAGGCCGGTCAGACCGGTCAGGTACAAAGCTGAGCTCTTTGTTGTTTTGGGTTATTACTTGGTTATAGACTATGAAATCTGATATTCTTAATTCTTTAATTTTAGAGTGAAAGATTTTTAGTACTTAAAGAAAAAAATTTAAGAAGGCATTATTCACCGTAACCATTGCGAGTCCTAAAACAGGGCACACAAAGCAGGAGAGATTTTCGCCAAAGCGCAGGTGCGTGCAGCGCCGTGTGACCTCTCAGTACATTCCCCAATTAAGCGCCTAACTTGCCTGTCAAGCTTGGAATGTGCTGACGAGAGTGTGAGGCTCAGATTACTTTGCTTCTCAAATCTCGAGTGTTCGGTGCAGTTACGAACCAAATCTCTCTCCTCTGGTTTCTCTTTTTATTTAAGGTCCCGTTTAGAGCATAGCAATTTCTGTTTCCAGCCAAATTCTTGATAAATTACTGCGTTCCAAACGGTTTGTCCCAGACAAAGGCTGAAGTGATAGTCTTATGGATTGCCTTCTGAATTGCCGTATTTTTCTTGTCAGAATGTGTTTGAGACTGCTCATGAGTTAAACGGGTGTCATTCTTCCGGTCATTTTCAGGCAGGAATGATCTTTAACTGAGGCGCGAACTTTATTCATGAAGAAGCAAAGTAATGCACACACAAGAAAAGGCTGAACCCTTTATTATTATTATTCACACAGTGCAAATCTATGGACTAACATCATATCAGAAAAACAAAATTCTACGAACCAACAAAGAATCTTGTCTGCACTTGGGAAAAGCAGAGACAAACAATGCGAAATTATGTAACTTACCTAGCTAGCTTTTACAGTTGAAGCTTATGCAACGGCATCTGCACACGTACTGATAAAGACTAGACATGCTATTGCAAACATATATAGGCTAGCTAATAGGCATCTGTTTTTGCATTTGAGGTAAAGGAGAATAAATAAAATGCGAATTTTTGGCCACGTAAACGGCTTATAATGGCCACATCCATTACTGCAAATGTCTAATGCCCTTTGACAACACATTTTAAATTCTAGATATGGTACTCATATATTCCACATTTTGTATCACTAGATACAATATTTAAGGTATCTGTGCACAACACTTTGTCCATTCAGGACAGTGCATGACCTTTACATTATCACAGTTCCATATATAATCAGACTTAAAACATATAGACCATTGAAGATGCTTTCAAGGGGGAAAAACCACAGATCTTGCTGAATAAACTCCCCGTGCTAGCAAATTAGAAAATAACTAATCACACTACGCCAAACGATAATTTGGTCCCCAGTCGAAACTTTTGATACCTGCCGCCTTGCGTCGTATGTAAGGTTTTGTACATGATCACCTTTCTATGCTCGTGCGTTGCAACGAAATTTATTGTATATATAGATAATCATGCTACAGAAAAAGGCTACCCCGATCAGTTGAAAAATAGAGAGTGATAAGAAGTTGAAAATAAGACGGTTGGAGGAGAAGGAACATACGACCACCAACTCGTTCTTTTTATAATAATAATGATGCAAAGATGCGCAATTCTCCTACGTAGTCTAGGAAAAAAAAAGGACTACAACAGGTAGGCAGAATATCATTGTAAACAATACAGCCGACTAACGGGAACCGATTCTGTGCCAGTCATGTATATGTTAACACCAACTTGCATGCATAGGCACGATAAAGTAGATACTAAAACGGTAGGAGAGTATGAAAAGCATATGCCTGGGTTGGTGCAAGCTCGAGGTGGTGTCCTTTTGGAATTCGCTTAGAGGCCCTTCACCCTGTAGTGTTCATCACCAGGTGCAGAGCTTCAATTCTCGCTAGCTAGTGCCTCTGTGCATGCGCACTACGTACGCATACTTAGTGTTATACTATGATTGCCATTTGAAAAAGTATTATGCATATATGCATAGGCACCTCCTCCCTCCATTCCGTCTCCCTTTTTGACCCCGGTATAGCGACCCTTCGAGCGAAGTCGTTCTTGCATGGTTCTGCTGATTAGTCGTCCCCGGCCCTAGTTTTGTGGTTTCCACACATTCTGCTGGCTCACAATTACAAAGAATATTACGACTTTATGCTGTGGTCACTCTATTGTATGTGATGAGTAATTGACTTTGTGGTCAAAGTGTTGTCGAATTTGAGTTTGATTTTGGGAGAGTTTGCGGTTTTAGAGCTGCTATCAGTGCCAGCCGGTCTGACCGCTAGACATGGGCGGTCTAATCGGTTCAAGCATGGCGGTCTGACTAGTCGTCGGTTGCACCAACGTTTAGATGACGGTAGTTATTTTTCAGAGAGGGGTGTTTTGAGCTTTTGCTATGTGCGGTTAGACCAGCATGTTGGATGTTG
This sequence comes from Bonia amplexicaulis, assembly GCA_036346245.1. Classification (NCBI taxonomy): domain Eukaryota; kingdom Viridiplantae; phylum Streptophyta; class Magnoliopsida; order Poales; family Poaceae; genus Bonia; species Bonia amplexicaulis. Next base: position 17,978,643 of record CM070737.1, on the reverse strand, counting down.
CATGACCGGCTTGGTGCGATGCGACTGGCCTGGAGTAGGCACAACTTCTATTCTAGAGAGAGTCGAGTGGTCTGACCATCCTTGGTTGGTGATCGGATCACCGACGGTCTGACCGACATGAGGAGAACGGTCAGACCGGTGTCCTGTTCAGTCAGACCGGTGTCCTGTTCCTAGGACGAAATTAAATTGGTCTTAGGAGACTGGGTTTGATGCATATGGATTGCATTATACATATTTGAACTGATGTGGGTCAAATCGTGAAGAACTTGTGCCTAAACATGGTTTGTTTGTCTTTATGTGTGCAAGTGGCTCGAGTTTGAGAGAGATTCTAGAGATGGCAAACACATCTTGAGGTACCCATGACATGTTTGGGGTTTCCATAGACGCTCTGAAGAGGGCAGACATGTCTGGGATACCTGAAACATGTCTAGGGTTGCTAATGAGAATAGACATGAGCATGTTTAAGGAGTGTGATGCCGTAAGGTCTTCAAGGTTTGTGCCTACATGCTGTGAGGTGCATATGAAGGCTTTATATGACATAGCTGGACGAACCATAATGGTGTTGAGTGAATGAGCATGACAATGATTGAGATGAGATGAACATGATGCACATGGTGTATTGTGAGCTATGAGATGGCTATGTAGTTTTGTGATGCTTCTGGGAGCAAATTGTGAAGGTATGTATCATTTGTTCATCAATTGTGTCAATTGATTATTATGTATTTCGTGTAGTGCTACGTGACGGGTTTACTTGTTGGTGATGGTTATAGGACTTTGAAGCTAAGTTAAGAAAGCTTAGATCCAGAATAATTAAGGGATTGGGACTAAGCTAGGAGAGCTTAAATCCAGAACGATCAAGGTATCGTTGGAAGATGATCGAGGCTAGTGGAGTAGCTATAAGCTATGAAGACAAGGAACCGGAGCAGAGAGCTACCGGTGATGTGCAAGGTGGTGTGCTGGATGACTCAAACTGGTGTGAGTGAGGTGGCAATCCGGCAGCATCCGGAGCCAGAGAGACTTTCCAGTTCAGTCAGCGAGCACTTGGACACATGCACGTTCATGGTAAAGGCACGTGATGAGCATTGGAGAAGAAATATTGACTGTGTCAAGGTCAAGTGAAGGCTTCCAAAAGATGAGTGATATCTTCTTTGGCAATCTAGCTACTGTGAAGATGGATTCTAGCTATGATAAGTTGTGGACGGCATGGGACTTGGCGATAGCTTTCCAACCCATCCAAGAACACACGATTCGAAGGTCGTATGAGGAAGATATGACCGGTTTTGTAAGCAGGTGTTAGGTCTACCCGAAATTGTGTTAACGGGATGTAAGTATTGAGTGGATGAGTGGTTTTTGTAGCCCACCACTAGGAGATATTTATGAGAGGGGGTAGTTAGTTTGGCCACTACTACAAAAGGATAGAAGGAGATGACTTAGAAGTTAAGTCTTTAAAAGATAGGGTTGAGAGAGTGGTATGGTACACTTGGAGAGTTTTTAGGGAGAGGTTGTGAGCACTTGTGTGTGCTGTCCTTGTGACTCTTATTCTCCCAAGGGAGTGGTTGTAAATCTTCATCTCCAAGTATTAGTAGAATCCCAAATTTGTCCAAGTACATGTGCTCAAGTTTAAGATGTTGCTTTCTTGATTTGCTTGAGTTTTTTCCTCTTCTTTTTCTCCTCTTTATCTTGCTTAGTGCCTAGGACATATAAGTGATGGAGATATCTCTTGAAGACCTGATCTCATCCAACTAGGCATTTTCTATTGTAAGTTCTTGATATTGGTCGGTTTAGAAGGAAGAAAGAGTGATTTGGCGGGGGGGGGTTCCTTTGAGGGCTTTTGGATTGATTCTTAGTGTGATTTGAGGATGGCAGGATGTGTGGAAAACCATCTTTAGCCATCTTGGCTTGATTACTCCCGCGAGTGCCTCACAATTACCGTTTCTTGATTTCGCCCGATTTTGGTGCCTCTTGTGCTCAAAAGAGAAAAGGTTCTAACTTTGACAAGTTTTTAGAGGAACTCTTATTGGAATAGGTTCCTGAGGTGCTAGATATGGCCTATGGCAAGTTTCGAGTGATTTGGAGCCTTGATTTAAAAATTAGCTCATTTTGTGATTTAAACCCGGTTTTGGTGCAGCCGAACTTTGAGAGTATAAAAGTACCAACTTTCTTAAGTTCTTTTGAGATATTTGATTGAAATATGTTCCTAAGGTCATGATCTAGCCTTGTTTCAAGCTTCAAGTCATTTGGAGCCTACATGTGAAAGTTGTGCTTTTTTAGTTTGAGGTTAGACTGCCAACTAAGAAGAGGTTAGACTGCCTAGAGGTTAGACCTCTCACTAGTTGGAGGTCAGAATGACTAGGCAAGTTTTGGCTCGTTTTGCTTAGGTTTTTTTTGGAGATTTCATTGTAGGTCTTATACTTCGATATTCATAGCTTTATATAGTTATTGGAGTGAAAGAATCGTGGACTTGTTAAGATAAAAGATTTGAAAAAGGGTTTTATTTGTATAGGCTCGTAGTCAACCTCCCCCCTACCCCTCTAGTCATTAGTCTCGGTCCTACATATATGTTTGTTTATAGGGCATGGGATATCTTTTACAGTTCTCGGATGTAATGGACGAATACATATAGTTATAGGGAATAGGCATAAGGTACATTGGGGAAATTCTGAGAATAAATTATGAACTTGCTTGTGAGTGTTAAAGAAATATAGATTCTAGACAATGACTACACACATACATACATACATACATACATACATACATACATACATACATACCTATATATATATATATATATATATATATATATATATATATATGTATATATATATATATATATATATATATATATATATATATATATATATATATATATACGTATATATGTATATATGTATATATATATATATATATATATATATATATATATATATATATATATATATATATATATATATACATATATATATATATATATATATATATATACATATATGTACATATATATACATATATATATATATACATATATGTACATATATATACATATATATATATATATATATGTACATATGTATATATATATATATATATATATGTACATATATATATATATATATATATATATATATGTACATATATATATATATATATATACATATATATATATATATACATATAGATATATATATACATATATATATATATACATATACATACATATATATACATACATATACATACATATATATATACATATATATATATATATATATACATATATATACATATATATATACATACATATATATACATATATATATATATATGTATATACCAGGTGTAATTACATCCATCTCTAATATATCACTTAAATAAATTTGAAATACTCCTTTATCACTTTAGGTGTACTCGTATATTAATTATAAGATACTCCAATATGAACCACATGAAAAAATTGCAAAGAAGTCTATAGTTTTTAGCGTATTTTGTAAATATCTTTATATATGCACATACAAAGTAGTATGTCGAAAAAATATACATACCACATCTGAAAAATTATCTATACCACCTAGATGGTCTTAAATACTTGTATACTACATCTATATACCCTCTGTTGCGCGGGATACTTTTTACATTGTGAAATGAAATAAGGAGAAAACTAAAAGAAGCAATATATGTAGCCACCTATGCGAAAAAGATTTCTCCTACCTAAACTTTTTCAAGTAGTTAGGGAGCTCTATCCGAAAGCTTTGAAGAAGCCAGAGAAGCTCGGGGAAGCAACTTCTGGCTTCTTTCTTTGAGGCAACTGGCCTTGTTAGGCCGAGCATCGGCTCTAGAAACTAGAATAGAAGCTAGGAGGTGGTGAAGCTGCCCAAAGGTTACTCCGATTTTTCCATACAAATGTACATCCAACTTTTCTGGCTCTAGCGTCGAAAATAAGTAGAGCCCGAAGTGTTTAGCCCGTCGGCGCTTCATTGTATTGTACTAATATAGACTTATGTCCGAGGTGCCCAGTCTTGTATATTTTTCAAATACAAATCAAAATCCCACTTCTGTGACCTCAGGAAACCTACAGTTATTCCTTGGCATCCTACAGGCTTTTGCTACTTGAGAAGCACCAGAATATGTAGCTTGGATTCTTTTGCGAGTATTCGTTCAGTTAAGTCGTTGGGCCATCAACAGAACCTGACATTACAACCACCGAATTTACAACGTCACGTCACGAGCTCCATCAAATCCATGTACACGAGATCTGTAAGACGTGCATCAACTCTGGTTCACCAATGCCGGATTCAGTCCGATTCATTTAGCTAGGATCTCGGCAGTGTCGTCACTTCGCTTCACTGTTTTGAGGACAAAATTAAGTGGTTTACAGGCATGGGCACTACAAATGGATGGTTTTTAGCATGTTTCACTTTTCCTTTGCATGTCACGTTAATTCCCGAGTTGACAAGAAATCTGCAGCATCCACCAACAGCCGTAGAAACTTCACATTGTGATTTTTTTTTTCAGAAAAAACTGGGTTACAAGGGTTCAGGAGTTGAATAAAAATAAAATTGTTTGACTAGGAAGCTCCAACATGAGTGTACAAGAGACAGGACCATAGTCCAAATATGAAACTAATCTGCGTGTTACACACGTTTCATGCATGATCAGTAGCAGACCCAGAAATCAATGACAGGGAAGCAGACGTTCAACGTGGGCCAAACTAAACAATTTCCCAATCACATTGGACTTCGACTACAATAAAAATATAACAGAAATTAAACTCAATTTTGCAACACAAAATATAGAATAAACATTGGTTATGCTGATCATGATTGAATTATAGCACCAGTTCACGTGTTGTGTGTATGTGGACACATTCGTACGCGTAGCATTGCTCGACAGGGCCTGTTTGTGCTTAGGTAGTCCACTTGCTGCCGACGATCCTGACGTTCCAAGTCAGAACAGAAACCAAAACAGCAGAAGGGCACAAGAAGCTCGATTTGGATGTGGAAGCAGCAAATACCTGTTGCAACAATTTGGGCGCAAAATGGGAGATTCGGACCATCAAATCCTACCGAGCTACGTGCCATGGAGTGGAGAAATCAACCAGTTATCCCTTCAACGAGATGGTCGTGTGGCTCGTGAGCGTCTGCTTTCACTGGCCGATCTGACGGCAATATATGCATGAACGCATGATGGCCCCCAAACATTAAAACCTGTGGGATCCTTGTGGAGTTAAAAAAATAGTCTCTGTAGCGTCAAAAAAAAAAACCTAACCGTAAACTCTCTCTCTCTTCCGATATCTCTTTTCCTAACCAACTCTCTCTCTCTCCCATTTACATCTCATCCTCTCTCTCTCAATCCGTGCACTGTGCATGCGACGGCCAGCGGCGGCGTGCGGCATGGCAGCGGAATGACAGCGGGCCCGACGAGGCAGCGGCAGGCGTGGCGGCAGCGGCGGCGACATCGCCACCCCATGGCGGCAGCGGCGCGAGCAAAGAATGACTGGCGAGGCGGCAAGGCAAGACGGGCTGTGGCGGCGGCGGCAACCGCCTTGCGCCGGAATGGCAGCAACATGCGGCACATAGGCAACCAGTGGAGGCAGCCGGCGGCGATGGCAGCAGCAGAGGTGTGGACGACGGTCGTTCGCGTGGTCGAATGTGGTTTCAGATCCATTGTGCAGTGTGTCTGTCAAGTGTGTTCAAGATAAGTACCTCGCGGCCGCGATCTTTCCATTTCGCATATCACGTGTTTTCAGTTTACTTGTCACCTTATCATTGAGAATAATTATCATATCACTCCTGATTGCTTGGCTAATATGATATCATTAAAGCTATCTATCTGATATCATATCACTAAATTTACGTGACTAGTATCATATTACTAAAGTTTATCTGGTCATTATCGTATCACTAATACTTGTCGGGTTATTATCATGTCGCTCATATTTACCTAGTTATAGACTTATTAATACTGTATTCATATCCAGATGTTTTAAGTTATCTTGTTTTACATGCTTTTATGTTTATTAGGATGCTCAGTTAAAATGTTTTAGAGTTCATGCTTTTAATTAGTGTTTTAGAATCTATGCTTAAATTGTTAATAAGGGGTAGCATATGGACATGTTTAACTTAGGTTTAAATTATTGACACTCTTTTGATATTAGGACTGCTATGTTTTAGTTTCCTAATATTATGTTTCAATAATTGTATGATGTTGTATTTGAACCATGAAGGATGTATGTATTAAACCGGTTAATATGACTAATAATCACTTATCACATAATAAAACTTGATTGATTGATAACCTTGCGTGAGCTATATTATAATACCTCTTTAGGATAATTCCTATATCACTATCACCTTATCATTATTCCACATTGCCCTCATATCAAAAACTATGTCTTTCCATTTTCAACCTTAACACATCTTTGCACTTCTCATAACTTTATCGTAGCTTTATCCTCGCCATCTCTTAGTGTCCTTAAACCCATACTATATGACATATCCATGATGTATCAGTTATCTTATCACCATATTATCATCCCCTATTATCCTCATATTGGGAGTCATGTTTCTCTATTTTCAACCTTAGCAAATCCTTTCACTTCTCCTAGTATTATCTTACCTTTCTCTTAATTCCCTTAAATGCACACCATATAACATGTTAATAATATAACGATTACCTGGCATGGGATTATCCACATATAGGGGAGATTACCACCCATCTGGTAATGTGCGGGGAGCCGTACACTTTTGTTACTAAGGATATTACACTCCGTTGGCGGTTATACAGTCAAGGACGATGGCGTGTCTGACTATTCTCGTATAACCGGGTATGTGGGGAGTGATCGCCGGTGCCACTGTCACAACTTGCTAAATAGCATTTATCTTTAGTGACACTGTTCCTGTTATCTCTATCTCCAATCTGTATCAACGTTTTCGATAACCTAGCTTCATTGCACTTAAACTGTATCAATTGCTTGTTTACTTGTTTTGCTTGTCCTTTACATATCTTGCTTGTTTACTGGACCTGTTCTCGTTGTGTTGCGATTGTTGTTGGGTATTTACTAAGATTTTCAAATCTCACGCTTGCTCTTTTTATTCTCAGGTAAAAGGCTAGTGGAGTGATGGCATCATGCATGGGTGGGAGCACTCGAGTTTTCAGCACCGTGACTTACTACTCTTTGTTGTTTTATTTATTCTTATTTGGTTAGAATTGGACCGGTCCCATATTTCAAACATTTATTTTAGCCTCTGTTGATTCATTAGTAAATTACCGTTAAAATTTATTTACTTGTGATTGCTATTACTGCTTCTATTTTTCATTCTTCTCTTTGGCGATGACGTTCTATAGTAGTATCTCGCATCGGTAGGTAGGGTGTTACAATCTCTCTCTCTCTCTCTCTATATATATATATATATGACTATATTTATTAATTTGTAAGTATTTAGATATTTTTCTCAAATTATAGCTTTAAAACATAATTTATAATATATACATACACACATTTAGTATACACATATCATATTCAAAATTATAGTATACAAATAAAAATAATATATTTTAATATATTAACGGGTCCCTACAGGTCCTATAGAAGAGTTTGTTCTCCGCCTCGCTAGGATAGCGGAGCTTGGGGGGAGTTTGTCCTCCGCCCTCTCCCCACATAGGAAAATTCTACGTGGGTCCCTGCCCCGCGAGAGGGAGTTGCCATCCCTATTACTGACATGTAAAGACAGATGTAAACATGTTTCACAAATTCTTTTTTATTATGACATCGTTTGCCACTGTTGCTTAAGAACCTGCACATTTTTCCTTTTAAGAAGAACCCCATATGCATTTTCCATTTTTTTATCAAGTCGAAAGATGAAACAAACTCTTCAAAAATTCTACCACAACCAAACTTACAACTTTTCAACTGGCTCCGGTCAATCTGGCTTTTTAGCGACTTCTGGCTTTTGACTGTTGGTTTTTTCCTTAAATTGCACTATAACGGCTTCAATTAAAAAGATAAAGAAAAAAATAAAAAACAATGTTTTATCTCTGCTGTCAATACAAAGGAGAAAAGAGAAAAAAAAGACCAAAAAACCGAAATTAAAAGGTCAACACGTTCATTCTAGATTCGAAAGCCAGAAGTAGAAGCTGACATGGGCCTTAGGAAAAAAAAACAATAGAAAGCTTTTCGACTCCCTCATGGCTTGGTTAAAGAGACGTCTCCAACTCAAGTGTACTGATACAAGAAGATGCTTTCTAATTGTCGAAAAAAAAAAGATCCAATCAACTTTTTCCTCTTTTTCCACGAACAAAACCGACGGCACTGGATGCTGTACGACAGTACGAGCCAGTGTCCCACTACAATACGACTAACAACGGACGTGCGTAAACGGCAAGCTACTCCATTGTCTAGCTAGCAAGAATCACACATGCCGTCCTCTCAAATTGGGCTGCTTTTTACTCAGCCGATCACCAATGCATGGGTACTAATATTCACGTCCAAACTCCAGAGGTCTTCTCCCGGAAGAAATTTTAGGTCCTATTTGGAACGCAATAATTGCACATAACACATTTCATTTCTCGCGGGAAACAGGAAAAAAAATTCCCGCATTTCAAACGGGGTATACGGTCCTTGGAGAGCCAGATACAAGTAACCGAATTTCTGTTCTTCTTTCACATGTCACAGGTAGAACAGCATGTGTAGGTCCTCAATCCTCATGCAAATCAGCATCCAGAAGGACAACTCACAGCCTTACAAAGCTACAACGAAGGCCGGGAAACTGGAATCAAACGTCTCGATCGGTTGAACACGCAAAAAAAGATCTCGATTTTGTACACCATTGTGTTTCTGAACTCAAAACATGTTGCAAGCATCAACAATATACCCAAACCTAAAACATCAAGGAGGTGGCAAAATGCTCGTCCATCCTTCTCTCTAATAATTACAGGATTTTACGCCGGAAGAAAAACATGCACATATTTTTAAGGATCCAATTGACAAGAAGGGTATGCCATCTTCAAGGAGGAGAAAAAGCTGGGAAGGTACTCCAGTACTTAGAAGCAAAACCTCTTTTTCTGAAAATATTGGATGGAGGTATATTACATGGCGTACTCAGTACTATATGGTATGGGCTAGAAGGGGTAATTAAGCAGCAAGAACGTGCATCTCTCAAAACTCAAAAGGAAAGAACAAACTATAGGAGCACCCATAACTTACCCGAAACTTGTCTTGCCGGTCAATATATGCAAGCAGCTCGTCCTGCCTCGTCAATGTTTCATAGAGCGCCTGCATATGAGAGAAACTAAGGTTAATACAGAAAAATACTACACAAAATGAATGGACAGAGGGTAACATTCTTTTGTTTCTCATGCTTGTAGTGGATAAATCGAGGAAATCAGTTCTGGCTTCAACAAGACCATCATGAAATTGGGTAAACTGTTATAAACATTAACTCACAACAATAGCTATATGCTTGATACCATTAAACAATAATCTATCCAACTGGGGTCCATCTGATATTCTGATGTCACTGCTGGAGAACCACTTTTTGTTTAACAAAGCAAGAGTACCTTCTTTGTAGAAATTAGATCAGCTTCCAATGCATCCACACGGCGGATAGCTGCATTGAGCAATTCCTCTTTCTCAAATGGCATTTGAGATGGCTTTGTTTCAAGTACATGTATCTTCTCCTCCAATTCACCAAGCCGCCTTAATACAGATGAAAGGGTGTCATTTTCTGTATATCGAGGAGAAGGAGATGGAGGTCGTAACTCTTCCTTAAACTCCAATCCTTGAGGGAACTCCACATGATAGTGATCACAGGCAACGGTCTGTCTTAAGAGCCTTTTAGCCATTCTGCTTGAGACAGAACGGAGCACCGTAAAAAGGCTCATGATTAAAACTGTCAGCCACGTAGTAATCTGAGTTCGCAGTCCTCCCAATGCTGTAGGTATATTTCTCAAGGATAATGAAACTGGATGAAACATGCAGCAAAACCAGTCAATAAAACTCCATTAAACTCGTAGCAGAGCTATTCTTATCACCATATCCTAAAACTAGAGTAAATTGCCAAAAACAATGTTCCTGAATTAGATTGTTCAGTATGGGGGTAAGCATGTTTCTTGTTAGTCTGTACAATTTGGTCGTAAGTCATAATAACTTCTCAGTAAAAGGGTACAAGAGTGACAACAATACATAAAAACCTGCCCGTTTAAAAAAAAACATAAAAACCTGAGGTAGAAGCCATTGAGGTGGCTCTCGGACTGCTGGATGCATCATCCACAACCTTGTCAACAACAGGGATGCTTTCCTCTACAACAGGGGTGGAATCAGAAGTACAAGCATGTCCTGGAAATTTTGGCTGCAAGTAGCAAAGCATGTATTAATCATCATATTGACCAATAAAAGTACTGGAAAGAGAACGGAGTCAACAACTTAAGAATCTCACAGCAACCCAAAAGGCAGTTCTCCACTTATTATTGTTGTTTTGGATAGACTACTACTAACGGCTTAGTCTCATACAATCAGTTGGGAGTTCAAATGGATATTCCCAAACTAAATCGCAATTTGGCACTTCGGACCCAAAATTTGTGTACTTCTTGTGGTGGCATCTTTGGGTGGTGCTCAAAAAGGGGAAAGATACTTGCCTCATGAACAAAGTTCAAATCAGGGTTTATGATGGGGTTCATTGCAGCAGTAGGAGACAGAACATTTTCCACTTCAGAACTAGACTCGGACGAGGCATCACTGCCTTTTTTCTGCTCCAAAAAGAGAACAAAATAAACCTTCTAATGGGAATTTTAAGGTATTTCTAGTAATCTCCATAATCTATACAAAGCATGCGTACAGTTGAGTGATGAGGCTTAGTATAACAAATTTTCTTCCCGTCGGTGCTTGATATGGCAAGAATTTGTCGACCATAGTTTGCTTCACCATTGAGGACCCTCTGAACAAATGAAAGATGCATTATTTTAGTGATACAAAACAAGACAGCCAGTAACAAAAGTGTGGGGAGGAGAAAAACCTTTATGATGTCAGGATCCTTCCAAGGACCTTTCTCTGATTTTGGGCAACCTCCATGTTCTTCGCACCTGCATTTGCCTCCAAAAAAATCTGGCAGTTCACTGAAAACATGGAATTAACAAAATTAGGCAGGAAGCCAGACAGAAGTATATATCAACAAGAGTAGAGATCCTAACCTCTCATCAATTATTTCAAGAAGCTTATTTTGGTACTTGCTTCCAAGAACCTTGACGATAAAAGATAGAGGTGGCAATCATTACGTACACTAAAAAGTTACCCAAGAATGATAAAATCAAAGCAGCAATACACAGTTGCAATACTCACATGAATCTTCGAAGCTGTTTGTGGATCAAGAAATGATTTTATCGTACCCCATAACATCTTGAAGCCTTGGCCAGCATTTACAATGTACAATCGGTACAATGTCTGCAAGAGCATTCAGAATGCACAGGTAAGTTATTTATCTGTTATAGCACTTGATAAGAATAAGTACTAGTGATCTGTATGTATAATTTGAAACAGAAAACTAATGTGTACATAAAGTAAAAGGTTTATTAATTAACAGATGACAGTAAGTAGTGAAAAATAACACTGAATTAAGCAGAATGATTGAATCACCTACCTCTGGATAGTTATCATTGTCAATCTTCTGCAGTCGCATGATTAGTTCCCTTGCATCTTTTGAGAAGTTCTTTAAGCCCTGAATTATAAAAACAAGTTACTACTCTAACGGTCTAACCACATAAAATGGCATTTGCTGAGAGCAACATTGGCCATAAAAATGACATACCACCCCTTGCACATCTAAAATAGTAGTAGACGAGTCTATGTGCCTTTTTGCAGCAATGGAGCAAGCTGGAAACCTCATTTGGAAACATCTCTCAAACTCCTTGACATGATACTTTACATATCGGTCAATAGCTGTTACTTGTACTAGTTTGTTGGCATCAACTTTTCCAATTAGTTCTATGTAGACAGGCCTTCCCTCTTTATCCACTCCATGGTAAAATTGTGGATAGTACTTCATAACTTCATGTAATTCAGTGTAGTCAAATTCCTGCAGAACCAAGTGTCAGATTTTAAATGATACGCAAAGCAAAAATAACGCCACCTATGTTTTGGTGTATTTGTTTCAGTTTTAGATTTACCTCCATATTGTCGACGCCGAATTCCTTCCTCCATCTAAGCATTTCTGACCACATATGCTTTGCTTTGTCGATATCAATTTTCCGTGCTTTCAGGAATCTACGTATGGAAGGCATACAAAAAAATTTTATACAAAATAAGCAATACTTGTTTTTCTTCTGAGCATTACTTTTGAAGAAAGACATGATATCTTAAATATAACAGCAACCGATTAGTTATGGAACTTTATGCTGGAGGTGGAGATAATCTACAGAAGAAGAAAGCCAAGTATGCTCTGAGATCAGTGGGTGTGAATATCTGATACCTCAACATCATGTGATAATCGTCATGACGTTCTGGCAACAAGCCCTCATCAAGTAAGCACCGGCGGAATCTTTCAACAGTTTCCAGCTCTTGAACATCCCTTACGTCCTCTATGGAGATTACTTGATTATCACTCTTCTTTTTCCTCTTACTCCTTAATGAATGCCTAAATTTATTCCCTGCGCTAATCGCTCTTGTCTTGAAGGAGCCCATTTTAGCCTTCTTGTCTCCTTCTGAGTTGTCTCCATCAGATTTGCACTCTCTCTTTTCATCACCGTGCGCAAAGCCCTCAAAACCTGCACACGCAATATCATTTTAGTGTCCCTTCTCTTAATAAGAAGGGAATTGGCAATCACTACCGTAGAAATAATAATCAACAGGTGAACTAAGCACTTAGTCATGCTTACCAATGAACTAAAAATCAGCGCAATTACTGACATGTTCAAAAACCTAAGAGGTGTAATCATAATTCATAAGTACTAGTACTAGACTACCGGTATTAAAATTTCAACACTGCCCATAATAGAAAGGCCATCGCCCGTCGCATTTAGCCAAAGAATCTCAGCGCCCTAAATCCCCAGAGCTAAATTCTAATTATACGAATTGTTTCGAGTGAATGATCATGTTTTCTAGTGCAATTACTGAACCCCGCAGAAGCAACCTTACTGCAGCCACGATCTTTCGTGCAAACCATGGTAAGTTCATCAAGAAACATCTAGACACGCACTTGCAGCTTGCCACAGCATTGAAGAAACAATCAAAGGCAACGCGTAAAGGAGATCATCAAGAGCAAGCAGTCGAGGGAAGAAGCAACATTAAGCACTCACAGGGCCTCGCGAACCGGTCGATGGGCCCCGACATCCCCGGCCTTCCTCCCAATCCGAGCACGAATCCTCCAGAGAATTCCAATCCCCAAGCCTCGATATCCCCTCAAGAACAAGGCAAGGTTTTCGATGGAGAAATACACAAAGGCGAGCGAATGGTGGCTTGTTTGAAGTATTTTATTATCAGAGAAATTTTGATGCTTATTGTTGGGGGAGAGAGGGAAAAGAAGCTTCTGCTTTCCTTTCATCGCTGGAGGGAGGGGAGAGGAGGGGGGTTGATCACTTCGGTAGACCAGGTCCATAGGCTTAGAACCGCGAAGTGGTACGTCTCTTCTTTTGTTCGTAGACGTGCCACGTGGCGGCTGACATAGCCTTCGGTCCATCGACCTGGTGCACACCGGGTTCGCGCGGTATATGCCACGGAACCGCAGATGCGTACTTAGCCTCCGTTCAAAAATGCTGAACCTTTTGTTTTTTAGGCGTGCCTTTTACCTTTCGGCTGAATAAAAGAGAATAAAGGGTAAAGAATACTCATGTTAAAAACTAAGGTTGAGTTCTTTTAAATTTACTGTTTATGATTTTTGGTTTTAGTTATAGTAAATAGTTTTTAAACGGTACGTTTTTAGGTAGAATCTACAAGCAATAGATATTATACCGACTTCAGATATACCGACTAAAATCGTATGTGATTGCTCTTCGTACTATCGTACAAACTGTCATAGTTTAAAATCCATAAACTAAAAGATATAACCTAAAAGAACATATTCTACTCCATTCAAAGCGGCTCTTATAATGACTTCTGTAAACAATTTATAGATGCCATTTTAAAAATAACTACATTAAAAAAATCAATTTCTAAAAATCAAAACTATTTAGAACAGGGAAGCATAGCGTGGTGGGACCGCCGGACTGCTGCCGGGATGAAAATTGGCCCCGGAAACGGGTCGCGAATAAGATCCGCCATCCAACTTTGCACTGTGTATCACAAGTCACTGCTGAGATTCGGGCACACATGTGGGAGTGGACGGTTCTGATGTGTCCTTGGAAAGGTTTCATGGGAAGCCCTGTCAATTGGGCCGGGCTGTATTTTGGGTGCTGGCCAAAATTTGGCTCTTTCCAGCTTGATCGTATCCCAGTTGTTTTTACTCGACGAAACAAAACGTTCACCAAATCCGCACACGGAGGAGTACTAGTCAACAGTAATTCACAGCACACTGCAGAGGCATTAAAATTCAAGCTGTAACTACGAAAAGTTGCGGATGTCTCGTCTAAAGGCCATCTTTGATCCAAACGATTTCCAAAGGAAAATTTTGATTCAAACGATTTCCAAAGGAAAAATGTAGGAATCCACGATCCTCTGCAATGAGTATTGTAGCGCCGTTTGATTCGCAGGAAGTGGTCGAAGGAATTCCATAGGAACACTGTTTACTCTCTACGGTTTTCGAGGAATTTCACAGGGAATTAGACGTCCACTCGGAGTCGATGGAAATTTTCCTTCGCGGCTCAGCGCGCGCGACGCAGAGAGAGAAAAGGGTGAAAAGGCAGAGAATATTACAGCTGTAATAGTCGCTGGAATATTACAGCTTATGATTAAACAAATGAGATTAATGTGTTCAACTAACCAAAAGCAAATGAGATTAATGTGTTCAACAAACCAAAAACAAATGAGATTACGGGGGTGTTCAGCAGGGCATAAACCGGCCGACTTTTGACAATCGCTATAGTACCTAACTTTTAAATAGAATATTTTCTCAAAACGGAATCTACAAGTTAAACGTAGTACACGTTAAAAGCTTAACATCTGTACCTGCCAAAATCGCAAGTGAGTATTGATCTCTCCGTAATCTGTACCGTAAACAGTCAAAATTCAAAATTTTCAACAAAAAGCCATAAACCGCAGCAAAAAAAAAAACATGCCCTACTATTCACTCTAAAATTCCTTTGTTCTTTCTTTTTCTGCCAATCAAACACCTAACAGGCTAACACTACCAAAATTCCTATGTTTTCTAATCCCTTGTTTTGCACATACATACATTCATATTTTATTCCTATGTTTTTTTGAATCCAGTAAATCAAAGAGGCCCTAAGCAATTTGCTTCATTTTGTGTTGAAATCAATCGTACAACCATTGGCACTTTAAATCAATTCTACAACCATTGCCACTATGAGTTGAACGTATCCGGAATGGTGTTGTAGTATATATGTATGTATATCCATTAGTTATGCAAGTATTTACATGGTTCTTCTCGATGTTTGCCAAATCTTTTGCGTCCTTCAGCAAAGCTCTCTATGTACAAGTCCCATCAAGCACTGATTGAGACAAGAGAATTGTCAGTTTTGATAGCAAGAATCAACCTTGTCAAGAGAGAGGCACAGAGAGAGAATCAACAAATTGCAGTACTAAAATGGTGCCAAGGACTCGTAACCTGTTATATCATGTTCTTTTTCTTTGACCGGAACATGAAAAGCTGGTCTCTGTATTGAGCTGAAACAATTAACATCAGGAAAGAAATTAGTCCATTTGAAGGATTAGACAAAATGGAAGTGCAAATCTTTGTTGTACGGCGGTGACAAAAATAAATCATCCCATTATCATTGCGATGCAACCCACCCACATGCCTGCAATGCATGAATATTTGTTTTGTGCAAGTCAGCAGGAGCTTACCAGCATCTTTGTAACGTTCCTCAACAGCAGCAATCAACATGTTTCGGACCAAATCAAACTCTTGGGCCTCAAAGCAAGGCTGATTGTCAGGCCTGCAAGATGGTATGGTTGCACTAGCAATGCTTGAAAAGACACTTAACCGGAACCTATGAAACAGATTTTGACGACTTACCTGTCAAGTCTTGTGAATTGAATTTGATCTGAGTTTACATTACTCTCAGATGACTTTTGTTGTACAACTTTCAATCCATTGTTATATGCAATACGCTTATTGACTTGTATAGGAACCTGTGGATAGAGACAGGGTAAATTGGAATAAGTATCATAAACATCCATTAAGCAACAAAACACTAATCACTTCACGAATTTCTTCGTTCATATTCTCTTCCTAAAGAAAATTTTAAACTCGAAAATAAAACGGAATTTCTCTACTCGTGATTCATAGTACATTACTCAGATCCAATAATTCACTGATGGTAATGTTAAGCAACAAGATCAGAAAAAAAAGGTTGCCTTGCTGACTAGACAAGGGAATTCAATTGCTTTGATTTTTCAATTCTGTCCCAAATGATTGAATCGAATATATAAAAAACAAACCCCACCAGGCCAAAAAAAGAAAAGAAAAACAACACCTTCAATTATAAGCAATAACTATAGTTGAAAACAAATATTATCAGCAGTTACTCAGAAGCACAGGAGACAAATGCACACCTTGCATCGGAAAGCAATGTTGATGGCATCTGATGGCTTGAGGTCAAAACTAATAGTCTCTTCTTCATTGCCAATCTGGATATCACGATGCCATACTTCAGAGTTCAGACCAATATGAGCATTATTTAGTTCATAGCTTACTTTGAAGTAGTGTTACCTTTGCAAGATATAATCGAGAATAGTAAGCATCATGGACCATTTCTGTAATCCGCACCAAACGTACCTAAAAAAAGGGTACAAATCTCAATGATTCATGAAAGAACATATTATGAGTATCAAAAGAACATAACAGAACATGAAAGCTGAAATTTAGTTTGTCCAATAGGACATATTTTAGAGAAGATCTGTGTATTGTTTGGTATATGACTACCAGATCAGGCATCCATTAAGTAATTACACAAAAGTAGTAATGCACATCATAAAACAGTAGACATTTGACCAATGCTTCGAAGTCACATAAAAATTGGGAAAGAAAATTTTGTTTATAATATTTCATCTTAAACTCACCATATATCCCATTCTTTCAGTCATCTCCTTTACCACATTGTAAATAGTTGGCCTTGGCTGGAAAGACACATCATTGATGCAGTTCAGATATACCAATAAAAGCAAAAAAAGTTTTTAAAAAAAGGCAAAAAAAACAGAAGCATGTGGATTCTTGTTAACATCTGCACATATTTGTTTAGCCAAATCTAACTCTTACAATTCGAATGTTCCGAAGGGCAGCCAGCAACAGAATACTTGGTGTTTCCACTGAAGGAAGTGATGCGATCACACAATTAGAAAAAGTATCTGCAACAGTGTAAGTGCATCCAAGCAAGAACTGATACATACTGACAATAATCGGAAGCAGAAGATCGCTTCCATCTTCCATCTTCAGCACGATAGCATGGTGAGGCGCAGAATCCCGCAGTCTTAGTACGCGGGGATTATTTTGGACACATCTAAGGTTTTTCCCATCGCGCATTTTTATCACAAAACCATCTGATACACTTCTGAGCTCAACTGCAAGGGCATATTAAACTCATTTAATAATCAGAAATGAACAACATAATAGCTTGGTACAAGTAGTGTAGCTGACATTACATTTTATTAGTAGCTCGATATAAGTGAGATGTAGCTGATCTAACAGTAGTAACTCTTTCACAGTGAACGGTCGTTGCTCAGACAATGCGGTGTCAAAACTCAAAACAGTTTACACAGCACAAGAAATTACCAGCCTCCATCACGCTGGAGTCGACGAACTCCTCGCCGCTGGCATCGAAATTCGCGGCCGCGGCGCCGTCGCCGTCGGAAGACGAGCCGTAGCTGCAGCAAACAGGCCAGACCCAGCCCCAGCGCCAGCGGCTTCTCCCGTGCCGCTGGGACGGGGCACCGAAGTACCTAGAGGCCACGCCGTAGTAGTCCCCTTCCAACCCACAAGCCCTTCGTCTCAGACGCACGCGCCTAAGCAGCTGGCCGCTGATCCTCGCATCGGAGGTCAGAGCGCTCGTCGCAGGGACGGCGCAGCGTGGGAGAACCGCCCCGTTGATGATCTCCATCCCTTGGATTTTTTTTTCACAGAGCAACCGTCAGAAACCAACGCAAAAGCATCGAAAACATTGGAATCGAACAGACAGCTCAGAAATCGATGGAAGTAGCACGGAACTAGAGGCCCAATTAGCGTAAATTTGGCAAACACACCACCAAACGAAGAACAAATGTTGTAAACGAAGAGGGGTGAATCAGCTTACCACCGATCGCGGCGAGAGGATGGGCTGATCCGAGCCGAAAGGCGCAGGGTATTTGGGCGGATTTGGTGAAAATTTTGCTCGAATTTTTTTGAGCCAAATGTTAGTAAAACCCTTATCTCTAAACCCAAGCCTAACGGCCGAAGCGGTTGGATGCGTTGAAGTGACAGTGTTGCCCCTGGATATTTGTGAACTGAGCTCGCTTTTTGGCTTATTTTCGGAGGAAACATAAAAGCGGCAAGGGTATTTTCGGGAATGTGGACGGGTGGCCATTTTCGGTCCGTTTGACTGTACTGGGGAGGCCACGTCAACCGGAATGTTTTCCAGTGGATAGAAAGCGTAAGCGTGACGTGGAGAGGAAGCTGCTAGAAGATATTTCAGGTTCAGGTTATGGACAGATATTGCCTAAGAATGTGTCGAGGTTGGAGTGCGTAGAATTTGCAGCTATACATCTCAGATACCCCCTCCGTTTCATAATGAATCTCTTTTTTCAACTTCTAAAAATTATTTTTCGATTTTTCTATAATAACTAATTTTTAAACACTTTAAAACAGAGTTTACAATTTGTTTGTAGCACACAGTGTAGCGACTTTATTTAAATCGGCTAAAACCACACGCTAGTTCTCTTACTCCATACTCTCTCTCACAAACAATCCAAAAATCATAAGCCGTAGCTAAAAAGAACAGGCGCAAATATTTGGCACTATGCATTTAGATCGGTCAAACTTTGTAATCTTCATACAATAATTATTTCCTAGATATTTAAATTGATTGTATTAAAATGATATTGTTAGATTTGTCGTAAGAAATAGTTTCATGATATTATACTTCCATGATATTTTATAAATATATTAGTGCAAAACTAGCAGTCAAATTTTAACCTTGTAGACCGTAAAAGCCAACAGTTAGGGGTGGAAACGAGCTGAGCCGAGCCGACTCGAGCAGAGCTCGGCCAGAGATACGACTCGGCTCGTTAAGGTGTCAAGCCAGAAAGGAGGCTCGACTTGGCTCGATATGTGGCTCGAGGCGGCTCGCGAGGGCTCACGAGCCAAGCCAGCGCCTGAACCTGATCTCCTAAACAAAGTTTCCAAATGAAAAACCACACATACATGACATGAAACCTGACTAATTTCACTCCAAGCTGAGGGCGCCGAATACAATATAATTTATTATGCAAATGCTTTGCTTCAATAAGGATGTAGGCTCGATCTATTGACTGTTCGCCATAAACTTCAACTGATGTAGAAATTTAGACTATCCAGATCCACGAACCATCATAAATTTCGCTCATATCTATCTACTTGAACCTGCGACATCTGCAACAAATATCACCCAACTTCCCAACATGCCACCTCGGATTGCGGCTCAAAGATGGAGACCTTTGCATCAAGCACAAGTAAACAACCAATCGAATTAGCAGTGAGTGGAGAAGGAAATCTCCTGGAAACATTGCATCTTAGCATGCAAACTTGGCCATATTCATCATCTAGTTCATACTTTTTCCTGTCAGACTCATTGGTCATTGCTAAGCTACTTCAACATAGCGACAACCGGACCGATCTGACTCCTCAAGATTTCACAAGCTTAACAATACCTGCATAACAGCAGGAGAGTTTAACACCATCCAAAACCAGGTATAACATTCGAAAGAGTTCAAGATTTCTATAATCAATGACCAACACAACAAACTGAACAGAGGTTAGGCTGCTCTGGGCCTTCGTGGGCCGAGCTATTTTAGGCTCACGAGTTGCACGCAAGCCAGCTCGAGCTCGGCTCATTTTTTGCGCGAGCTGGATGGTCAGCTCGGCTCGGCTCGAAATTTCATGAGCCCAACCGAGCCGGCTCGAGCTCGTTATGAGCCGAGCCGGCTCGCGAGCTTCGAGCAGATTTTCCAGCCCTACCAACAGTGTCAAGAATTGTGAAACATAAGTAGTAAATGAGAAGCTTGTAGTGTAGCAAGTTAGTGGTATCTATGGAACCATGTTGAGAATGTCAATGGTTCATTTGTGTTGAACAATTGGCAATTGTGTCGAGTTAAAATTTAGATTTACGAAAGTTTGCAAGTTTTCAGTTTTGATATCAGGTGGGTAGCGGTCTGACCAGCCCATAGAGGCGGTCTGACCGCTTTCTTCGGTCGATCGACTACTATCTTTGGATCGATCCGACCGGCGGTGGGCGTGATCGACACATGTCGGTGTGACAATATTTTAGAGGTGATTAATGTGGTCCGATTTTTAGGTGACAGCTAGTTTTTTCCAAATAGGTGCTCACTTGTGTGCACGAGAGAAAATGTGAACCGGCCAATGGGCGGCGGTCTGACTGGGATGACCGAGCGGTCAAGCTGACATGTGTGACGTGGTCTAACCGGCTCCGCTGTAACTGATGTTTGACAGGATTAATCAGCACAGTTCGACCAGTTGGTTAATGGCAATCACCGATTTTGTCTAAAATTATCCGAGGGGTTTTGGATATTTGTGGAAAATGGTCATGGGTTGAGTTTTGGAGTCTTAGGTTATTGCATTCATGGTGCATAAAATATGTTTAGACTAAGTGGGTCAAACTTTGAAAAACTTATACTCGAAAATGATTTCTTAGTCTTGATGTGCGAGAAAGTTTAGAGGCAACCATGGTCAACGGCATGAATCAAAACTAGGCTCATGGATGGAGGTATGGTTAAGAAAATTGGGTGGGATGTTTGTGCTCAAGTAAGGTATAGGGAAGACAAGGGATGCTAAAGGAAAATTTTGAGCAATGGTTCATCGAATGGTGTTGTTTGTGCAAGTGAGGCATGATCAGGGAAACACATGACTCACATCTAAACGGGTCATGCCGGCCAGACCAGACCAGCTGTGCGGTGCTTGAGCTGGCACCTTGGCATGGTGGGCCAGCTTGGCACAAGTACCGTGCCATGCTAGGCACGACCCGTCAAGACGGTGAGGAGGTGGTGGCCGGATGATGGAGGCAAGGTAGAAGGGGTAGCAGCCGGTGCCAGAGTCGAGGTGGGAGGCTGCACCGAAGGGCGAGGCGAGGCGAAGGGGTAGCGACGCGAGAGAGTGGGGTCGTGTGGAGGGGGCAGCAGCTAACCCCTAGAGTCGAGAACATTGGAACCAAATCCAACGATAGAGGGACAGTGACGATGGAGGAGGTATGCTACGGAGGAGGTGGGAGGCAGATCTGGGGAGGAGGTGGCGGACGTTATTTATGTGAAAAATGAACTAGAAAATATCAGAAGTATCTGACTCACCCCTGCAGTCAAGCCCATCCACTTCTTTCTTTCCCAGTTCCCCTCGCGATTGGCTTCCCCGTTTATCTCAAATTATCACACTGAATTCTCCCTACACTGAAGCATGCTTGCCACCATAAAGCTGAGGAATTCTTCTCTCGTAGGCATTGTCGTCCTCTTCTGCTCTACCGGACTAACCTGGAGTAGAGATCCATCTAGACATGGATTGATTTCTTCTTCGTTGGTAAGGAAACTATTAGACACCTCAGTTAACATGTTAGACACCTCGGTTCCTGGCCCATACTTAAGGCATTGCATGGTTTCACACTTGCCCCCTCACATGCCTGGTATGGTTTCACACTTGGCATGGTTTCACACTTACCCTCTCAACTGCCTGGCATGGTTTCACACGTGCCTCCTCACCTACCTAGCATGAGCAAGGAAAGTGATCTAGAATGCATGTATTGCATCTAGAGTTAAACTTAATGTCCATTTCTTGTGCATTTGTTGCACGTTGTGAGAGTCAAGCGTGAGGCTCGACTTATTACTTTCAGAGTTTGCCGACTCCTAGTCAGTTTGGAGGAGTCGTGTGCGGTGATCTTCTCAAAGAAGGTTGTGAGTAAAACCGACGAAGTTGTGAATGTTGGAGCTTACTTACACAGAGCAGGAAAGAGCTACCACTAGTGGATTGAGGTGTTTTAGCTTAATTTATGGAGCCGGTCGAATTTATTTGGGCTAACCTCAACGTGGACTAGGGAAGACCGGCAAATCTCTGAACACCACGGTGAAAATAAACAATGTCTTGTGGTTTTGTTTTCTTGTGCTCAATTTACTTTCAAGCAATTTAAATTCATAGAATTAAATTGATTGCTTGTCATCATAGCATTGCAAACCTTTGATATAGATTTAGGTTGTTGGTGCACTTAGGTGAATCTAGTTGATTTAGGCTTTGTTTGTGCTAAAATCAATTTGATTTAAGCTTCTGCATTATATACTTGGTTTTAGCCAAATAGCTTAAATAGAATTAATTAAGAAGAGAATTTTTAGAAACGACCACTCACCCCCTCGAGTCGGCCTCCTTAATCTTACAGCTGCTGCGCATTACGCGCAGGGTACTGCCACACGCCAGGAGGCTGCACTTCCCTGTCGTCCTCGACCTCGCCTCTCTAAACTACAACAAATGGTGTGGCCTCTTCCTCGTCACCCTCAGCAAGTACGCCCTCTCTGAGCACATGCTCTCCGATGACGCCCACCTCGCTGACTGGGTCCAGATTAATTATCTCATTCTCTCGTGGCTCTACGGCACCATCTTCACCGAAATCATCGAGATCGTGATGACTCCTACCTCCACGACACGGCTCATATGGGTTGGCCTCGAGCAACAGTTCATCGGCGACAAGGAGATGCGTGCCCTGTACCTAGATGTAGAGTTTTGGAACTTCGTCCAGGGCGACCTCTCCATCTCTAACTACTGCCACAAGCTGAAGAGCATGGCTGACGCCCTCGGCGACTTGGGCGAACCAGTGCCTGATTGCACCCTTGTTCTGTCCGTTCTGCGTGGCCTAAACGCGAGATTCACATACATGGCAGCCCTACCGACATGGCAAAAGTTGTTCCCCTCGCTCATCAAGCCCCGCTCTGATATGCTACTCGAAGAAATCACGATGTCGTTGCGTCCCTCTGCTCCTTCCACAGCCCTCATCACCACGACCCCCTACCGTCAATGGGGGTCCGGTAGCTGCTCCACTGGCGCGCCCGAGGGCGCTCCCTCTGGTGACACCGGCAGCGGTGGGAGCGGATCCAGTCATCGTCGTCACTGTGGCAATGATAGCAGCAATACCAAGTCGGTTGCGGAGGTGCGGGTGGTCACTCCAGGGGCGGCACCTCTGGTTGGCCGCCCTCCTTCTACAATCCCTGGACCGTCATCATCCATGTGTGGCCCCAGCAACTCCATCCAAGCTAGGTCCCTGGCCTCCTTAGCCCACATGCCCCTAGCGCACCGCCCCAACCGCACCATGGTGGTGCACCCAGTCGCACACGCTGGTAGCCAGCCAACTCCAAACCGGCTACCCGCTACCCTCATACCCATCGCCCATGCCATGGTCTCCTTGGGTCAGTCTGGGTCCTATGCCTCCCGATCTTGGTCCATGGGATCAGTAGTCATTGGCGAACTCTTTCAACACCATGATTCTTGCTTCCCCACCAACCATCGACTGGTACATGGACTTTAGTGCGACCTCGCACATGATGTCGGACGACGGTAACCTCTCCCGTTCCCATCCCCTTACTCCCTCACTCCTTCCACCATTGTTGTCGGTGATGGGTCTCTGCTACCCGTCACCTCCACTGGTTCCACTAGTCTTGGCCCTCTTCATCATGATAATGTTCTTATCACTCCGCACCTTATCAAGAATCTTGTTTCCGTTCATCAATTCACTATTGACAACAATTATTCCGTTGAGTTTGACGATATTGGCTTTTCTGTAAAGGATCTTCATTCTTGGAATGTGATCTCCAGGTGCAATATCTCTGGACCTCTCTACCCCCTGCGTCTGTCGGCATCTGCCTCCCCTTCGTGTGCACTCATCGCCAGCGCCTCTACCTCCTTGTGGCATCATTGTCTCGGGCACCTCGGCCATGAGTGCCTGTCTCGCCTTGCTAGTGTCAGCTTGGTAGCCATGTGCATCTACCTTTTGCTACTTTACAGTCTCATGCTCTCAAGAATTTTGATTTAGTTTATTGTGACCTTTCTCATGCTCTCAAGAATTTTGATTTAGTTTATTGTGACCTTTGGACCTCACATGTCGTCAGTGTATCCGGTTACAAATACTATTTAGTTATTCTTGATGATTGCTCGTATTATCTTTGGACGTTTCCTCTACAACTGAAATATGATACTGTTGCCACTGTCTTGCACTTTTTCTCCTATGTTTCTACTCAGTTCGGCGCTAAGATCAAGAGCACTCAGTGTGATAATGGTCGTGAGTTTGACAACTCCACCACTCGCACATTTTTCCTCACCCATGGCGTTGCACTCTGCATGCCATGTCCATACACCTCTCAACATAATGGCAAGGCCAAATGCATTATTTGTTCTACTAATAATATCCGGTTTCTTATGTTTCAGACTAGCCTCCCTTCCTCTTGCTGGGTTGAGGCTCTTCATGCGGCTACCTACCTTCTCAATCGCCAACCCATAAACACTCTCAATTTTTTCACACCTTTTCTGTGCTATTTGGTGTTTCCCCCTCCTACTCTCACCTTCGAGTTTTTGGCTGCAAGTGTTAACCACCCCTCACAAACTTTCTCCTCGCTCCACCATGTGCGTGTTTCTTGGCAACTCGTTCGAACACAAGAGATATCGATACATCGATCTCTCCTCCAATCAGGTCATCAACTCCCGCCATGTTACATTTGACAAGTCATCTTTTCCCTTTGCCAAGCTCGCCGCCCAGCCCTTCCTGACTGATCTTGATTTTTTGTTGGATCTTGATCACACGTTGATGCCCATTGTGCCTCCGTGTCTTGCAGGTCCCGGTGCTCCTCCTAGCGTGACCCTCCCACCCATGCTCCTACCAGCCATGGAGCCAGATGGCGCTGCCTCCCTTGCGTCGGTTGTGCGTGGCCCCAGTGCGCCCACGGCTCCCAACGTCATGCGCATTCCCAGCGCGTCGGTACCCATGCATGTGATACTGGCCACAGCGCCTCTCCTGGCAGGGGCTTCGTCCGCAGCTGTGGTAGCACCTAGTGCTCCAGTCGCGGCTCCTCCCGTGGCAGTGGAAACACATGGTGCTCCTACCGCGGGTCTACCAGTTGACTCACTGGCTCCCAGCGGGGTTGTTTTACCACAGCTTCCCCCAGGTGTTGTGCCACTCCAACTAGTCGAAAACTCCCACACCATGGTGACTCATGGAAAGCACAGTTTTTGGTAGCCGCTCACCCGCATAAACCTTCATGCCTCCATTCTATCTCCTGTTCTAACCACATACCGAGCTATTCTCGCTGACCTTAATTGGCGCAGCGCCATGGAGGAGGAATACGCTACTCTTCAGGTCAACAACACATGGACTCTTGTTCCACGGCTATCCAATGCCAATGTGGTCACTGGGAAGTGGGTTTTTCGATATAAGTACAATTCGGATGGCACTCTTGCCCGCTATAAGGCTCGCTGGGTTCTTCGTGGTTTCACACAGTGTCCTGATGTTGATTTTGATGAGATTTTCAGTCCAGTCGTCAAGCCGACTACTTTTCACACAGTTCTCTCTCTGGCCCTATCTCGGGATTGGCCTATCCACCAGCTGGATGTTAAGAATGCATTTCTTCAGGGCACACCCTTCGAGATTGTCTTCTATTTGCAGCTGGCTGGATTTGTGAATTCCTCTCTCTTCGATTACGTTTGCTGCCTCAACAAGTCTCTCTACAGTCTCAAACAGGCGCCCCAGGCCTGGTACAGCTGTTTTGCGGCCTACTTGTTGTCTCTCGGTTTCATGGAGGCAAAGTCCGACACATCTCTTTTTGTGTCTCATCGAGGCAATGATATTGTCTATCTACTACTCTATGTGGATGACATTGTGATGACTGTTTCTTCGGATAGTGTGCTCCGCCGAGTGATTGCCTCCCTCTAACAGGCTTTTTCTACGAAGGATCTTGGACCACTCCATCATTTCCTAGGTGTTTTAGTCAGTCGTCTTGATGGCAGCATGTCCTCTCTCAACGGCAGTATACTCTCGACATCTTGGACTGCGCCGACATGACCACAAAATTCAAATTATTTCAGAGCCTATAGTACATGGGTGTTTTCAATTTAACATTCTATTTTATTTTTCCGCAACTGTGATTCCAGACTGACAAACCTGGACATGAAATCGCTCTCATAAATGGGTAAGGTGTCTAACAAAATATTAAAGAACCACTCCCTTGCAATGCAGAAAACAAACCTCTTCCTCTTATCACAGCAAAACAGTATGCATGTCGCAGTGCACTTTTGTCTTCTCTCGTAGTCGCATGGTCTCCAGTTGTGCCATCATGTGACACTACTTCTTGTTTGTCAAGAAACTGGTGCATTTTTGCTGTTGTTCCAAGTCTTGGGTTATTTCTTTTTGGAAAATATGTAAGCCCGAGTACTACACAATAGATGTTTGCATGGTTACCAGAGATCCAATACTCATCGGGGTTCTCCAAGCTCATAATTGATGGGTCAACGCCATAAGTTGGGAAGTTTCCTCTGCAGGCTCTTTCATGATTGTGCCTTTTATGAAAAAAAAAACACACATCCCCATTTTCTTTCTTAATTGCTGTGGTCAGTATTAAAAGTTGAAACTCGCTAATTTCTAGCTACCATGTGACATCTGGGCATCAATGGAAATGCTCTTCCCGTATGCCCAAAAGATTTTGTTGGTCATTTCAACACCAACTACTAAATTTGATGTTCTAATGATTCCTTGTTCCTTCTTGAATAGATGATAGTTTACTGTAAACCTTTCATATCTCATCTTGAACATCTTGGAGAGGTAAGTTCTTTTTTCAGTGTGAAGATATGGTCAGGTAATATCGAAGGATCAAATCAATGTACAGATGTAAAAGAAGTGTCCTTTGCATTCGTGACAGAGGTACATAATAAGCATGTTGTTTATATATTGATGCACATAGTTGATATTTGACACTAACTATTGCTGCAACATCACATGAACATAGGCTTGCTCGTCTTTAACTCCAAGTTTGTCTTCTCTAATTAATTATTCAATTGCAAATGTTCCACTGGTCAGGTCACGTACCACTGATTCATCAGCTCCAGTCTCGTCAATTTCATTATCCGTACCAGTTCAACCTCAACATGAGGTTAATTTGGCAGCCGGAAGGGTTTCTGGGTCGCTAGAAACATGGGTATGGAATCTATGTAGCAACAAAATTGTGAATACTAGTGCATGTCATGCACATGATCAAGTGGTAAAGCTTCACTGTAGTTAATTATCTTTTCTCTTCAATAAAAGAAAAATAAATGTCTAATATTACCATAGGTGACAGGTTTATCATGGGGTTTGGATGGCCATTGTTTATACAGCTGCGTGAGGTTCGTTGACTTGTCACAACACTATTTGATTAATTCCTTCTGATTGTGGTAGGGTCAAAAAAAGTTTCATGAAATTATGCTTTATTAGCTTGTCTATCTTCGAGCAAAATTTATTTGTAAGGTCTATTGGTATAGCTAATTTTGTATCGTTATGTAGGAGGCTACGAAGTGCAAGCTCCAAGTAAGATATGCCTCCGCTCCCTTGTACGCTGCTTGGGGCCAGGCATATCCGTCTGCTTACGGGGCCATGGTGCACCGTACACATGTAGCACCAGGCTTCAGAAAGGTTTATGTGGATGGTGTGCATGCCAATTTCGAGGTCGTCCCGCTACCAAAGCCCCCCAACGACGAGATCGTGACTCTAGAGCAAACCATTGGAACATTCATCCAGTGGCCCAAAAGCGACATCTACCTGAAGGCTTCTTCACCGGTGGCAGGTCCACAAGGGCAGTCTGAACCAGAGCTACATGCACTGGTGTCATCTCCACAATGCCTATCTCCACCGCTACCTGCACCGGTGCCAATTCCACGGGTGCTATTCCCGGTGAAGCAACTTCCACCGGTGGTACCTTTACAGTCGACTATCGTGAAGTCGACCTACAAGTGAGGCAGGGCCAAACCAAAGAAGACAGATGATGATATCCCCTACCTGCCATTGGCCAGCAAATTCATGCTAGGCGAGTCGATGATCGTCCCGGAAGAGCTCCTCCTAACCCTAGGATTTGGTTGCCAGAGATTACACTCCTGGTATATGGAACAGGAATTTGTCCATGGTTGAAACCCGTCGGAAGTCGTCCGTGGTCGAAACCCATCGAAAGTCATTCGTGGTCGAAAGCCATTAAACGTAGTCTGTGGTCGAAAGCAATCGGAAGTCATCCGTGGTCGAAAGCCATCCGAAGTCGTCCGTGGTCAAAACCCATCGGAGGTCGTCCGTGATCGAAAGCCGTTGGAAGTAGTCTGTGGTTGAAACCCATCAAAAGTCATCCGTGGTCGAAACCCATCAGAGGTAGTCTGTGGTCAAAACCCATCGAAAGTTGTCGGTGGTCGGTGGTCGAAAGCAGCTGACTACTCGACCAGGCACTGTAGAACAATCGGTTATTGCAGCAGTGATCGTAAGTGTCTAAACACAGTAAGCGATCGATGATGTTCAAGCACTAAGGGCGGTTGGCGATGTTTGAGTACTTCGGGCAATCGACAACGTCTGATAATTGTGGGCGGTGGATGGCGCCTGAGTATTGAAAGCGGTCGATGGTGATAAAGTGCTACGGGCAGTCGATGTCGTCCTAGTACAGCGGGCGATCGTAAGAGACCGTGCCCAGAAGGCGGTCAGCAACGCCTAAGAACAGTGAGTGATCGTAAGTGATCGAGCACAGAAGGCAGTCGATGACGTCCGAGTATCACCAGCAGTCGATGACATCCAAGTACTGTGAGTGTTGGATGGCGCCCGAGTGTTGAAAACAGTCGATGACGATGAAGTGCTATGAGTGATCGATATCAGCCGAGTACAGTAGACGGTCGTAAACGTCCAAGTATCATTGGCGGTCGAAGACGTCCGAGTACCGCAAGTGGTCATAAGCTTCCAAGTATCAGGGTGGTCGAAGGTGAGCACAACGGACGTTCGGAGATGACCGAGTATAAAGACGATAGCGCCCGAGTAACGCAAGCGGTCATAAGTGACGCACCACCGTTCCAGGCTCACAGCTCTCGCAGGTCACGCATGACCGGCCGGCACTTACCGGAATTCAGAGGCGTGCAAGTACAACAACGCAGCGGCAGCGGCACCTGCCGGTGATATGGACCATATGCATGCACGTCGCGCCAACGACGTACAGTGAAGTTTCGACGTGCGAAGTTTCGACGTGCGTACTTTTCCTGCACCTGCCGGTGATATGGACCATATGCATGCACGTCGCGCCAACGACGTACGAGCAGTCGCGCCTCCCTCCCCTGCTGCGCGCCAGGGCCTGTCCGGCGCGACGCCTCTATCCTGTGATCGTGGCACGGGCCCCTCCGTCCTGATCAAATCATCGCGCGCGGGCGAGGGCGAGCAGCCGAGCCCCCTCGCCCCCGATCGGTTGCCGTCGCGCGCCACCGCCTAGGCCCCGCAGCTAAACTGTGCCCAATTTATTCGTCATGGTCTCTCGCTCTCTCACCATAATGCCCACCATAATGCTGTGTCTGGTCCACTGTGGTTGCTGATCAGCCAGTGCAAGACAGATCAGATCAGGTGCTTGGTCTCCTTCATATTGCTGAGCTATTTCTAAGCTGGTGATCTCTAGAGATGAAATGATGCCGGCAAGAGATGGCGTGCTAAGCTTCGTAGCACGGTGTGCGACGACGAATGAGAACGTTCTGTTGGTAGCCAGAGGACAGAGGTGTAGCTAAGCGCCTGTGCTTGTGTTTGATGTAACCCTCCCCTCTGATTCTGCTTCGGCCACGGCAGCGTCGGTGTGGGGCGATGATTCTACACCTGATACGTGCCGTTTTTTCGGAAGAAAGCTATTCGCCGGCCCCTCCGATTTGGCAGCTTCCCTGCTCGGTTGGACTGAAAAGCTATGACTTATGACTGACATTGTATTGTAGCGACTGAATTTCACTGTAGCTGAAGGTGATTTATTTAGCGTAATTAAATTTTAATAAACACGTCCATGTTTCCAGCCATCATGCAGTGTTTTGTATCGCTAGCTGAGGTCAGAGTCTTCGCGTCAAGCAAGCCATCGTGGCTCCGCCCCGACAAAATTGACGGCCTCACATCGCATCACATGTATATTACGGTCGGCAAATCGCTACTGCTGCTACTAAATTAAATAAATTTGCCCGTTGGCTTCGTAGAAACGTAGATGGGAAATCCCAAATGGTCAGCAAAGTGCCTCGCGTCTTTCTTTAATCCCACTCGTCCTTTTTTTGTCTCTCTACCAACACCGCTAAATTATTCGATATATCATGGGAGGAATACACGTACCTTTTAGCAAAAGGGACCTTTCGAGAAAAATTGGGCTAGAAGCTAACAGCGGCATTGATGATGCCACGAAATCGTTGTGCGAGCATTACTACTCCTAACACAAACAAATAATTGAGATGGACTAGCATGGTAGCTGCTGCTAATTCCGAGCCTGAACAAGTCTTTCGTTCTCATTGCTTTCGTGAGACACAAATCAAGAAAAGCTGAACACAGGACGGCGACCTTCCTAAGCAAAATTAAAAAGAACCTTGATAGTTTCTTATTCGGGCAGCGGAGGAATACACAAGGCACAATCTTGCAAAGTGGTAGCAACTTACTAAGCGCAAGAGTAAGAAACTAGGTGGTGCTCATTTAGTTTTTTAAGCTCAGTTTTATAGCTTATTTTGTATAGTAACAGCTTTTTTTTATTGTAGCTGATGGTAGATTTTTCGTCATAATTAAATTTTTAAAAAAATAAAAAAGTTATATCATCACAGACAATGCAAAGGAATAAGGAGAAAAAGAAAAGAGAAAAATACCAGAAAAGATGAAATGAAAAAACTAGAAGGCAGAAGTTGAAACTCAAATGAGTGGTGACAAAATCTCATAGTAAACTACACAGTGTTGACATTTCTATTCCTTTTATTTTAGCCATACAGAAACCATAAAAAGACACAAGGAAAAAACAGTGTTAAGGAGTAAGGACTAGAGAAAATTAACAAAGTACGGTCTCTAATCTCCCAATTGGTCTTGCCCTTGTGTAAAATGCCTTTTGAACAATATATACGACGATGGCTAAATTCACAGAAACCTCAGAAGTAGTCGAGGTTAAACTCGCCGACCATCGCGCCCCGGCAGACGTCGAAGTCAAAATGCGGCATGCTCTGCTCTTGCTGCCCGTGGCAGGGCAGCACGTACTTGAGCTCCAGAGCCTCCCCCTCGCCGCCGTAGCCGACGAAAGGTTCGACCTTGCTCTCGGAGGCCCAATGCAGCGTCTCACCGGCCTCGAGCACATCGTTCACCTCGGGCGCGCCCACGGCGCAGTTCCAGTTGCTACTGTTGCTGGAGCTCTCGCCGTAGCCCAGGTTCTCCGACACGTCCAGCACGCTGCAGTAGTCCACGAACCCGGCCGCGTCCTTGCCGCCGAGGTGGCCGTACAATGCCATGCTCGCCGCGTCGAAGCCGCCGCCGAAGCCGTCGGTCATCAGGAAAGGGTCTAACACCTGCTGCTGCTTCAGCGCGAAACCGTCGGCGGCGACGGCCGCCGGTGGCTTCTGGTCTTGCGACGTCATGACCAATGCCGCCGCCGCCGCCGCGGCCGAGATGGGCTTGTGGGTGCTGGGGTCGATGCCGCGCTGCCGCAGCCTCTTCTTGAGGCAGCTGTTCCAGAAGTTCTTGATCTCGTTGTCCGTCCGGCCCGGCAAGTGCGACGCAATCTGCGACCACCTGCGTTGAATTCGTTTCGTTAATCAGGCCACCTATCGGTAATTAATCGACTTCACATTGCTAAATTCTCGAAGGCATTGCAGCAGTACCTGTTCCCGAGGATCTCATGCAGGCCGACGATGGCATCCTCCTCCTGCTGAGAGAAGCTGCCCCGCTTCAGGTCGGGGCGCAGGTAGTTGATCCACCGCAGCCGGCAGCTCTTGCCGCACCTCTGCAGACCTGTGGCACGCATCCAGCACAAGCAATGGCCAACGACGGTGAGAGCAGGTCACACATGCAACGGAAGAGCGCAGAGTAGGAGCTAGTGGGCCAGTGTGTGCACATGCCTGCGAGCCTGGGCACAGAGCTCCAGCACCCGACGCCGTAACGGATGATGTGATTGTAGAGCTTCTCGTCTTCCTCGGGAGACCACAGCCCCTTGCGCAGCTTCTGCTGGACGCCGCCGGTGCACGCGTGCCGTCCCATTAGCTCGTCCGACAAGCCCGCGCGGCCGGCTGAACGAACAAACGGCCTCGCTACCGGCTAGCTACCTCGTCAGTGTGTCTGCGTGATAGTTGGTTCGTCGCCTATGTATCTATCGCTCTGTCGAGGACGGCCGGGGTATATATGGCCTATGGGGAAGCGTGCCAAGAACTGCACACGTACGAGGAGGGGAGGAGGACGGGGGGACGACGCAGCAATCAAGTGCGTTTTAAGCAAGCCATGGAGTGTTTGTGTGTATGTGTGGGTGAGAGAGAGTGTGTGTGTTGACGTGCTTGCGGTGCAATGGATTGGAGCTTAAGCAAGATACCTCCGGTTTGTGGCAGAAGGTGGGACTCCTGCTCCTTTCGATTTCAGTTTCTGACTTTTGACTTATTTTTTACTATTCATAAATTTCATCTTTTTTTGAACTTTTGATTTTTTTGAGCTTTTTGTCGGTTCTTTTTTTCCCTATTCGTTTGCGTTGTCCATGATGAGTTAGCATATTTTGTCTATTTTTAAATTTAATTAGGTCAAATAAGACACCTTCAGCTACAGTGAAATTTCAGTCGCTATAGTGCAATTTCAGCCATAAGCTACATCTTTTCAGCCTAATCGAGCGGAATCGGTGCGCACGGGCGCGAGGAAGAGAAGCCTACTCCTAGTGTAACAGCAGAGAGAGGGGCGGAGAGAGAGAGAGGGGCAGGGGAAAGAAGGGCCACCGCTACAGAATGGAAAAGACAAGGAAAAGCTGGGTTAATTGGAGATATGACTAAGATTTTTCCCATTAACACACGGTTATGGAACACAGTACACCATTAAGGTGGTGATCATTTTGGCTTATTTTTTGTGGCTTATGGCTGAAAAGCATCAGAATGGTGAAAAAACATCAGAATGACAGAGGCTTATTTAACATAATTAAATTTAAAAAAATTAAAAAATATAAAAAATATGTTAGCCCATCACAAAACAACGCAAACGAATACGGCAAAAAAAAAAAGAACCGGCAAAAAAACTCAAAAAAGCCAAAAGTTCAGAAAAAGGCGAAATTATGAATAGTGAAAAATAAGCCAGAAGCTGAAGCCGAAACGAGCGGGGCCTAAATTCCCTCGGCGTCCCCTGCGATCACTACACGAGCTAGAAAAACGCAGCATTTTACTCGTTTAAAATATCGATCGTCACTAACCCGGCAGACACCGCGAGGCTAGCCTGTGCGGTTAAATCGGCGGTAAATGACAGTGCTCCAACTACATTACGGTTTAAGCTTCTAATCGTGTCTTTTAGTTTATAGCTAAAATTACACTATAATGACTGTAGCTTTTAAAAAAAATAAAAAATTAAAAAACGTTACATCGGCACGGATAATACAAAGAAACAAGAGAAAAAACAAAAACTAAAAAAAACTAAAACCAAAATAAGCTAAAATTAAAAACTGACGCATTCTAAATGTTTTCTAATTTAAATAAACTAAAAGTTAAAACTAATCAGAACCTGAAGTCGTCGGAGTATCGGCCAAGCTATGCTGCTACATATGCTACTAGGCTAGGCTGTGCCGAAAAAATGCAGATGGCGTTAGCTTCCTTAATTGCGCTTAGTTTACTCACTAGTCGTACCAACCGTCCGTGTGCCATATCAACAGGCTTTGCCGACTGTAGCGTCGCGCACGCGGTGGTGAACAGCAGAACAGATAGATAAAGCTAGGCTTCTGGAAGTGGGAAAGTTGCGGCCGAGGTCGTATTCGTCCGTGTAAATACAGCACTATTTTTCTCGAATGGGGTTAACCGGATCACTGTCCCCAAGATCCTTCTGCAGATAGCAGCCAACAGTTAGCATTGCAGTGTCGGCCCCGTGTCTCTCGACCAAAACACCTGCGCACAGTGTCAGTTTTCGTGTTGTACATGGAAACTACCTGCCTAGGTCCCGCTGGTTTCAACTTCAGCTTCTGACTTATTTTTTACTATTTATAAATTTCATCTTTTTTTAAATTTTTGGTTTTTTTAAACTTTTTTGACGGTTTTTTTTCTGCATTCGTTTGCGTTGTCCGTGATGAGCTAGCATATTTTTTCTATTTTTAGAATTTTTAAAATTTAATTACGTCAAATAAGCCACCTTCAGTTACAGTGAAATTCCAGCCGCTACAGTACAATTTCAGACATAATCCACAACTTTTCAGCTCAACCGAGCAGGGCCTAAAGCGTGACAACGGTTTAGCGTATAGAACTTATTGTATCATTAGTTACCATCTATGCGTCTTACCTTTTTTTTAACAGATTAAGCATTCAGATACATCGATCGGTGTATTAAACTTTAACTAGTCCTTCTCTTGTTCTCCGCCACCACCTCCTAGAGTCTTCTTTCTCTCAGACCAGATCCAGCCCCTCCCCTCCTCTCTGGCTCATCGTCGGCGGGATTTATTAGGGTGAGGGATACAACAGTAGTTAGTTTTTTCCTAATCATTGTCTCTAAGCAGTACATTCAATGCATGCATGTAGAGAAAATAAAAGAAAGTTAACAATTTAATTTTAATGTGAACTCCAAATAAAAACCAGTGCATAGCTAAAATTTAGAATAGAAATTAGATGAAAATTAGCAGTTGGATTTGTATCTACCTAAAACTCAAATTCCAAATTAAATAAAAATAAATTTAAGATTAAAGAAAGAGTCCATATCAAATACTGTAAGAAATAACTTAAATTCAAAATGAAAATTAGTAGCTAGATTTATAATTGAATTCTAACATAGAACTAAAAAAGAAAGTGTACAAGAAGTGCAATCCAAAAAATATGCAAATTTAGAATAAAAGTCAAAGAAAAATAGTATTTGTTTTTTTAATTCTAGACTAATTAAAAATAGAAATTTTGGTTTTATTCATAATTAAAATTACAAAAATATTATAATTTGAGAAAAAAATAAAATAAGATAACGAATTTGATTTGTATATATAAATTAGGAATCAAAATCCATTATAAAAAATCGATGACATGTAGTTTACAATTGCGTAGAAAAAATAATTGCTAAAAATTCGCACAAAAACTAAAACATTATGATCATTTGTTTGGTGGACCTCCACAGGATGGAGGGGTTGAGAGTGAGATTATTAACGGATGTTCACTCGGCTATACCGATGTAAGATATATGATGTGTGTTATGAGCGTACAGAATAGACAAACATTGCAATAATAATAAAAAAAAGATGATGATATAAATAGAAAATGTAATGTAATACTGTAATTGCTGATTGCTATGCAAGTATTTCCGTCAAAAAGTATCTAGGGAAGAAAGTATTGATCACATGTGATAAGCATTGAGGAACAAAGTGAGTATTTTCTCTCTTTATAATATATAATATTAAAATATAACAGATGAAGTTTTGTAATAATCTACTTTTTAAAAAACAAAATTATATATATATGTATTCCTAAATCATTTAAATGTGTTTTAAAGATGATACCTACATAAATATGTGAACCACCTTATTAGTTACTATAATTGTTAAACTAATAAGCCGTAACTAAAATCTATAAACCGCACACCCGCAGCCCACATGAACCGGGGTATGTCTTCTTTGTCCGAAAAGTACATACGCGGAGCTGCAGAGGTAATTTAGTGTAACATACGTACGTACTAGTTCTAGAAATATTCAAAGGCGAAAGTTACCGCTGAAAGGTGAAAATTACATAACCCCTTCGGTCTCATCATAATCATATCAGCTGCACGAAAGCCGAAAGAGAGAGAGCAAAATCAGAACAAATTACTGCAGAAATTACTAGTAGTAGGGAAAAAAAAGTGAGATACAGATGTTCAGTTCTATACACGAGCCGGCTCGGTGGATTCCATCGTCGTACGTACGTGCGTGCGTTGCCTTGGGAAGGCGATCAACTGTGCAATCATTCAGCTTTTAGTACACTAAAAGCGAGGACCCTAAAGCCGCTCGCCGCAGCATGCAGGAGAACCCGACGATCCCGCACGCCAGAAAGGAAAAACAAATGCGCCAAAGCGTGCATGCACGATCGTGTGTTGTGTATATGTCAGCCTTTTTCTTTTCATACTGTAGACCTTAAGTGCGCGAAACTGAAAGAACTTTACATGCATATCGAGCGACGCATTTCTTAACGAAGGAAAGACGATATATTAATGGTTTGCGTTCCTGGCTTCTTGCAGCAAACGTATCGTCGCGAATGCAATCGACTTATTTAAGCGCATCTGTACCGATTATCAGTACCCCTGGTTAGTGTAACTTGAAGACTAGTGCCAAATGATGGCAGCTAGTATAGTATAGCAGAGAGAGAGAGAGAGTAAAGATGTAGCGGAGGATGTTTTCAGCTTATAATTTATGTCTTTCTTCGAATAGATAGATAGGACGATTTCTCTGCTACCATTTCAAAACAGTTTATTGATTTATTGATATTCAATTTGTTCATACAAAAACACTCATATTAAAATCAAAAACGATAAACCATAAACTCATAAAATAACCCACCGTCCGTCCGGCCGGGGGAAGCTAACGTGCGTTGGAGAAAGCAAGCATGCAGGGTTAGCGTAGCGCGGAGACCACCGTGCGAGCGTGCACGGCCGTGAGCGTTTGGTGACCTATCAGGGTCGCGCTTAGCTTCCAACCTGCTACTAGGTACCCGTAATTCTGTTGGGGGTCTAGGCCCAACGGTTGTGCACTTTGTGCTCTTCTGCTGCAACTGCACGCATAAACGTGCACCGTTATTAACTCCGCAGTAGGCAGGGGCGCACGTACCCCACCTATCTACGTGATCTATGTGTTGTTTCTTGGGATATCTAGGCAAACATATTCTGGAGTTGGCAAGGTGGCATCCATATGCATGTCTCGCCTTCAAGGGAGGTGTTCCGGAGGAACGAGATAAAATGGTAGGCTACTGAGATTTATGGATGATGAGCATTTGTCTGGATCTCTTTGACTCTGTATCTGTGACTGCATAATTAATTGCTTGGATGAGGTGGTGGTGGTGATACAGCAAAGTTAATGGCGAATGCACTTGCCACTAGCTGCCATTTCGCCAGGTAAATTAAACCTGCATGAGTGAAACTCAAGACATGTGGTGTGACACTCTTGCTAAATTGGGATGATCTACATGTACCATTTGGAAACGATGCTTCGT
This sequence comes from Bonia amplexicaulis, assembly GCA_036346245.1. Taxonomy (NCBI): domain Eukaryota; kingdom Viridiplantae; phylum Streptophyta; class Magnoliopsida; order Poales; family Poaceae; genus Bonia; species Bonia amplexicaulis. The sequence continues at coordinate 17,940,991 of CM070737.1, read as the reverse complement.
CTCCAATTCTTCTGCCCAAGTTGCCAAGGTTGGCAGTTTTTCCCTTTCAATCGAGCTGCAGCACATGTTAAAAAGACAAGCTGGCCTTTTTCACCCACAAGATTAAAAAAACAGAGCTCAGGGAAAAAGGGGGACAGTAACATAAATGTTAACTTTCATCGTCTCCCCTCTTTTTCACCCCCTTTGTACCCTGTTTATTTCTTCAAGGAAACTCCAATTTGGGTACCGGCGGACAGCTGCTACGACGTCCAGTATTCTGTACCGGTAGTTGACGTTGATTATTTCAGGCTTCAGACAGACAGGTGGATAGACAAAGGAAGAACACCGAGCTAGTACATAGCATTACCAAGTCGCTACCGCTGCAACTCCCAGCACGACGTAGTCGTAGTGGTGTACGTGGTACGTAGTACGCAGGATGCATGAGCGACATGTAAAAAGAATCGATCGCGCGCCCAATTGATTAATAAGAACTAATTGTTACCGCAAGTGCATGTCTCTATTGTGGGCAAAAAGGGATCCTGCAGGATTCTCCTACCTGAGGCTTGATCTTGACATGCCTCTAAAAAGGAAAGTAAAAGAGCAAAGGGGAGAGCGAAAAAAGGGGAAGGGAGCACAGAGAGGCGCATCGTGGTGGCTCCTCTTTGAAGCTATGTAAGCCCAACATCTATATCAGCCAAAATTATAAGTAGATATCGGTCTCTCCGTAATTTGTATCGTAAACAGCCAAAATTTAAAAATTTTAACTAAAAATCATAAACCACAGCAAAAAAGAACACCCTCTAAATGGCTGCGTTACACATCACATTACACACATACGGCACAGCCGCATGTATGTTACCAGTTTATTCGTCGCGACGTCGCTGGCTGCCTCGCCCTGGCCTCGCTTGGTCGGAGTTTCAAGTTTTCAGTGGCTTCCGAATTCGTATGATACCAAGTCTCTCTCTCATAAAGATTTTGAGGTTCGGTTCTCTCCCTTTGGTGGAATGGTGGTCCAAATCGGGAAAAAGAGTTTTTTTTTTCTCTGGGAGCAAGAGTTTAAAAAGGAGTGGATTACAGTAAGTAAGAAGAAATCAAAGTCAGCAACATATATTGAAAATGTAGGTAATATTTTAATTCTAAATTTTACTAGGAGACAAATATAATAAATCAGGGATACAAAACTTACTACTAGCAGCAGTCTACTTGTCATACTTTAGAATATACGCAAGAAAAATATAGTAATAAAGTCGAACGAATGCGCGAACAACTTACTTTTGAGCTTGATGAAGAACATAAAGTAGTGCAGAACGTAGATGACGCAGTGAAGCGAGCGGACGCGCAGATGCGCTGCCCAGAAACCTTATTGCCGCCCCGTGCAGGTACTCTCCGCGGCAACGGTTCAAAGATAGCCGCTCTCCCTCCTTCTAAGTGCATGCCGGGAAGAAAGATCGTCGAGGTTCAGACAGCACAATACAAAAGCACAAGATCGCAGAGAAGAAGGGAATGAAGGCAGTGAGATTCTCAGCTATACACTTTGGACGTCTCTAGATATATATATAGACAGGCTGTGAACTGAAAATTTAAACAATCATTTACCCACTGGTAACTAACACATTCAACCAGCCATTTACCCACCGGTAATTGTCTGTCATCAAAACACCAATAAAGCCTCAAATTCAAAAGTTTGAATCTCATTCAAACAGAGAGAGAGTGGTGTAGGGTTCAACAAAAATAAAGATGAACTTGCTCTGTCAAGTGACACGTCACGTCACAAGTCACATAATTTCACGCGAAAATACGCGAATACATGCGCATGCATGCGCACGCACGTGTGTGATTAGTTAGAACTCCCCCCGTACTATCTCTATCCATATTCAAAGAGTGGTGAGTACTCCACCTTATAAATTAGTTTTCCTCATTTTTTCTTAGCAATATAGTACTAAACTATACATATTTTAGATTTAAAAAAAATAGACCTTGCTCATATGAACCAATTTCTAACCATATATGCAGATGTTGTTCATTCTTCGCTCTCAAATCATTCTCGTTCCCTGACTGGAGCAAATAAGACACCTCTTGGTACGAAGATTCAAGGTTCAGTTCCAGTCAAAATGGCTTTTCATAGGTTGAAATAATCTTTGGGTGTTCGTGATGGCGAATCCAGAAAATCAGTTCTTGATCGTCTAACATTTCCACGAGTGTCTATGTTTGATCGGTTAGGAGATTCTAGTCACGCATCTCGCCTGCAACGTGTGCCAGGTGGGCAGTTTCAAAAATCTTCAAAACTTGCAGTGTGGCCAGTGTATTTGTATTCCTAGATTTATTTTAAAAGTTTTAGTATCAAATGATATAACTTAGATGTTTAATAATATATTTATATATATCTTATGGGCTATTTAGGATTTTAATACATCGTAAACATTAAAAATAATAATAATAATTCGAAAAAATACAACTTGAGAAATGTAATTGAAGTAAGAGCTTGATGGATTGAGGTTCTTAAACAAATAAGCACTTTCCATATGTATAGATCATGTAACCGTATGCCCCTATCCTCCGTTAGTTACTCTTTTTCAAAATGTATGCATGTGCATGTATGTCTATTTAATCTAAAAGCAATGTGTTAATTATATGTGCGGCAATTTTATTAGTTTACATGGTAGTAGAGTATATTACTCACGCATACACCGATGCACCATGGCACGATCTACCTTGAACTTATAATCCCTCACATGTCTGCTGCCCTACTGAACCGTGTGTCTTTTATCTCTTCTTGCCATTACAACTTTTCTGGTTCAACCTCCAACAACACGACCAATTCTTGATCGATCCCTCTTAACCATTCCAACACAATCTCTTAGCTACTTTCCATTCCAATACAATACTCCACCATATAGTTATCTTTTACTTCTTTCAATTATTACTTAATGATGACTATTACAACATCAAACATGCATACACGTGCAACTATTACTGATTCCTACTAGAGACACCGTCATGCTTTCTCGAGTGACTCCAAGCCTATTCCATATGGCTGTGCCATTGCACTTTGAGCTATTTGCTCATCTGCTTTTGTACGTCTATGCTTCTATTTGTACAGATACATGCATGTATATACATACGCATGATATACGTTCTTCTATTTGTACAGATACATGCATGTATATACATACGCATGATGTTATACGTTCTCGATGTTTGTCTTTTCCCATGTTGATTGCTCCTCTTCTTCAACATTGGTCACCTCAACTCTATGGTTTCCTCACTAACCGTGATGATTCCGTATCTTCACCGATGTCGGTATATCTTCTTTTATTGCTGTCTAATGATATGAAGAATCTTCTCACCATCGTAAGTGACGCCATGCCCTTACCAACTATGGTACGCTCCTAGGTACTTGATGACCTCATATCATTATAGCTCATCTTTAATACAAAGCTTCATCTCCTCTCTACCAAAGTCTCCCTATTATCGAGCTTATTTGGACATTGATTTTCTTTAACAATGCTGATACTCACCACTCGTCATCATGGTCCTTGGCTCCTTTGACTTCGATTTTTCTCTTCAACGACTTTGGCGCGTAGCACAGCATTATCTTTGTCGAATGGCTAAGGTGAGCAGCACCACATTATCCTCATCTACTCTGTCATCGCCTCGGTTCTTCGCTTCTCGGTAGATCAATGCCTTCTTATTAGACAAATCGACATCATTATACTCTTTTGTGGTCTCCTTCAAACACCATTCACGCTATCATTATTATAACTTTTATTTTTACTGAAAATTTTAGTCGTCTTATTGGAGTTCATATACAAATCAAATTGCTCATTTTTATTTAATTTATAATAATTTTAGTTATTTAGGGATTTTTACTTTCTAATTGTATGGAAATCAAATTGCAAATTTTATTTTGCTTTTACTAAAAATTTCAATTATTTTGTCAAAAATTTATATACAAATCCAATTGCTATTTTTTGTTTAATTTTTATTAGGAATTATAGTTATTTAGATATTTCACTTTTGAATTCATATCTAAATCATATTGCTAATTTTACTATATTTTTATTCTGAATTTCAATTAATTTTTGTTCGAATTCATGTACAAATTCAATTGCTAATATTTGTTTAATTTCTATTTTGAATTATATTTATTTAGGTATTTTACTTAGAATTTAATATGAAAACCAAATTGGTAATTTTATATAATTTATTCTAAATTTTAGTTATTTAAGGATTTTATTTTGGAATAGTATGGAAATCAAATTACAAATTTTCTTTTGTTTTATATTTCAAATTTCAATTTTATTGGCTGTAATTCATAGACAAATCTAATTGCTAATTTTTTAAAATTTTTATTGCAATTTATGTTTATTTAGATATATGAATTTTGCTAATTTTATTAAATTTTTTATTCCATATTTTAGTTATTTTGATGTTGGAATTCATATACAAATTTAATTGTTAATTTTTGTTTAATTCTTATTCTAAATTATTTTTATTTAACTTTACTTAGGATTTCGTATGGAAATCAAATTGCTAATTTTATTTTAATTTTTTATTCCAAATGTTAGCTATTTTTTTATTGTATTTGACATGGACTATTTGATTTAATCTAGACCATTATAATCTGAATTTACCATGATCAACGGTATGGATCTTTCTCTTTTTCCTCCGGTTAACATGAGAATTTCTACCTCTTAAGAGCGAATGTTGTGACTCCTTTTTCCTTCGCTTGGTTAATATAATAGATGTCTAGATTTCTTAGGGGGCCATAATTCTCAACATAATTCTAGCAGGGCAATAATGGATGGTGCTCAAAATTCGAATGAGCCAAATCAGCCCTATTTATAATGGCTTCTAAAATCTATTTTTCTACAGTAAATGACTTTTATATAGTATCTAGCTTTCGAACAGAGTGTCTTTTTAAGACGAAGTCTACTAGTTGATTATAGTACACACGCGAGTGTCTTCATTTATGTCAGACGAAATTGTACGCGAGTGTGTCGCGCTCTACAAGCTTCTTTACAAAGATTCGCAAGCCAAAAGCTAATATGAATGGCCCCGAAGTTTTCAAGGTGGTTACTCTGGTTCTCAGAGGCGCTGTGTTCGGTGGCATAATTTTGAGCATTCCAAATCTTTTTGTCGTAATAGAATCAGACATTTTGTCTGCCGTAAAGAAGGGCACATGGCCAATTTTTGAAAAAATAAATGCCTTAACAGTGGTTTCATTCCACAATTTGTTTTTACTCCAAGTGTAAATGATAAAGATTGGCCGACAAAATCTTTTCTTACCTGGTTTTTACCAAAAATTTATGATCAACGAAGAGTCAACTGGCAATTTTATCTGAGATTTTGTGACGACCCGCGTCATTACCATGGGGTAATAACACCGGTCAACGGATTATTACTCGTTTTAGCCGATAAAACATCGCTCTAACGAATAATAATCCAATCAGAGTGTTGCAGCAGAACAATAATTAGAGACAACCCGATATTACAAAAATATCACCACGCAGGGCTACATTTATTACAACGCCTCCATGGCGAAAATATTACAATATTTAGAAACGAAAATATTCTAACTACTTTCTATCCAAACACTACTCCAAACGGGATGTCCACCTTGTACCCATTGTACTCCGAGTCCACGGTATTTCATGCAGGCTGAACTGACATATTCCTAAGCAAAGGGAGATAATAGCAATGGTGAGTACAAAAGTACTCAGCAAGCATTATTAGCAAAAATGCACCGAATGCTTATCCTCTACACCTTTAGGAATATCAATTCCTACCTCAATCTCTTGCTCATTTCTTATCATTTCTTTCTCATTTTCTTTCCCCAGACTTATAGAAAATAAGTTTTGTTGGTTTTGAAAGAATTCCAATTTATTATTTTAGAAAACTACTGAGCATTCGCATGAATAGGAAAAACCCCCATAAGTTTCCGTAATTCTCCTTTCCCAGAGACAGGCATGAATTCATGATTTGGTTAGCATTGCGCAAACTTGTATCATTTTACCCATCACCACTCTGATCCTGTTGGCTGTCTAGATCTCCACATTTCCTTAGATGCGGTGCCCAGATCAGAGTACAGTACGTTTGCATCTATCTCAGTAATTATATCTCCACCCAGTTACTCACAAACGGCAGCCTAGAGCGGTAACACCCTCACGCAGACCCACCGAAAGCGACATTAACTGTTGGCTGGGGTGGTTTCTGACCCTCACCCAACACCCAACTGCGTAATATATCGCCTTCGCGTACCCCGTTGCTGAATATCTGATCAAAGTCTTGGGTTCTTGCGATCCGCATCCCCCACTTCTGGCCTACGTACCAGTTCTGGGTTCTGCGCGGCTGTGGATCCCCCACTCCGGTACCGATCCGGCTCTTGTGGGTTCCTCCCCTAAATAATACTTACCCATGTGAAGAATATAATACCTCAATAGAGCTACTAGTCTATCCGTTAATACGGGATGTTGGTTGATACGGTGTGGTACGGTCTGTTCACACGGAAGAAGTTTGTAATTCCTTATATTCTATTCTTATGCAGAGGTCCCAAACCTGCCCACATGTCACCTGCCCTGGCAACCTCTGCCCACCTTCTTATTTAACAAGATGGCCAACTGCTCCATCAGTTGCCATTCAACTCTTTTCTTTTGCCTTTTATATCCATAGCTTGATTTAAATACTTTTTATTTCTTTCATGCAAGGTGATACTAGATTAATACAAAATACTTGTTTTACAGAATATAATCTGAAGACTTGATCAAAGGAATGCTTGCCTGAATTTTAACCATATACTCGGATTCAAATAGGATCAGGTGAAGATGTTCTCGTAGCTTGGATTGTTGCCTGCAATTAAATACGTCGACTACGACTTAATTTACGAGAACATAATAAAAATATGAGGTATCGATGTGCTTATGTTTCTAAAGGTATGACTTCGCTCAAATTAACTCAATCACGGTCGTTAAGAGTAATTTCAATACACTACTCGCTGTTTGATAACATCGTACTAGCGTTATGGGGTATGGTTTGTTTAGTAGGTATGCCCGGTGTTTTGTTGGTTCCTAGCAATATTTTGATTACACAGAATTAATTAGATGTTTGTATAATTATAATGGCGAACATTAATCCTAGTCGATCTCGCGTATGCAATTATGTCTAATTAGTTTTACTTTAGTCATTTGCATATTTTTACATCTTAACTACTATTTAGTCACCAAGTGTTATCCTAATCGTCGCAAACAATTTTGCATCTTCTAAGGGATATTAATTTTAGAATGATTATTAATTTATTCTAATAATTAAGAATAGTTATTATTGGATTTCTGCAGTTCATAATTGACTAATAAAAATTAATTGGGCATTTAAGAGCGCACTAGGGGTCTCAATGATATTATGATACTTTACTTCACATGCGTGCAATTCCCAGCCTACGAGCATCATTTAATTTACTTTTAATATCTAAGGATATTTATTAGAAAAGTTCTATGATTTACACTATTCAGGTTAATTGGGTATTTAGTTACAATCCCGAATGATTTAATCGGCAATATCTTAATTGAATCGGTACAACTATGTTTTAACCTACTAAGGGCACTTAATTTACTCTAGTCCTTGCAAGTATTGATTAATGGTTTTCTACAGTTTTAGATGGACTTAACTAAATTATCCGAGTATTTAAATATGCAACAAAATAGTCTAGATTATCGTCCTTTAATGTAATCCGTACACATACAAGTTTGATCGATATGCATATTTTAATTCATCGGCCCAATTCATTTGTTCTAATGACCCTGAGTAATCAGGGTGGATTTCTATAATTTAAATGCTACTAACCAATTTGTCTGAGTAGTTACATATACCATGGAATGGTCTAAACGACGATACACAAATTTTAATACACCTGCGTGTCAGTTTTAATCCATTGACGGTATTACATTTATTATAAGAACTTGAGAAATCTCCTGGGCTTATATGACTTAATCTATGGCGTCAAAGAGATGCTATGGTTTAAGTAATTAGATGAATCCTACTAAATGTGCTTGCCGGTTTTCTAATTTCTCACTTTGCTCATAATCAGCTCAGCTTTACATATATGCATCACAGTCTAAGGTATTACACTAACACCGAGGATCGTATTAATTCTCAGCTCATTTCTAACAGGATGTCTATCTCGTCACTGCGGTAGTATTCGTTTACGGAGTTTTTAGCACCGTCAATTCATTTATTTAACCTCAACAATTCTGCTAAAACAAGATTTCTATAATGCACGTTTCCGAGTGATGAGCCTACAGTTGTGAGAGGTGCCGACTGGCCCCCGGACGGTCAGGTATCTTCGTGAACGGATTACCCCGCCCGACTTAACCTTTCGGGCTCTGACGTCACATTTTTCTATTTCTTTTCTAACTTCGTTTATTTTTTTATTTGTTCTTTTGTTCGATCTTTTTCGGTATTAAAATAATGGTTCACTCACAAATGGAATAGCGGTGTGGTGGCAGTTCGACGACAGTTTCTAATGTATGAAATGACCTTAATGTATTCTGGCTTTCTCTTAATATTTATGTCTAGATGATACTGCATGTTATCTAAATGTAATTTCTATTCTCTGCTAATCCGGATGTAATTGAATATGTATGAAATGGACTTCGTGTAAATAGATTATGCAATTCTTGGTTAAATACAATTATATTGCAATTGTTTAGTTTTTGGGATGATTATTTGGTTGAAACATGAAATTGTATATTTGTTGTAATTTGTAATCGCTATTATGTAATGCAAATTGTAATATCTTTATTTGGCTTGCTACCAGTTCTAATTGTCGCTCGAAGGGTGTAATTGATTCAACCATGTACGGATTGTAATTAATTACTGTTGTACTACGGACTGTTATCTATATTTTAATTGAGTTGAAAGTTCTTACTTGTCATGCAATCAAATTCTATCTCTCTAGTATATATATAAATTTGATATTCGCCCTTATCAATTGGATTGCAGTAGTAATACAAGTATTTATCGTTCGATGGTTTCGCCCTATATAGATACACAAAAAAAAATTTAATTCTCCTGAATTTTAGATCATTAGCCACTTAATTAATCCTGCTTAACGTCGTAATTCGCCGCTTAAGGTTAGTTAATGACGTGGGTCCTTACAGATTTGCGGATTTCAGGCAGGCAATTCTTGGGTTGCCTTTTCCGGTGAACCCAGTAACTACAGTTCCTTGGGTCGATTCGACTTCCTCTTGACTCGTCGGCCTCACCTGAGATTCCTCATTCCCCACGTCGCTCTTCTCCGCAGCCGGTGGTTTGCCAAACCTTGGTCCCTTACGCGGGCATGGCAAACTACGTCTTGGATCCTAATCCCTTCATGCCAACAGGATACCAGCTACCTCCCCAAAACATCCCCGATAGCAGAGTAGTCTTCAGAGGACCGATTCCCCGCAAGAATGAGGACAGGGCAATTGTGACAATAGAGCCAATGCCAGAAGGTCCGGTCCTGTTTCATAATATACAAGCAATTCTCAGAGAGTTCATTGAGTTAATAAGAAGGTTTGGTTGATGCTCTTAGGATTTCCCCTGGATTGTTGGAATATAACTTGTATTAGGGATGCTGTGAGAAGCTTTGGTACTCTTATGGTTTGGGACCTGGATGGTAGCTACAAAGCTAGGGTGATTTTCAAAGTGCTAATCACAGAGTTGGAGCATGTTCCTTTTAGCGTACAAGTTTCTGTAGGGCAGTTTATTCGTGCTCAATCCTGGCCAGTCCCTTGTTTTATTATTGATCATCATCTCCCAGGGGACCCGCCAGCAGATGAAGAGCCATCACAGGAAAATGGTGGGAATCATCACCCTTTGCCACTAGTGCCATTTCTCCATGGGGTGCAGGGTAATGGTGGCAATGTTCATGGGGGAGGAGGGGCCCAAGATGCTGCACATGACAGGGAACCCTGGCCTGAAAACAACCAACACAACTAGGCAAAAATTTTCCTCCCCTACCTGCACCACCAGCACAGCAAAACTTTCCAAGCCCAATGCCTATCTCTGGAGAAGCTTTTATTGAGCTTAATAACTTTCAGCATGCTAATGAAGAACATGATTTCAACTGGCCAGATGAACTTGCCCCCCTGGGCCAACCAGGCAACATGGAGGTGGATCCCAATCCCCAAAGCAGTATCACTCTTTCACTGCATGTTAGTGATACTCACTCTGAGTATAATGCAGTTTCTGTTGGTTCAATTCAGGGTCCACAACAGGTTAACCACATTATTCCAGATCTAAATCAACCAATTGAGGCTCCTATGCAGGAAGATGTAGTGGTTGAGGCAGCTAATGTTAACTTGCAGCTGCAGGTTGGAATGGTACATGTTTACCCTGAAATTGATCCAGCACTGGCACAATTTGGCATGATTTTGTCTAAGACACCGTTACCATCAAAGCATGATAGTTCCTACCCTCTCTTTGGAACAAGTATTTTGCTCCTAAGGAAGACTTAGCTAATCAGTGTGTGATTAATGTACCTGCCAACTGGTCAGAATTCATCACAACTCTGCTATTGTCATCTGAGAAATTTGATTGGACAAAGAGTTTCCTTCAGACTCAAGCCTGGGATATCATTAAAAGCATGGATGATCATGGGTCAGACATTAGAGGGTTTATAATCCCAGACAAATGTCCCTATCAGAAAGTTGGCACACCCAAGATCAAGAAACTCAAGGAAGCTTTTGAGGGAGAAGCGCTTCTTTCTGCACAGTGTCCTCTAGAAAGGTTACCGATGAGAAGCTCAATGCCAAGAAGAACAAGAAGAATGACAAGTCCAATAAAAACAAGAAGGAAGATGGCAACTAGATGGTCTCGAACAAGAGCTCCTAGAAGAAATGTTTTTTTGTTATTTACAGGCCATTTAAAGACTCTTTTGTTTATTGGCCTATATGGCACCCATTTTGTGGACTATAATAAGTTACTATTCTCCAAGTTTGCATGCTTCTGGTATCTTGGATATGGTTGATGCCTGGTCCTTTTCCAGGTTTTTTTTACTGTCTAGTCCTTTTCTAGACTGTTCTGATCTTGCTTGGCTTTTATTTGTCTGGCTCTATCTAGATAATCTATTTAGCAGTGGAACTAGATTCTGGTGCAGTGGAAAATCTATCTCCAAATGTCTTCATGAATAATAACAGGAAGTGGAAAGTGCTCTGTTGGAATGTAAGAGGCATGAATTCTGAAGGCAAATGGAATGCCATCAGAAATAAAATCACAGAAAGTGGATGTGATGTGCTTTGCTTGCAAGAAACTAAGAGAACATAGTTTGATCATGCTTACATCAGGAAATTTAGTGCTCCCAGGCTTAATAAGTTTGCATTCCAGTCAGGAGGCTTACTAGTTCTTTAGGCAGATTCAGCGTTTACTGGGGAGATTCTATTTGAGAACAGGTTCTCTTTTTCTCTAGAGGTTTATTTCTATCAGAAGGAGCTCTAATGAAATTGAAGTCCCCCCAAAACTAGCCAGTCCACCTCAGGAGGCATGTGGATATCTCTAAAGCAGGAAATAATTTCAGGCTTTGCATCTGGTTGGCAAGGACCATATATATGTGCAAGGATCCAACTGTCCCCGCATGAACTGAGGAAAGGGAGGTGTTTCTATGCTTTTCTCAATAGTAATTTGTACAATTTTTAAAGTATAATGAATGGTGAATAGATATTACTTAGCTCTTCATTTGCTTTGAGATTAGTGTTATTCTTATTAGAGAGAAAAGAATAGAAGCATTACTCGATGGCGACATCAATGATATGTTCATCTTCAATGAGGCCCTTAGTAAGTTGAGATTAGTTGAACTTCCCTTGAAAGGAAGATCTTTCACATGAAGTAACAAGCAACAAACTCCTCTCCTGGAACGCTTAGATTGGTTTTTCACCTCAAACTCTTGGACCATATCTTATCCCAACACAATGGTTACACCTTTGGTTATGGACACTTTTGATCATGTTCCCTGTCTGGTTGAAATTGGCATTGCCATTCCAAAGACAAATCTTTTCAGATTTGAGAATTATTGGTTGGAGCATAAGGATTTCTTAATAGTGGTTCAACATGCTTGGAATCTACCTTCAGTACAAGGTGACAGTGCAAAGAAACTTACATCCAAGTTCAAAAATCTTCGAAGAGTGCTTAAATTCTGGTTGAAGACTCTCTCAAAGTTGTCAACCACAGTTGCAAATACAAAGTAATTAATTTCATGGACATCATTGAGGAACATAGGAACTTAACAGTTCAGGAATATAATTTTAGGCAAATTTTACAAGAACACCTCTCTGACTTACTGAAGAGTCAGCGCACTTACTGGAGGCAAAGGGGAACAATTAAATGGGTTAAATTTGGTAATGGGAACACTTTTTTTCATGCAAATGCCACCATCAAGTACAGGAAAAATCACTTTCAGATGATCAAAAATCAGTTTGGTGCATTTTGAAAAAGCTAATTTATAATGAGAGCTACTACCCAATGCTATCTCGTTGGACCCAATCCAACAGAATAGCCTCCGGCCACTCCCCTCCCCTCCCTCTCATCATCGATGCTCTCCCTGCCTCCCTCCCTGCTGCCCGCAGCCATTCCCCCGCTGCCGCTCTCCTCCCCTCCCCTCTTCTCCCTGGCGTGGACAGCTCAACACCCCTCCTCTGCCTCCCCCTACCCCCTCCTCCGCTACCGGCGGCCGGCGGTAATCTTGCTGCCTCGCCGCGCCGCTGTCTCCCCCTCCCCCGCCACCACCACCCCCCGGCCTCCCTCTACATCCAGGGGGCATGGTGAACCTATCGTCGTTGCGACAACGGAGGAGGAGGAAGGTGAAGCAGCGCTCTCAGAGGAGGAATGAGAGGCAGTGCTATCCAGGGTTCAAAATCCTGGCGGTTACCGACCGGTAACCGCCGGTTACCGTTTTTACCGGTGGAGATCGGTAACCGAAAAAATCGCCCGGTATCAATTTTTTTATTTTCGAATTTTGGCCGGTTTTTTCGGGTTTTCCGGTTACCGGCCGGTTTTTCCGGTTACCGATTTCAAAACATCTCAAAATTCAAATTTTGATTTTCAAATTGTGACCGGTTTTTCCGGTAATCGGTTGGTAACTGCCCGGTTACCGTCACCGACCGCCGACCGGGATTTCTTCTGGTTTCGGTTTTTGGAACCTTGGTGCTATCCCATCGATGAAGGAGGTAACGGTATACCGTTCATTAGTTTTTTCTCATTTATTATGGGAGGCTTACATAGACAGGCTTGGAACCTCTACTTTCAAGAAAATGTTTTTAAATATTTCAGACCCAATTCATAGTGTTGATCATCTTGATACTCTTGAGGTACCCTTCACTAAAGAAGAAACAGATGCTATTGTTTATAGTTTTCCAACAAATAAATCACCATGGCTTGATGGTTTCAATGGAGAATTTTTGAAGAAGTGTTGGGATATATAGGCATCAGACTTTTATGCTCTTATTGATGATTTCTACAATGGAAAAGTCTCACTTCAAAGCATCAACAACTCTTATATCACTTTAGTCCCAAAAAAGGATAGTCTAGTCCAAGGTTCCAAAACTCGGAACCAGGGCTAATCCCAGTCGGCGACCGGTAACGATAACCCGCCAGTTATCTGAAATCCCGAAAAAAAATTCGGACGAATTTCGTGATTTGAAATTTGAATTTAGGCGGTTTGAAACTGGTAACCGGTCAAAACCGAAAAACTGGTGAAAAACCAGCAAAACAGCTAGGAAAACTGGAAAAAGGTAGAAAAATATGGGAGAAAAATAATTGATGCGTATTTACTTTATACAATAGGTAATATAGTATAACAAATACCTAAACCAACTTAGGAAGTACATTATGCAATCATAAATATAAATTTACATTTGAGTAATCCCAGTTAGTCTTTTTTATCCCGGTACCGACCGATTTTTCCAGTAACCGGCTGGTAACCACCGGTTTTTCGAACCCTGGTCTAGTCACAATAAATGATTTTCAGCCAATCTCCCTACTTAACTGCTCACTCAAGATTCTAACAAAGATACTATCAAACATGCTTTAGAATATCATTCTCTAGTTGATACATGTTAGTCAACATGGCTTCATTAAAACTAGAACACTCCAGGACTGCCTTACATGGGCATTTGAATATCTTTATCATGTTAACAATAAAAAAATGATATCATCATGCTTAAGCTCGGTTTTGAGAAGGCTTTTGATAAAATTGAACATAAAGTTATTCTGGACATCATGAAGCACAAGGGATTTGGAGAAAAGTGGATACTTTGGATATCCTCAATCTTAACTTTTGGTACCTCATCAGTTCTTTTGAATGGGGTGCCAGGTTAGAAATTTCATTGCAAAAGAGGTGTTAGGCAAGGGGATCCTCTATCACCATTACTCTTTGTATTAGCAGTTGATCTGTTTAGTCCATTCTTAATGAAGCCATGAGTAGGGGATTTCTTCATCTTCCATTTGAGGTTGTAGCCTGTCATGATTTCCCTGTTATTCAATATGCTGATGATACCCTAGTAATTATGCCTGCTTTTGCAAGGCAGCTTATATGCTTAAAGCCATTCTTAAGACTTATGCAGACTCAACAGGACTCAAGGTTAACTACCATAATTTTTTTATGGTACCTATCAATGTTGATTCTGAAAAAGCATAGCACCTAGCAAATACTTTTGGCTGTCAGCTGGGTTCTTCCCCCTTCACTTACCTGCTGCCCCTTGGACTAACAAAGCCTAGAGTGGAGGATATTTTGCCACTTGCTTAGAGAATTGAAAGAAGACTAGCTAGTTGTTTAACTTTTTTTAGCACTGGGGCAAAGTTGACAATGGTTAGTTCAATCTTCACTCAGCTACCAACTTTCTTTATGTGCTGTCTGAAGTTACCACAAACTGTTATCAAGCAAATAGACAAGTACAGAAAGCACTGCTTGTGGAGAGGATCAAATGCAAACAAACCTTCAAAGGCTTCATGGAAAATGGTCTGTAGGCCTAAGTCACAAGAGGGGTTAGGAGTCTTGAAGCTCTTAGTTCAAATTGATGCTCTTCTATTAAAAATCCTACACAAGTTTTTTTTAATAAAGTACAGTTGCCTTGGGTGAATCTCATTTGGTATACTTACTATTAGAGCAGTCATCTACCCTCAACCCATTCTGAAGGATTCTTCTAGTGGAAAGACAATTTGAAAATGCTCACGATATACAAAGGAATTGCCAATTCTCTCATAGGAAATGGCCAAACTACTTTCTTTTGGCAAGATTCATGGCTCAATGACTCTTTCATGCTTCAGAGTGCAGAACTATATTCCTTTGTTGAAGATCAAAATTTGACAGTATATCTAGTTTGTCATACTGAGGAACTGCAAGATCTATTCAATCTTCCTTTGTCTATCCAAGCATACCAACAATTCTGCCAATTGAACCGGTTTATCCAGCAGTTCACACTTACTGATGACAATGATGTTTGGAGATATATTTGGTCATCTGGTGATTTCTCTTCTGCTAAAGCTTACAGGATTCTAATTGGGCATCAACAAACTCACAATAGTTACAAATGGTTGTGAAAGAGTTCTTGCCAACAAAAGCACAGTGTCTTTTTCTAGCTTTTACTAAAGGATAGACTCAACACTAAGAATCATTTGAGAAGGAAAAATAGGATCCTGCAGACTTACAGTTGTGAAATGTGTCAACGAAATTTTCAGGGAGCCTTGATGCATCTTTTCTTCGGTTGCCCTTTTGCACAAGCATGCTGGGACCAAATCTGTCCAAGTAGACTAAGGGGGAGCTTCATTACTGGATTCTCTAGAAAATATCAAGGGCTCAATCAATTACCAATTTTTCATGGAAATAATCATTCTTGTTTGCTGGAGCATCTGAATCATGAGAAACAACAAAATCTTCGAGCATATCAATCCATCTCTTCAAAGCTGGAAGGAAAAGTTCGAGTTTGCCATGGT
This sequence comes from Bonia amplexicaulis, assembly GCA_036346245.1. Lineage (NCBI taxonomy): Eukaryota > Viridiplantae > Streptophyta > Magnoliopsida > Poales > Poaceae > Bonia > Bonia amplexicaulis. The sequence goes on along the minus strand of CM070737.1, from coordinate 17,925,052 downwards.
TATCCACATGGCAAAGAAAAAAAAACTTCCCTTCAATTGAAGAGTGGCTAGATAGAAACCTTTAACCTTTATGTATATTCCTTCACCTGTCCTTGTAATTTTTTGTTTCTTTTATTAATATACTAGCTGAATGCCCGTGCGTTGCTACGGATTTTAAAAAAATTTAGACTATATTTGTATACATGTTCTAAAAAATTTTATCACCCGTTAGTTTCAGAACATATAGTATGATAAAATTTTAAAATCCGTAGCAACAAGCATTCAGCTAGTACAAGATTAAGCACCGGATGAAAAATACAGCATATACTCTATAATGCAGTCTAGATAAAATCCACTTTGACCACTAAATCATGGAAAGAAAGATATTTTAATGGGAATATGAGAAGATTCGGCGCATGTCTTTTGGAGGCCATATGTCAGCGCTGCTTTTTATGAGAAGGAGTGAGAGAGGCCGAACCAACCACCAACTCTTTCTTTTATAATAGTAAAGATAAAGTTATTATAGTCGGACTTCCTTGGTCCAACTGTTTTTTCTTCAAAAGATAGAGGTTGGTGCGGTGCTACACTACAACGACCACTACGAGTTAGAGGCCGTTGCCAGCACGAAAGATGGCGTGATGTGCGCTTGCCTTGCATGATAGAGCTGTTCGCTAGCTACAGTGGAAAGCGCCCGCCCAAGCCATGCAAACCAAACTGTGCATTAATTAATTCCCACCACCTAATTTAGGCCGCCTTTTGCCATTAGGAAGCCAAGCTAGTACACTGCTAGCACTGTTCCTTCCTCTTCTCTTTCTTGCTCTCACGGCACGCCGATAACTTGATAAGAAGATATCAGCTAAGTGGAAGCTAGGTAGCTAATACTACTAGCTAGCTACTAGGAGCAAGCTACAGCCTACAGCCATGGAGGTTAAGAAGCTGAACGACGCAACACAAACTAACCGGTAGTACTGTCTGGTTTTCCCATGAGACATGCATGCTTGGAGTTCAGCAAGTTTTGGTGCCACTAGTATTATTTCGGCGTGAGGAGTGGCCGTACGTGCAGTTTGTTGGATTTTTCTTTTCTTCAGAGGAAGTTTGTTAGATTCATTTGTACTCTTTTCCTTGATTCAACAACCGTTCGATTAGCGGTGGCCAGATGACCGTGTGGCGCATGGCCCGTTACAGTAGGCACGACCCACGATACGGTATGGCACGATACAAAGCCGTGGGTTGTGCCTGGACGGTTGCCTCGGCCCACCGTACTAGCATGGCACAGCATGGCCCATATGCACGCATGGCCTATGGGGCATGGCCCATTATGCACGGTAGCCGACCGTTAGGCATGGCACGAAGGGCATGGCTCATTTGGCCCATTTGTCATAACAATAGTCGGTTTTTCGAAAATTATAGTAATTTTGTAGCTGTTTGTGAGTTTAAAAATATAGAAAATTTTAAAAAAACTCAAATTCTTTCTATAAATAGGCAGCATACCCTCCTCATCAACCCACACCCAAACCAATATTCTCCTCTCCTCACTCTCTTGTGAAAATTCTGAAGCTCTCACTGCTACAAAAGAGGCTATATTGGATGGGTACATCACAGATGGTTCATACGGCATCGTCTGTGCTTAAACTATCACAGACAGTTTATACTAGCAACCGTCTGTGGTATTTTTACAGACGTTTATTAATACGAACCGTCTGTGATAATCGAGACATCACAGACGGTTCGTGTTAATAACCGTCTATGAACTTTCACAAACGGTTCTTATAACGAATCATCTGTGATAATCGAGACATCACAGACGGTTCGTATTAATAACCGTCTGTGAAAGTTCACAGACGGTTCTTATCACGAACCGTCTATGATAAGTAAGACATCACAGACGATTCGTGTTAAGAATCGTCTGTGAAAGTTTAGTACTCAATTGCTTCTTAGTGATCAGATGTTAGTAGTCAATTGCTTTTAATAACTTATATGCATGCTTTGTAATTGAAAGAGATGATAGATAAGTTTTTGTTTAGATCTAGCTAGCTAGGTTTACAAAGATCTTAGTGATTGCCCAGAAAAGTGATTCCCAGATCTTAGTCTTCAGGGCTTCATATGCTTCTTCTTCGACTTTTGGAGTTGGAGGATCAGACGTTGAGTTCTCGAATGCCGTGAAGATTGTCCTTGCTCTCTGCACTTCCTCCTCCAGACTGGTCAAATCATTAACACGATCCATAATCTCATAGAGGATGCCATGATAAGCTTCCTCAGAATCGGCCGCTTCTGCTTGATCGGCAATGTTATCCATGTGTCTCTCCACTGCCGCAAGAGCTTCCTCCGCTTTATGCACATTGCAGAGAAGAACGAGACTGAGGGCGGTTTCCCTTTGATGAGCGGCAACGAGATACCTCCGTCGATGGCGGATAATGAGGTCCATCTGACGGATTATGGAAGCGAGTCGAGGAAGCAGGAGATCATCAGCAGCGCGTGAGTGGAGGAACTGCCCTAGACGTAAATTGTTGGTCGTCTGTCTAAGGTTGCGGCCGAACAACTCATAATGTGTAGATGAAAGGAAGGAGATCAAAAGAATATTAGATGCCATTATTGAGAAATTTGGTAAATAAGATGATCGAGAGGTCAGTTTAGAAGATCTAGATATATTAGCGTGCGCATATTTATTATCACAGACGGTTAGTGTAACAAACTGCCTGTGATAATTACACGTAAAAATGATTCAGATGATGGGAAGGGCATCAAGGTGAAGCAAGAACCTCCTGCTAAGGTGTTATGGTATCTTCCTGTAATTCCTCGTTTAAAGCGTTTATTTGTAAACCGCAAGGATGCAAGATTGATGCGTTGGCACTGGGAGCAGCGTAAGAAAGATAGAATGATAAGACACGTTGCTGATTCTGCCCAGTGGCGGAACATCGATAGGATGTTTGTAGATTTCGGTGTGGAACTGAGGAATATAATGTTTGGATTGAGTACAGATGGAATGAATCCTTTTGGTGACATGAGCAGTCAACATAGCACCTGGCCTATGACTCTCTGCATGTGCAACCTTCCTACCTGGCAACGATATTGATGTGTTCCTAGCACTATTGGTGGAAGATCTTGCAATATTATGGAACTAAGGGGTACATGTATGGGATACGGACAAACGAGAGAACTTCACTCTACACGCCATGTTATTCTTCACTCTACTGTCAGGGTTGAGTACAAAAGGAGCCAAAGCGTGTCCACACTGCTTAGATTATACCGGGAGTGTGTGGTTGAATAACTCGCGCAAAACTGTGTATATGCGTCACTGTAGGTTCCTTCCAAAGTATCACCCATACCGCAAGATGAAGAAATAATTTGATGGGGAAAAAAGATGATGACTCGGTACCAAGGCCTTTTAGCGGGAAAGAGGTGTATGATATGGTCAAGGATATCAACATTGTGCTTAGAAAGGGACGTAAATTGAGAAAGAACATGTGGAAAAAGAGGTTGATATTTTAGGTCTTGCCTTATTGGGAGCACTTAAAAGTTCGCAATTGCATCAATGTCATGCACGTAGAGAATAATGTATGTGACAAAATTGGCAAATTTTGGAATAGTTTTGCCAAAATTCTGAAATTTTGAAAATAAGCACACGCAATTTGAAAATTTGGCAAATTCTGCAAATTTGGGAGCACTTATGGCTTTTGGCTGAAATTTTTGAATTTTGGTTGTTTACGCTACAGATTACGGAGAGACAGATACTTACATTTTGGCTGGTACAGATGTTGGGCTTTTAACGTGTAGATCGTTTAACTTGTAGACCCCGTCGTGAGAAAATACTCCGTTTGAAAGTTAGGTACTGTAGAAAAAGCCAAAAGCCACCAGTTTCGGAGGAAAAGAACAAGAGTGTGCATAAATCAATAAGCACACGCAAAGCTTGTATTTACTCTTTGATCTGAAGAAATTAAGCTTCATTGCTGATTTGCATTACTGTTCCATATCAAATTACATGTTTTTAAGCTTGATGAACTCAAGTATTGTGATAAGTTCATTGGAGCATGTATTTCCATAGCAAATAGCGTATGAACTAGCTAGTTCTTTAGCAAAAATCAAAACATGTGAGATTGAAATGCAGTATAGAACATAACGCATACAGTAATAATAACCTTGAAATAAAACATATAAATACTTAGAATAGTTATATCTAAACACCTATTTAACAGTCCCTCTTCTCGTAGACATTACTAGAAACTGTCTGCTGCCAATGCCCCTACCAATAATGCCGGTGGTGATCATTTTGGCTTATTTTTGGTGGCTTATGGCTGAAAAGCACTATAGCTAGCTGAAAAAATACTGTAGCTGACAGAGGCTTATTTAACATAATTAAATTTAAAAAATTAAAAAAATATGTTAGCCCATCACAAACAACGCAAACGAATACGAAAAAAGAACCGGCAAAAAAGCTCAAAAAAGCTAAAAATTCAGAAAAAAACGAAATTATGAATAGTGGAAAATAAGCCAGAAGCCAGAAGCTGAAGCCGAAACGAGCGGGACCTACCGTACGCGAGTAATGTATATAGCTAGTCGGATGGCCGTACATGTGTTTCTGTGCTGAATAACAAACTGCGTACTGCACGCACGGTGAAGTCGAAATACTATACTAGTAAAATGTCCTGCCATTATTTGATCGTTCGGAGCTGGAGTTTCTCACTCGCCAAGAAGCACTCTGATGTAGCTTTTGCTAAGTGTAGCTTCAGGGGAGAAAATATCGAATTTCCTGTCGTTTGTGAAATCATTGCAGAATAAGTGGAGTTGCCTTGATTAGCTTAAGGTAGCCCTCCAAAAGGCTTAAAAGTCATGATTTTTGGTTTTTACTGTAGGCTTTTAGCAGTAATTACATTGTAGCGGCGGTTAGTTTTTTAGTCCAAAATAAGAAAAAATTAAAAATATCACTATATCTTTTGAAACAATGTAAAGGAATAAAGAAGAAAAACAAAAACAAAAAAATCAAAATTAAAAAGCTGACATGTTTCAAGTGACCTAACTGACACAGCCAGTCCTTCCAGCTGTTATCATCAAGCTGAGCATTAACAGAAATAGTGCAACACATGAGAAAAGGCAATATGGCTGCATACTGCATCTGCCCTGCGGCTTCAGACCCACTCCAACCAGTTTGTGTTTCTGGTTTCTACTTTCTTAATTTCATCTTTTTTTGTTTTTTGTTTTTTTGGGGTTTGTTTACTTTTTTTTCTTATTTCTTTGTATTGTCTGTGATGATATAATTTTTATTTTTTTAAATTTAATTACATCAAAAAAACTAATAGGTAGCTATATTATTTTTTCAACTGTAAGTGGAAAAAAAAACAAGATAACTGGGCTTATAAGGCCTCTATAGCACTAACACAAGACTGTTCTGCCGGCCGACATGCATGTCAGATATCAGCCGCTCCCAGCAGCTCTGCACCTCTGTCATCTTCCCCTTTTAGTGTTCCACCCTTTTTTCCAAAGGACATGACATTTTCGTGCCTGTGATCAAAAGATGCCAGCCTGAAATCCAAGCCTCCGTCATGTCAACTGGAGGCAGTATTACCTCAGTGAAAAAGGACACCAAACTACCGTGAAATATACTATTAGCCACCTTTTTTTACTATACACAAGAAATATTATAAGATTGTAAGATATTAAAGGTTGATCCGAATTTTTAGTCGTGTACGTATCGGACACTGTGTCAGACATAGCGTTGAGGCCCGAGCAGTGCATGCACCAAGTCGTATTAGATGTGACAACGACTAGCGTATCTGAATCTTATTCGATTTCTTTCTCTATTTAGGACTCTGATTACAAAAATATATATGTACCCATCTAGTTTATAGGAAGATATATATTCGTGTATCTTTAGTTTTTGTCTACAAAGTTTTTTACATTAAATCTACATTATATGTTTTCTTAATCACCTATTTTATCGTGGGTTTTATAACATAGGTCATAAAATCTTGCATGCCATTGCCACCAGTGGCGGAGACAAGGGGGGGCTGGGAGGGGCCTGGCACCCCCCAATCTTCTACTAATCTTTTATTATGTAGTTAATTATATGTGTTTAATTAGTGGTTTAGCCCCTCCAAAAAAATGCAAAGTACATTTCACCTAATAATCCTGCTGATTTCTTAAGGCAAGAATATTATCCTCCCAAAGTAAAGTGGAAAAATATTATCCTGCTGATTTCTCAAGTCAAGAAAGAGCCCAATTGGAGTATCAATTGCCACATTTTCAACTTGATGTATGCAACCATCCAGACCTAAGTGCATTACCATCACTTGCTGATCTAACAAGTGGACTAGTTAAGACTGGTAAAGATTCATCTTATCCTATGGTGGACAGGTTGTTAAGATTAGTATTAACTCTTCTGGTTTCAACTGCAACCACCGAGAGATATTTTTCAGCTATAAAACTTGCGAAGACGCGACTTCGAAGTACAATGAGAGATGAATTTCTACGAGATTGTTTGGTAATTTATATTGAAAAGGAATTGGCCGCAAAGATTAGTAATGATGATATTATTATGGCATATGATCTTGCTGGTAGTCGTAGAGCTAAGTTTAAGTTAATAGAGATGTAATTTTCCTTGCATTGTAATTTACGAAACATATTACTCTGATATGTGACTATTGGATCGGTAAATCCTATATAATTCGTTGGTTCTACTTTACTTATTATCTATATTGCCCCCCTATATTCAATTCCTGACTCCGCCCTGATTGCCGGCAGCTTCTCAAGGAAGATTTGTTCATGGAATCCTCCTCGGATGTTGACCTCTGCAAAGGAACCTTCCTGTCCTGTTCCCAAAAGCATGAATTTTTCTGCCTCTTTTTTTTAAGAAAAAAATCACTAAAATGTACATTCCCTGTTTCAGTACAAAAGCAAACAGCTCAGGTGACAGTACATCCAACAGCTCTAATACATGACAGATCTCAGTACAGGAAGAATTGTCAAATTAAACATCACGAGCATTGGTTCATTACGTCGACGTACAGTACAAGGATACATCAGCAACTAGCTTAAAAGGCACTGCAAGTTAAGAAAAAAACTGCATTTAGGTCTTGCTTAAAATTAACACCGCCAAAAGCATAAACTGCATCCAACTGGCCACTAGTACTTCGGCGAATTCGGAATTCCCCACGCTGTAGGCATGGAAAACGACGTGCTTGTCGCTTTGTCTCCAACCCACTTCCTGTGCTAGCTAGACTCGCTAGCTATAGCTCCCAGTACTGTCTCTTCTGTTGAATATTCTTAAACCCTATATTAATTTTATAGGGAATTGGTCTACCCTCTATTTCTCTGTTTTTTCCGTGGTGCCACTCATAATGCATAATGAGACTAGCGGGTAGGGACCTATTTACAGACTCCACTTTCAGGTGTTCCAAAGTGATCCCACCTGTTTTTGGTATCCTGTGAAACTCCTGAACCATGTCACCAACCACGATCAGACAAGCCAGTTTTATGAGTCTAAAATATATTAGTCCCAAGCACACATGTGTGAGTCATGCGCCATGATCAGATTGTTTATGAGATCAAATCCAATCTGGTCATATGGGTCAACAGCCTACAGAGCCGATCCTGCAAAACAAACTCAGTTATTCCGTCCTGTGCTGTACCCGGGTTAAACAAATACATGCATATCAAATTTCAGTAGACTTGATCTAAATAAATATGTTTATTATATTCTAGCACAGTCGTCCTCTACTAATAGATTTCCTCCATTGGGGAGTTTTAGGATATAATTTCCAATTCCAAGTACGTCAGTTTTAGCATTAGTGTCTAAGAAGATATATCTATTTTTCCTTGGAATTATTTGCATAGAAGTGAAATCTCTATTATCTCTAGTAATATGAGAAGTAACACCAGAATCGACAATCCAACTATTTGAAAAAGTAGTAGTAAGTAAAGATTCAGTGTATACAAAAATATTGGACATACCGTTAGGCGAAGAATTGCCTTTACACTTAGCTGGTTGATTGTTTTGATTCTTATGCTCATTCTACTTCTTCTTTTTCCTGTCAGCCCTGAAATGCCTATACTAACCACAGTTGTGACACTTGAAATTCTTGTATTTTTCATTCCTCTGAACCGAGTTATAATTTTCATGATCATCTCGATCGCGTTTCTTGTTAAGATTTTCTCTCAAATCACCATTAGACTTCCTCTTTTGCCAATTCCTTTTATTATTGACTTTTTCCTCTCCAAGGTGTAACATAGAAGTATTTTTTTTCTTTTTTCTGAGAGAGTTTTCTAACTTCTTCCATAAGCAAATGATGTCTCAAAGTGCGCATATTAAGAATCCTTTCAGAATGACAAAAGAATATCTTGAATTGTTCTTATGAATTTGATAAATAAAATTTAGAACAACTATACCCTGCACTTCTTCAGAAATAGCCACCGTGTTGGTTTGCTCGCCGTGCAGACATGAAGGGCAATGTTTGACCGCCGTGAAGCAGAAAAAACGCACAGAGCAGAGGTGTGAAAAAAAAATCAGTTGCCTTGGTCTGTGAGGGATTTCTTTCCACAACCAAAACAATGCTCGGCTTGAATAAAAAATGAGAAATGCTATAGAACATTCGACTATTTTTAAGGTAAAAATATCTTCTCCAAAAAAATATCTCATATAAGCACCTCCTCTAAAAAAGATCTGAAGCGTTGGATCACTATCTAACGTCCTAAAATCTGACTATTTTTATTTTAAAAAAATAGTTGAACTTTGTATAGACACTTTCATAAAAAAGTGATTGCTTTTTGGTTGATTCCGCATGAAGAAGAAAAAAATTCAGCGTGACACACCTGCAGCGACTCGTGAGGATGGGCATGGCTGCATGTGGCTATTGATTGGATTTTTCTTCATGGTCCTGCCTTCTGCTTCCTATGTTGTTTCACGCACGATTCACAAAGCGTCCCATGTTGCTACTGTACCTCAGGGCGTGAATCAATCGCGAAGCACTTTTCTTCCGTGCGATGCGTTTCCTTGTCTCGATCACCGTGCTGTGCGAGACGAGGAAGGATCGGATGTGCTGTGCTCTGAACTACATCGATTGGGTCACTGGGCGAATGCGTCACTGGACTGATTCAGACCGAGCTTGTACGAGCCAAACCAGCGGCTTGCGAGTGGCTTAAGTTTGATTCGTTTTTCTCACGAGCTAGACGTTGGGTTTGGCTTAGCTTGATACATCCCGAGTCTGAGCCGAGCCGGTTTGAGCTCGTTGCGAGCCATCCTCGGCACCTCGAGTATTAATTCCTTAAATTAAATTTTACATCAAAATATTCTCTATCACTTGCACCAATAATATTAATAATTCTATATTGAATTAAACAGACAGTAACCACAATAAATATTGAAAGCTATATAAAATTCTCAACATCCTCTCTCATTCTTTCATACCAAAAACTGATCGGATAGAGAACGAATCGTTCGTTCTCTCGCAAGTCGCAGCGCTGGCCGCAGGGTTCAAAGACTTTCATTTGCTGCTGAGCGCGACGCCTGAGCCGTAGTCGTTTGGCACCCGCGCGCATGATCGAGCGACGGAGCGATCGAGAGAGCTAGCCGGGCCAATTCCCGCGCGCCCTCGTGCGTGCATGCGCATCGTTACGTACGTACGCATGCAATAATTTACGACTTCCGGGCTCGATCGATCCGGTACGCGGTACGTGTCCGCGCGATATATATACTAGCCATGTAAGCGCGGCGCCACGCCGCGCTAGCCACCGTGTAGACTGAAATAAAAGAGACAAAAATTCGTGAGACGGTTCTTTTTAAAAAATCAAGGACGAATGTGTAATTTCGGAGGAACCAAAGGACTTTTTCGCAAAAAAAACAGGGACTCGCAAGGACCTGTACATAACTAAAGAAGGACCTATACATAATTTTGGAAACCATGGGTTGCTATCGGTAAATTGGAGGGTATTTTTCGTAAAAAAAAACTGGTAGGGACCTGTTTGCGAGAACTAAGGATCTGTACCCGATTTCGTAAAATGCAGGAAGTTTTTCGTAAAATCGCACGTAGGGAGTTTTTCGTAAAATCGCTGACGTGGCTGCACGGAGAGGGCCGGAACCCCCAGTGTAATATAGTTATTATATCAGGAGCGAGCTAGCGTCGACGACGTACGTTGCTTTCTGTGGTGCAATCACCACTAGCCTAATAGCTAACTTGATTAGCCGATCGTCTCGATCTGTCCCCGGCCGGCTGCTTTCGTGCAATCGTGCGTTGGGTAAGGTAAGGTAGCTAGGGGGGCGTCAATCGCCAAGGGTGTCCACTCGACTGACGCGACGACGATATATGTTAGTAATTCGATCGCCTTTTTTGACGTGTCGCGGCGCACTCACGAGGTTGACCGCCGGGCCGGGGAGGGGAGGGGTGTGTCGGCACGAGACGTATCGGAGCCAGCCTATCGCTCGCGCGCGCGAGCGCATATTCCAGCGCGTTTGCGTTGCAGCTTGCACCGATCGAGCCGCCGGCCGCCGCCGTCAGCATCGGCAACGCAGACCGGTACGGTGTGCGTCTGTAGGTCCAAATGATGTTTATGGTCACTTAAAATTGTTTACATTCCGTTGTCTATGAATACGATCATGTTGCCTGTGGTTTCGACCCCTCCTTTTCTGCTATGCACGTACTCGTAACCGAATTATGACCACTCCAGTTTACGACTGCGTCTTTCCGATATACTTGTACTCGTGTCCTTGTTACGATAGCATGTCCTCGTAATGACCATGCCTTCCAGATTGTACTCATAACGACCACGCCTTCAAGCTCGTTACGACCACGCTCAACTTCAATCACGAACTCCTCCACTCGTAAACTTCGAACGCTTACCGAGTACTCGGTACTCGATACTTAGAGTACGAGTACTTCCGATTCGCAGCTTCTCTGCTCCTCTTGTCTTCGAGTATAGCGACGATAACATGAAAACAAACCAAGAACACAAGTCGATATTTCGGGGCACAAATGCACCCCGATTTTCTGTATTCTCTCTTTCCCCTCAACTTCCAATCACAATCGATCGTTCTCTCCTTGGTTTTTTTCTTTTCTTCTCGACTTGCTACTTTACAAGTCTACCTCTCTCTACTTATATACTCATTACATTGACTAAGACATGGAGACATATAAGACACAGAGACCAACTCGTCTCATACAACCACACGGACTCGTACACGTTTACGGACTCGACATGTCTAAGAAATAAAGGAAACAAGATTATTTCCAACAATTACCCCCTTAATCTTGTTTCTCCATTTTATCCACGCTGATCTTCTCTTTAATCTTCTGCTTCTTCCTTTTTACCTGCACTCCCGTGCGTCGTTCTGTCCTAGGCCGTCACCGTCCTACTGTATGCGCTTGCTCCATCCTGAGACTCGCACAATCCGATACTTGCCGCGTCTCGCTCCTAGACTGAACTCGTCCTCCCTTGCACGCTTGCCTGGGTTGGAGCATCTGCTCGACCACTTTCTACTGCTCTTCCACACCTAGTACTCTCGTCGACTTCTTGCTCCTGATGCTCTGGTTGCCACTCTGTGCCCTTCATCTTCCACTGCTGTCGTGCTGGCAACCACGCTTGCCCGCTCTTCCTCCATATGCGCCATGGGTCACATCTTCCCTTCGAGCGTGAGACTACAACATGCTCGTGGAACCTGCCTCTCGGGCGGGTATTGCGGTGAACGCTCGGTTGGAACGTTCAAGACGGACATGCTCCTAGGGGCGGCGCCATTGCGGGGAAGTGACCTCCTGGTACACTCCACTTGTTTGTCACGTGCCGCAGCAGCCCTTGCTTATTCGTCGTGGGCCGCAGTAGACCTTGCTAATTCGCGAGCCTCCTGCCATTGCTTCATCATCTTGTCCTATTGCTTCTTTTGCCTCTTGCCCATCCCAACGTGGTGAACGAAGTTCTGGTGTAGTGTTGAGTTTGGTTGTATAGTGTTCTCTCCCAGATCTCTTCCATCTCCTTTTTAAACCAAAGGATTGGCATAGTATGGTTAATTTCATGTCACTACCCTGTAAGGCAGAGTGTTGCGCTGTGTCCGTGCAGTCCACTCTCGCTCGTTCCCTCTACGCACACTTGTTCGTGTGTCCGTGCCGTCCCCCTCGCTCGCTCCCTCGTGCGCACACTTGTCACTCTGTCCGTGTCATCCCCTGGCCCGCTCCCTCGTGTGCATATTTGTTACTCTATCCATGCCGACCCCCATTGCCCGCTCCCTCGTGCGCACACTTGTCACGCTGTCCGTGCCATCCTCCTTAAACCGCTCTCTCGTGCGTATATTTGTCACTCTGTCCGTGCCGTCCCCCTCGTGTGCACACTTGTCACTGTGTATGTGCTGTCCCCCTCGCCCGCTCCCTCTGCGCATACATGTTCGTATGTCCATGTCGTTCCCCCTTTCCCACTCCCTCGTGCGCACATGTGGAGATGCTTGTACCACGGTTGTCCCCTGTTGTAACTAAATGGTTGACGAGTTATTGCAGAATTGATATGATCATGAATTAATTCAATAAACAGAAAGATATATGAAAGCACGACACAGAATGGCAACTAGAAGAGCTCGGTCTGTTGGGGCAATCTCTCATTCAGTGCCCGTATGTCTTGCCTTGTTCGATGCCCTGTCATTCCGCACTCTCTTCATCCATATGTCCCATTTAATTATAATTCCCTAAAGCATGCGTGTCATTAGGCTGCGTGCCATGTAAACCTCTTCGTTTGTATCATTTACGTTTGTTCAGTGCATATGGATGCCTCTAGATTAATGCACACAACGCAACGCTGAAACAGTCAGCATGCAACCGTCTACTACGATATAAGCTTGGATATGTATTTGACATACATAAATGATACAAAGCACCGCAGGTAACAACGCAAATAAAAACAACACCCGCAACACTACACCGTCAAGATAACAACGAACAAGATGTCTGAGCATCGCATATCGCTAATTATAATTAAATTAACACAAATTAACATGGTAAATTTGGAGTATATAAAATTTCCAAAAAAATACACAATTAGGTCGACTATGTCGGGAGGTTTCACATAAAATTTCATAATTTTTGAACCTCGTTTGCTATATGTAATAACTCCTACAAATATCAAAATTGTATGATTTTTTGAGAAACATTAAGGGTGGATAAAATTATCAAAAAAATTACACAATAAAGTACATTATTTCAGAAGGTTGCTCAAAAATTTCGTAATTTTTTTTATCTCATTTGCTATATTTAAAATTCAAATAAATATAATATATAAATTACGAATTTAGACAATTAGCCGCTTAATTACCTGTCATTTTGTAGAGGGACGGTAGGCACCTGCCGCCCAGCAATCGGGCTTTAGTAAGCCATGTGTTACCTGTAGGACGCTGCCGTCCGATGACTGAACGATAGAATCGTTATTTTCATCATTTTTAATTACAAGTCGAAAAGACGTTATATATGCAAAAAAAAAATCTCGGCCTCGGATGGGATACGGATCAAAGAAAAGTAGCTAGATCATGTATAGCCCTAATTAATCGCCCCGTAATCGCATTGGTTCGCAGATCGTAATCGAGGCCAGTGAGGATGGCTGACTTCAATGTCACGTTAAGTGCGATTTGGAAAGATCCTGCCCTCGATTCGACGGGTGATGGAGCTGCGCTGTGCCCCAACATGGAAGTGACTATATGTATACAAGGTGGATCAGTTTTTTTGACCCCTCGTGTGTTAGCATCCATCTCGTCGTGGTCTGCATCAGCCAATCAGCGCTAAAAAGCAGAGATGCTTCTTCTAGAATTCTTTTTCTGCGGCCCAGCTTAATTACAGCGGTGATAAAACTGATAGCTGACCTTTTATAGTTGCATTATGTATCATTTGAAGTGCTCCTTTTTTTCTTTTGTAATAACATTACATAACAGGTATTAGCAGCCGGCCAAAATATAGCCATAGTTTTCTTGATACTATTCCAATCTTGATATCGTTTTCTTGATCAGATAGTAGTATAACGTAGTAATTAAGTAGGCTACAAATATATTTTTTTTGGAAAGAATAAGTAGGCTACAAATATAGTTGGGAGTAGTAATTAAAACAGAGAGTATTTCTGGACGACGCTCAATTATTTCATTCTGGAGGCGGTGATCAGGGCAAAAGAATGGAGATGAGGACACCGGCTAAGTTGGCCATGCCTATGTCCACAGTCCACTAGCCCACCTTGTGAACTGCTGCTTGTAAGTTGTATTTGTGGACCATATCTTAATGCCGTGGCCTCATGGGCGGATGGACCTTTGTGTTTCAGAACCTTGGATTGGAATCTGCGGGGGTATTTCTTTCGGATGGACCAGGGACGTTTTGGGCCAAATCGGCTGCGGTAATGGCTGAGCTGCCTGTAATTTCTGAACGTTCGGCCTATGGGCCTTCCGGACGTAACACACATGAACGTCCGGGCCATAAAGTGATGATACACAAATAATTCAAGGTCCAGCCCAATCAACAACAATATGGATCAAGTGGATTACCTGTAATGACCTGGGCTGCCTGTAATGTTCGAAAATCTACTACTTCAAAAAAAATCGATTAGTGACGGTGCGTTCTCCCCACGCCTCTTCGCTGCCGTTAATCTAACCACGAAGGATCTGAACCATCCCTTCCTACTCGCGCAGGGAGCCCCACAATGCAGCATGTTCCCTTCAATCGCACGACCCCACGTTCACTTCCTTCACCACCCCTTCCCCTCGCCAGCCGCTGCACGCCATTCCCCACCCTTGGCACCGAACGCCATCTCCTCCGTGCCGCTTTCTCTTGCTCCTCTGCGCTTGCTGAGACCCTCTCCTCGTCGCGCCGCCACCTTCTGATAGCGGCTCACTTGCCCATCGCTTGTCACAGAGCAACCACCACTCCAATTCAGTCCTTGAAGGAGAAACAAACTTCTCTGAGATTCCAGAGATACCACGCCAGCTACATTAGGGCTCCACATCTGCCATGCCAAGTATGCAAATCAGCCTGGAGAGATGTCCATCTCGCTGCGCCTTGTGATCCTGGTGCCGACCGTGCACTGCAACGGCAGAAGGTGCGGCCTGCCAAGAATGAGGACTCCCCTGTTGTGCGTGTCACCTTGCAGAAGGGCATGCTCAAGTGAGGTTTTGGTCTTGGGCTATATGCGCTTTGCGCCCTCAGCTAGCGCACCCTCGCCTTTCATGTAATTAAATCCACAGTACCATGGTGGATGTGCAGGGGATGCGCCTCACTGCCCCTGAGGCCGCAGCCACTGAGAATGGGCATAGGACAGACACGCCGGCACCAGGACTGCTTCTCTTGATCATGGTCTAATCTTTTTACTTTACATCGACTGAGCGAGTAAAAGCGTAGCATGAGATTTTGCAAGTCTAGGAAGTAGAAACTACAAATCTTTATGATGGCTCCTATAATGCACTAGGAGTACTTCATTAGGAATACAGTAAACAAGAGCATTGTTTCAGAAGCTGTTAATGATGAATCTTTTCAGATTTTCGGTTCATTTACACTTAAATGCCCTCGGTTTAATGGCACGATTTTATATCACCATTCAATGTATGGTTTTTCATGTTACTGTTTTAGTGGCATATATAACTTGTATGAAGAAATTTATCGAGGGCATAAATGCGATCTACATTAATGCCATCAGTATAGAATGGATGCTTCAGAAAATTTACAAGATATGATAGACAGTTGATATAATGACATCCAGACATTCAGGGTGTGGTCCACTTGGTGTGAAATTGTATTATCTACTTTATGCTCAAGATGTTTCGTAAGTCGCTAGATTTATTCATGTGGCGACTCCGAATTGTGCTATTCGTCTTGAAGATGAACAATAACATATAATGAAGCTAACTCGAATATAATATCTTTGGCAACTCAGATACTTCTATCTTGTGGAATTTCTATTGTGCAACTTATTTGGTTTTGTCATCAAATACTTGTGATTGTGAAACAAATATACAGTATGTAATTTCCTAGTACCTTGTATGATTATTATCTAAGCATGTATGTGTTACCCTTTTGCTTTTGTAGAGTGCTATTACTTGCTAAAGGCACAACTATACACAAATCTTTCCATGTGCCATTGTTTGCTTTGCAAGCATCTTGCAGTGTAATATCATGGATCAAGTAAGATGCCCGCTATTTGGTGCAAATAACCATTTGATACCTTTGTTTTTCTTATTTTCCTTTTGTTCAACTTGCGTTGTTAGGAGTGACTGTGGTCACTGGATTGCTTTTCTTGCTCTTTTGGTGTGTTTGTTCTTCTTCATTCTAGGTAGAGTAACCAAGAATATTCATATAAAGTAATTTGTGATGAGCTTTCTTTTGCCCTATTAAAAACAAGCTAGCATATTTTTCATGAGACATGGAGCAATTACATTTAGAGTACCCTTGTACAGCCTGAATTGAGATACGGTACATGTTTACAGTTACTTATACCCACATCTAACTATTGTAGGTGAACTGGAGCTTACATTGTCAACAATACTGCTTGTGAGCATTGCTCCTTACTAGTTAATGAATCTGATGTATGGAACATTCTCCCTATTTTGGAATTCAAATCTTTAGGACGGCTACCAGTCTACCACTGCTACATCTGTGGTGGTGCAATACTGTCTGTGGCATTGGCCGGGTATCTCACTTTTCAGCACTTCACAATTAGGGGCGGTTTAGAGAAAGCCTTTGATCGAGGATCCATAATTGCATCTTCGGACATCATCTACATCACAATTACCCCCCCTAATTTTGCTGTTCTGAGTTAGATTAAGTTGGCAAGAGTTAGCTCCTCATTGTGGGCATGGAGGGGAAATGTAGGAGCTACTCAGGAGTGCATGAATAAAAACTTGTAATGCAACATCCTATTAGACTTTCAAGCTCTTGTCCGTAACAAGGATGATTTATGACATAGTCTACTAAAATGTGCACTGATATATCCTGATGTATGATATGATTTAACCAGAAGTTTTGATACCACAATAGTATGTGAATGTGATGTTGCATGATGCATCCTGGTGTCTCGATGTACGGCGTAGTTTCTATGCTGTTTAAAATTGTGAACTGGCTTCTCCTTTCCCTTACCGATGAGGTAGAATTGAGCTAGAAATCCATCCATTCAGAACTTACCTGTTGTGGTATAAGCACAACAGTGGGTACAGAGTACCCCTCTCCCTTTAGGGGATATGAAACTAAGGGAGCTAAAGCCAATCGACAGAGAGAGAGAGAGAGATTTAGTATAAAATAAGTGGATCTGACCATCTCATACCCTCTTCGGGGTTTATAAACATAAATGGGATATGATGAGAAATTCACATCCTACTCCTTAATGATTACAAAAGGTAAGGATATATTAGTACATTCATTTATACATATATCCCTATACTATTGGCCATGTTGCAAAGCCCAGTCATGAAGGGCTAGGCCACCCCCACAACAGCAGAGGTCCCGAGGAGCGAGCTAACGTGGCCAATTGATCCAGCCCCCCGTCCCCCAATAGCAAGCACAAAGGTCTCGAGGGGTGAGCTGATGCAACTGCTAGCTTCCAGCCCTTGAGGGTCTGGACACTCTAAACCTCCCGAAACAGGGTTCTTATTTCACTGATCATAACGTGGTCGTGAAGTCCCCTGAAAGAGCATGGAGGCGGAGCCAAGGGTGGGGGCGCCCCTCCGAGGCGACGCTTACGAGGAGGGCGGCGAAGTCCCCTGACAATCATGACGTGGTCATAAACATCGACGAAGTTGGCGGTGGGATGAAGACTTAAAGCGCAGTCCATTCCCCACCCTTCGGACTAGCATCAACGAAGTCGGTGGCAGTGTTAGATCGAGGAGCCTACTAGAGGGGGTGAATAGGTGGTCTAAAAATTCTTATCTAATTAATTATCAATTTCTATTTGGCTCCACGAATTAAGCCAAAGCACCTCAATCCACTTGTAGTAACTCTTTGTCGCTCCATGTAGGTGAGCTCTAACATTCCCAACTTTGTCGGGTCTTCTCACAACCTTCTTTGAGAAGATCACATCGCACGACGCCTCTAACGCAGTCTAGGAGTCGGCAAACTCCAAGAGTAATAAGTCAAGCCCCTCGCTTGACTCTCACCACGTGTAACGAATATACAAACTCAAGTGGATACACAATCCACCTCTAGATACAATACATGCAATCTAGAGTCTTTCTCCTTACTCACCAGGTGCAACACATGCACAATTGAGAGGAGAACCTCACACTAGCTCAAGAGAGTGAAATGGAGTGCCAAAAGTCATTCTCCAACCGGCCACAACGGGTATATATACCCCCACACCTCGAAACTAGTCGTTGGAACAGAAAAACAGGATTTCCAGAAATATTGCAGGCAAATAAGTGGTACTTCCACTTCCCTCAGCAACGGTCAGAAAACTAGTCGTTGCAGGCAAATCCGGTAGTTCCGTCGTGCAAAATCCGGTACTACCGATCATCGAAAGTACCACAGCACTCATACGAAACTATCGATTTCCTCAGGGATGAGAAGACTCAACACAGGTGCCTCTCTAGAAAAAAACGTACTGCTACACAAGCTGAACATTCCTCAAATTGGAAGTACCGCTCACACAGAGCCGGTAATACCGCTTGCTGATCGGACTGCTCACACAGAGCCGATCAGACCGCTCACATAGAGCTGGTCGAAAGTATCGATCGTCGACTACACTGGTCTGTGATCACGTCGGATGGTTCGACCACTCAGGTCTCCGACCATGTTGATCTCCGACAACGTTGTCCGGTTCGATCACACAGGTCTCCGACTACACTGGTTTCTGACCACGCTGGTCTTCGACCACATTTTCCAGATCGAGCACACAGGACTCCGACTATGCTGGTCTTTGACCATATTAGTTTTGACCACTCAGGTCTCGACCACGTTGACCATGTCAATTTTTGACCACATCAATCTTCGATCACAGAGATCTCTGACCGCCACGTCAATCTTCAACCACATTGAATCAATCATGTCAGTTTGACCACGTCAATTTCGACCACATAAGTATCGACCATGTCGGTTCAACCACGCTGGTCTTCGATCATATAGATCTCGACCATGTCGAGTTTGACCACGCTGGTCTTCGATCACACAGATCTCGACCACATCGGTTTCAACCACTCTAGTTTTGATAACACAGATCTCAGCGACGACAAATCCAACCGTTTTGGTTCGACCACGTTGGTCTTCGATCACACAGATCTCGACCACGTCGGCTTCGACCACGTTGGTTTCAACCACTTCGATCTTCGACCACGTCGATCATTGACCACACAGGTCATCGACCACGTCGATCTTTGACCTTATTGGTTCGACTACGTTGGCTTTGACCATGCTGGTTTCCGACCACATTGATCTTCGACCACACAGATTTTCGATCACATTGGTCCGACCACAATGGTTCTCGACCACACAGGTTTTCGATCACATTGATCCAACCACAATGGTTCTCGACCACACAGGTCTTCCAACCACCAACAGACATGGTAGTTCCGTGATTACAACATCGGTAATTTTGACTAGAGGTAGTACCGCAGAATACAGTGCGGTGGTTCTGATTTCCCTGAGAAGTGCATATACTTCAACAGATTTTGCAAAACACATTAGCAAACTATAGTATCACGCACACAAGGATTATGTGTGATTCCCAATAAGTTACAAAACATATTTACATATTTTTAGAATCATGACACAAGTATTATATATATAGCTTCAACCATTCGCTAAACACATTTGAAAATATAAACCTCATACTACAAAGAATGGAAACATAGATTTCAAACACTTATAAAATACATTCACAATTTATAGTCCTATGTTACAAAGATTCAACACATGAGTTTCAACTATTTGCAAAATACATTCGCAAATACAAGTTTCATGCCAAGAAGAGCTAGAGCAAGTGATTTGAGCGATCAACACATGATGAGACTCGAGCTACTAGACATGACCCCTTTTAATAGTACAACAATCTATAGTAGCAATCTGATCTTTCAACCAAATACCAAAACCGGTAAAAGACTATGAACACATGTTAGCCCTAGCTAGTCATAACTTTACCTTACGCATACCCTTGAAGCTTGATGACTCACATTTACATTTCAAGTCTGGGTCATCGTCCTTACATGCATCAACACATGATGCATCCTTCACTTGACCTCCATCAACACATAATGTGTATTCTCTTGACTTGATGATCAACACATGATCATCTTCTCTTGGACATGCGTCAACTCATGTTGCATCCTTCAATTGACTTGGTGATCTTCAACATATGAAGTCATCTCAAGTCTTACTCATTTGTGAAACCTACATATTCATCCAACTTATGAAAAATGCTAGTCCACAAAATAATTATCGTCAATTACCAAACTTCACTATTGACACATAATAGCAGACTGGATTCTACAATATTCTCTTTTGGTAATTCATGACAATCTCAACAAATAATAAGATAAAAAATTGAATTGTGAGTATACAACATGTACACAACAATTATATACTATAAAATAAGCTATCATAGCAAAGCTTACTCATCTGGTTGTTCTTAATCATCCAACCATCAACATATAACAAAAGGAACTAGATGACAACCTGATTATGAGTATATATGAACTACACATGCTATATATACTCAAGGATATGTTTCAAAGTAAAGATCTTTAATATGTGAAAATATAACATGGATCAATACTAATGAAACCACAAAACATACAGTGAACTCCCCCAAATGTGTGCATACAAGAATGTATTTTGAAAGTATACGCACATATTCAAGTTTGAATTATTTGGTGAAGTTCATTCTATATTTCGGATCCGAGGAAAGCAATAAAATAAGAATATGATATTGAATGCATAGCTCTTATGTTTTTCACCTTTTTATTCAAATGAGACTAAGTAATATTATAATCAATAAACATATTAGTCTCACCATTGTATTTGTCATTATCACTAAAACCAACTTAATAGAGCTTGAAGTTATGAGGTGGTCGAGTGTCAATTAAGTCTCGACTACGAGGTGGTCGGATGAGTGTCGATGAAGTCGTGACCACAAGTGGTCGAGCGTCTATGAAGTCTCGACTCTAAGGCGGTTAGACGAGTGTCGACAAAGTTGCAACCACAAGGTGGTCGAGCGTCGACGGGGTCTGGACCACAAGGTGGTTGTAGAATGCCTCGTGACTACATCAATCATGACGTAGTTATGGGCATCAACGAAATCCTGACCATGAGGTGGTCAGACGAGTATCGACGAAGTCGCGACCACGAGGTAGTCGAGCATCAAGGAAGTCTCGATCCTGAGGCGGTCAGACGAGTATCGACGAAGTCACGACCACGAGGTGGTCAAGCGTCTACGAAGTCTCAACCCCTAGGCGATTCGACGAGTATCGATGAAGTCATAACCATGAGGTGGTCGGATGGGAGTTCGTTGCCATTAGCGTGGCGAACTCCCTGGTGGGACGCGTGAAGTGTGCAAGGCTCACCGGGGTTATCACCAGTGCCGGGCACTCCCCAGTGGGATGCGCGAAGCGCGCGAAGCACGTGCATCCACACATGCTTCGCCCTGTGCTACTATTTATACTCCGTAGAGTTTGTGCGGAGGTCGTGGACTTCGCTCGGCTGTTTATACTCCATAGAGTTTGTATGGAGGTCCTGAACTCCCCGGCTATTTATACTCTGTAGAGTTCGCGTGGAGGCCGTGCACTCCAAGTGGCTGTTTATACTCCATAGAGTTCGCGTGTAGGCCGTGCACTCCACGTGGCTATTTACACTATGTAGAGTTGTCCAGGATAGCTAAGTTCCAGACTTTTTATACTCCACAGAGTACGCTGGGGTGCGAGACTACCATGTGATTTACTTATACTCCGTAGAGTATGCCGGGGCGCGAGGCCATCGTGTGATTTTTTATACTCCGTAGAGTGGCCCGGGACACACGAGGTTCTTATTGCTTTATACTCTGTAAAATACGCTGAGGCCAAGGCCGTTGTGCGATTTGAGCACAAATCAGATCAAATAGCGGCCTGACAGGAATGCTAAGACCAACAAGTGCCAAACATCATGCATGCATACTATATGACCCATTTGAAGTTTCTCTACTTCTTACCTTTGTAGCGTTTTCTTTCTAGCCGGTCGAAATCCAGCGGATCTCCTTCATTGCGGCGACTCTTCCTCATGCAACTTCTTGCACGGTCCCCATAGACGATGCCAACTATTGTGGTGTGAACACAACTGTGGGTAGAGGGTACCCCTTTCTCCCTTGGGGGTTATGGAACTAAGGGAACTAAAGCCAACCGACAAAGAGAGAGAGAGAGAGCAGTGTAAAATGAGTGGATCTGGTTATCTCATACCTCTCTTGGGAGTTTATATACATGAATGGGATAAGATGGAAAATTATCATCCTATCCCTGAATAATTACAAAAGGTGATAATACATTGGTACATTCCTTTATACACATATCACTATACTATTTGGCATGTTACAAGACCTAGTCATAGGGGGCTGGGTCACCCCCACAACATTGCCCAAATGAGGATTTCACTGTTTGGAACACAGTAATTTCACATGAAACATTGCAAAAAGAAAGATTGCAGGTGAAAATCGTTGGCTTCAAGCCTTCAACTTTCTATTCTCAAAATGGTGTGCACTTAATAGTGTCTATATCCACTTTCTGAAATAAGACTAGTCCATTTCGGCTTTTCATACTCAGGACCTAGATAACTTCAATCCATCATGCCAAACAAAGGATCGGATCATAGAAAATGGAAAACGAGTGCTCAAATACCAACATACCTTATAATTTCCACCATATAATTGAGCACGATTCACATTCGAGAATGCTGGTACACAATAATGCACACAGGTAACACAGCCATGCAAATTATAGTTGACAATGACCTTTGTTGTTCAGGTTGAAGTACATAGATGCAGAGGTGTTTGCTTGCTGCTTAGGGATGTGAGCATTTCTTTATTGGGGTCGAGGAAGGATTGATGTCTTGTGACTTATGTCCACATTGTGTAATCAAAAATTTTGTCCTTTTTTCAATAGAAGATGTTGTGCAATAATTTTGAAGATACTTGAGTATCAACTATCAAGTTCTGGTCGAGATCTAAGACACACTCTTAACCTTTCAATGGGAATACATGTATTGAATTAATGCATAGGCGGCAATACTGATTTGGAAAGGTTGTGGGATGGATTTTTTGGGTATATGATATGGTTAGTTGATGTTCGTATTTTGTATATGATTATTTATTATTAGGAACTTGAATCGAGCCTTACATTATGGAAAATTGGAGATAATGTCATTAATTGTAACTAAAACAAAAATATGGGTATGGATTCACTAAATTGATTTATCATTATGCTTTTGTCTCTTCTGTTTACAGTGGTGGGTTTGCAAGGAACGGGATTACTAGATACGCTATAGATTGTAATAAAATATAATATGTTAAAATTCTTTTGAATTTATTTGTGATATCAATTATTTAAGATCCATTGTAATATATTCGGCTAGTCATAAAAAAAGGGGAAACAAGGAGGTTTGTTCCGGACGTAATATCCAGGAACGTCCTTCTAAACTTCGGGACATAGAGCCCACATGCAAAGGCCCACAAATACCACAGCGGCGTTGGCGCCGTCCCTAGTACAGGACGGGACCTTGTCGGCGCAATGCCGAGAATGGATTGGGCTACATGTTTCCGGGCCCAGGATTTTGCATTCCGGAACCTCTCCAGCGGAAACGCCCGATACCAGCATAGCTACATACTTACATGGATTTATTGGATCGGGTCATCGGCTATCGTTTTCATCGTGTATTGGGTCATTGGGCGGGCTCTGGCCCAATACAGATGTTACCACTGGCAGGTAGGGCCTTTGCCTTGGCGTAAAGACAGGCGTATCGACGTCTCACCAGGACTTCGACACTCGGTCCGTCTGCTGTCAATTTTCAGATTGCCCGTGCAGTACAAGCAAAAGAGCGTAGCAAGTAGCGCGAATCCACAATGCAACCATCCAAAAAAAAAAAAAACTCCGGCTCATCGGAATTTTACCGTCTACACACTCGTTCTAAGTGAGGGCGAATATATATAATTCGATCGATGATGATTCTTCTATTAGAAAGGTTCGAACTAGTGTCGTGTCATGTGACAGAATTTTCTCAACCAAAATGAGAAAACGAACTGCTGGTAGTTGCCTAGCCACCACATCTACAGAGACGTGCAACCTATACACGTGCAACCTATACATTTTCAAATGCCAATGTGATAATGCCGTTTTTAACTGCTACAATTATCAGAGTGAGACAGTCTAGTTAGTTATACTGAAACCAATAACTAACAGGTTAATTCATACATTATCAAAGCATCACATGTAGAAAACTGTAATCTGAATTAATGTTTAAGGAAACAATGTGCTAGAACTACAGTAGAGTAGTGGTTAATCAAACTCGGTTAAGTGAGTCAGGCCATCTGCCCACCATTACCATAAACCGGACTGCTCTCCTTGCTTCCCACCTAAACAAAACCAAACACAAGCCAGAGCCAGGCGGAAGCATGGCGGGAAGGAGACGGTTTGGCCAGCCGTTTTTTTTTTCCTTCGTTCACATCCTCTATTCTTGGCGCCAAAGCAAAGCCGTTAGATTATTGGTCACCATCTCGAACCCAATTCGCCTCCTCCCTCCACCCATTTATCGATCCCTCGAGGCGCGAACGAACCATGCCAATGCCCCTCCTCCCCCGCGACGGACCATCACAATGCGGCCGCCTTGGTCGTCGGCGACGCCGGGAACGAGCCGCCGCGGCGGCGGCGGCGGCTGGGTCTCCGCGTTCACGATGCGCGCGGTGGCGCGCATGTCGAGGGCGCGGTGGTTTATCTTCCTGAGGCGGGTGTACCAGTACCAGAACGGCCCGAGGTCCGACCTGGGCTCCAACCCCTTCAACTCGCCCGGCTGGCTCGCCCTCGAGCTCGGCGTGATCGTCGCGCAGATGGTCGTCACCACCGCCGTCGTCGCCACCTCCCCCAAGGAGCGCCCCGCGTGGCCGCTCCGGCTCTGGGTCGCGGCGTACAACGTCGGCAACGTGCTCAGCCTCCCCCTCCTCTATTGGCGCCACCGGCACTCCTCGGCCGCCGGCCGCGGCGACTCCCTCTCGGACGACCCTGAGATGCACGACACCAATGACGCTCTAAGGTTCAAACGTAACATCGCCTTTTCTGGCAAAGCCGAAATTCTGTACTGAAATCAAACGGGATTAAACGATAGTTTTTTTTCTTGATGAAATTCTTGTTGATTGCAGGAACAGCTCGTATCTGATGAACAAGGCGCGGGCGTTCCTGGAGCTGTTCTTCGCCATGTGGTTCGTGATGGGCAACGTGTGGGTGTTCGACGCGCGGCTGGGGTCGTTCCACCGCGCGCCGAGGCTGTACGCGCTCTGCATCGGCCTGCTCGCCTGGAACGCCGTCGTCTACTCGCTCCCCTTCCTCCTCTTCCTCCTGCTCTGCTGCTTCGTCCCGGTCGTCGGGTACGCGCTCGGGTACAACATGAACTCGGCCTCCGTTGGGCGGGGCGCCTCCGACGAGCAGCTGGGCGCGCTGCCGCGGTGGCGGTTCAAGGAGCCCGACGTGCCGAGAGACCGCGAGAACGATGATCAAGTGAGTACATGCATGTCAATTTCGCGCATAGGGTGTTGCAGATTTTCAGGAACGTAATGATCAGGGTAGTATCATTTATGCGTCGTGGTGAGGTCCGAAAAAGGAGTACACAAAAAGGGATAAGCAGGAAATCACCAAACAAATGATTGGCAAACTCGACAATGGACCAGAATAGGATATCACAAAAAGTGATAAAACGTGCGTCCGAAACTAGAACAGGGCTCCTTTTTAGACGATACTAACTTCACTTTCTCCGATGGTGCCTAAAATAAGAATAGAAGCACCTGATCCTGCTATTAGTAACTATGCAAACATGAACTAATCCTAGATTTCTGGCTTGTATCCTTTGCTATACTAACTAGCTTTCAAACATTATATTTTTTTAAGGCAGAGTTTACTAATTGATCGTAGTACACACTGCATCGAACTTAGCTATACCGACCAAAATCACATGCGACTATCTCCTTTTTGCATAATGTATCTCCCGAATAGCCAGAATTCAAAAGCTATAAAACAAAAATCATAAACCACAACTTAAAAAACACAGCTCAAAAAAACTCACCCAATGACTACAAAACGAAGGATCCCCTGTGAGCTGCATCAACTAACAGCATTTTCGTTGGTTCGATGGATGTGCTTAATTTGGCCCAACCATTGCAGGGGTGCTGCATATGCCTGGCGCATTACAAGGAGAAGGAGGAGGTGAGGCGGCTGCCGTGCACACACATGTTCCACCTGGAATGCGTGGACAGGTGGCTCAGGATCATCTCCTCTTGCCCTCTCTGCAAGCAAGAGCTCAAGTAGTGCGTGACGTCTACTCGATCGAGTCCTGGCTGTACGGCGCCGCCGTCCGGTGATCGATCAGTGGAGCTTGCATTCTAAGCCAGGGATCGACCGGATCGGATGGCGCGACCTATACTGCGCGCGCGGTTCGACGCATGCCTCGCACCTCACGAAAACTCTCTCGCCAACGCTCTACTGACCTAGACGCGATTGATACGCCTGCAGGTTGCACGCCTCGAGATAGGTTAGGCTCTTGATAGGTGGAAAACGTGTAAAAAAAGGTAATTTTGTGGTGTGTTTTTTTTTTTGTCTCTGCTGATCTTGTCTCGCATGAGATTGAGTTGCACATGTAGCTGTTGAATAGAAATCAATGGAGGTACCATCAAGTTTCCTTTGATCTCACTCAGTGCATACGATGCCAATACAGAATAATGAATGACCCAAGAGTTGTTTGGTTGTGATTGGACCTGACATGAGAATGATGGGTTTGGCACGACTTGAGCTAGTCCAGATTAGGCCGACAGACATAGAATTAAAGCCTGATGACCAAGCTTGGTTGGGCCAAACCTGTCCAGTTCAACAGAATAGCACGTGTTTGGTGTTTAGGCCATTTTAGGGCCTAAAATTGCCCGGCCTAAGCAGCCCAAATGTAACGGGCTTCTCTGTTTGCCATCTCAAGATGGGTCTAGCCGGACTTCGGTCAGATGTAGAAGTGTATTTGACTTTTCGAGATGATATAGATTATGGGCCTTAACTGGAATGCGCATGGGCTGATGGCAGCCAGGCTTGACAGAGACGGTCTTAGGCCCTGCTCAATATAGCTTAAGGTCCTGTTTGTTTCCACTTAAGATTATTATAATATAGCTTATAGGTGCAGATTATATAAGTTAGCTTATAATAATCGGTGGAAATAA
Source organism: Bonia amplexicaulis (assembly GCA_036346245.1). NCBI lineage: Eukaryota > Viridiplantae > Streptophyta > Magnoliopsida > Poales > Poaceae > Bonia > Bonia amplexicaulis. Next base: position 17,897,740 of record CM070737.1, on the reverse strand, counting down.
GTGTCAGTGTTTGCGACTGGATTATCAGAGTTATGAATTGTTGTATTCGAATATTTAAAGACTACAATGCCCTTGAGCTTATAATGTTTAAAGATTGGGGAGTTAATGAATGGCAAAGGTGGGTAATTTTTCTGAAGTTTTATGGTCATTTAGATAAAAGGTGATCTATAAGCTGAAATAAGCTCCTTTTTTGAGCTTATTAGATTACAATAATCTGGGCTATTAGATTATAATAAGCTAGCTTATAATTTGGACTGTTTGTTTCCACTTATGATTTATAAGCTAGATTATAATAATCTTAAGTGGAAACAAACAGGGCCTAAGCTTATTGGCTTAAGCTTATTTTTGCACTATTCATAATTTCGTTTTTCCGAATTTTGACTTTTTGAGCTTTTTGTCGGTTCTTTTTTCTCGTATTCGTTTGCGTTATGCGTGATGGGCTAGCAAATTTTTATATTTTTAATTTTTAAATTTAATTATGTCAAATAAGCCTCTCTCACCATGATGTTTTTTCACCACTCACAAGTGTTTTCGACCATAAGCCTTGACTTTCAGTAACCGATCACCACCTTAATTTGTTAGGTCAGTCCTCGACTGAGAACTAAATGTGGCTCAATGGCTGAGGTTGCCATCAGCAACCCGCCCACCGGGTTCGATCCTACAGATTCGGTACGTCTTACCCCCACACACGTAAAGACTTTTTAGCATATTTAACACTATACTTACAAAAATAGTCGTATGCATAGTATATTAACAAAAATAGTGTTTTTTCCGTTCGATGATCGAACGGTAGCGCGCGTGGGCTGACACGTAGCCACTGCAGTCCCACAGTGGGACGGCTGGCCGGATAGCAAGTGGCCTGCTATCCTATCACCAGACAGCAGGGACCAACTGACCCATCGCCAGGCGGCAGGTGTATCTATCCTAATTTATTTTTTATGTACTATTTATTTGAATTTTTAAATATAGCAAATGAGGTCAAAACATTATCAAATTTTATGTGCAGCCTCCTGACATAACGTACTTAGCTATGTAATTTTTTGATAATTTTATGTATTGTGAATCTTGCTCAAAAATTCATACGATTTGGATATTTCAAGGAACTGTTACATATAGCAAACAAGCTCCAAAATTTATGACATTTTGTGGGAAGCCTCCCGACATAGTCTTAGTAATTATGTAATTTTTTAGAAATTTTATGTACTCTAAATTTACCATATTAATTCATGTTAATTTAATCATAAAATTAACGATGCTTAGGTATCTTTTGCAGTTCATACATTATAAATATTTGTAGAAGTACATGTAATAGTACAAAAAATGCATCGCATAGGATGCGATTTGGCTCATCCATCTGAGCCACTACTATCTCCTCACTGCGTCTGCCTCCCCGTGCATGGCCTTGTCTCTTGTTGAGCACGAGCATGTCCCGTGGGGTACGTCACCCGGTCCGAAGGTTGCGTCTCAGTTCGGAGGAGGTATGGAGGCCGTTCCGTTTGCTCAATGGCCGACAATGATCTAGTAGGCTCAAGTACAGCAGGCTGGGTCTGGTAAGAGTTGATGTGCTCCAGCTGAGACATGTCAAACTACGAGCCGCCAGCAATAATGTCGTGAATGAAGGACTCTAAAAATTCCCATCGTGGTGTGAAGGAGCTCTTGCCTTGACCGTACGACGTGGCAACGAAGCTGAAGGAGCTCTGCCCACCGAAGTCTCTAAACCCTGTGTATGATGTGAACGCTGAGCTTTACCCTGTGTACGCTACAAACCCTAGCATTGTGTACCGCTCTCTGGAAGCATCCGGGAGGCCCATATCATCATCGGTGGACTCGACGTTTGTAATTTCTTTATATTATTTGATATATTATCTCTAGTACGAACAATTGTATGTTAACTATTGATACTGTAGATCTTTATGTTTTGTACTGAAAATTTTTTGTACAACTTCGAATACCCATTCTAAAATTTCTGCATCCGTCACTGCGGTCACCGAACGATAAAAATACCATTTTTGTCAATACGCTAGACATAACGCTATTTTTATAAATACAGTGCTAAATATGCTAAAAACTTCACACATATGTTCATTTAGTGAAAAAATACGTATCTACGCTCTATAAGGTATTAGACAAATCTAGAATTTATCCAGCGATCTCCGCTCTAGATTTAACATGTGCTTCAGTATGATACATACGTGTATGTATGGTTTAAATATGGTGTGTGTGAGTATGCGTCATACATTGTAATCTAAAAAAAATCAGGACTGGAACATATTCCCCAACTGCTAGCTTCTGGGCCGGCCGGCCGCTACGGCTAGACAGTTCCACCACCGATGGAACTCGTCGGCCTAACGTACTCGCACGTTTCTACCACGAAGACGAAAACGTGGAAGACAAAAACGAAAAGAAGGCACCGAGGGATACTTCCTTCTGCCCACGGCAGCAAGAAGTTGCTGCTTCAAGTCGAAGCGCGCGTTGGCATGGGCCTCCCAAAGTCGCACGCATGCAGAGCGCATGCACACCCCTCTCTCGATGGTCTCACGGTCCGATTCTAATCTTCGCCATGTGTTTTACCATCGGATACGCCGTTCGCGTCCAGGTCAGTCACGTGATTAACCGGTCGCACGCATGCTGTGACCACCGCGAATACACGTAGCCAGTTTAGTCGGGGGTCACGGCACGCACGGTGAGATTCAGAGCCCTTGCTTCAACTTCAATTTCTAGCTTCTGATTTTTAATTTATTATTTTTTATTTATTTGCCTCTTTCTAGTCTTTTGTTTTTTATTTTTTCTGTATTTATTTGCATTATCTATGATGGACCAATCCACTTTTTATTTTTATGTTTTAAATTGAATTACGTTAAATAAGACACCAGCAGTTATAGCGAAAAATAAGTCAGCTATAGTAAAAAAGTTATAATTCATTGTCAAACTAAGCACGGCCAAAACATGCATGCAGTGAGACAAACACTCCCGCCTTCCCTGCCGGCGACGGCGAGGAGGAGCCAGTCGCTCGTCGTCACGTTTCCCAGGCGCCGATGGGCCGGCGGCTCACGTTTTAATCTGTGTTTCAATTCTCAGGCAGGAGCATATGGACCAAAACTGCGTACGGTAAGGTCGATGACTTGGCCGCTACAGAGTGGAGTACTACTAAGATGCAGAAAAATGCTACGATGGATGTGCAAGTTTAATGCGTGGTCTGACTAGGTAGGCTACGATGGATGCACGAGTTTAAGGCGTGGTCTGACCAGATATGCACAATGATAGTAACGCGTTAGCAGGCGAAGAGAAGTGTCACTCTTCTACTGGAGTAGTTGATACTCCCAACCGTTAGTCGCGTGTCTATTTAACATCAGTGACCTGAACTGCTCTTTTTCGAGTGGAGAAAAAAAAACGATCCGATGTAGCGATCGAAATTACTTTGCTGCTCGTGTATGTAACGAATTCTACTTCGCTGTTCATGTCGTGCCAAGGTAGACAGCGTAGGCAATTCTCCTCGGGCTGTTTTTAACGCGTACACACTTGCCCTTTTTATCGCTTCGTTGTTGCGACATTTACTAACTTGCCTTTTACTGCTAGTAGTACTACTAGTATAATATCAAACAACTACTCCCGTATCTACCAACGAACAAACGATCCATGTTCGTTGTTAAGAGCTATGATGACCATCAGCATCGAGGCGTGGGACTTGGACAGTACGTACTGTGACGAGTGTGACAGCTGACAATTTAAAAGCCGCATGTCCAAGAATGTTTTCAAAAGCATTTAACTTTTAATACTTTTGGATATAGTAATGTGCAATTCAAAAGCATCTTTTCTTGAGCCAGCTAAGTATTTAAGGACTTGAACCGGCAAAGGTCCCTGTAGCTACAAACCGGCCTTAGGTAGTGCACCAAACGTTTAAAAACTACGGCTTTTGACTTCAGTTTGTAGGCTTTTGGTTACAATTATACTACAGCGGATACTAGTTTTTTCAACAAAAAAATAAGAAAGATTGAAAACATTGTTATATCTTTTGAAACAATGCAAAACAATCAGAAAAAACAAAAAAGACCAAAAAAACCAAAATTACGAAACCGATGTGTTTCAAGTAGCTTTTGAAGCCTAAAGCTGAAGCCATTTAGAGCGGAGCCTTGAGCATACGAAAGAAAAAGCAAAGGCCAAAAAAATGAGCCTAATTGGGGCCAAACCACATTTTTTTGAATAGAAGTTTAATTCTCTCAAAAGCAGGAGTACAATCAAGAGCTTAAAGTCACAAACCATTTTGGAACGCGTCAGTTTCTAAATATCATTATTTTTTGTTTTTAGCTTTTTTTGCCTTTTATTTTTGCCTTTAATCATTTGTGTTGTTCATGATGATATAACGGTTTATTATATTTTTTTCTTATTTTTTTACTCCAAAAGGCTACTAGCCGCTACAGACTTACGTGTATTTGCAGTCAAAATCTAACAGTTGAAACCAGAAGTCAATGCTTAAAAACCGTTTGGAGTAGCCCCTTTGTTTTTTTTTTTTTGCTTTTTATTTTTTCCTTTAATCCTTTGTGTTGTTCATGATAATATAACATTTTTTTTTATCATTTTTGACTAAAAAAATAACAACCGCTATAGTGAAATTATAGTTAAAAGTTAATAGCCTAAATCAAAAGCCACGGCTTAAAAGCCATTTTGAGTAGCCCCTTAGTTTTAGTTCAACTATTAATTGATTTTGCAAAGATTTGAAATGTGATTTGCTTTGCGTTCATTGTCAACAGCTTAGAACCTTTTACTTAGCAATGGGGGATTTGTTTGGAACAAAGGATTTTTATGGTTGTTTTTAAATAATATGAGAACCATAGGTAAAAATAAGTATACATAAGGTGTAAAAACAAAAGAAACAACACATAGAATTCCCTTGAAATTGATCGCGAGCAAATTTTAAGGTTCCCTTTTGAACGCAAATTTTTCTTGAGAATTTTGGGAGACTAGGCAGTATTTTGTGAACCCAAATGCAAGCACTATTACGACTCTTGACATTTTTTTCTTCTTACTTGAGTTTGTTTTGAGTCGTTTATTTATTTATTTTGATTCAAGAACTCCTTTTCGAAATTAATTAATTTCCCAGCGTGCCACCCCCGGCTTGTCGTCGTCCTTAAATAAACGTGTAACCACAAATCTGTTTGCCCACAAAATTGTGCGCGGAGCGAGCAGTAGAGAACTCACATCCTCCTCTCCCAATACCCTCCACAAAATTTTTAGTTTTCTTCTCGTCTTCTCCTCCTCGCGTGCGCGTGAGGTGAGGTGCGAAGGAGAGCGCAATGGCGACGGCGGCGGCGGTGGCGAACGGCTCGGGTGGCGACACCAAGGCCGCGTTCGCGGAGATATACAACAAGCTCAAGGAGGAGATGCTCGAGGACCCCGCCTTCGAATTCACCGACGAGTCGCTCCAGTGGATCGACCGCGTAATTCCTCCTTCCCTTTCCTTCTCCCTCTGTCTTGGAGTTAGGCTGTTGGTTTGATCTGGTTTGGAGTGGAGGAGGCCTACATCATCGCGTCAAAGCTTTGAATTTTTACTTTGGGCGATTGTGAAGGATCTGATGCCTGGCCGGTGAATTCTTCCGGTTCGTTTCAATTCTGTGTTCCTGATACTAGCATGTTATGGAGTCAGGGTTGGGTTAGCAGAGTAAGTAAACATGAAGGATTGTTTTTTAGATTGGTTTGGTGCGTTGGATTGCTAGGAAGGTCTGAGCAACTAACCCCCCGCCCGCCCGGAAAAAAGAGAGTAGGAGTAAGTAAACATGAAAGAAGAGCCGGGTTTTTATTCTGGGTTAACTAATAGTTTGTCTAAGGATTGATCGATTTGTTAAGAAAGGCGAAATTACTGTGAGATTTGCAGTTGCTAAACAATAACTTTTTTTTTACTTATGGTCACATCAATTTGGTGAGTTTCTCCATGATTACTGACATTTGTGTTATTCTTCCTGCTCCTTTGACACATTGAACCAATCTAAGGCTCACAAGGAGATGGAGATGCCATGTTCATCTTTTAAAAAGGCTCACAAGGAGTATTGAATAGGCTACCGCTGGAGCATACTATCTAGGATTCGCTTACTTTATAAGACTAAGCATACAAATTCCATAAGCTATATTGTCAAAACTCCTTTTTTTTCACAGTTCAATTTTAAATCCAGCAAATTATGAATGTTGTTTTGATGAATCATCGGTATATCTTAAACTTAGACACTTACTTGTCTTGAAGGACTTAAAAAAAACAAAGTAGGTTGCTTCCTAGACAGAACCAAGTTGGTTACTTCGCTTTCCATTGTTAAATTGACTTATGCCCATGCGAGGCTAAATTGAATTAAAAGGAAAGTTATAAAAAAATTTAAGTACTGCCTATGGTCACAAATTCTTGTCATTTTTTAAAATCTGATCAATGATATCATTATTGACTTCACAATTTATTGTGATAGAAACTAACTGTTAAAGACTTAAAGTCTTATCTTGGAGACGTGAAAAGTCAAAAACACCAATGTTTTCTGACTATTTTTTATGGTAAATAAGTCGATTACCATTGTTAGACAGTAGAGATATTATAGGTTTAGAAAAAGGGTGGAGCATCACACATGTTTCAGTAGAGGTTGAACCTTTAGCTTGACCTTTTACAATTAAGCAAGTCGCACTTGTGCTAGTTAAGTATTGTTGATGGATTGTTTCTGTTGGCTGTTGTTAATGGATATATATTGATGGTGTTGAATGGATGGGTCTTATAATTGGATGTTCTGTGATCCTCGACTCTGTTCCCATATTTTTTTGTGGTGTGAAGAAAAATATCCGTAGAAAGTATCTGTTGATGTTCTTTATTCAATTTCTGCTATTATGATTTAAGAACAATGTGTCACTATGATATACAACCTTTTTCAAAATCATTTCTTTCATTTGGATTAGATGCTGGATTACAACGTGCTTGGAGGAAAGTGCAACCGTGGGCTTTCTGTCGTCGATAGCTACAAGATATTGAAGGGTGTAGATGTTCTGAGCAAGGAGGAGATATTTCTTGCCTGCACCCTTGGTTGGTGCATTGAATGGGTAACACTTTCTCCCCGTTGTTTTGGAGGTTTTCTGATAATAGCTGAAAATCTCAGCTAAGTTGGCGCCATTGATGGTTCTTGATCATTTTGCAGCTTCAAGCTTATTTTCTTGTGCTTGATGATATCATGGACAACTCCCAGACACGACGTGGCCAGCCTTGCTGGTTTAGAGTGCCTCAGGTCAGTTAATAAGCAACTATCCTTTCTATCTACCAAATTATTTATATAGTTTGTTATTTTGATGGCTGTACTAAGGTTTTACTTCAGAAGGATTTAGTGTTAGCATCACCAATTGCTGGGGGAAAAAATCTGTTCATCTGTTTAGCAACCTAGTGTTATGCTCCACGTTTGTATTTGATCTCCTCAAGAGAAGTGATTTAAACTAGTGACTTATTGACTTTCCGCAGGCTGTTTTTACATTTTTTTTGATAACACGCAAATGTTTTTGTGTTTTTATTCGTAACCTATGAAACCAACTACCTGTCTTTTGTTGTGCAATAGGTTGGCCTCATTGCTGTAAACGATGGGATTATCCTTCGCAACCATATTTCACGAATCCTGCAGCGCCACTTCAAAGGAAAGCCTTATTATGTTGATCTCGTTGATTTGTTCAATGAGGTAATCATATACTCTGACATACATATATGTTAATGCCAAATTTACTTAATGCTTCTTACATTTGCCTGATGCCAAATTTACTTATATGTCTAGGTTGAGTTCAAGACAGCTTCAGGGCAGTTGTTGGATCTTATCACAACTCATGAGGGAGAAAAGGATCTCACAAAATATAACTTGACTGTGTAAGTTCATGTTGCAGTGACTTTTACACGTGTACTTTCTTTGCATGATTTACTATGTTTGTAACCTTAGATGCTATTTTTTTTAAACAAAAGTGATAATTCTTCTTCCACATTGCCTGTGTAGCTTCCAGATGAGTTGTTTGCATTATTTCTTTAGTAGCTCAAAATTGGGATGTCATCTTTATTTATTGATGATTTTTTTAATGTTTGACATTTTGCAGTCATCGACGCATTGTGCAATACAAGACAGCATATTATTCATTTTATCTTCCGGTAAGAGTTAGCATTCTATATGAATTTTTATGTTGTCTGGTTGGTTACCGTTAATTAGATGCAAGTAGTGATGATATTCTACTTTGCCCAAGGTTGCATGTGCATTGCTGCTGTCTGGTGAGAATTTGGATAACTTTGGTGATGTAAAGAACATTCTTGTTGAAATGGGAACATACTTTCAAGTCCAGGTGATTCTCTTTGTTTGGAAGTGGAAATATCATTAGTTAGTTTATATTGGACTGCCTCTGATGAATGAGTTCTTTTTATAGGATGATTATCTAGATTGTTTTGGAGATCCTGAATTCATTGGCAAGGTTAGTGCATATACCTGTTGTACTAACTTGAGTATAGCTATTAGGTTGATTGCAGTCAAGGCCTATTTTCTTTATGACTTCTGATTTGATCTGTATGAACTCTTATCACAGATCGGAACTGACATTGAGGACTACAAGTGCTCCTGGTTAGTTGTGCAAGCTCTTGAGCATGCCGACGAGAGCCAAAAGCACATTCTATTTGTAAGTGCTATTGACTTGGTACCTTTTACGAACCTGAAGGGCACACAGTCTGAACCCTACATGTCTGATCAACAGGAAAACTATGGAAAGTCGAATCCTGAGTCTGTTGCAAAAGTGAAGGATTTGTATAAAGAGCTTAATTTGGAGGTTTGTCTTCAGCATTCTCTGTATTTATCATTTATGTATCATCATCACTTGAATAGTCCACTGTGCATAGCATGCACATTTGGCATAAAGAATGAGCATCCCAGATGTCTTGATTAACAGCAAAACTTTACACGTGACTGGCGCCTCATTTGGTTGAAGATGCCTGAAACAACATCCAAACCTAGGCATATTCATTTAGCCATGCCAGAACCTGACACCCTGTTGTTATGTTCTATTTTTGTTGACATCCCTTTCTCATTCTTATACTCCAGGCGGTATTTCATGACTACGAGAGGGAGAGCTACAATAAGCTGATTGCCGACATCGAGGCCCAGCCGAGCAAAGCTGTTCAGAACGTTTTGAAGTCCTTCCTGCACAAGATCTACAAGAGGCAGAAGTAGAGCTAGCTCATGGAGAAGCTGTTCCATGGCTGCTTCTGCTTGCTTCGGTAACTAGAGTTGATGTGCACGAGTGACTCCTATGTTGTTATGTGTTTGATGGTTGTGCTTGTACCGTACAGTACACTGTGCTACTCCCAACAGTAATAAAGCGCAGTGCTATTTAGGGGTGTGTGAACCTCGTGTGTCATTATCTTGTCCTGGTCTCTCCAACTGCTCAGCTGCAATTTGAAGAGCTGATTATCAGGCGATTCATTTACATTCCAAGATAAGTGTGAATCGACAAACTAACATCAATGTTCGACAGTTCCACGATGATTTCTTGGTGGTGGTGGGTTGTGTCGAGTGTTGCGCTTGCGACGGCCTCGATCTGCCATGTGAGACACAGGGTCTCATGAATAGGATGGTTGAGCAGAGAGGCAAACACTAGTACGAACCTCTGGAAAACGGCAGGGATACACGTTCTTCTGCTCCATCCCGTTGTAAGTAGCACAAGGCTGCAATAGAATCGCGTCTGCAAGTACAGGACATATACGTTTCAGAAAAGGTACATGATGTAATTTTTTTAGGGAGAGACGGATATAAATGTTGTGGTGAAGAAGAGCACATGTACAATTTCGTTGAACCTTAGAACCGCGGCTGTAGCAATATGAAATCTGGCTGCTTGTACAAAACAAGATCCTTGCGGTGGTAAGTTCTAGTTGATTCCGGCCTTATGTCACTGTATGATGGAGTAGTTCGAGAAGATTCTGGAACAAATCTTAGCAAGATTTTCAGACAGTGAAGGCATGTAGTAGCGTACAACGAATGGGCTGAAACGCACAACAGGAATGACGCTGAAACAGAACGAAATATAACATGCTTAGGTAGTTTAATGTTCCCGTGTATCTCTTTATGTCGCTTACTCACATGTAAGGGCAAAGATCTGAATCTAGTGGCGTCGAAGAAAACACAATTTTTTTTAGTGACAGACTAGAGAAGAGAGCTACTTTCAGTGACATATAAGTAATTCTCTATTAATAAGTTTCCTTGTAACTCTTTACTACATCCTCTTCGTTTTAAATGGTTTTGACTTCTGACTTTTTCTAGCTTCCGATTTTTTAAGCTAGGAGTGATTTGAAACGTGTCGGCTTCTAATTTGGGTTTTTTTGTTTTTTTTCGCTTTTTTACTTTTGCTTTTTTTTCTTTCCATTGTCTGTGGAGATATAACATATTGTGCCCCTACTCCCATGTTGTGTGTCGCCTCTGTTGTTGCCGCACTGCATAGGGGAAGGTGAAGGGGAGAGCGGGGAGCCGCCCAGGAGAGGACAGAGGGAAGGGAGGAAAAGAGAAAAGGGGGAAGAGGGGCTCAGCCAAGAGAAAGGAAAAGAGGAGGAGAGAAGGAGGAGTCGGCGGAGAGAAGAAATAGGGAGGAAGGAAGAGAAAGAGAAAGAAGATGAGAAGGCTGAAGGAAAAAGGTGCCCCTATCTACTTGCTCGTCGTTAGAGTAACGTCTCAAATCTTTTTTTTCTATGATGGTTTATCAATTTATGTAAAGGTCAAAGTAAGTTTCAGTAGGGATGTCGAACTTCGAGTTTAAAAAATGATACCGTTTCGTATGTGTATATGTATTGCTATGTGTATTGAGACTAAATGATGCTTATTTCAATGGAGGTTTGGGTTTAATACCATTCATGCATCGTTTATAAAGTTAAACAAGTAAATACATGGTAAACAATAGACGGTGGTTGTTTTTAAAGCTTATGCATACGTGAAATTTGCACAAACGACACAAGAATGATGACTAAGTGATAGATCTCAGTTAAATGAAATTAGCGCAATATGATAAGCAATGATAGTTTGTATGATGATGGTCGGGGAAATAACGATGAAAATTCTCTAGTTACAACGTCCACATCAGTGCTGCTTGATGGTGGCAGCCAGGTCGAGGCAGTTGCTGACGAGGCGGCTGATGTGGCGCTGCGCGCCGGGGATGGGCGACTGGAGCTCCGGCCGCTCGTCGAAGATGTCCTCGCAGTCGGTGGAGAAGGTGCCCGCCGCCGACAGCTCCGACATGACGTCTGCGTGGCTGCCGCCGCTCTTGAGCGTGTTCCGCGTGCTCTGCAGCGAGTCCACCAGCGACGCGTAGCTGTCCTTGCACGACTGCAGCGACGACGACATCGCGTTGCCCTTCGCCTTGGGCGACTTCATCGCCTCGTCGAGGCGCATCTCCGCCACCCCCGCCTTCGTCGCCGCCACCCGCAGGGCCGCGTCCAGCAGCAGCTGCGGCGTCGTCACCCCGGGCAGCGTCGTCAGCGTGCTGCACAGCGTCTTGTAGTGCACCTGCACGTACACCATGCATGCATGAGCGTATATATGCAAGAAAACCTGTACAGTACGGAGACATTATAGAGTTCCACGCATTATGTGCTAGGACGTAGTACGTACCTCTTGGCATATGGCTACGCAGTCATCGGAGCCGGTCAGAACGCGTCCCTTGTCGCCGACGGGATCATCCATGACGACGGGGTGGACGACGCGGGCATCGACGTCGACGGAGCATGAAGACGCCGCCAAGACGGCGGCGAGGATCAGAGAGGCGAGGTATCGGGACATTGGTTGGTCGTGGAGCGAGAATGGTACGTGAGCTAAAGGAGAGACGGGGCCCGAGAGGCTACAAAAGAGGTTCCTTTTTTGTGTCCGATAAGAAACCGGTCAAATGGTGGTGGTAAAGAGAACGGAGACTTACCGCGAGCGAAAATCGACCGTAAATTTTTGCGGGCTGGTGGTTGGTTAGCCTTCATTGTAGCTTCTTCCACCCTTAAAATTAGCTTTGCGTTTTCATTGTGATATTTTGGGTGAACCTTGTAAAAGCCCTTCCAGTCCAGATCATGCGTGTAGAGTTTGAGTTCTATTATGCTATTTTAACCCTGGTTCTCGTGTGATAGGTTTGATTTGTTGCCATCGAATTGGGGAATTGAGTAAATTGTACGGTGGGTTACTGGACAAGAATTTCTCCAGATAGTTTATCACCGAACTGCTAAGATGCATATCTAGATCATTGAACCTGTTTAAGTAGATCACTCTACGTCATTAGCATGTCAGTCTAGGTACGACCGATAACATGGCACGTTAACTCATGCTACGTCATTAGCATATCCAAATCATCACCCAATGAGGATGTTGGTGTCGTCAAGTCCAACGATGTGGAGGCAGCAACCTCAAAAGTGAGAAGCCTCAGTTCCCCTAGAGGAATCAGAGCAGCTTGGCCTCAGCGGCTATCTCTGCTTCTATCTTGCGGATCGGCAAGATATAGCTGCAATCGTCATCACCCCACCGCCACTCCACGACGCCGCTGCCCCTTCACCGTGCCGCCCCTCAAGCCCCTCCTCTTGCTGGTGGCCATCACCATGGGAGACAGTGGCAGACCTAGAACCAAATTTTAGAGAAGGCTAGTAGGATATGACTAACAAAAGATAAACAAACTAAACATAATTAAACTATCTTTTACAATATAAAATCATACGTGATTAGTATAAGTACATATTGGGAGACGAGGAGCGAGTGGTCAGATGTGGCAGGCGGCCACACCCTCAATACCAACATATTTGGACGTGGGCAATGGCGACAGGGGTGCTCTCGGGTGCACGGTGGTTGTGAAGACATAACTGTTGTATTTCAGGGGCAAAATCGTAAATTCCCAATTGAGGAAAAGAAAAAGGGAAAAGAAAAGGAAAACGGTGGGGGCCCACCTGTCGGCAGACGGCGCAAAGAGATAAGGGGAGGAGACTTCGTCTCCTCCCACGCATCATCGCGTGCGCTTCTTGTGCGATGGCCGTTCCGTCTTCTTCTCAGATCCGGTGATTTTCTCGGCGGTGGGAGGCGGCGGTTGGAGAGGCGAGCGACGGAGGCGCGAGCTGGCCCGGGTTCCTCGGAGCCGGCCGTTCGCGTCACCTCCTCGCAGACCCCGCGCCCTTCTACAAATAGCCGAGCTCGGATCCGGGTGAAGTATCTCCTTCCGATCTGGTTTTCCCACTTGAGTTCTCCTGGTTCTTCTCTATTCCTCGGTGTGTGGAGGTTCTGGGGCTTCGGCACCACCTCCGATTGAGTCTTTGTGCCGGCGATTCCTGAGCACCCCGTTCGGTGTGAAAGAAATCAAAGGTAAAAGGCACACTCGAGGGGAACGAAGGCGATTTGGTCCCTGATTGAGCTGTGAGCACTCTCGGCCAGAGTGGTCTTGCGGTCTTGTGCGGCGTTTCCCTGACCTTCGACTCCGACTCCGGGCAACTGAGGTCGGAGAGGGCGTTGTATCTCCGACGACCACACCCCTTTTCTTCATCGGCACGAGAGGGTGCTAGGTTTTCGGGACAAGACATGCTTGTGCGCCTTGCCCCGTGCGTGGTGATCTTGACTTCTTGGTTTGGTTACCTCTGGACGGTTTTGAGTACCGTCTGTACTGTGAGTGTTGGAAACTTGTTTCGGCAGTATCTGTTCTTTGATTTCTGTTTGAAACTGAGAACTTGTATATGATATGTTTGCTTGTGGGATCGGATTGCTTGCTCTGTGAAGAATTCGTTGAATACTGAGATTAGTTTAGATAACTAGATTGAATATGAGCTCAATTTGATTCTCCTGATCGTGCTGTAACTGATTCAGTTGGACAGATTTGTTACATGCAATAAGTAATTGATTGAACCTGTGTTCTGTTCATTCGGTTTGGATAAACCGATAGGTCATTAGATTACAACTTGTTGCTATTTTGCATGTCAACATTTAAAACGAAAATTCGAGTTTGGAATCCTCTGTTGCATAAACTTAACAGTAGAGAGAATATAAAGTGGAGCTCATATCTTAATCTCTAGTTATCAAAACTTTTGTTAAGAGTATCAACATCAACATGAGAATGCCAAGATGTATGTTCTTGAGCAACCATGTTCTGAGAGCAAATCTAAAACAATTAAATTGTCTTATGTTGTTTTTAGTCATGTTATATTGGCTATATATGGAGGCAGCATGCTATAATCTTGGATCTGTTTATATTCTTGTGATATTCATATATGCCATGCTTATAGAAAGATTAGCATGTGAATACATTAATATGAATGATATGCTTTTGTTGAATATGTCATATATGATGTTCATTTTGAGTATTCACTCATTTTGCAATGACATGATTGATGTCTATGTCAATATATTGTTTATGTTATGCTTATGCCATGCTTGGGTGATTACTATTATCATAATTATTATTGGAATTAAAATAGAAAATATGCTTATACCGCAATATTTACAACAATCCAGAAAACCTAATCTTGAAAGAATGGCTTCCTCATCTGACGTCGTTAAGCCCGAAGTATTTGACGGTGTCAACTTCAAACGTTGGCAGGCGAGGGCTAAGCTTTGGCTGACTGACCTTAGGCTCTTCTGGGTCATTTCAAGTCCTCCGGCGTTTCCGCTAGAGATACCTGAAACGATGCGTTGGGAAGAGGCCAATAATGCAGTCTTAGCCCGTTTGCTAGCCATCCTGTCTAACCGTTTGTTTGACGTCTACGTCAACTTCACGAATGCCAAGCAATTGTGGGACGAGCTTGATGAGAAGTACTCCGAAGGAGATAACGGGAACGGGTCCTTTGTAACGGCAAATTACTTGAACTATAAGATGGTGGAAGGACGGTCGGTGATGGAGCAGATTCACGAGCTTCAACTCCATGTACGTGACTTAAGTCAGTACGACTGTGTCCTACCAGAGAAGTTCCAAGTAAACGTCATCCTGGCGAAGTTACCGCCCTCATGGCGTGACTTTGTGACCGCTCGTAGACATATAAAGGAGCGCTTGACGCTCAATGAGCTGTCAGCTGCTATCAATGTCGAAGAGCGTGCCAGATCAGGTGACGGTATGGGAAAGGCTCAAGTCCAAGCTCATCAAGTGGAAGTCAAAAGAACTGGAGGCCCTGGGAAACACAAATTCAAGAGTCAGCCCCAATACAAGCTCCAACCAAAGAAAATGAAGAAGAAAAAGGAAGACATTGTTTGTTTTGTTTGCGGAGAGGCTGGCCATAAGGCCAATCATTGCCGCAATCGAAAGGGCAAGGGTCCAGCTCCTGGTCAGCACAAAGGCCATAAGGCCGAAGCAAATGTCGTGCTGGCAAGCTCCAGCTTGGAAGAGTATGTACCTCAGGCCTTTATGGCAAATCCATCTATTGATTGGTGGATTGATACAGGTGCTACTAGACATATATGTGCCGATCGATCTTGTTTCTCTTCATTTCGTGGTGAAGGTGGTGGATCCGTCCTAATGGGCAACGGCCGCCGCCACAAAGATCGTGGGATTGGACAGTTTGCTCAAGCTCACTGGGCAAAACACTCATCCCGAGAGACGTCTTTGTATGTGCCTGCGATGACTCGCAACCTCCTTAGCGGGTCAATGTTATGTAGGCAAGGAATAAAGCTTGTATTTGAGTCCAATAAGGTCATTTTGACCAAGTTTGGTAATTTTGTGGGCAAAGGCTATGATAGCGGAGGCATGTTCCGCTTATCAACTCTTGATTTGAATAATGTAAACATTTTAATGTTTCCCATTGCAATAAAGTTCATGATATTTGGCATTCAAGGTTGTGTCATGTAAATTTTGAAGCCATTATGCGGTTAAGTAAAATGAGTTTAATTCCTAGCTATAATTATGAGAAGGGTTCAAAATGTGAAGTGTGTGTGCAAACTAAGCAGCCCCGAAAACCTTTTCATAGCGTCGAAGGCGAAGCACTTCTCCACTTGAACTAATCCATTCTGATATTTGTGAGATGAATGGAATATTAACTAAAGGTGGCAAACGATACTTCTTAACTCTCATAGATGATGCAACTAAGTATTGCTATATCTATCTACTCAAAACAAAAGATGAAGCACTTGAACACTTTAAAATCTATAAAGTCAAGTTGAAAATCAACTAGAAAAGAAAATCAAGCGGTTAAGATCGGACCGAGGAGGTGAATACGTTTCACATGAGTTCTCCCAATTCTGTGAAGAAAGTGGAATAATTCATGAAGTTACTCCACCATACTCACCCCAATCAAATGGAATAGCCGAAAGGAAGAACCGAACTCTATGTGACTTGGTTAACGCCATGCTTGAGTTCGTGTATGCGGACTATTGGTGGGGTGAGGCGCTTCTCCTGACTAACTATATCCTGAATAGGGTTCCACCTCGTAATCAGGAGGAAACACCCTATGAAGGATGGATGGGGAGAAAACCCAACTTATCCTATCTTCGGACTTGGGGATGCCTTGCAAAGGTTCATGTACCATTACCGAAGAAAAGGAAGATTGGTCCTAAGACTGTTGATTGTGTCTTTCTAGGATATGCTTTTCATAGCACTGCTTATAGATTCTTAGTGGTCAAATCCGAGGTGGTTGACATCACTACAAATATAGTGATGGAATCTCGTGATGCGACATTCTTTGAGCAAGTGTTTCCTATGAGACCAAGGAAGTTAGTGACCATTCGGTTTAGATGATCTCTATTCTTCCTAATGTGGATAACACTACTTGATTTGGAGTTGAGGAGGAGTAAGAGACAGAGAACCGAAAAGTCACTTGGTGAAGACTTTGTCACCTATGTCGTGGATGATGAACCACGAACACTTTCAGAGGCATACGCATCTCCGGATGTGGATTATCGGAAGGAAGCGGTCAGTGGCGAGATGAATTCCATCATAGCTAACGGAACTTGGGAAATTTCAGATCTCCCGCCTGGTTGTAAGCCAGTAGGCTGCAAATGGATATTTAAAAGAAAGCGTAGACCTGATGGTACTATCGAAAAGTACAAGGCCCGTTTAGTGGCTAAAGGTTTCACGCAAAGGAAGGAGAAGACTATTTTGACACATACTCTCACGTGGCTCGTTTACCCACAATCCGAAAGTGCTTTTAGCAATAGTCTGCGCATACAAGCTCCTAGTACATCAAATGGATGTAAAGACCGCTTTCCTAAATGGAGAGTGGATGAGGAGATTTATATGCAACGACTGAAGGATTTGTGGTTGAAGGGCAAGAAAAGAAAGTATGTCGATTGATCAAATCCCTGTATGGTCTAAAGCAAGCTTCTAAGCAATGGCATGAGAAATTTGATAGTACGATGACGTCGGTCGGCTTTTGTGTAAACGGTCGATAAATGTGTCTACTATCGGTTCGAGAGAGGAGAAGATGTCATTCTATGTCTTTATGTAGATGACATATTGCTTTTAGGACCAACATGGATGTGATTAATAATACAAAGTCTTTCCTTTCCCGAACTTTGATATGAAAGACACAGGTGAAGTCGATGTTATTCTAAACATCAAGCTTATAAAGGGTGAGAATGTGATTACTCTTTCACAATCCCATTATGTGGAGAAAGTCCTAACCAGATTTGGATTTATGGACTGCAAGCCAGTATCCACACCCTATGATCCAAATGCAAAGCTGCATAAGAACACTGGGCATAGAAAAGATCAACTTAGATATTCTCAAATTATAGGATCCCTGATGTACTTAACTAGTGCAACGAGGCCGGACATCTCATATCTTTGTTTGCAGATTGAGTCGTTATACGTCCAATCCGGAGATGATCATTGGATAGCACTAGAGAGTACTCAGATATTTGAAGGGAACCTCTAAATTGGGAATACATTATTCTGGTCATCCGGCAGTCTTGGAAGGATTCAGTGATTCCAACTGGATCAGTGACTCGGACGACATGAAGGCTACGAGTGGTTATGTATTCACTCTAGCAGGTGGGGCCGTTTCATGGAAGTCTTCAAAACAGACTATCATTACACGGTCCACAATGGAGGCTGAGCTAGTTGCACTAGATTCGTGGTATGTGAGAGGCGAATGGATTCGAGAACTCCTTTCGACCGCCTGTCTTGGAAAAACCCATTCCGACTATATTGATCTCTGCGATAACCAAACCGCTCGTTACGGTTAAGGCGAAGAGTAGAAAGGACAATATGAAGTCCTCAAAACATATAAAAAGACGACTTAAGTCGGTAAGGCATGCCAGAGAGACGGGTGTTATTTCTGTAGAATACATCCAGTCTGAAAGGAACTTGGCAGATCCTTTCACTAAAGGATTGGCTCAAAAGGTCATCCTTGCAGCATCTCAGGGAATGGGGCTTATACCCGTATGAAGGTTCACATCGGTAGTAACCTATCCTAGGAGATCGGAGATCCCGTGAACTAGGCTCTAGGACAACAAACTGTGTGAAATTAGAGAGCACATCTAACGGGTCCCATTAGCTGCAGTGCTCCTGCTGTATGGGAGGTTGAGCAATGGCTCTTAATGAACTCGAGGTCTATATATGACTTATGGAGTCGTCCTACAGGACTCCTAGAAGGGTTCACCTACGTGAGTGTGATTGTGAGGTCGCAATCAAAGAGAGATAAGGGTATACTCTCTTAAGCACCCATGAGCTAGATACCGGGACATGACCGGAACGTCCCAACCCGAGAGGGAAAGGGCAAGCCGCCCAGTACGAGAATGTGACTTGGGCGAAAGCTCTCACACCAAGGCATTGGATCAAGGCAAAGTCCTCCTTTGTTTGTGCAGAGTCGTAGTTCTTGTCGCTAGGCTTTGGGTTCAAACCCGCAAGGTACTCATCGTCGAACAGCTGTATATTAAACAAGACATTGAGAATCCTTTATCAATTGGAAATTGGTGGGGATTGTTGTATTTGTGGGCAAAATCGTAAATTCCCAATTGAGGAAAAGAAAAGGAAAAGAAAAGGAAAACGGTGGGGCCCACACCGCAGACAGACGCAAAAAGAGATAAGGGACGCTCTCCTCACGTGCGTCTGCGCGGCGCTTCTTGTGCGATGGCCGTTCCGTCTTCTTCTCAGATCCGGCGATTTTCTCGGCGGTGGGAGGCGGCGGTTGGAGAGGCGAGCGACGGAGGCGCGAGCCGGCCCGGTTCCTGAGCCGGCTGTTCGCATCACCTCCTCGCACCCCGCGCCTTCTACAAATAGCCGAGCTCGGATCCCAAAGAAGTATCTCCTTCCGATCTGGTTTTCCCACTTGAGTTCTCCCGGTTCTTCTCTATTCCTGGTGTGTGGAGGTTCGGGGCTTCGCACCACCTCCGATTGAGTCTTTGTGCCGGCGATTCTCGAGCACCCGTTCGGTGTGAAAGAAATCAAAGGTAAAAGGCACACTCAAGGGGAACGAAGGCGATTTGGTCCCTGATTGAGCTGTGAGCACTCTCGGCCAGAGTGGTCTTGCGGTCTTGTCGGCGTTCCCGACCTTCGACTCGACTACGGGCAACCGAGGTCGGAGAGGCGTTGTATCTCCGACGACCACACCCCTTTTCTTCATCCACGAGGGGTGCTAGGTTTTCGGGACAAGACATGCTTGTGCGCCTTGCCTGTCTGTGGTGATCTTGACTTCTTGGTTTGGTTACCTACGGGCGGTTTTGAGTACCGTCTGCATCGTGAGTGTTGGAAACTTGTTTCAAAGATGTCGTTCTTTGATTTACTTTGAAACCGAGAACTTGTATATGATATGTTTGCTTGTGGGATCGGATTGCTTGCTCTGTGAAGAATTCGTTGAATACTGAGATTAGTTTAGATAACTAGATTGAATATGAGCTCAATTTGATTCTCCGATCGTCAGAATCGATTCGATTGGATGATTTGTTACATGCAATAAGTAATTGATTGAACACGTGTTCTGCTCATTCGGTTTGGATAAACCGATAGGTCGTTAGATTACAACTTGTTGCTATTTTGCATGTCAACATTTAAACCGAAAATTGAGTTTGGAATCCTCTGTTGCATAAACTTAACGATGAGAGAATATAAAGTGGAGCTCATATCTTAATCTCTAGTTATCAAAACTTTTGTTAAGAGTATCAACATCAACATGAGAAGGCCAAGATGTATGTTCTTGAGCAACCATGTTCTGAGAGCAAATCTAAAACAATTAAATTGTCTTATGTTGTTTTTAGTCATGTTATATTGGCTATATATGGAGGCAGCATGCTATAATCTTGGATCTGTTTATATTCTTGTGATATTCATATATGCCATGCTTATAGAAAGATTAACATGTGAATACATTAATATGAATGATATGCTTTTGTTGAATATGTCATATATGATGTTCATTTTGAGTATTCACTCATTTTGCAATGACATGATTGATGTCTATGTCAATATATTGTTTATGTTATGCTTATGCCATGCTTGGGTGATTACTATTATCATAATTATTATTGAAATTAAAATAGAAAATATGCTTATACCGCAATATTTACAACAATAACTTCCTCTTGAGCGAGGGCTGAGGAGGGAGGCTGCGATTACGATTGATGTAGGGCGGTGTCGGTGATGGAAGGGGGGACCTCTCCGCCGACGGCGCCGTCAGCATGCCCAGGGCTTCGAGGAGGACCTCATAGCTGCTCATAGAGAGATGTTGGGTTGGACCGATGCGAAAAGAAAGGTCGCTTTGAGATTCGTAATGGTAGGGCTTTTAAAGGTAGAGTATTTAGGCCGGCGCCAGAGATTTTTTTTCCCGTAATCGGGGGGCGTGCCCAGAGCAAGCCTGCCAAGCGCGCAGCCACTAAATTGTCTATTGTTGGAGACAGGGCCCCATGAAAGTGCAGCCCAAGTGGAGCGAGGCCACCTCAGTGCTGACATGGCAGACCCACCATACACGAGCTTGTTTTGCCACACTATGACAGCATGGCCCCAAGGAGACCGTGCACCCCAAGTCACCACCAACCGGACCGGGCCAAGCGGCCGCTCCGCATCCTCCCTGCCCTGCGGTGCCCGTCCGCCCCTCCCCTGCCGCGCCCACTGCGGAAGAGAGGCGCCCATGGCCGCCGTGGCAAGCCCGCCCTCCGGCTCCGCCCCAGGGCCGCCTCCCCGTCCCCGCCCGCCTTCTCCGCCTCTCCTCGCTGCAGCTTCAGCTCCTTCGCTTACTCCTATTCCAAGGCGATCTCCTCCTCCCCCTCCTCAAACACCTACAGATTTTCCTGTGCTGCTTTCGTATTTGCTTGTTTGCTCTGTTGGGTATTAAGTAGAGTTTTAATTAGTTGCTGGTGGAACCCCCCATGTGCATATATCCAATTA
Source organism: Bonia amplexicaulis (assembly GCA_036346245.1). Lineage (NCBI taxonomy): Eukaryota > Viridiplantae > Streptophyta > Magnoliopsida > Poales > Poaceae > Bonia > Bonia amplexicaulis. The sequence goes on along the minus strand of CM070737.1, from coordinate 17,876,470 downwards.
ATCGAAAGAAAGACAGACAGACAGACTCCAATCTCTCTCTTGGGTGCGGTGTAAACGTGCCAGTGAGTTTTGAGTTAGCCATAGCAGACGGTAGACTTTTTAGAGATACAACATTTGAAGCTGCTTAGAATGGCCACAATTACATGTACCTACTCTATTCTCCATATATTTCTGTGATTCTGGTGCTGGATGCTATGTACATAAAGAGATACTGAATTGTTTGATTTAGCCTTACTAACATACTGTTACTAACACGGGTAATCTCAGTTTGCAAGGTCATTTCCAATTCAGAGTGTCAGTGAGAGTAGATTGAAGAAGATAGATACTGTAAAAGGTAATTTTCCTTGGTCCATCTACTTTTCAAAAGGCTCTTTATTGGATTCAAATAGCCCTTTATGCCGATTTTTACTACATGTTAACAGGCCAAGTTTTAAGAAGCTCCGGCAACCATGATGGACGGTTTCATATTAAGCGAATTATTTCCTTCGCTGCTACCAACAAACAGGAGCCAATCACTTCACCTACCTCGGATACAGCGGTGTTAGAAGAGAGTGAGAGTAGCAGCGCAGATTCCCCTGCATCTGGCAGCCCCTCCTATTTTACTGAGAGGGGTGTTGGAAAACCTGGATTCATCTCATTCCAAGGCATCAGCTCTCAAATGATAAGTGTAGAGAGTGTGCTGCATCCTGGCAAGGAATCATCTAGATTAGTTTGGTTTGTTGGTCCAACTATCCTTGTGGCGTTCTTGGTTCTTCCATCGCTTTACTTGCGCAAAGTACTCTCAGCTGTGTTTGAGGATTCCCTGTTGACAGGTATGCTTTCTTTGGCAGTTCAGGAATGTGTTCTTTCCATCCTGGACTATGGTGTTTCTATAATGCTGATAGTTTCTCTATCTTGTTTCCACAGTAGTTTATGCAGAACTTAGTTGTGCATCTCCCAGTCCCACCTTTTAATAATTGATAAACACCAATTATGTTGGTCACCACTTACCGGTATCATATATCTGTGCCCATTGATATCATTTATTCCACTATAAGGCATATAAGTAGTTAGTGCTTGAAAATATGTTATTTTATTGCTTTTTTACATCTTGCTCTGTCAATACACATCATAACAGTTCCATTTTAGCTTAAATGAACCCTGATATACATAATTCATTTGTCAAATATTTACACATATACACCAAAGACACTACATATATTATTCCACAGCCAGATGAAGTCTAGGCATGACTGCATTACCTGATGGATTTTTTCTATTAGTTGCAGATTTTCTTATACTATTCTTTACTGAGGCTCTGTTTTATGGAGGAGTCGCAATTTTTGTCCTGTTGATTGATAAAGTCTGGAAGCCTTTGCAGCAAGTAGCACCTAAGAGTTACATATGGTCAAAATCTAGATTTTTCCGTATTTCTTCGGTAACGACAATGGTTCTGAGCTTGATAATACCGCTTTTGACAATGGGCATGGTTTGGCCATGGACTGGACCAGCAGCTTCAGCTACTCTTGCCCCTTATTTGGTAGGTCTTGTCGTGCAATTCACATTCGAGCAGTATGCACGGCATCGTAAATCACCTTCATGGCCAGTTATTCCTATTATTTTTAAGGTAATTTGATTCTTCAATTTATCCTGGTATTATTGGATCCTGAAGTTACCCTTTCTGGTTATAATCAAGTGTGTTTTGGTAGAAAAGGACAGATCTTCTATGCAATTTGTTAAGATGGTAATCATTAGTAGTGACCTGACGTTTGGGATTTGGAATGTCAGTCTACTGGGTAATTTTTCAATTGCTTAATGTTGACAGAGGAGCATTTGAAGAATCTAAGGGCAGCATCTGAGTGGGGAAACATTAAATTACAAAAATACAGTCCAGTAAAAGAGGCTAGGAGATAATGTTCTCAAAAACTTTTGAACATATAAGCAACAATGTTTTTGATAGGTTTGTTTATCCAATTGTTGTGGCTACGGGCCAAACAGTAGAAGAGGGGACTAGTAGAGTGAGTATGAGAAATGAACTATATCTCTTTCCTTTTCACCCAAGGATATATATATATATATATATATATATATATATATATATATATATATATATATATAGTAAAATAACAAGTACTCTTTGGTGTCCGGCACCATAGTTTAAAATAGGTACGTATCGCGTGCAAAAAAATGTAAAATTTCTTAGATATCAAGAGTAACTAGTTTACTAACTAGTTCAAACAAGTTCGAATCGAAATTTGAACTATAGTTGCTTTTTATTGATAGTTTGATTGTAGGTATCTACCGATTATATATATAAATCAGAAAGCATGTGATCTAAATTGTTCAAAACTTTGAATTCAAGTATATTTTTCAAAGGTATATGTTTCATTTGAATTGTTATAGATGGGTACACACCCTAAACCGATATTTTCAAAAATATACCCAATTTGGGTTGAATTGTGCATTTGAAATCAAGGTGTCCGGCACCACGGTGCCCAATTTCAACGCCCTATATATATATATATATATATATATATATATATATATATATATATATATATATATATATATATATAGCCATAAGGTCTTATTATAATAACACCTCTACCATAGGGTACTATTCCAGGGGTATACGTGTCTTTTACATGTCTTATTGGGGTCTCTTGGCCCAGCAAGACGAATTGATGCCGGTGGGGTCCATCCCCACAACACCAACCATAAGTACTCTATCTTTCATATTTCGGGAAAAAATTAATAACTCTGTATGAATGAGACAAAAAACCAAAAAGAGTCCTGATATTTATGGAAACAATATAATGGGCACCTCATGTATTACTTAGTTGATGTATGAATTATTAAGGGTATCAGTGGTATTTCCTATTGTATTAGGGTTTAGTCTTATATCCTCTTTGTACCCTATATATTGCTTATTGGGTCTTTTGCATACACACATAATATTCATAACATGGTATCATAGCAAAAGTTAGGGTTATGGTTTACTGTAGCCGCCGCCGCTGCCTCCTAGCCTCCGTTAGTCTTCCGCTGTTGCTGCCCCCGGGAGGACCAATCTCCACTCCTAAGGGCGGCCACCTGTAGGTTGTAGCTTTTCCCTTCAGCATCTAGCAGCAGCTGTTGTTGTCGTCGTCGTTCTTGGCGCAGCCCGTTCGCCTCGACCAGGCTATACGACTCGACACCACGAGGGAGCTGCCCGCTGGGGAGGCTGTGCTGGAGATGGCCTTCGGAATCTGGCCGGTAGATGGCCTCCTGACGCCGGATTCGTGCAGATCCGACCACTGCCGGTCACGCAGGCGCCCGGATCCAGGCTGGCCGCTTCTTCCTAGGTCGCCGCCACCCTTAGGTCATCGCTGCCCTCAGGTCGCCACCTCGCCTATGGCCTCTCGGATCTGGGCTCCCCCCTCGCCAGATCAACGTCGCGCCTCGGCCGCCACAGCTATCGCCTTGGCCTACCTCAGGTGACGGCGACCTCTCCATCCGGCCGCCGCGCCACGCTAGCATTGCCACCTCCCCGTCGTCGTGCCAGGTCCGCGCCCTCGCTTTCGGTCGAAGCCACCCTAGCCTGGCCTTCTCCTCCTACCGCGCGCTCCGCCCTTCTTGGGCCGCTGCCATTGTGGTCGCCGCTGTCCTAGGCATCTCTGGCCGACACCGTCTTCTCCCCTGGATCCGCACAGATCCGGGCTTGGCCACCACCTCCTCATTCGCCAGCCCTGTCACCACCGGCTCCCGACGCCTACATGCGTTGGCAGCAAAGAAGAGAAGAGGAGGATGTCAGGGTGGGAGAGGAGAGTAGATATGGAGTGTGACTACTACTGTGCTGAGGGGGATGGTTTAAGATATTTTGCTTGGGTGGGCTGCTGCTGCTAGTATCCGTAGTCTTTGAGTCTTTTGAAGTTTTCGTTGCGTCCATCTAAGTCCGTAGCCTCTATCTTTCAGTTTGTTCAAGCCATGCGAGTTCACAAATTTATTGTAGTCATAGAGGCATAGGAATTTTTTTTTGCATGACAGCAATCGCCGCTCCGTGTGCAGATCGTATAAGTCGTTATGATGCCACCACTTCTCTCTGAGCCGCCGCCCCGAACTTCTAAGGCCGCCGCGCTTCTTCTGCACCGCGTCGTCTTGGGTTTCGATCTGCGCCGCCATGCTTCTATCTATTCCTCTTCGACTCAATATATTTTCCGAAAGTTGCACGCTCCAACGACATAATCAAAACTCGGACTTCGGATTTTACCTATATTAGTGTTAACCCTTTTCAAATGCAATGCTACTGCATGCACCTTGCATTTGAGAGGAGTGTTAAGGGTGTTAGTGGTATTTCCTATTATACTAAGGTTTAGTCTTATATCACATTTGTACCATATATATATTGCTCATTAGGTCTCTTGAATACACACACAATATTCATAACACGAATTTCTGTTCTGATTGAGGGTTTTAGGACACAACGCAATACTTGGAATAGAGGGTCCAGTTTCCTTGTTGTGATCAGTACTCGGTAGTCAGTACTAGGTCTAGATTATGAGCAATTTGCTCCCTTGTCTGGTGACTATGGTTGTGTCATTTTGCTGCTAAGTAAATCATGTTCGATCTAGACTTTGGGGTGTTCTATTCTTTTGGGGTTCATGAGAGAGACCGAGAGAGAGAGAGGGAGTAGGTGTACCGTCGGATGTAGAAGAAGAAGGGTTAGCCATCACGGTGCGTCAGCGACGATCTGCGCTAAGGCGGACGGTCGGTGGAGAGCGGCGTGTCCCGTCATGGCGACCTCTGGCGGTGGCGTCCCGGAAGAAGAGACTACCATGGTGGAGTCGTCCGTCATTGGGCGCCCTCGGATCGGATCTAGGGGTTTGTACGTGGGAAAGTGGTGGCACGGTCAACCTCGTCGTGCGTGCCACCCGGCCCCGCCTCTATTTATTATGGCGCTTGCGGCGGGGCCCACCACCAAAGCGGTGGCGCCCCGATCGTATGCGGGTCAAGGGAAGGTTGGGATTTGGCCGTTGGGCCAAATCCACGAGATCACTCTAACATTCTCCCTTGATCTCACTCTATACTTTATCTTTAATTACTTTTGATTTTACTCATTCCATCACAGATTAGTGCATAGAACATGTCTCATCGTCACGGTCAATCGCCGATAGATTTAATGACTACAATACACCTCTTTGTTCGAAATAGTTACTTTAATCTTTTGGGCCTTTTATAGTCCAGAATCATAGGCTTTCCCTTAAACCCATGCTTGGCTACATGTTCTCTCGAACACGTTGGGTGGTAAGCCTTTGTAAGCGGATCCGCTAACATCTTTGTTGTACTTATATGATCAAGACTTATGATCCGATCCGGACTTTATCTTTCACAACATAGTACTTTATGTCAATGTGTTTGGCAAGACCACTTGACTTATTGTTGTGGGCATACGTTCTCATGGTTCATTATCGCGAAGACAACTTAAGTGGTCTATTGATGTCGTCAACCACTTTTAAACCGGGTATGAACTTCTTTAGCCGCCCACCCGCCTGTAGCCTCATAACATGCTACAAACTCGGCATACATTGTGGACGATGTAGTGACGGTTTGCTTTGAGCTTTTCCACGATATAGCTCCTCCCGCGCGAGTGAATACATATCCGGATGTAGACTTTCTATCATCTCCGCAAAATCGAATCAGATACCCCACTATATGGAGTGTATCCGATTTTCGTATGTCATCATGAGGCCTTTTGTGCCTTGCAAATAACGCAAGACTTTCTTTATCAATTTCCAATGTTCTATTCCGTGATTGCTCGAATCGCCAAGTAACCCAGTAACAAACGCTAAGTCGTATGCGTACACACTTGAGCATACCGCAAGCTTCCGACAATGAAGCATATGGAACCGCTTTCATTTGATCGATCTCATCTTGGTTCTGGGGCATTGAAAATCCCATATCTGCCGCCTTGACTATAGGTGCGGTGAAGGACTACATTTATGCATACCAAATTTCTTTAATATTCTCTCTATGTATGCCTTTTGTGACAGTCCCAATACCCTTTGTTTCTATCCGGTGAATTTCGATCCCTAGAACGAACGAAGCTTCACCAAGATCTTTCATGTCAAAGTTTGAGGACAAAACTTCTTTGTCTCCAATGTGCATCGACATCACTACTAGCCGAGGGATGTCATCCACATCTGATTAGGAATATAAACTTCCCATCTTTAAACTTTGCATAAACACGTTGTCCTCTACATTCTCTTTAAACCCAAATTTTCTTATTGTACTGTCAAACTTCAAGTACCACTGTTTTGAAGCTTGCTTTAACCCATAAATCGATTTCTTTAGGCGGCATCCCATTCTTTCATTTCCTTCCACAACAAAACCTTTCGGTTGTGCCATGTAAACATTTTCCTCCAAATCCCCATTAAGAAATGCCGTCTTTACATCCATTTGATGTAACTCTAAATCATAATGTGCAACTAATGCCATTATGATTCTGAAGGAATCTTTACATGAGACTGGAGAAAAGGTCTCATTGTAATCAATCCTTCTCTTTGCGTAAAGCCTTTTGCCACAAGTCGCGCTTTGTATCTTTCTACATTCCTTGGGAGTCAAGCTTTGTCTTGTAGACCCATTTACCCTCTTGTTTTGGCTCCTTTAGGAATAATTTCCAAGTCCCGCACTTTATTAGCCTTCATGGACCTCATTTCCTCTTCCATGGCCTCAAGCCATTTTGAGGAATTTTCGCTTCATGGCTTCTTCAAATGAGGTGGGATCATCCTCCATTTGAAATTCCTCTGTATGATAAATCTGATAATCATCAGAAATAGCTGATCTTCTTACTCTTTGAGACCTCCTGGCCTCCACATTTGGTACATCTTCGCTTGAGGTCATTGTTGCTCCCTCATCTATGGCAATTGGTTCTATATGATCCCAAGAACAGTTCTTCATTCTCATTAATTGTTGCCACAGAGGAACAATAACAGTCTTGGCACCACGTTGTCTTGTACCGTCGGTGTAGCGACAGCAGTAGTGCGAAGAATGGCTCTTGAATCATCGGAGTGGGCGCATCGCCCGCTTCTCTTCAAGGTCAATCTTCGAGCTACCATGCTCCCTCATCATTTCATCCTCTAAGAAGACAGCGTGTCTCGTTTCTACAAACTTTGTATATCCGTGCGACGGAGAAACGAAAACCTTTTGACTTTTCGTGATAGCCAATGAAATGGCAACTTCGCTTTGGGATCAAGTTTCCCAAGGTTTGGGTTAAATACTTTAGCCTCGTGAGACTCCCCACACGTAAGTGGTTTAGTGAGGAACTCTTCCATCCACATCTCGTGCGGTGTTTTGGGCACCGACTTACTAGGCACTCTGTTGAGGATATGAATGGCGGTTTTCAACGCCCATCCATAAACTCAACGGCGGTGTGGAGTAGCTCATCATGCTTCGCACCATATCCATCGTGGTGCGGTTGCGTCTTTCGGCTACTCCATTTTGCCGAGGTTCGCCTTGTAGAATCTTGGGCTACTATGCCATTTTCCGTAAAACCTTGCAAAGGTCCGTGAACTTGTCCATATGGGGTATGTCGATCAGTAGTACTCCCACCACGATCGATCGGACTATCTTAATCTTTAAATCGTGTTGGTTTTCAACTTCACCTTAAATATCTTGAATTTATCCAAGGCTTCATTTCTTTCTTTGATTGGATAAATATATCCATAACGGAGTAATCATCCGTGAATGTTATGAACGAGTCATATCCATCCACACTTTTCACAGAAAAAGGACCACAAATGTCTGTGTGAACAATTTGTAGAACTCACGTGCTTCTTTTAGCGTCTTTCTTAATTTTCTTTACAAATTTTCCTTTAATGCATTCTATGCATTGTTCTAAGTCCGAGAACTCTAATGGAGGAAGAATATCATTCTTAACTAGTCTTTCTATTCTCCCCCTCGAAATATGGCCTAAACGACAATGCCATAATTTCGACGATTCATTATGAGTTCTCTTTCTTTTTGCTTCGTATTCTCGCACGAGGATACATGCTCATTCACATCACATACGAATTCACACTTTCACGAAGTGACAATAAATAAAGCTCATCTTGTTTAATGGCAAGACCAACACATGCTTTATTAAACATTATTTCACACTTGCCATTTCCAAAATTACAATCATAACCATCATTGTCCAAACATGAAACACTAATCAAATTCCTCAGAAGAGGAACATAAAGAACATCTCTAAGTAAAAGATGAAGCCATCACTAGCTCTAATGAAAGATCACCAACGGCTTCAACTTCAGCTTGGACTCCATTTGCGACTTTAACGCATCTTTCTTTTCTTTGCGTATTCCTCGTCGAACGGAATCCCTTTCTTTGACATAATCATTTTCAAGAAATCGGATGATCTTTCTTGTAATGTCCCTTTTCTTGCAATGAAGACACCGATCTTTCTCCACCGAGAAATTATTCTGTTGAGGCTGAAAAACAGAGGCTTTTCCCTTGTTCTTTGAGGAGAAATTACTGTTGAAAATATTTTTCTTGTTATCCTTCACATAGTTGACAGAACCACCATGTGAGGATTTAATTCTTTCCTCCTCTTGCACACACATAGCTATGCACTTTTCTAAGTCCCACTTCTCGGGCTGCATGTTGTAGTTGACAACAAAAGTGTCATATTCTTTCGGCAAAGAAGCAAAAATCAAATGAATAAGGAACTCATCCTTGAGAGCCAAATCCATTGGTTTAAGCTTGGATGCCAAGTTGCTCATCCTTAGTATGTGCTCTCTTATGCCACTGCCACCACCAGAATACCTCTCACACAAGTCGCTTAATCACCGTGTAGCATAAGTCTTTGAAGAGCCAAGAACCGACTCTTTATTTTGTCAAGGTACTGTGACGGTGTCACACTCTGCGATTGAGCCCACAATTGCGTGCTCAATCGTGTTCTTTATCACGGTCAAATATTTCTTGTTGGCAGTGACCCACTTTTATGATCAAGATCATATAACATCTTTATGGGAGCAAAGTCCCTCCGTGCAGTCTCGCGACATCGACGCCTCATTTTCATCCTCACCGGTGCCATAGGCTCTGTGGGACACGATGTGGTGACTACCGGTCCACCTCGGCTAGGATGAATGCAAGATCAATCTTTTCTTCCATTCACCATAGTTGTCTCCTTTGAGAACAGGGATATCTCTGATGTAGCCCATCAAAGAGTATCCTCCTGAAAACACAATTTTATATATATAGTGAGAACAACAATAATAACAATAACTGCATGCCTTAGTTTCAACGTTAGTTAAAATTAAAACATACAGTTGTTTATACATTAAATCTACATCACCGTTGGGCAGAAATAGAAATAATGCATAAAATCATCAATTAAAATTATAACACTTTCAACAGTAAAATTATATGCCTTATTTTAACGTTGGTCAAAAATACGACATACAATTTCATTTATACATTAAATCTACATCACCGTTGGCGAAATAGAAATAATGCATAAAACTTTAATTAAAATTATAATAATGTTATTATCAACGTTGGTCGAAAATAACAATATCATAATTAATCAGAATTTTATCTGTTTTCCAAAATTAAATTCTCCGTTGGTTCAATTTAATAATGAAAATTAATCAATCATTAACTTTTGCGTGAAATAAATTATTCTAAAATAATTCATTATTCGAAGCATTATCAGACACATTTTAATCTCGGAAAATAACACGTTGGTGCAAAATTTACGAGATTTTAATCAATTTTCATTGAAATTCATCAAATAAATGCTTCTGAAATCAATTAAATCCCATTTCGGGATTTACTGTGCAAATTCCTGATTCGGCCCAGTCTTAGACGGCACGGCCCACGGCGACCTGCTCGCCACGCCGCTTCTTTCGCCGCCGCACTTTGCAACTGGGCTGGCCGGAATTCGCCATCACACGCACCCCGCCTCGATCTCGCCCGCTCGTTTCCATCCGACTACCGAGCATCAATGTCGCCCGAACAAAACGGCGTGCGGCGACCCGTCAGAACCCTAACTCGGTTTCGGTAGGAAAAGCGGGCGGCTTGGCACAAGGTGGAGCCAAGAGCGCGCGACGAGTTCACCCGAGGTTCACAAGAAGAGGCGGCGCAAGAATGCGGCTCTGCAGACGGCGACGCACACAAGAACCCGAAGCGGATCGAGGCGCGGAGGAGGTGCGACCCGAGCGGCAGCGGCGGCGGCGCGCGAGGGCGGTGCGGCGACGCCCTGCTCGGGTGGTGGCGGCGGCCTCCGTCTGGCGACGACCGGTGGCTACTGGCGCCAAGGGAGCGCGCATGGGAGGCGCGCAGACAAGAAAAAACGGTGAGTCCCGATCTACTATGTTGGCTCGATACCATTGTTCGATCTAGACTTTGGGGTGTTCTATTCTTTTGGGGTTCATGAGAGAGACCGAGAGAGAGAGGGAGTAGGTGTGCCGTCGGATGTAGAAGAAGAAGGTTAGCCATCACGGTGCGTCGGCGACGATCTGCGCTAAGGCGGCGGCGGTCGGTGGAGAGCGGCGTGTCCCGGCGGCGACCTCTGGCGGTGGCGTCCCTAAGAAGAGACGGCCACCGGTGGGCTGTCCGTCACGAGCGCCCCGGATCGGATCTAGGGGTTTGTACGTGGGGAAAGTGGTGGCACGGTCAACCTCGTCGTGCGTGCCACCCCGGCCCCCACCTCTATTTATTATGGCGCTTGCGACAGGGCCCCTTGACCAAAACGGCCGGGCGCCCGATCGTAGCGGGTCAAGGGGAAGGTTGGGATTTGGCCGTTGGGCCAAATCCCTGAGATCACTCTAACAAATCATAGTTTAGTAATGACTGTTATTTGTGCGATTGTCTACACCATACACTATAGTTGCCTGACAATGATTATTTGCAGTTTGTGACATGACAGAAAAAAAACCTGAGACCGCAGACATATACATATGTAGAAGCTACTATCAGGTTGTTTGCACTCTGTCTTGTTTCTGTGAGCCATGCTTTTCCGTTTCATCGCCATATATGTGGCCATCTATTTTCTTCATGTTCATTTCAACCAATCAAGTAATTGCATCTTCATGTTTTCCTGGACGGACAGGCAATTACATCTTAGTTGACGTTCTTCCTCTAGTGAAATGCTTGAATAGTTCTTAGCATGTGCCACTTACATTTCCCCCAATCCTTCCAGGTCTACAGACTTCAGCAACTGAACAGGGCAGCTCAGCTGGTGACAGCACTTACCTTTTCTGTTAGAGAAACGGAGGCAACAAATCAGACTTTGGCTATCATGAACTCCTTAGGAGCACTACTGACTGTCCTTCAAATTCTTGGCGTTATCTGTGTATGGTCGCTGTCGAGCTTTCTGATGAGGTTTCTTCCCTCTTCAGACATTCCAGATCCCTGACTCCTAGCAGCTGCGGTAGCAAATATGAGCATAGCATCCCCACTGTAAATTGATTTACCTGGAGCCAGTTGACATGTCTGCAAAGGTTACCTTTGGTTTAGGGATTACACTGCTTAAGCTGAGGAACTGCAGAGAAATTGTCCAGTTGGTAGGAATGACGCTGGAATTGAATAAACTGCAAATAAGAGAGCTGAACTGTCTGCGCTGTAGGACGTTTTATGCATAGCGTGTTTACATGCTCTTCTTGTGGATCAAATTCTGGGTTTCACAAGCTGGACAACCAATTTTGACTGAAGGTATGTGTAAATTTAGTTTTGTTTAATGTTCCACCAAACCCATGCAAAACACATGGTAAAAATAGAAAGATTATGTTCATTCACAAACTGACGGCAGTCCAATATGTCATTGTCATTCAGTCAATCCCTGTTGCTGCTAGTTATCAAAGGAGCCGAATCCAGATGCTGAAGCTTATCTATTTGATCTTTCTTTTCCTACTGTCCTTTCCCCCCGTATTTTTTTGGAGAACCTACTGGTCATGTACTCATGTAAGCTACCGAATTCAGCTATACAACTCCGACATTTGCTGCTTTTGACGGAATGAGTGGCTTATGACTGAAAAGTACTGTAACTGACGGTGATTTATTTAGCATAATTAAATTTAAAAAAATTAAAAATAAAAAAACAGGTTAGCCCGTCACGGACAGTACAAACAAATACAGGAAAAAAAGAACCGATAAAAAAGCTGAAAAAAAGTCAAAAAACCAGAAAAAATGAAATTGTTGAATAATGAAAAATAAACTAGAAATTAGAAGTCTAAGCCGTTTTGAGCAGGGTTAAAGCTTCTTTTGTGAGTGAGGAAGGTTCTTGAAGGACTTCGGCATGCAACAGAGATTGAAAATGCATGTTCTGTGATTATACTCTCAGAATTGGATATCTCTGTATGTTTTTCATGATTCATGAACAAGATATTTACTGCTGAGGCAAGGCATAAGGATGGTTTTGATTAGTTGTATGCTACCCAAAAGCAATTTCAAAACAATGTCTATTGTGCTGATTGACCTGCGCCGTTCAGCCGTGCAAGCAAATCACGGTTCTCCTTGCAAGCTCATCATTTCCTTCCCAAAAAACCTTCGGTCATCAAATGTTTCCTCTTTACCCAACAGTTTCAATATCAGTGAGACTATTTTGTGTTTGATGTAATCATCGATTATTTTTTTGTTTGATATAATCATCTGTTATTTTTGTACTTGATATATAATCTTCTCATAGTCATGAGCAGCTTCTGTTTTCAATGGAGCGACTGTGTCATATTATGGATAGCTGTATGCAGCTTCGGTTCTACTTCCGTTGTAACAAGCAACAGCTTCCATCAGTTCATCATTTCTGCATCCCCATCTCTGAAAACTGCAGATCTGGTTTGCTTATCATGTCACCAAAACTAACAACTTGCAGATACGAATACATGTTCCTTGAACGACACCAGAGCAAATTGAACGAAAACAGAATGTTTTCTTAATCAGAAACCATATGGAGAAAGATAAAGAGATGCAAAAGTAAGTGATGTGCGCTTGCTTCACCAAGAGGATTGGAAGCCGATGAACTCCAAGTCTCCATGGTAGAGTGAAGCGAGCACTTCGCCACTAATAGTGTTTGAACACACGTAGCCCATCCTTATGTGCAAAAGGTGGCCGGGCTGCCCAAATGAGATTTGTCACAGCCGGATTGGAAGTTTTTGCACCAGCAAGCAAACATAATTCAGATCTCACCAATAACAATCTCAAGGAGAAGAAATCAAACCCAAATACCGCATGAAAAAACCACAGAAAAACAAGAGAGCTAACTCAAAAGAAACAACGACCAGAAGCTCCAACCTTTGTGCTCACACAACTACGCAAGAGAAGGAGATCCAGGACGAACGCTACTCCTAGCTAACAAGAGGCAAATATGAAAGATACGGCGGACACCTTGGGCTTGGTCTGCTTATTATATAGGGAGGCGGCCGCTCCGTAGGGCAATGGTCGCTCTTAGCGTTGGCCGCTAGGGTTTCGGGCAGGCGGTCCCAATTGTCAGCGGGCAGCGCCCCAATTGTCAGAGCGATACTGTAGTTATCTCGGCAAGTTGATCTTGCTGGAGGCCTGGAGCCTAGGGCTGGGCGCAGCCATGGAGCTTAGACGCACAGACTACTAAGCAGATCAAGTCCAACTCAGTGCCGGTGGGCTATGAAGCTTTTGGAACTTACGCAGCCCACGTATGAGGTAGCTCACGGAGGTCCAATAGTCCGGCACTGCTGGGCCTCGACCTGTGCGTCACAGCTATGCCGGAATATCGGGTGGTGATTACTATTATGATGAAGGCTGAGGCTGTCTTTGTTTGTTTTAAAAACAAATTACAACAAAGGGCGCACACCACATTTAAAACATATACCACGTGCGCACACACACGTGTATATTCTATTCAAGCACATGTTATATCTAGAGCAAAGATCGCTGAATAAATTCTGAATTTATACAGTACCTCACGAAGCACAGATATACACTTTCTCACTGAATGCACACGCATGTATAAGATAAGCGGGTTGTTGTGGCTGAGCCAACACTCAGTTCTCCATTCTCTGCTATTTGTTGGTAACGTAACGGCTTCGTTCTTTTCGATTTATGGTTTTTAGGTTTGACTTATGAATAGGAACAGTATGTAGAGAGATACTAGTGTGCGATTTTAGTCGATATAAAAAAATTACTGTAGTGTGTACTATAATCGATTAGTAGACTTCGCCTTAAAAAACACTCCGTTTAAAAACTAGATACTTTAAGAAAAAAGATATTTACTGTAGGAAAATAGCTTTTAGAATCCAATATGAATAGGACGTATGTCTTATGATACAATATTTTCAAAGCGGGGTTTACTAGTCGATTGTAGTAAACACAATACCGACTTCAATTATACCGGCTAAAATCGCACGCGACAGTCTCTCTCCGTGCTATCTCTCGCAAACAACCAGCATTCAAAAGTTATAAGCCAAAAGACATAAATCGCAACTGAAAAGAATGCAACCAACATCTCCAGCGGAATCATCAAAGGAAGATTCTACACTTTTCTCAACAGTAATTTACAAATTTTTTAAAACACGATGAATAGTAGATTGATTTTACTTATTTCTTCATGTGTTTTTAATATTAGTATTACTCTTATTAGAGAGAAAAGTATAGAAACACTCCTCATCATAAAAACTTTTTGTTTTAGTTGGCCCCTATCTCTGTCAGTGCACACTGCGCCTGACATGGCAATTTGGCATACACTAACAAAACGCTTAGAATTACGGAGAATTGAAAAGGTATGTTCTGTGAATATACTCTCAGAATTGGATATCTTTGTATGATTGTCATGACTCATGAACAAGATATTTACTGCTGAGGCTAGGCATAAGGATGGTTTTGATGAGTTGTATGCTACCTAAAAAGCAATTTCAAAACAATATCTGTTGTGCTGATTGACTTGTGCCGTTCAGCCGTGCAAGCAAATCAAAGTTCTTGCAAGCTCATCATTTCCTTCCCAAAAAAACTTCGGTCATCAAATTTGTCCTCTTTATCCAACTGTTTGAATATCAGTGAGGCTATTTTGTGTTTGATATATCATCTATTATTTGTTTGTTTGATATAATCATCTGTTATTTTTGTGTTTGATATATAATCTTCTCGTGGTCATGAGCAGCTTCTGTTTTCAATGGAGCGACTGTCATGTTATGGAAAGCTGTATGCAGCCTCTGTTTTACTTCCGTTGTAACAAGCAACAGCTTCCATCAGTTAATCATTTCTGCATCCTCACCTCTGAAAACTGCAGATCTGGTTTGCTTATCATGTCACCAAAACTAACAACTTGCAGATCCGAATACATGTTCCTTAAACGACATCAGAGCAAACTGAAAGAAAGCTGAAGGCTTTTTCTTAATCAGAAACCATATGGAGAGAGATAAAGAGATGCAAAAATAAGTGATGTGCGCTTGCTTCACCAAGAGGATTGGAAGCCGATGAACTCCAAGCCTCCATGGTAGAGTGAAGCGAGCACTTCGCCACTAATAGTGTTTGAACACACGTAGCCCATCCTTATGTGCAAAAGGTGGCCGGGCTGCCCAAATGAGATTTGTCACAGCCGGATTGGAAGTTTTTGCACCAGCAAACAAACATAATTCAGATCTCACTAATATCAATCAGGAGAAGAAATCAAACCCAAATATCGCATGAAAAAACCACAGAAAAACAAGAGAGCTAACTCAAAAGAAACAACGACCAGAAGCTCCAACCTTTGTGCTCACACAAGTACGCAAGAGAACGAGATCCAGGACGAATGCTACTCCTAGCTAACAAGAGGGAAATATGAAAGGTACGGTGGACACCTTGGGCTTGGTCTGCTTATTATATAGGGAGGCGGCCGCTCCGTAGGGCAATGGTTGGTTGCTCTTAGCGTTGGCCGCTAGGGTTTCGGGCAGGCGGTCCCGGGCAGCGGGCAGCGCCCCAATTGTCAGAGCGGGCACGTCCGTGGTGGTTAGACGCACTGCCTAGTAAGCAGATAAGGTCCAACTCGGTGCTGGCGGGCATGAAGCTTTTGGAACTTACGCAGGCCACGTATGAGTCAACTCTCGGAGGCCCAATGGTCCGGCACTGCTGGGTCTCGACCTGTGCGTCACAGCGATGCCAAAATATCGGGTGGTGATTACTATTATGATTATATAAAGGCTCAGGCTGTCTTCGTTTTTCTAAAAAATACAACAGGAACGCATACCACACTCATACCATCTATCATGTGTATATATCTATATGTGTTCTATTGAAATACACGTCATATCTAGAATAAAAATTATTAGATAAATCTGAAATACATGTCATATCTAGAATAAAAATTCTTAGATAAATCTTATATTTATTGTTGTAACACAAATAACACATGTGCCCAATGTTTATAATTGTTGTAAACTGCTGTATTAACTTACACCCTTTACTTTATTGCCACCCTTTGTCACTCTATAAATTGTACAGAATCAAAGCAATAAAGTGCTCATTCATTTTCTCTCTCAATCACTTGTCTAAACATTCTGCAACACGTTATCAGCACTTTTGCTCTCACGCAAGTGAAAAGGAGAAGAAGACAGAGATAGGTAATGGAAATTTGTGCACATCACAAAAAAGTTTTTCTGGACATCCTCTCTTTAGTGGATTCCCTGCACACAAGTCTTCAAGGCCTTCTTGCTCCTCTCGTTGAGACACCACCACCACCAACTCCGGCGACCACCACCTTCATCGCCACCGGCCATGGTTCACGGCCGACTCGTCGTCGTCCATGGGCGACGCACGGAGTTTTTGCATCGGCAAAGGCTCCACGCTATGGACCTTACAAGCGTCCGAAGCATGCCTCAGCAGCGGCACATCGCCGTCCGACCTCGGATCCGCACTCCTAACCCAACACATGCATCCTCCCCAGAAGATGCATTTTCATCCACATAAAATCGAAAAACAGAGGGAGAAGCGCCGCTTTCGGCTGGCAGACCCCGATGGCCGGTGCATGGCGCCGGGGCGAAAGCCATGGAGAACAACAGATGGACGATGCCGCGAGACACTACTGATGCGGTGGTGGCGGTGCCGGCAGGCAAGAAGAAGCCCGTACGGCCAAGCTTGGCGCGGCCGTCGGCGTGGGCCTGGCGGCGTGGCCCTCGCGAGCGACCTTCTGCGGCCCACCAAAGCGCGGCCTCCCAGCATGGCCTCGCAGCGCAACTTCCTCACACCGACCGCACGCCACGGAGAGGCGGCGCAGAGGCTTAGCGGCTTCAACACAACACGTACCGTATGGGCACGCAGCGGCCGGCTTGCAGCGGCGGCGGCGGCGCTAGATTGGCGCGGTGGAGGCCGAAGGCAACAAGCCGGCAATGCGCGGTGGCGGCGCGACTCCCAAGCCCGGCTCGGCGCCCTAAGGGCCAGCGGCGGGCGGCTCCTCCGGCGCTGCCCACGGCGCGCACGACGGCCGACACGGCTCCTCCGGGCGCGCCCACGGCGCGCGACGGCCAAGACGGCTCCTCCGGCCTTGCACCCACAGCGTGGCTAGCACGACGACCCGGCGCATGGCGCGACCCGTGCCATGCTCCCTTAGCCGCTTCATATATGCGCGAGCCGTGCAGACGCATGCCGGCAGAGGCAGGCAATGGCCGGCGGAGGCCGCGCAGCCAGGATCAGCGGCCATGCAGTGGGATTGCCATGCGGCGCATGGCAGGCGGCGGCCAAAGCGACAGCGACACAAGAAGATCTGGCAGCGAAGCATGGGCCCAAGGCGGCGCGCCCTAAAGGCGAGAGAAATTTTTGGGGAATTAGGTCTCATATTTATACGGTTGCCTCCCCAAATGGGCTTTAGCCCAATAAATTCCACCTCCTCACTTGGGCCTAAAGGCCGAATGGGCCTCAGCCCAAATTTTCGTAAATTTGCATTTCCCCCTGCAGTTAATAAAAATGCAGATTTTATTTTCTTTATGTTGTATAATTTGCGATAGTCCTCCGCTTATTTATAATTGTACTTGTCTTGTTATAATTTGCATTTCGATCCTACAGACTCGAAATTTATGTAATATTTAAATAAATGTGCATTCACATTTATATCATTTTTACATATTTAGGATTATTTTATTGCAAATTATTTACAATATGCATTACGACCATATTTAAATTTGCTTTCTTAGCAAATTTCAATTAAAATTCCCATTTAATGAGTACCAATGTACTTAATAATTTGGAATTTTTGCAAAATATTATACCTCACATAAATACCATAAAATCATAATTTATGGCACTTTGCTACTTAATTTGTACGCTATGCCATACAATAAATTGGTGTTCACCACCAATATTATGATTATATTTATTATAAATATAACAACATGTTATATTTATTTTGGGTATATATTCATTCGGATTTCAATACTCATATTGTTTTCCACATATTTTATATTTTATTACAACATTACCATACACATTAATTTACCTCATGTAAATTAAAAATTTATAGTGTACTTTTCATGTAGGTTTTCAAATGGCTACCAAAGATTTTGAGCCTCTCGCTATCGATGGTACCAATTACCCTACATGGGCTATAGACTTAAAGATCAACCTCACCACACGTGGGTTGCAAGGGTGATTTTGATCCTCCAAAGATCAAATTCCTCCGGATGTTGTGAAATATTCGCTTTAAACATGATACGGAATCACATACACCCGTTTAAAGGCGGAATATCCGTATGAGGAGAATCCACTTACTTTATGGTTAGCCCTCAAAATAGATATGAACAATGAAATCGTTCTCTTCGGAGGCTAATCATGAATGGGCACATCTTAGACTCCAAGATTTCAAAACAGTTGGAGACTATAACCATGCCCTTCATACTATTTGCTCAAAATTACGGTTTTGTGAGAAGGAACCAACAGATGCGGATAAAATAGAGAAGACTCTCTCTACAATGCTCCCATCTGACTGGTCCTCTGACAAGAATGGCGTCTTGCAAATTACCAAACTTATTTTGATCTTATGCATACTTTACTTGAGCGAAAAGCATCTCGAACTTCTTTTAAAGAATAATCGAGAACGTCCCATCGGGGCTGCTCCACTTCCTGAAGTTCATGCTAATCAAAATAACAATAAATTCAATGGTTCACATAACCATTCAAAGACCATACGATCGTAAGACTACAATTGTCGACATTAATTTTTCCACAACAATTGCAAATAACCTTCAAAATGATCCAGATCCTAAGACCATGGCAGAGTGCAAACAGCTTTTGACCGGAACCAATGGAAGGATGCAATTCAAGAGGAGTTAGCCTCGCTCACAAAAAGAAATGTATTCACCAATGTGATACATACACCTCCCAGTATTCCCGTCGGTTTCAAATGGGTTTTCGTCATAAGCGGAATGAAAACAATGAGGTGGTGAGATATAAAGCAAGGCTTGTAGCACAAGGGTTCACGCAGAGACCCGGATTGATTTCAATGAAACCTATTCTCCAGTAATGAGTGGAATAACATTCTGATATTTAATATCATTGGCAGTACAAAATCATCTATCTTTTCAGTTGATGGATGTAGTGACAGCATACCTTTATGGGTCACTTGATTCGGACATATATATGAAAGTTCCCGATGGAATTTCAATTCCGAATATAGACGCAAATCGCAATATGTATTGTGTAAAGTTGAACAAGTCTTTATACGGCTTGAAACAGTCGAGTAGAATGTGGTACAACCGACTAAGTGAGTTCCTAACCAAAAAGGGATACTCCAACAATGATGATTGCCCTTGCGTCTTCATCAAAAGATCCTCAACAGGATTCTGCATTATATCTGTGTACGTTGATGATCTTAATATCATTGGTAACACACAAGATATTGATGAAGCACGTAATCATCTTAAGACGAATTGAAATGAAGGATTTGGGTAAACCAAATTTTGCTTAGGTATACAACTTGAGCACCTTCATACGCACATTCTAGTGCATCAATCAGCCTATGTCCAGAAAATATTGGAGAAATTCAATATGGACAAAGCATATCCATCGAAAACCCCCATGGTTGTTCGATCTCTAGACAGGGAAAAAGATCCATTTAGACCCCAAGATGACAATGAAGAGCTATTGGGACCCGAGGTTCCATATCTCAGTGCCATTGGAGCGCTTATGTACCTTGCAAATTGCACCCGGCCGGATATTGCATTTGCGGTAAATCTACTTGCTAGATACAACGCTATTCCAACCAAAAGACATTGGGTAGGAGTGAAGAATATCTTTAGATATCTTCAAGGCACTAAAGATCTTGGTCTATTTTTTCAAAAGAATAAAAATATGGATTTAGTAGGATATGCAGATGCTGGCTATTTATCAGATCCCCATAATGCCAGATCGCAAACAGCTTTGTGTTTTACACGGTGGAACACCATCTCTTGAAGTCTTCAAATGACTCTAGTGGCTACATCCACTAACCATTCTGAAATAATTGTATTATATGAAGCATCACGTGAATGTGTATGGCTTCGCAGAATGATTAATCACATACAACAGTCTTGTGATATAGGTGCTATTGCATCTCCTACCATTATCTACGAAGATAATGCTGCTTGCGTTGTTCAAATGCAAACGGGTTACATCAAGAGCAATATCACTAAACAAATTGCACCTAAATTGTTTTACCCACATGAATTGCAAGAAAGTGGGGAAATAAATATTCTGCAAACTAAGTCTTGTGATAATCTCGCAGACCTATTCACTAAGTCATTACCAACTTCCACATTCCAAAAATGTGTTTATGAAATTGGTATGCGAAGACTACGTGATTTGCGACGCGTCGGGGAGAAATCTCCTAAGACTTAACCCGTTCAATACAAATATTGTACTCTTTTTCCTTTATGAGTTTTCCCTCTAAGGTTTCTCATCAAGGTTTTTAATGAGGCAATATAACAAAGCAATCATTAATATATTTTTTCTATCGATTCTCTTCATTTTTCCCTACAGGGTTTTTGGAGAAATTTTTTCAAGATGATATATCAAGGTAATCATATCGAGACACATTGGTCAAGGGGGAGTGTTGTAACACAAATAACACATGTGTCCAATGTTTATAACTGCTGTAAACTGCTGTATTAACTTACACCCTTTACTTTATTGCCACCCTTTGTCACTCTATAAATTGTACAGAATCAAAGTAATAAAGTGCTCATTCATTTTCTCTCTCAATCACTTGTCTAAACATTCTGCAATATTTATGAAGCAAATTCTCTCTCACTGGACGAGGCGAACAGATTGCTGACGGCAGCCTCAGAACGCTCAGTTCTCTGGTTGGTAACGTAACATCTCCCGCGGAATCATCGAAACTTATTGGTTTTGTCTGCCCCTGTCTCCGTCCGTGCACACTACGGCGTACACTAACAACAGTGATCTTGCCCACATGGCCGAACGCACAGCCACGCACAATACATGAGTGCGTCCTGTAAAAAACGCTTAGAAGTACGGAGACTTAGGATACATTTGCAACTTCACGGAGCAAAGCCACAAGTTTTCCTTACCTAGCATGTAGAGTTATACTTGCACGTCTTCAAGGACGTAGCTAACTATGGACAGTGGCGGACTCAGAGAATTTAACGAGATTAGGTGAAGAACTGTAGTAGATGCTAGTAACATGTTGTCATTACAAACAAGCCGATCGAGCTCTCTATACATGAACTAATATACAGTAATTAGATTCATTCATTCATGTGCCCTAACATGCTATCGGGAGATGAGCCTGTCAGCCGAAACGGTCCTCACAAGAAACAACCTCACGCCGCTGTCTGCACTTTGTGTTTTCGGAAGATAAACAGTAACTGAAGAATGAAGGAAAATCTTCAGAGAAAACAAGGATTTGTATTGGACTGATGAAGCAATGGTTTCAGAGAAAAATGAGTCACGTTTATTCTGAGTCCTCTTCCCCTTTTATAATACATGATAACTGAATGCTAAAGAAACGATGTTTGTGACCCTAATGACTCGGTTTATTAAACTGAACTAACAGACTGAGTTGGACTCGGTTACATCTACCAAATCTTACGTAAGACATCTTGAAAAAGCTAAACTACCTAGACTTAGCAAGCAAAAATTAGTCAACAGAGCCCAGGCAAAAGCACAGGGTCGTCGGGCCCTGAGTCCGCCCCTACCTATGGACTAGACCCAAAGCCTAGCCCACTAGAAATAAGAATTTATGATCCATCCTATTGTTGATATAATACTATATTATATGGTGAGATATTTTGCTTTTGAGCCTCGGGCCACTGCCCGGCGACCCGAGACCCAGCTCCGCCCCTGCACGTCTCCATCAGCCAGACAACGAGAAGTTCGTCAGCCACTGTTACTCCGTAGTTAAGCGGCCATTGAGCAGATAGTAACTCCACACCACAGCCTTGATTTTTCTCGAGTAAGCATTTCTACCCCGTCTGACCCAGATTAAGCACACGGGACACCCGAATTCCGTACCACCAAGAATACACTGTTTGGAAAGATGTGGCCATTTTTGCTTCAACTTACCTTTTTTTTTTCTTACAACTTAACCTGTGAAGCTGCATGTTTAGTGCGTACTGTATAAAACAGTGCACACCCTTCTTGGGTCACTTTATTCCTACAGTTACAGAAAACAACAACTCTCACTTTGCCACTAAAGGAGCAATTAGCTCTACAAAGTCAGAGGGAGACAGACCAGAGAGGTGCAACGCAAACGTGCAACTTTGAGTAAAGCAACACTTATACAGTGAAGCAGCTTTTACAGAAGCACCATCTTTTTTTTCCTTCCAAAGTGTTGCAGTTGTACCGGGCTTGCAACTAGGGGTGTAATCAGAACAGATACGGATGGATATCATTTATCCTGTATTCTATTCTATATTTTTCTTCAGAGTCGGAGTCGAACACGGATAATATCGAATATATATTTCTCTATTTCGTATCCGTTCCATAATCTTTCGGACGATCGGTCGGACGGAAATTGTCCGCTTCTTTGCACAGGACATTAGACATTATGGTACAATCAGAGTGAACATGGAGAGACTAATTATTGAAATGTTGAAGGAAGAACACTCAGTACTCCCGCTTATTTAGATGTGACAATCTGTCTATATGTTATTTTGTTTCTAAGTGAAGTCACAATAGACTTTCTCATATAATTTAACATACGGATATCACTTATCTCGTATCATATTTCATATTTTTTTCTTGAAATCGGAGTCAAATACAAATAGTACCGAATACCCATCTATCCCTTCCATATTTGTTTCACATGTCTTCGATCAGACTCAGTTTGCACCCCTACTTGCAACGGTGGTGGTTGATTCAGTGTGCGGCCGTACACGCACGTGGGCGCCCTGGCCGTTGCCGTGGTCCCCGCGCCAGCTCGTCCAGAACCACCGGCGAGCACGCGAGGATGGCGCGGCCCAGCGTCTCCGCTCGCATCGCCGGCGCGCACGGCACCCACTCCCACCGCTCCACGGCTCTCCCCTCCTTCCCCTTCTCCCGCAGCTCGTAGAGCACGGCGCCGTTCGCCGGCTCGGCCGCATTGTACACGTAACCTCCGGTGGCGTTGCCGCACACCCCAATCGACGGCAACATCTCCTCCTCGTCCTCCTCGTGAGGGAACAGCCTCTCCGACATCTCATTCGGCATTGCGTCGTGCGCCGCGCCGGGGGACAGCTCGAGAGTGTCGCCGTCCACCTCCCATGTTTGGATCATGACTCTGTTCTCTGCTTCCTCGCTTCCTCGCTTCGCGCCGAACAGGACGAGACGCTCCGCGCCGGCGCGGCCGGGCGCGACGGCCCACGTGGAAAAGGTGAAGTCCGGCTGGAGGCGACTGGTGGGGCCCCACCGCCGCTTCGCCGGATCGAACCAACTCGCCCACCCGGCGGTT
Source organism: Bonia amplexicaulis (assembly GCA_036346245.1). NCBI lineage: Eukaryota > Viridiplantae > Streptophyta > Magnoliopsida > Poales > Poaceae > Bonia > Bonia amplexicaulis. The sequence continues at coordinate 17,852,655 of CM070737.1, read as the reverse complement.
CTGTCCATGAGGTACACTCTCTGATCCGTGGCCGCTGCCGAGAGCCACGTCGCCGCCGCGGACTCCCGGAGCGCAGCTGGCATCGGCTCGCAGGCCGTCCAGTTGCCGGCTTCGTGGACCTCCACCACCGCGTCGCCATCGCCGTCGGCCAGCGCTAGCTGGCATGCCCCGCCGAGGGCGACCACGCGGTCGCCCACCGCCGCGTACACCGGGTCGACGCGCCACACGCCGGGAGCCTTCAGCGCGACGCACGCGGCTATTCCAAGGGGTCGCCCGCGACGGCGAGGCCGGAGAGGAGAGCGCGCAGACTCTGTCGCCGCGCGCGCCGCGCACGAGGCGTACGTGCGACGCCGTGGCGTGGGGCGGCGCCGGCACGGTGAGCCACGCGCTGGAGTGGGGTCGTACGCCGCGGTCAGGCGCCGGCGGCCCTGGAGGTGGACCACGAGCCACGGCAGCCGCCGCGAGCGCCGGCGCAGCGCGGCGCGCACCGCGCGGAGCCACTCGCGCGAGACCCGCGCCGTGGCGGCGAGGTCGGCCGCCGGCACGCGTTCCACCACCGACTCGAGCACGTCCCCGTACAGGTACAGCGCGGCGAGCAAGCCGTCGCCGTCGGCCTCGCACCCTTCCTGGTGGTGCCGCCGATGCTTCTGCTCGTGACCTCGAACGCCCACGCCCATTTGTAACGCCATTTCTCACAAGAAGAGCTTCTTGCTTCTTGCCGCGACTTCTAAATAGAGAAGGCGGAGTGTTTACAAAAGAGGCGAGCAGCAGTGGTCAATGGACAGGGACGAAAGCATGGAGCGGAAAAAAAAATCAGACGTTAGAGTTTGGTCCCTTGATAAGTGGATCGACAACGACGGCAAGAGTTATCGTTTTGGCGCCGAGCATGAACGGAGCAGAGCTATCTGCGTTCAACGCAAGCTTGCAAAATGGAGTACTATCATCATGAGTCATGGCAATAATTAGGCCCCTGATGCTGGCTTGCTGCTAAACTACGTGAGTCACGCCTCGCGAATGGGACGGACAAACACGATTCGTTGCATTCGATAATACCATCATCATTAGCTTCTATATGTCTATCAGTATGCAGTATATACGAAGTGACTAAGATATTTTGAGCAGAAGAATTCTCAGATGAGCTTACACCGGAGACACAGGGTAGGAGACCAAACCGACACCCTGACGCATCGGTATTCCCACCCCCCCACTATTTTAGCATGACTGATGCATGGGCAGATCAAAATAGGAGCATCATGAACTTGTGTGTTCATTACAATATAGGCACAAGTTTTATAGAATTAAATGAGTCGTCAAACAATGCACATACAAATGATTATATCTTTGAGTGTGTGGATGAATGCATTGACTCTATTGATCCCCAAAATATGGTTCAAATAGTGACGGACAATACTTCAAACAACATGAGAACAAAGAAATTATTGAAGGCCAAAAGGTTAAATATCTTTTGGTGCTTATGTGCACCTCACACCACCAATCTTATGCTACAAGGAATTGGTAATATACCAAAATACAAGAAAACACTCGAACAAGCAAAGACATTGACAATTTTTATCTACTCCCACCATAAGACCTTGGCCTTGATGAAAAAACACATAAAGAGAAGAGATATAATAAGGCCAGAGGTGACTAGATTTACTTCGGTCTTCCTTACTTTGCAAAGTTTGATTGAGAAGAATATCGAACTAAGGACGATGGCACTTAGCAAGGAATGAAAAGAATCCACCCACACTAAAAAGGGCAAAGGTGTCAGGTAACCGCAACACTCATTAGTAGATCATTTTGGAATGATGCGAATAATGCTTTGAAGGTATATTAGTGTTGTCCATTATATTGTTTATTTCCTTTTTTATCTGCTAATGTAGTATGTTGCATTGGTTGAATGTTTTTGAGCCGTTGGTGAAGGTTATTCTCACGGTTAATGGCGATGGTCCATCAGTGGCATTTCTTCATGGGAAAATTTTAGAGGCAAAGAAGCAAATCAAGGAGGCTTTGAACAATTTAGAGAACAATTACAACTTGATCATTGATGCCATTGATAAAAAGATGAAGGGAAGGTTTGATTATCTATTGCATTTGACAACATATCATTAAACCCATATTATAGTTATCGTGATCGATCTATCTTTTTGAACCAAGATATCATGAATGGATTTATTGAATGTGTTGATATATTTTATCATGCTGATAAGAGAAGCAATATATCAAGTGCTCAATATTGACTTTGATATAATCAAGGAGAAAAGAGAGACCTTTGGAAAAATTTCTGCCCGACTTGAATGTCGAAAAAGAGAGCTTAGTTCCGAAAAAGTAAACTTGTGCTTAACTAAACACATTTATATTGTCATTTCATCATTTACTAATAATTCATCTTCATATTATGTAGCTAATTGGTGGTCTAAATATAGATGTCATGTCCCCCGCTTGCAAAGAACAGACATAAGAATCCTTTCTTTGAGCTCAAGTTCTTCGGGATGTGAAAGGAATTTGAGCAATTTGGTCATGGTATCTCTCTATTTCTATGTAGTTAAGAAAAAATTACATGTCTCAAGTACTAAACTTCACTTTGCAACTCATAGGTACATACAAAGAAGAGAAATAAGATAGATGCTCACCGCCTCAATAATCAAGCATATGTTCAATTCAATGCGAGATTGTTGAACAAAAAAATGAAGAGCAATACAAAGAACATTGATGTCCTTCTAGCTTCGCATGCTAGCAATACTCAAGGGTGGGTGATTGAAGGTGGAGATGATGATGTTGAGCCCGAAATGGGTGTTTCATGGAACCTAATTGATAAGGCAATTGGAGCTAATGAAGTCATGCAACCTCGTGAAGCACTAGAGTGAGAGAGCTTCATGAAGATTATTTCAATTCTAAATCCGAAAAAGAGGAGGTGAATGAGGACTTTAAAGATGCTGAGTTTGAATCTGATCAAGATGAAGTGGTCCTAACCAATGATTATGGACAAGGGGGTGAAGATTGACTCATTTCATCATCACATTATCATACTTGTCACCTTAAGTCCTTAACTATGTTGTTTGTTTGTGACTTATGGAGAGAACTATATCTATGTCTCTGTGTGTTTAGTTTTGTATATTTGAGAACAATGCTTATGTGTGTTTTGTTATGAACTTTATAATTTATCATATATGTATTATTGTGTTGCTATTATTTTTTTCATTTTTTTAATTTAGAAGTTTGAATCACAAATGCACAATAGTTATTCAATACCAAAAGGCTCATACATTGCTTAATGTGCGGGTTTACAACTTTAAATCAAGTATTTACATCAAAAATTTATATCAATGCATGGAGAGCTATTATTGTTGCTCAAGGTAACAATTTTCGTCATCTAAACATCAAATGTATATTCATGATTGTTTATCTTCGGCCTACTGTCCTCATTTTTAATTCGGTCGCCTAGACCCCCTAGGTGCTAGGCGCCACCTTGTTATCTGTCTAGCGCCTTCTTGAATATTGTGATGAACCTATGAATGAGATTCCAGTTGAGATGGACAAACATGTCGATTCATATGCCACTCCATCTACCATGGATAAGTTCTACGCACTACCACTTTAACCACTACCTGTAAACAAGTAATATGCCATGTGTGGGAAATGACAATTACTTCAGCGCCGGCAGAGCTGGTGCTCTAGGTCAACACCTCAGCACCATATTATATGATGCTAAGGTGTGCTAACATGGCATGTACTAGGATCTCCATGTTGACGTGGCATTAGATGTTAGCGCCAGTTAGTATAGCGTTGACTAGGGGTGGAAAAATAGCTCGAGGCTTGTGGCTCGGCTCGAGCTCGTTACTAGCCAAGCCGGCTCGGCTTGAGCTCGTAAATTTTTGAGTCGAGCTGAGCCTCCTTCGCAGCTCGCAAAAAAATCGAGCCGTGCTCGAGCTGCTCGTGAGCCTATTTTGGCTCGTATCTACAGTTCTATCACACTATTTTCAATGTGGTAGCATGATCAATATTACTTTGTCAACTTAAAAGCATCTATCTGCATCCACGATGGTGCCGAACCGAAGCAGCATCCGCCCTCGCGAGGAGGGCAACATCTCGAAGTGCAGGTTGGGACCGTGGCGAGAGATGGCCTCCCGAATGAAGGAGACGCGGCGGTCAACGGACTCGGGGAGCAGGAACACAAAGGCGTAGCGGGACAACTCCAGCGGGGGCGCCGGTGGCAAGTACGTGTGGCCACGACGGGGCGGGGGTGAGAGACAACGGCTGCGACTCGGTAGGGAGGAGAAGCGACAGCGCTTGCTTCATCTTGGACCAAAGACACGGGAGGCGGCGGCTCGGTGAATGTGGTGGGAGGAAGCGTGAGGAGGGCGGCGGCGGTGGAGCTGTATTTCCCTATTTTTCAGGGATTGTGAATGCTGATCGGACTGGTCCGAACCACTCTGGCCGATCGGACAGTCGGAAACCTCTCTAGCCAATCGGATGGTCGGAAGCCTCTCTGATCGATCGGACGGTCCGAAGCTCTATGGCCAATCGGACTCGGTGAACAGAGCTGGGAGGAAGCGTGAGGAGGGCGGCAGTAGTGGAGCTGTATTCCCTTTTTCAAGGACTGTGAATGCTGATCGGACTGGTTCGAACCACTCTGGCTGATCAGAAAGTCGAAAACCTCTCTGGCTGATCGGACTGGTCTGAAACCGTTTGGCCAATCAGACGGTCCAAAACAGCCCTCTGGCCGATCGGACTGGTCCGAAACCGCTTTGGCCGATCGAACGGTCCGAACATCTTCAAAGCATTTTCTTTACAAAAAATAATTCCAGAAAATGCTCCTTCTCGTTTTCCTTTAGATTCAAACTTCTAGAAGCCTGTATTTCTTCATCCTAACTCCGTTTGGACCCATTCAAAATTTTAAATTCTTATAAAATCCTAAACTACCCATTTCTAGACTCTTTTTAATTTTTTGAGTTTATTTGAGTTTATTTAAATTTTATGGGACTCTTAACTGCTTCTTACTGAATAGCTTGGTGTGACTTATGAGTTGACTCGAGCCGGCTCGAGCTAGGAAACGAGCCAAATCGAGCTGGACTTTTAGCTCGTTTTCTGAACGAGCCAAGCCACAGCTCCGAGCTCGCTCGGCCGAGCCTGGCTTTGCTCGACTCGTTTCCAGCACTAGCGCTGACATGCACAATCTCAGTGTCATTTGTGTTAGTGCTGAAAAAAAGCAATTTCTAGAATTAGTTTCTTGCATGATCATTTTTAGAAATAGAATAGAAAAGCCATAATAGAGTAGGGGTGGTCTGGGGACGCCGATGACGGGGCAGCTGTCCAATTTCCTAATTGACTACTTGATTATTCTCCCTCTTTGGTGAATCCTATGTCCATGGTGTCTGTCTCTGTCAGGCAGACAAGGGCCACTACTTTTCTAGAAGCATTCCAACTGCAAACGAAAACCATCTTGTTAACATGTCAGAGTCAGGTGGATGGTACGCATTTTATTTTCACATACAAATACATTTATCTTACAATGGCCGTGCCATCACAAATCGCAACAATACGTTGTTCAGAATCCAGATACGCATCTGAACTTATCTGATGGACGGCCGCCACTTCAAAAGAGGGGTGAAAAATGGTAATGAATAATCCATTTTATCTGATATTTATATTTAAGAAAATATGAATGTAGCAAATAAAATCTGTATTTAAAAATATTCGTATTCGAGAATATTCATATCTATATTTGAGAATATTCATATTCACATTCGTATTCGAGAATATTCGTGTTCGTATTCGTATTCAAGACTATTCGATCCGTTTCTAGAACCTGAGAAAAACCCGGACGAATTTTGTGATTTGAAATTTGAATTTGGACGGTTTGAAACTGGTAACCGTTTCGGTAACCGGTGAAAAACCAGGAAAGCCGCTAGAAATTTATTTTACCAAAATTTGTTACAGAAGTTGTAGGAGGATATTCGTATTCGATCGAATTAAGTACATATTCGATTCGAATTCGTATCTGTTACGACATTCGATTCGTATTCATATTCAAGAATATTCGAATTCGTATTCGTTTTAAAATATGGATTCATATTTGTATTTAAGATTATTAGATCATATCCGATTCGTTTTCATCCCAACGGGATGAGCGGACGTCTGTGTCATCTTAGCACGATTACACGAGGCGGCGTCGTAGGCTGATGTGGTGGGCGGAGAAAACGGTTTGGACTTTGGAACCGTGCCGCCGAGCCGCCGAGGTTTTTGTCTATTTTTCATCAGGAGCAAGGGCTAGGCCCAAGGGTAGGGCTCACAAGGACAAGTTAGTCCTCTCGGTGGTCATTGGTCGGTAACTTGTCAAAATTAGATGGGTTTGAATCCACTTATGACTTATGGCTTATGTACGGCGCTACAATAACCCGCCTTCAAATAGTGTTTTTTTGAGTCGAGATCTACTAGTCCATTATAGTACACATTATACCAACTTTACCTATATCGGTTAAAATCGCATACGACTACCTCTCTCTTCGTAATCTCTCACGAACAGTTAGAATTTAAAAACCATAAACCAAACTACATAATTCACAGTCCAAAAGAACCGACCCGCTGTCTATCATGTCACGTGCTGTTTGGCGCTAGTACATCCCCTAATTCTTGGACCAAAACAAAGAGTTGCAATCAGGATTCAAGGGTGAAAATTACAATTTCGATAGAGAGAAAATCTTGACATGATCGTGATCAATCCAGGGTCTTGTCACTTCAAGGAACGTTACTAGGTAACTTCTCTTATATCCAACTCTGTAATTGAATAATTACTTCCGATTAAGCTACCGAGCCAAGGTTTAATTAGGATGCGAGGCTGTTGAATGATTACTGCCCGTTGCAAGTTGCGACGTTTCACTTCACTTCCTCTTGTTCTTGGAGGCGAAGCGGAGGACGAGGTAGAAGAGGACGCGGTAGAAGACGGCCCAGCCGAGCAGGTAGAGCACCATCCACCACTTTCGGTCCTCCACCACGCTGATGGCCAGCTGCCGCAGGATGTCGTCGCCGGTGAGCTGCGGGGTCGTGGAGAAGATCCGGTCGCCACGGAACTCGTTCATGAGGAGGCCCTCGTACGGGTACCTCATCGTCGAGACGGTGTTCATCCACTTCCACCCCAGCGGGATGCTGTGGCTGTTGATGAAGTAGCCGCAGAAGAGGAAGAAGAGCGCCGTGAACGCGATCACCGCCGCGTACCTGAGTTGAGTCGGAGACATCAACACGACTGCCGGGAAATCGTAGAAGGAAAAAACAGAACAGGGCTGTTGCTTTATGGGCTATGTTAACTGTAAGTCGGCCCAGACCAGGTTACTATGTGGAGTTAGGCTTGGTCTGGAAAACTGAAATAGCTGGGCTTTTTATTAGCCTCAAAACTGCTGACTTTGCAGTGCCAAAATAAGAAAAGAAGCAATCTCTAATGGTACGATGTATGTCAAAATGTTTGTACTTACCCAAGGATGAAGTTTGGCACTACGGAGCTGATGAAGACGACGAAGGAGTTGGTGGAGAGGAGGGACGCGTAGAGCATGACGAGGAAGTAGACGAACTGGCCGTGGAGCCGGAGCGCGAACCAGACGATCGCGGCGTACGTGGCCGACTGGAGCAGGAGGAAGGGGAGGTACGTTATGAGCCCGGCGAGGACGTAGGCCGACGCCCGGTACGCGTTGTGCGAGGTCTCCCTGATGAAGATGAAGCGCTCCTGGATGAAGGCCGGCACGGCGTCGTTGGAGGAGAAGAAGAAGACGCAGACGGTGAAGATGAAGAAGCTGAGGCGGTTGGTGATGCCTTGCGGGTTGTCCTTGGGCTTGGTGAACATGGTGGCCATCAGGAACCCCATGATGGTCAGCACCATCAGCCGCGACAGGAACAGCTCCGGCGTGCGCCAGATGTTGGTGAAGTTGCGACGCATCAGCACCCACACCTCCCCGACGTACGAGTTGGCGAACTTGCCGCGGTGCCCCAGCGCGTTGATGCCCACGCCCGGGGCCCCCATGGCGGTCACGTGGTGCGTCGGCGTCAGGTAGTCGTCCTCGTTCACCGTGTACGTGCTCATCGGCGTCGGCGTCCCCATCACGATCTCCGGCGCGTGCCTGTGGAACCCCGGCGACAAGCTGCATGCGATCGATCCAGCAGTGCGCAAACACAAGTCAGTTTCTACTGAATCGTTATGCGAATCAAGTGCACGATGAACATCGTTAAGTTTCTTGTGCACCTTGGAGGGTTGTGTGACCTGCCGTTTTGGTCTTTCTTGGGGCGCCGGGACGGCGTGAACTGCGCGCCGCTCCATGGAGACTTGGAGTGCTGGCTCCGGAGGCTGCGATCGAAATCCTCGCCGCCGGGCCCCGAGATCGGTGTCGGGGGGATGCTCGACACGGTCGAGAGACCCTCGGCGGCGCTGGTGGCGGTGAGCTTGGGCGGCTTGAGGCCGGTGAGGCAGAACTCGGCGAGAGCCTTGACGCCGAACTCCGACTGGTCGTACTCCTGGATGACGTCGAGGAGGTGCTCGATGGAGTTCTCCCCCTTGGGTACCTTGCGTCCCATGCGGCCAAGGTGCGCGGTGACCTCCTTGGGCCCGCCGCTGTACATGAGCTGGCCGCGCGCTAGGATGATGAGGTGGTCGAGCAGCAGCAGGATGCGCGACGACGGCTGGTGGATGGTCAGCACCACGGTGCTCCCCGCGCACGCGATGTCGTGCACCTTCTCGATCACGCTGTGCGCGCTCGTCGAGTCGAGCCCCGACGTCGGCTCGTCGAGGAACAGGAGGGCCGGCCCGTGGATGATGTCCACGCCGATCGAGACGCGACGACGCTCGCCGCCGGACACCCCCCTCGTGCCCTCGTCCCCGATGTACGTGTTTCTTGATGTCTGCATGCACCAGCACTTATGCCGTCACGGAATATACATACGCGCCGAGTCTGTGTGTTCTATTTCTTCTGGCAGAGTACGGAATCTATAATCTGCTGTAGCGTGCGAAGGTTATTTACCGTGAGGCCGAGCTGTTCAATGAGGTTCTCGACGCGGAGCTTCTTATCGGAGGCGGAGACGGCGGAGCCGAGGCGGAAGTCGGCAGCGAACATGAGCGTCTCGTAGACGGTGAGCATCGGGAAGAGGCGGTCCTCCTGCATGACGTAGGCGGACGAGCGCTTGATGAGGCTGGGGCTCATCTCGACGCCGTCGAGCGCCACGCGGCCGTCGAGGCTGGCGATGCGCCCGGCGAGCGCGTCCAGGAACGTCGACTTGCCAGCGCCGCTGGGCCCCATCACGGCGGTGACGCAGCCCTTGGGCGCGTACCCCGTGATCTCGTGCAGCAGGTCCACGTCCTTCTTCTCCCACTCGCCGCCGGCGCCGCGCTGCTTCTTGACGACCGCGTACGTCAGGCTGGTGAACTCCAGCCCGCCAGTGAAGCCGAACCGGCCGCCACCGTTCGTTGCCGGCTTCCCGTGCTGCGCCATGTCTATCACCGTCTCCAGGTTGCGGTGGCCGCCGTGCCGATGGTTCTGCTGCGCCATGGCGCGCATGCACTAGTCAGTCTACCTGTCTGTCGTGTATATGATTTTGTAACCATGCAGCGTGAACACATATAAAGCGTATAAGGCTTTTGTTTGCATGCCAATACCAGCTTCGTTAATTTGCCCGGTTTGGTATGTGCCAAGCGTCGGGCGAGAGAAATGAGGATGGACAATGCGATATGTCATCGGGGTGAACGTTTGGTAAGGCCAGTTTTTTTGTTTGGACCGTACGTCGAAAGGTGATTGGCAGCTTGTCGTCGACAGTATCATGGTGAGGTTGAAACAAAAAATGTTTGGGCAATGCTTCTAGAATGCTCAACTTTTGGAGTTGTAAAATTGAAATACCTATGAGAAAAAGGGTGCAAGGTGTCTATTAATTTGTCTACGTTTTGTTCTGGAGTTATGACATGCACCGGAGTCTAGAGCAGTTCTGATGGCAAAATACCAGTACTGTTGCAAATCATTGGCAAAGAGTTGGGCATTCTGAAGGTTGTGATATCGAAAACTTACAACAAAATTGATCTTACTGGCTTAGCTGTGCTCTTTCTTGTTCGGAATGCCCGCATCACATATCTTATTGTAAGTACTGAACAGTAAAGCCAGAAGGTTCACATACAGAACAGTACTGGTCAGGAAAAAAAAGATGAAGAAAATCTTCTAACAAAGACCACATCAAATTTCGTGGTCCTACCCCTTCAGATTCATATGTTCGACTTGCAGACAACAACAATACAGTATTTTTCAGCTGATGACAAATACATGCCATTTCGTGTGGCTCTGTTTATATTGGCTTCTAAAAGCTATTTTTTATAGTAAATAGTTTTTCTACAGTACCTAACTTTCAAACAGGATATTTTTTTAAAACAGAGTCTACTATAATTACAATACATACTACAGCGACTTTATTTATACCATTAAAATAGTTCGTGAATGTTTCTCTAGATAAGTTTCTCCAACTGTTACGGTGTTACTATTCAAAATGCCAAATCCAAAAGTCTATATGACGGACCCAAAATCTCCGGAGCCTACTATTGTTAACGGCCCAATCCTTGTTATTGTACGGCCGTCGGGGGTCGGGGGAGCCGAGGTGAGGGTATGGGAAACGGGAGCTGATTCACGGCGACCACCGCAGAAAACGGAGGAGGAAAACGGCTCCTTCCCTCTGTAAAGGCCAAATTTCCCAAGAGCCAGGCGACGCTTCGCCTTTGAGCTCAATTCCTCGCGTAGTGTCTGCCTTTACTAGTAGAGATGGCTAGATGAGATGGTTGCCGACCCGAATCAATGGCGCCATCCGCAGCCCCCTCCCCCCTGCGCCGCCTCTTCGTCTCCTCCCAAGCCCCGCCTCCTCTCTCCGCGCGGTCCGCCCCTCGCTGGCCGGTCGCCGTAGCGGTGCCGTGCGCCTTCGGATTCGATGCGGCGCGGCGGACGAGGAGGAGGCCGGGGCCCAGCGCGGGGAGCAGGTGAAGGCGGCCGTGGAGGAGATGGCGCCCGGCCGCGACCTCGTCACGCTCGCCGCCTGCCTCGTCGGCCTCCTCACCGGCGCCTCCGTCGTCCTCTTCAACCTCTCGGTACCAGCTCGCCCACTTGACTCTAGTTTTGATTCTACGGTTTGGAATTCGGGAGTCGCTACTGCAACTGCTGCGTGAACTGGTTGGCACTCAAGTTGCTGAAGCGGAAAAATTAGCGCGTGCTACACTATGCTGCCAGGTTTAACAGTTTTACAGTGAATTGGTTCGACATAACGAACTAATGGTCAAGCTATATTGAATGCTTCTGATTCCCTTAAAAAGATGCTTCTGACATGTAGCATTGCTGAATCCTTACCGGCCGCTACTCTATACAGCTACTTGCATTTTATTCTACCATGTCGTTGGACCTCATGAACCCATGTATTAATTCCCCATCTGAAAAACCAGCCGCCTTCATCCCTCCTCCATTGTTCTAGCTGATTAGAGTTGAATTCGTCGATTTGGCTGGATATTGATGCTGAATATATGTATGGTTAGAAATGAACTACTCTTAGAAGCATTGTTCTTCTTATTCTCCAACATATAGGTCAGGGGGTTAAAGTACAATCCAAGCTTAGCAATGTCTTTCAACTCAAATTCGGATCACCCCGGCCCCTTAGGACAGCCCCATCTTCAGGAAGATCCCAGATTATGTCCCTTTGATAAGTTGACACATCTCTTTTTGTCCCATCAAATGTTGGATGAACTTGGAGCTGCAGGTGTCCGGTCTAAATGATACACTTTGAAAAGCTTGAGCATCTTGGGTGCATTTTACTACTGAAAGGAATCACTGTTAAATTTGCATGCTGTTAATTTAAGTACCTCAAAGCCTGAGAGGTGAAATTTGTATTCTTTTGCCATAGGTTCATGAAATACGTGACCTGTTTTGGGATGGCATACCATTGCGAGGCGCTTCGTGGCTGAGGGAGGAGCCCATTGGTGAAATTTGGCAGAGAGTGATATTTGTTCCAGTCAGTGGAGGCATCATAGCTGGAGGTTTGAACACACTAAGAAGTTCTATCAAAACCAACTCAGATGGCACTGTGTCTAAGATAAAGAGTGTTAGACCTATGTCTAGATTATTTTGGTGATGAATAATTGACAGTGGTTAATTTATGATGATAAATATTTGATAACATTGCTTATCGATGTTATGCGAGACGTGTGGCGTGTGTGGACTGATATTGGTCAAGTTGGAACGAACTTGTGCCGGAAAAATGTTCTTTGGTCTTTGCATGTGCAGGTTAAGCATGTAGGCGATCATGGTCGGTGACGAGGTGGACCGGGATTAGGTTAGGAGATCCGAGTTTCAGACGATCAAGGAGGTCACGAGAAGGTTGGGTTTATGCTTAGGGCGTATGGAGATTAGAGATGGATGATATGTGTTGGAGCTACGGAGGTGCGGTCCGGAGGCTACGACACGTGGTGGATGATGCGTGGAGAAGATACAGGAGGTGCAGTCCAGGAGGTTTTGACACGTGATGAGTTGGAAAAGTTGAAATTTTGGAAAACCTGTGTTAGGAAGGGTTTCGGGTCTCTTATTTGTTGGAATTGGATTAGAATTTGTAGGTTTAGGATAAACCTAGGTTTTAGGCCCTAAACAAATAGAGGTGGGGTTGGAGGTTAACTCTGTGGCTTTTGGAGAGACTAATTTTGTGCTACGATTTAGAGATGCTAAGAGAGAGTACTTTGTAGCCACTATGATTCAGAAATAAAAATAGATCTATTCTAAGAAAAAGTCAGGCGGTGCTTTCGTTTGGCATTGCTCAAGACGACTTCTATGCACCACAGCAGACGCCCAGATCTTCCATTGGCGTCTAGCGCGCGACGTGACCATCACCGATCCGTGTGGAGTAGCAAACGGCGTCACAGAGCCAAGCAAGTCAACGTCACCTGAAGAAAAAGTGAAGTTATCCATCACATGCATGTGCATAATTTCTTGTTTTCTAATTAAAGTTTGAGAATTTTTTAATTCGTATATATTATCCTTTTTTCTGATTTTTTTATTCCTATAGATTCTCCATGCATTGATATATGTCTATATATTTTTTCTTGCTTACATACATAAATCAGTTTTTAATAAAAATTGATTGGAAGATTGAACGAAAATATGCACTTTACCAACCTATTATCTAATCACTACAGTAACTGTTACAGTGCTCGCTAGCATTAGATATAGTTTTTTGCTACAGTAATCGGTACGGCACTAAATCTTATGCTTGCAGAGAAGCAACCCTTTGTTATGGTAACTGAGAGTAACAAATCTCTAGTAGGTTTGATAGCACTCAAAGATATCCAAGATTTCTGCAGAGCTGCAAAAACTACCTGGGCACAAACTGAGGTGAGAACAAACTGCAGTCATTTATCCTCTCTATTTTTTCCTTACCATCTGCTTGACCTTAATTCATCGCTTATGTTATACTAAACCTCAACTAGTTCATTTTTTTCAATTTTGTAGAGCCTTCTTGTTTTCAGCTCAATGGGCATACATCATTATCTTATTTATGCACACTTCTTTCACGTTCTTGCCCCCAACCCACCGCGAATAAGAGAGCACCACCTGCCCCTGTTTCATTACAGATACCCAACTTCCGTAGTAATTGCATCCATATGCCTACTATGGAAGTCTGGATGTAGTACCACCAGGACAAGGTACTCAGTTTAACCCTATATACCACATTACAATCCAGATACATTAAAGCAAACAACTAATGAACAATCACAGCGAATTCTATCTTTTCTTATAGATTGGAAGTTTGGAACACATCAAATGACATCTGCCCTAGTTAATTAGTTCCTTGGGACCATGAGTCCTTGACCAATCTTGGTCTTTCAGGTTTCTGTGGTTCATGCTTAAAGTAAGATGGATTTCTTGTTTCTTTGGTGAGGTCAAATCATAATTCAGAGGATTTTAAAGTTTGTCTAACTTGATACAATGTTTGCTGCCATGTAGTCCTATTTGTTTGCTATTTCTGTTCATTCTGGAACAGGTACAGGAACCTCTGGTATCACATGTTTGTGCAGCCGTTAAGTGTAAAATGTTGTCTAAACTTAGTACTAATATGCTTGATACTTATGGTTTGATTCTGGATTCTATCTTTCACAACATGATACTTAATGTCAATGTGTTTGGCAGCACCACTTGACTTGTTGTTATTTGCATAAAAGACTACGGGTTCATTATCGCAGTATAAAGTGAATGGTTTAGAGATGCTGTCTACCACTCTAAGTCCCGGGATATAATTCTTAAGCCATACAGCCTGCTCGGTAGCCTCATAACATGCCACAAAACTCAGCTTGCATCGTTGAAGATGCCGTAAGGGTTTGCTTGGAGCTTTTCCACGAAATAGCTCCTCCTGCGAGTGTGAAGATATAACATGACGTGGATTTCTTAGTATCAACACATCCCGTAAAATCTGAGTCTGAATAGCCAATAACATTAAGGATATCAGAAAACTTATATGTGAGCATGAAATACTTAGTAGCTTGCATATAACGCAAAGCTTTCTCAACGGCTTTCCAGTGGTCTAGTTCTGGATTTGACTAATATCTGCCAAGCATCCCGGTTACAAAAGCAAAATTAGGGCGTGTACAAACTTGAGCATACATAATGCTTCTGACAACTGAAGCATAAGGAACCGACTTTATCTGATCAGTTTCATATTGGTTCCTTAGACATTGAAATGTCCCAAACTTATCGCCCTTAACAATAGGAGCAGGCGAGCCAGAGCACTTATGCATATTGTATTTCTTCAGTACTCTGTCTACGTATGCCTTCTGAGATAAACATAATATTCCTTTAGACCTATCTCGGTGAATTTCAATGCCAAGAACATAAGAGGCATCACCGAGATCAAAATTGGATGAAAGAAATCTCTTGGTCTTAAACAGCATATCCTTATCGCTGCTAGCCAATAAGATATCATCCACATAAAGTACTAAGATGGTGAATTTACTCCCCTTGAACTTAATATACATGCAGTTATCAACTTTATTTTCCATAAAATCGAAACTTCTTATGATTTTATCAAAATTTGAGATACCACTGCCTCGACACTTATTTTAAGCCATAAATGAATTTCTTAAGTCGACATCTCATATGCTCCTTGCCTTCCACGACAAAACCTTCCGGTTGGGCCATGTAAACATTTTCTTGCAAGTCGCCATTAAGAAATGCCGTTTAACATCCATCGATGCGACTCTAAATCATAATGAGCTACAAGTGCCATAACAATTCGAATGAATCTTTAGTTAAGACGGAAGAAAAGACGTCATTATAGTACTTCCCTCTCTTTGTGAGAAGCCTCTTCCTATAAGCCTTGCTTTGAATCTTTCGACATTTCCCTTAGAGTCATGTTTTATTTTATAGACCCATTACAGCCTACTGTTTTGACTCCGTCAGGAATTTCTACTAATTCTCATACATCATTAGTGCTTATAGACTTTAGTTCATCCTTAAATATCTTGAATTCTTAAATTGTGCTGATTTTCAACTTCAGCCTTAAATATCTTGAATTTGTCGAGTGATTCAATGCGATCTTTAATGGGGAAAAATAAAAACATAACGGGAGAAAACATTAGCGAATGTGATGAAAGAAAAAACATCCACTGATGTCACAGGAAAAAGACCACAAATATCAATATCATCAGTGAATGTGATGAAAGAATCAAACCATCCACCGTGAATTAATTCTAAGAGTCTGTCTTGTGAGTAGTTCCTTCTTTATTTGTTTTATTTTCCTTTAATGCAATCGGTCAAAGTGGTGCGAGTCAAAGAAATCTAAAAGGTGGAGAATTTATTCTTTAATGAGACGCTACATTCTCCCCCTCGAAATGTGGACTAAACGACAGTGCCACAATTTCGAAGAAGTCTCATCATTAGTCTAAAGATACAGGGAAGTAATTAAGAGGAAGCATATATAGCTTTTCTTGTCAAGACCATCACCATTAAAATTAATACATTTATTGTCTATAGAAATACATTAAAACTAAGAAAATTTACAGCTTTTTTACAAATGCCACAGTTTGTTTGCGAAGTGGCATTCTCCTTATCTTTAGATGTTGCAATGAAGCAATATGAGGCTTTGGTGCATTGTGCACTCTACGCCCGATTTATCCGAGTTAGAGGAGAAATGCAGCTTCTTCTTAGATTTGAAGTCCCCTTTGAACTTCCTTTTATGAGAGCCACCTACATTAAAGGCAAAATCTTTCTTTTCTGTTCTTATCCTTTCTTCCTCCTGGACACACATGGCGATCAAATCGCTCATGCTCCATTCTCTTCTCGAGTGTCGTAATTAAATTTAAAAAGGTTGTGAACTCAGAAGGAAGTGATGTCATAATAAAAGAACTAGAAAACTATCAGAAATTGCCATGTCCATATGCATTTGAGTTTTTCGCCATATCGGTCATCATCATGATATGCTCTCTATCTTGCTGGACCCATCATATTTAGAGGTTAAGAGCCTCAATTAAGGTCTTGCATAAACTTTAGTTGAACCTTTGAATTTCTCCTCAATTGAAACCATGTAATCTTTAGCTTTTTCGAATTGGGAATTGCTCCCCTAATCATGACTGAAATTGAGGTTTTCATAATCATAAGTGATAATCTGTTAGATCGTTCTCATTTCTCGATATTTTCATCATAAGTCTTCTTTTCTCAAGAAGTTCTCCTCACCTTGATGGGGGGCGAAACGCTCTATTCTTAAGGCATAATCAAGGTCCAAACGACAAGGACAACATAAATTCTTTCTCTCTACGAGGAAAAATTACTCCCCGTGAGCTGCTCAATATTATTAATTGTGGCGGCAACGTTTGAAACATTAAGTGCTAAATTTCAATATATAGGGCAAAAATAGAAACATCATAAATATATATTGCATGTAATTAACCCTCGTTGGTCCGATTAATAACATGCAAAATAAATTATAGTTCAAATTCATATCACCGTTGGGCAGAAAATGAAAAGAACTTAATTATATATGACAACATATGATTATAAACAACGTTGGTCAGAATATAATCATATGAATACATAATGCCAAATTTAAGCATAAAATCTTAAAATTAAATATCTCGATGGCTACATATGATTATAAACAACGTTGGTCAGAATATAATCATATGCATACATAATGCCAAAGTTGGAACATGAAATCACAAAATTTAAAATATTTAATTGGCGACATATGATTATAAACAACGTTGGTCAGAATATAACCATATGCTTACGTAATGCCAAAATTAAGCATAAAATTTCAGAAATAAAATATCTCATTGGCGACATATGATTATAAACGACGTTGGTCAGAATATAACCATATGTATACATAATGCCAAAAAATAAGCATAAATTCTCAAAATTTAAATATCTTGATGGCGACATATGATTATAAACGACGTTGGTCAGAATATAACCATATGTATTCATAATGCCAAAACTAAGCATAAATTTTAAATTTGAGATTATACTTTGGGGCTCAATTTAAATTTGAGATTATTCATAACAATAACGTAATTATTCATCATAATTTGGGCCTCCGAACATTACATAAAACAGTGCATTATAATAAACTAAAACAAAATAAATGCACTGAAAAATTTAAATTATAACAGTGCATAAATGTAAAATAAAAGAAAATGCACTGAAATATGACAATATAAATTTTCTGCTGAAAATTTGGGCCTCAAAAGAAATTTTAGTCTAAAATTCAGCCCCAAAAGAATTTGGGCTGAAAATTCGGCCCCTTTAATAAAATTTGGGCCTTAAAACAGTATTCGGGCTTAAAAATTGGCCACGGCCCACCAAAAAAGCAGCGTGCGGGGGGCAAAACCGCCTGACCCAAAAATAATCGCTGCCCAACAATAATCCGCTACGGTAAAAACGATGTATCACGACGTGGTAGTCGGATTTTGATCCGACGGTCGAGATCCTCACCGACCGTAAGAAAATTCGGCCCAAAAGATGATGGCCGTCCGATCTGATCGGACGGCCGAGGACGCGCACAAACGGGACAAAGTCCCTTTACCCTAACCCTAGACATCATGCGTACCCACTCGATCCGAAAAAATCGGGCGCATCCATGAGGAGCGGTGGCGGCGCGCACATGGAGGCAGCAAGGGAGGCGATGCGGGCGGGCACCGGCTTCCCGGCGGCGCCGCGGCGAGGCGGCGGCGGGCGGCGGCTCGCTCGGCGCCCGCATGGAGGAGCAGCAGCAGATGCAGGCGAGCTCGCGCCCAAGCCGGTGGCGGCGTCGAGCGAGGCGACGCGCGCACGGATGGGGGCGGCGGCGCTCGCCTGTCTCCCGGCGGCGGCCCTAAGCGGGCTAAGGCGGCGGCACGGTAGCCACGGCCCGCCCGACGGCACGCATGCGGCGGCTCGGCATGTGGTAAGTCCATGCCGATTTCTCCCCTTTTTTGTTTCTATCCGCGAGTTCTAATGTTCAACATGCCGATCTTGGTTCCGATCTAGTTTGGTTTCGGTAGGAATAATTTTGCAACAACTCATCTCCTTCTAATTGCTAAATGAAATCTAAGAAATTAGGGTTCAAGAGAGTCTACCGAAAATAAAAAAATTCCTCTCTAATTGCTAGCCGATCCAAGACCGGATAAAATTTCTAGGGTTCATGGAGATGCTAGGAAGCTCGATACCATTGATAGATTTAATCCAGTAAAACCTAGATAATCATGAACACCTAATAGCCAAAAGTGCGTAAGCATGAATACTAACCCGAACCGGAAGCGGCCATGAGGATGAAGAAGTAGACGCGGTCGTGGAGGTGTCGGTGGCGATGATCGGCCGACGGCGGCGGTCGAGGTGGCGGCGGGGAAGTCGTCGGTCTTGGCCTTCGTTCACCAGAGCGCATCGTTAGAGATCGGGTTTGTTAGGGTTCGTTAGGACTAGAAAAACTCGTACAACCATCCTGCCGAAAACCCCCTTAAGTCTATTTATGCGCTGGTGACCGGGACCATAAACCAAAAGATGGTTGGTGCCGCCTCCGATCAAGACGGGAGTGGAGACTGGGTCTCCCTCAATTTTCGGAGGCAGTTAGCCAGCCGATCAATCCAACATGTGACACCTCAGATGCCACTTACGACTGTCGAAAAGATTATGGATTCTCATGGAGTGGATCAACTTCCTGTAGCATCCGAACATGTTAATCATCAGGATAGAGGGCTCTTGATTGGTTTTGTGGATCACGAATGCATCACCATTGCTCGAAGGTAAAATTATTTTTTTTTGCAGGATTTTTTTTCAGATTTGAACTTTTAGGAATGAGTAAGGTGACCAATTGCTTGTGTTCCAACTTATAACCAACGTAGTGATTTCATTGTCTTCCCCGTTATGTTCTCTCTCAGAGCTGCGGCGACAAAAGAATTTTTCAGTTTCACATCTGACATCAGAAGGGAAGAGAGATGACACGGAATTATTTAGTGCTCCGCTTGATATTCCCCAGCTTTGAAAATTCATTTGCAGCATGCAGATTTGGTCAAGTTCGCCCTGGCATCTGTGATATATAGATGGTCAACACTTCAGATTCAAGATTTGGCCAGGTTGGTTTACTAACTTCAGAATGTGATTCAAAAACGGAAACTGCCGGACGATGGGCATTCCACTTTTCTCTGAAGAGAAAGTTCCTGGCCTCAAAATCGAAGAATGGTGTCAGCGTTAGGCAAGCCATGTGTGTTCAGGTCAGTCTTGCTTTATGGTGCCAATCAGTCATATTCGGGTAGTCATTATTATATAATCTTTAGTTCTTTACTAATCACAGGTAAAGTGTAGTGCATTTTCCTCCTATAAAGGTTTCAATAGATCCAAGTGGTAGGGATAGCACTGAAGGTATATGTTCAATAGAAACTCTGCACCTAGAAAACACTAGCAGGACATCATGCTAAAAAATTGTTTCTATTGTGGCTTGTGAATGCAAAGACAACTTACCAGTGGCCTCTCATCAACGAGAATTGCACGCCTTTGTGCTAATTTATACCTAAGGTAATACTCAATGATGAGATGAAATTGCTGGGCACAATTCATTGCTCTGACCAAGCCTTCGTTGTTCCATCTCTGGCTAGAATTAGATTTCAGTTCTTTTCGCTACCTACCTGAATCATGTAATACCCATTTTAGGTACTAATCTATGTCTGAACTGAAATCATGGATTGCTTGTCATTGGTGATTTTGCTGAAATGTAATGCTTTATGTATGAATAACTTCCATGTCTTGTCATGATATTACGTACTTAGGGTATACTTGTGTTTAGCTCGGTAGATGTATACAGAAATTTGGATTCGTGGATTCCATGTACACGCTTATTAGTATTTATGTAAGTATAGACTCAAATAGAGTTATTGGTGTAATTAACCCTCATGATATAAATATATACCTCGGGACACCGTGAGGCGAGAAGGACTCAGTTTTTGGAAAAAGACACATTCTAAGTATAGACTCAAATAGATAAGTATATTTTTTGTACGTTTCCCACGGCATCTAAGGCTCTAGAGAGCCCCTCCGTGGTCTTCCTGGGAGCTTTTATTACTCACTGTTTGATCTGTAACTATAACATTATTTGTATGGAGTGAAGATGTACAAGCAAAAACAATGTGAAAGCATTTCTTTAGTTTGTGATTGCGGATTGCACTACGCTGTGTAATTTGAACTAAACACTGTACTGTAATTTGAACTAAACACTGTAATGTATTTGTATACCATGATGGACAAACCAAACAAATTCAGTTTTTGTCCATTCCCTTTGCCATCCGGTGATTCTGAAAACCTTTATGGACGTTTAAGTTACAGTTTTTGAACCAAACACCACATAGGATCTGAACAAGTACTATGCTAGGTCAAAAAAATTATATAAAACTCACTATGGTAGTATTGTTAGATTTAATATCTTGGGGTGATATATATATTAGTCTTCCACGTGGAAGAAATCACTACCTCAAATGTATGACAGTGATGGTTTAAAATTCAACCGCAAATATGGACCTGTATATATTGACTTCTTTACTTAGAAAAGCTAAAAGTTAATACGAACACCTGGTTTCTCACAGCGGCTTCTTCACTCCTTTTACTACTATCTTACTTCAGGGATAAAGCAGGAAGTCACGAGAACACCTGACTTTCAAATCGGTTTCTTCACTTCTCTCACTACCGTCTCGTTCTAGGGGCTCTAAGAATAAGACAAGAGGTCACGGCTGTATCATTAACTCCCCTCCTCTTGCTTGCATACCTATATCTCTTTACTTTTTCCATCACTTGCCTCCTCCTACAGGCTACTTTTAGTTATTACTATTTATTTTCTGCTAAAAATCATCAGCAAAAACCAATAGACTTAATAAAGCGACATTTAATGTACATTTATTTTCCTGGCAAGTTGAAGGCATGCTTCTGTTTGAATGGGTGGAAATTTTTGTTCAGCGAAAGGTTGAATGGCAACTGCGAAGCCTAAGTCTGAACAGGCAGGGGAATCAAGTCCAACCTCGTTACAAAAAGTCTGAAAAGAAACGGCTTATCATTATGTGCGAATGGCGTGGAGTTGAATAACAAACAGGGGAGCTGATTCGTTCCACACGTAAGACGGGAGAAAAGGAAGCCAGGACGAAAGGGACAGCAATATATATGCCAGCTTCACGATTCCAAGTTTCACAAACGAATTGAATTACAAGTAACATGAGTTGCGATAAGTAATTCAGCAAAAAGTGCAGTCAGTAACCTCATGCCATAATTTGATCGAAAAATCCAGTTTCGTATCCCCACCCCAAGCAAGCAAACACAAGCACCTGAGCACCTCGATGTGTCACGAGAGAGAGCAAGAAATGTGACTGCACAACGCGGGCCACGTATAGAAGCTCAGTGTGCGTATACAATTCACTATTCTGTATTTCTGTACTTTGATTTGATCATGCATGCGTTTCCTAAATTTCTCGCACGAAGCAACTAGCCAAAGATACCAAAAGATACGAGCCTGACATACGCACGGGCACGGCGCGGCGCGGCGCTGCGGCCGCAGCCTCAGCCTCAGCGGCGCTTGCCCTTGGCGTTGCCGCTGGCGCGGGGCGCCTGCTTGTCCTTGCCGAAGAGGCTGCAGAAGCCGCAGACGGCGACGCGCGGGAGGGCGGGTCGAGCGCCGGCTGCACGTGCGCCGCCCTGTACCCGCTGGAGCCGTTCCGCTGCAGCCGCGCGGCGGGCGCCCCTTGCCCTGCCTCTTGGTCTCGCCGAGCTCGCCCGACGCCGACTGGTGCTTGTCCTCCCACACCATCCCCGACGACCCCGACCGCCGGAACGTCTCGCTCGACCGCTGCAGCCCCGCCATGCCTAGCTCGCTCGACGCCCTGTAGCTCCCCCCCTCCCTCAGCTTGTGATCTTTATTTCTACTTGTCCGCCCGCGCGGCCGGTGCACATATACATACGAAGATGGAGTAGGGGAGTCAAAGCATCTGTGCTTGCGTTGTGTGTACGGGTCTGGCATAAGAATCGCCGTGCGCTGCCGCGACAGGACCAAGGAGCGGCAACTGACTGCTTGACCAGTACTGGTGCAATTAAGAAAAGCCGTCTCCGAGGGAGTTGTTGAGTTGTCAGTCAAGCGGGGAAGGCAATGGTTATCAAACTTTGACCGGAGGAACAAAGTAAAAATCCAGACGGAAAAACGATCAATCAACTACCCAAGCACTGCCGGTGAAGCAGCATCTGGTGAAGGAATGCAGCCGTTCGTTGGTAAATTTACCTGCGACGGATGGCGCATACTGCTGCACACGTACAGGTGGGCGGACTTGAGACGCGTTCAAGAGATGCGCGCTTGCTTTGGCACTCGCTAGCCCCCGACGACTCGACTCGACTCGACTCGACTTCGGAACTGGTAGTGCATGTTCAGGACTAAGCGGCGATCGATTGTTCAAACCGCGCATGTACGGCATTGACTCTCCGCGTGATAGTTAAACCGGGGTCTACTTGAACACGGAAATCGTGGTATTGAATGATATGAAATCGTGGTATCTTTACTATTATAAAAATGTAAGTTGATGGTTGATCCATTTTCTCTTCTCTCTTCTCAGCCATCTGATTTTATCTGGACCATTCGTCTCTCTACTTCTCTCTCAATATACAACCGTCTACCCCTTTATTTTTCACATCTCCTTGCGCATTCTGGCCATCTTTCTCTTTTTGTCGGTTGCTCTCCAATATTTGATGTGTAAAGTTGGCTAGATAGTAAGTTCCATCTCATTATTTTTATGACTCTATTGTAATATGAACATCTCTAACTAGTTAAATGATATATGTGAAGATAAATGGGCGAACTACGGGGAGTAGTAGGAATTAATGTGAGGACGGAATCATGCATACAGAACGGAGCCGTACAGGATTGTGGAACACACGCATGATTTAGAATGAACTATATGCTAGCCAGCTAGGTTGACTCTGGAGAAAAAAATTCGGTTGAAACATTGCATAATGCTCAAGGTATATTCTGGCCCCCAAGGTAGCATACCCAAAGCCCATGTGACATGTGTAATGAGATTTAGGCCCCGCTTCTGACTTCTGGTTTATTTTTCACTATTCATAATTTCGTCTTTTTCTGAATTTTTGACTTTTTTTGAGCTTTTTTGCCGGTTCTTTTTTTTGCCGTATTCGTTTGCGTTGTTTGTGATGGGCTAATATATTTTTTTATATTTTTTAATTTTTTAAATTTAATTATGTTAAATAAGCCTCATCATTCTGTGTTTTTCAACCACCATGATGCTTTTCATTATAAGCCACCAAAAATAAACCAAAATGATCACTACCTTAGAGCTTGACCAGGTCGGTGTGCTACTCCGTTTCTCACGCGATTGAGAACAAACATCTAACAAGAGAGTACCGAAAAGAGCACCTTCAGTAACAGATCGAGAGGATTAGCCGTAATGAGATCCCAGCAATAGATAGATTATGGCATGCTACCGCAGTACGTACGTACTTACAACCATAGCGTGACCCTTCGGTAACTTGAATGCACGCTACGATCATATGACCAAAAATCAGTCAAGAGGGGTGAGTGATTTTTCCACGTCGATCATTCTGGACCGGCTCGCCCGTCAGCCAAACGGATTGAACTGACGGCAGCGCTCGATCGAGTCCTGGACTACTGGCTGCCAAAGTCCATGCAAATCGCCACCGTGTCCATGACGACAGACACGGCAATAATTGAGTATTTTTTGCCTTTCGTCCATACAGACTTTTTTCCGTTCTGTGACCCTCTTGTACCTTCTTTTTTTTTTTTTTCAATTCTCGCATGGTGCTTTTTTTTTACAGATTTGATCCTCTTTGAGCGTGGATAAACGAAAACGAACAACAGACATGTGGCACATGCCACACCCCTGCAGCGCGGAAAGTCGCCACAGATTGTGGCTAGGCACCGAGTGCGATAGGCACAGGCCAGACACAATCAGTGGCAGGGCCCGCTGAGCTTTCACGCTATGAGTGCAGCAGGTGGTGGCCGCACCATCGGAGCGTGGGAAGGGACATGCTTGCAGGGTAATAGCATGAACATGTGACAATCAATATGCGTGCCAGAGATAACGCAACATGGCAATAGCAGCACTACTACATGTCTGCATGGCTTGCGTCTGCATGCCTTGCGTCTGCATGCCTGCTGCCCCTTCCCATGTTCGGGTGGTGTGGAAGCTCGGCAGGCCCTACCACTGGCTACGCCAGCATATGCCTATCACACTCAGCTTGCAGCCACAGTCTACATCGACTTTCCGCACTCTAGGGGCACGACACTCGCCATATGTCTGTCGCCCATTCATCCGTGCTCATGAGGAGGCTAAATTTGAAAAAAAAAATAGCATATGAGCAAGAATTACAAAAAAAAGGCATAAGGAGCCACAAAACAAAAAAATCGAGCATACATCCATCCATCGTTTTCGTCCGTGATAAGGAATTGCAGAGCTGCCATGGCACGACCCGCTGGTTGACATTATTGCTGCTCGATCATCCAATCCATCCATGGTTATACCAGACAATTTGTAACGCTCTCATTTCTGGAAGCGCTAGTAATCCCATAACTCCTCATAATTGTTCAGTTTTCGGAGTATTGTACACGAGTGTGCACCACAACAACATATGCTTACAATAAAAGAGCCAAACTTTATTACAGAAATATAATCTAACAACCTATTTTTGACGCAGCGAGCATGTAAACCCAAAGTTATCTTACAATACAAAAGAAACTCCTATAGGCAAAAGAAACCCAGTCGCCTTCAGCGTAATAGGGTTCTTCTAGATCTTCATCAACATCTTGATCATCATAGTTCCATTGATCTTCAGTTTATTGTTTAGCAAGTAATGAGTACAATCGTACCCAGCAAGTCACAAGGGTAAATCCTAACTTAATTACTTGCAAGGATAATCATAGGAGGGAAATATACTGGTTCTACTAATTTGAGTGGATGCAATTTTATTTGCAAATAGAAAAATAAAGAACAAAACTCCTTAAGATTAAAGGGGTTTCTTTCAATAGTTAATTACTCAGGTTACTAAGATCAAAAGTTTAATGTTTTTATTGCTTTGAGAACTTTTAGAATATTTATCTTTTTTTCTTCATATTTGTAAACGACTACTATGTGCTTTTATTATATAATAGATAGGTGCGTGGAACATTGTCGATGAGCATCTTGGAATATTGAAACCAAATACATTGAACATTTTTATTTTGTATACTGGAATATTCAACACTCACTCGATTAATTTCTCATATCCAATTCGAAAGATGCACATTGAAACATCATTGTTGAACTAATAAAAATTAGAAACTGATGTATGGAACATTAGGAAGTAATGTATGAAATATTTTGTTTTTTATACTAGAACATCTGGCATATGATTTTTTTTCACATTCGAAATATATACAGGTGGGGGTGTTGTTTGAAAGATCTCGTTGTAAAGAAATGATGGTTTTCAAATGGATCGGGGATAATCGGTTTAAAATATACGATCATTTGAATTTTAAAAGCCGCCTCCAGAAGCGCGCCGCTGAGTTGGCTGACGTGGACCTTGTATGTTTTACTCGGCCAGTGGGTTGGACTCGACGCAGACCCAGAACGCGCGCAGCTTGGATACGTGGGCCACAGGCCCACAGAGCTGGGGTCCCCCTAACACGACCTGCTGATGTATTTTCTCAGTGATGGGCCTGCCAGAATCCTTCTTAAGCCGAGTAGTTTCTTTACTCGGCGGCTCGGCCTACAGAATCCTTCTTGGGCTCTAGTTGGAATGCTTCTCCGCGGGCTCATCGCTCAGGCCTCGCCTTTAGTGCGTGCACTTCGTGTCGTGTCCGCGTGTTGGCCTTTGTGCTATGGCTGTGCGGTCTCGGCCGAGATGTACTTCGGCTCAGCCCACGAGGTGTACCAAAACAAACAAGCCCACTAAAGCAATTAGCATGCGTCTCGGCTATTCCGCATTTCCGCTACACGACACCATCCACAACCTCGCGTCAAAAGGAAGGAGGCAGGGGCGGAGCCAGAAATTAGATATAGGAGGACAACATGAACAACAAGTAGAGTAGAATCAATGAACCATACCGGATTTACCGATTCAATAGTCACATATCAGAGTAATATGTTTCGCAAATTACAATGCAAAAAAAATTACATCTCTATTAACTTAAACTTAGCTCTACGACTACCAGCAAGATCATATACCTTAATAATATCATCATTACTAATCTTTACGGACAATTCCTTTTCAATATAAATTACCAAACAATCTCGTAGAAATCCATCTCCCATTGTACTTCGAAGTCACGTCTTCGCAAGTTTTATAGCTGAAAAACATCTCTCGGTGGTTGCAGTTGAAACCGCAAGAGTTAAGACTAATCTTAACAACCTGTCCACCATAGGATAAGATGAATCTTTACGATTCTTAACTAGTCCACTTGTTAGATCAGCAAGTAATGGTAATGCACTTAGGTCTGGATGGTTGCATACATCAAGTTGAAAATGTGGCAATTGGCATTCCAATTGAGCTCTTTTTTGACTTGAGAAATCAACAGGAATCCTTTGGGAGGATAATATTTGTTTGAATGGCTGCAGGATAATATTTTTTCACTCCACTTTAGGAGGATAATATTCTTAACTTGAGAAATCAGCAGGATCATTAGGTGAAATGTACTTTGTAATTTTTTGGAGGGGCCAAACTACTAATTAAATATATAAAATTAACTACATAATAAAAAAGTAGTAGAAGGTTGGGGGTGCAGGGCCCTCCCACCCCTCCCGCCAATTGGAAGGAGGGGATTTAAAAACAACACCAGCTACTCCGCATTTGCGCTACACGACACTGGCTCGATTAGAGGTGCAAACGTATCGGATTCGGATGGATATTATTGTTACCATACCCTAACCTATATTTTTTCTCCGGATTCGGTACCAATCGAATTCGGTGTCGGATCGGTCGGGATTAACCCGAGCTGTTTGCGCCCCTACTTGTTTGTAAGGGATGCATACAATACAACAAATAGAGTAGGGGGACGTACTGTCAAGAACTTGATGTTACTACTTAATAGCTGATGTGGAAGATTTTATTTTACCATTGCAAAAGAAAATGAAACGTCAAATAGTAGCACTAACCTGAAATCAAACTTGAAGACGTATCGGATTCAGACGGATATTGCTGTTACCATATCCTAACCCATATTTTTTCTCCGAATTCGATACCAATCGGATTCGATGCCGGATCGATCGGGATTAATCCGACCCATTTACACCCCTAGCTCGATCCCCACGCTGCCGGACGCAGCCAAATGGTGTCCCGACATGGCAATCTCGACAGCGACAAACGCTCACGACGAGCAAGAAACCCCGTGCGCGCGTTACCATTGGTCGCTCACCGGCCGGCTGCCATAACATGCACGGCCTTTGCGACCCAGCAAACCGCGCGCCTGCAGCATCATCACCACCATCCACATCGACAGATAACGCGCCTCTCGCTCTGTACATAACGCACGACCACCATGACTTGCGGTCTCACGGAACCCAAGAGCGGAAGAGCAAATCCGTGTAAGCTAACGATCGATATTATACTTGGATAAGATGGCATCGGCTCGCTCCGTCGTGCTCCAGGTGCTGGTCGTGGTGGCCTTCCTCGCCGCGGCGCCGTGCGTCGTCCTCTCGGACCCGACGCCGCTCCAGGACTTCTGCGTGGCCAACCTGCGGGCCGCGACGGCGCTCGACACGTTCCCGTGCAAGCCGCCGGCGTCCGTGGTGGACGACGACTTCTTCTCGGACGCCGTCGTCTCCGCGGGAAGCACCAGCAACCCGTTCGGCGTCAACTCCACGCGCGCCACGGTGGACGTGTTTCCGGGCCTGAACACGCTGGGGCTCTCCGTCACGCGCACCGACCTCGCGCCCGGAGGCCTCAACCCGCCGCACTCGCACCCGCGGGCCTCGGAGCTCGTGATGGTGCTCAAGGGCGAGGTCATGGTCGGGTTCACGTCGGGGGCCAACCGGCTCTACTCCAAGGTGGTGAGGGAGAACGAGCTCTTCATTGTGCCCCGCGGGCTGCAACACTTCCAGCTCAATGTCGGCGCCGGCGACGCGGTGTTCTTGGCCATGTTCGACAGCCAGTCGCCCGGCGTGGTCGCGCCGACGCTCGCGCTCTTCGCGACCAAGCCGGCCATGCCGATGGAGGTGCTCGCCAAGACGTTTCTCATGGGCGAAAACGAAGTCGGCGCCATCAAATCCAAGTTCGCCGGCTTCTGATCGCGGAGGTCGATACTAAGAGACATCTGGTCTTGCAGTTAAGCTGCTGATGCTACCCCAATTCGTTTCTCTGTGAGTGTCTTATGTTATATAATTAAGTAGCACATAAGCTACTGCAATTGTTTTCCTGTATCTTAAAATTGTGTGCGTGTCACTGCGTAAAGTGTAAAACTGAACCTGTCCGTAATAGCGCTATGTTCACATGCCAATTAGTTTTGTCAACCTATTAAGAACTGGTTATGAATGTACTCTTGCAGATCGTATACATGACTGCCAGCTTATGTTGCAGTCATCAGGCGCTTTTGTAAGCATCCAAACGCTTTTAGGCACGTTCAGCTTGACGATAGTTTATGATTTTTTTGTTATATTTGATTTATATTTTACTGTAATTGATAGTGACTTATTTAGCGTAATTAAATTTAGGCCATCACGAAAAATGCAAAAGAACACAGAAAAAAAACTAAAAAAAATCAGAAAAGAACAAAATTAAAAAATAGTAAATTAAAAGCCAGAAACTGAAGTTGAGGCAAATTAATTTATCTTGATTGAAGTAGTAAGCCGTACATCACTTTTGCAATCTGCAGGGACAAACAGAATAACACACACATAATTTACGCACGTGACCGTGCAAGTATAACGTCAGGAAGATCACAAAACAAGTGCACACTGCTACACGGAACAAAGTTCCCTGGTTTATTAAGATGGTAACAACGAAGACATGCAATGGCCCGATGGAGGCGTCAGGTCGATCAAGGGGGATCTCCTCCCACCAGATTGTCCTGACAAATTTGCCACCTCCGCGGAACCAGCTGAAACACGAACACAGCTTACATAAAAACCGAAGTGTGACATGTCGAAATCAAACTAAAACTCGAACATACATAAAGATACACTTTGACACTAGCACAATTACTGCCAAAAGCACACAAGCATCTTCTAACACTCCGTCCCCAGGCTTGTAGGTGCTGGTGTCGTCCTTGCCGGCGGCGTCGGTGCCGCCGTTGTTGTCCCCTGCCATTCCGAGCGTGTTCATCACCGCGTCCTCCGCCCCCACCGCCGCGCTCATCACCTGCTCCCCTGCCTACACAACAGAATCCAGACACGGTTGTTTCGAGCAATTAGAACGTGTGTGTCACAAGATGCACTGGCTACTTTGCGTGTGTAAGTAGTGCGAGCCACACCTGCTGGAGGAGGCTGCCGTTCTTGTCCTCGCCGGCCAGCGCAGTCTCTTGGCGTACT
The DNA here is from genome assembly GCA_036346245.1 of Bonia amplexicaulis. NCBI lineage: Eukaryota > Viridiplantae > Streptophyta > Magnoliopsida > Poales > Poaceae > Bonia > Bonia amplexicaulis. Next base: position 17,822,651 of record CM070737.1, on the reverse strand, counting down.
GCGCGGGGCCGGCGGCCTTCTGCCTGGCGGCCTCGGCCGTCTGCCCGATGTAGCTCCCGGTCGGCTCCGTGCCGTCGCGGGCGCGGTCCCTGGCGGCCTGCGCCGTGTCGGCCGCCTTGCCCTCGGCCTCACACGCCTTCTCCTGGGTCGCGTCCGCGGCCCTGCCCTCGGCCTCGTACGCCTTCTCCTGGGTCGCCTCCTTGGTGTCGTGGCCCCGGCCCATCGCGCGGCCCGTCTTCTGCTGCGACGCACGCAACAAATACAGTGTGAGCACCTGCGCATGCAGAAGGATCGTGGCACCGCAGTGTGGAGTGCATGCGCGCACGAAATTAACCTCGGCAGGGGCCTTGGTCTCCCCGGCGAGGTAGATAGCCTGATCCTGACGAGAAGCCATCACAAACTGGAATAAACTCGAAGGACTCACGAACGAAGACTAGATGGACGATATCAGTTGAAGTTGGTCTAAATTCGTATCGTATCTGTTAGTTACTACGAGAGCATTTTGGTAATTTTCTAATTGAAAAACATAAAATAAAATAGAGACGGGGCTCATTGTCAATGAGCCAAACGAAGAGATAAGGAGAAGGAGATTGCGTCTCCTCCATGTGCGCGTGCGCGTTCGTTCTGCCCGGATCTGGCACACCGGTAGGCGATTTCAGCGGTGAGTAGGGAGACAGTGACTAGAGAGGCAGCGGCGGAGGCACGGGCTGACCCAGGTTCCTTGGAGTCGACCGCTCGCGTCACCACGCCGCAACCCCCCTCCTCCTCTTCTTAAGGCCCCATTTCTTCCTCCGTGCGATATATCTCTTCCGATCCCGACTTGCTCCTCTTTGGTTTTTCTTTCTCTCTGGTCTTCGGGTTGTGTGGAGGGTTGGTGCTTCTGAGCCATCTCCTATTAGAGCTTTTGCCTTCGGATTCCCGTGTGAACCGTATCGTTTGGTGGGGTGTGAGAAAAATCTGAAGGTGAAAGGTTGACCCGAGGGAGGAAGAAGGCAGTGACGATTCCCCGTTGCGTTTGAGTGCATCCGGCCGGTGCATTCTTTTTGGTCTTGTGTGGCATCACCCTGACCTTCAATTCCGGCGTCGGCTACTCGAAGTTGGAGAGGGCACTGTATCTCCGTCAACCACACTCTTCTTCTGCATCGGCACAGAGGGATGCTAGGTTTTCTGGGACAACACTCTCGAGTGTGTCTTGCCATGTTCTTCTTGTTCGTCACCGACTTGATTTGCTTCTGGACGGCTTCGAGTGTCGTCTGCACCGTGAGTATTTTGGTTCTTCTGCAAATATTAGCGGCTGTACTTGTTCTTTAAATTCTGTTTTAAAGTTCAAGTATTTGGAGATGCTATGTTTGCTTGTGGGCTCAGATCTTGTGCTCTGTGATAAACTAGTCGAATACTGAAATTAGTCTTGATGACAGGATTAGATTTGAGCTCTAGTGGTTTGGCTTCTACTGTCTGTACCGTAGCTATATCTTTCGGCTGATCAGATTTGTTGACTATCAATTGAAATTTTGTTGTGCGGTAATTGTTCTTGTCGGTCCAGAAGAGGTTCTTTCTTTTACTATTTGTCTCATGAGACTGCATTTTTAGTCTTTTGGTCTGCTGTCTGATTACTGCTTAAAATCTCATTGACTGTGAACATTTATACCGAAAGTTATAAATTGATGTTCACTGTTTCTGTAAGGTTCTGACAGTAGAAACATATTTTAGAGCTCAAATCTTAATTTCTAGCTATCAGATTGTTAGTGAAGAGTTCCGACATTAGCATGAGAAGGCCAAGATAAAAAATCTTGAGCAACTATGTTCTGAGAGCAATTATTGTCTTACGATAGATTTAATTGCTTCCCTATTTGTAAAATTGCAAGTCATGTTATTTTCAGCAGTGTTTTGCTTATATACTTTGGTTATATGCACTTGTATGAATGACACGATGAAATTACATGAGTACATGCAATTTATGTCATTTGTATACTGCTGGAAATGTTCTGAATTTATGATTTATTTAGTTGGAATTAAAACTGAATATATGCTCATATCGCATTACTTACAACAATCTAGAAAACCTACCATTGAAGAAATAGCTTCATCGTCCGATGTCGTTAAGCCGGAAATATTTGACGGTGTCAACTTTAAGCGTTGGCAAGCTAAAACGAAGTTATGGCTGACTGATCTCAAACTCTTTTGGGTCATTTCGAATCCTCTAATGTTTCCATTGGAAATTCTTGAAATGATGCGATGGGAGGATGTGAACAACTCAGTCTTAGCTCGTTTGTTAGCAGTCTTATCCAACCGGCTGTTCGACGTGCACATGAACTTTAAAGGTGCCAAACAGCTCTGGGACGAACTTGATGAGAAATATTTTGAAGGAGATAACGGGAATGAGTCATTCATAACTGCAAATTACTTGAACTATAAGATGGTTGAGGGGCGGTCGGTGATGGAGCAGCTCCACGAACTTCAACTCCATGTACGTTACTTAAATCAGTACGACTGCATCTTGCCAGAGAAGTTCTAAGTAAATGTCATCCTGGCCAAGTTACCGCTTTCATGGCATGACTTTGCGACCGCTCGTAGACATATAAAGGAGCGCTTGACACTCAATGAGCTGTCAGCAGCTGTCAATGTTGAAGAGTGGGCCAAAGCTGATGACGGCACAAGAAAGGCTCAAGTCCAAGCTTATCAGGTGGAGTTATGTCAGACGTGGTGTGATAGTTGCCTAGATCATAAGTAGGTTGCATCAGACATGGTGTCAATCTAGAGCAACCGACTCTGATTCGGTTTTCTTTCTGTGTGGAACTCAATTTTCTTGTTCTATATATGTACCCCAGTAGCCTATAGAATGATGAAGCGCTCTATTGTAATCTCTTCTTATTACAGTGATTTGCTTTTGAGCATTCGTGGTGTTTCCCGTAAAAATTTTCCATGTAAAATTTTATATTTCTTGCCTCTATTTTTCTATGTATTATTTGTAATAAGTGGTACCAGAGGACACAAGATTGAGATTCAGGAGATTGCGAGAGAAATTTTTTTGGCATCACCGTCTTTGAAGATGTGTCTAGTCGTGTCGAATCCGAGGCACTCCGTAGTCTGTCTCCAAGTCGGCGACTTCATCCCCGAGCCGAGCAAGCCACGCGATAAAGCAGCAGCGCATCTGGCGCAGTCATCCAGTCTACTCGTCTCGTTCCGCGTGTGAGCAGAGATAAAATGAGCAGAAGGAGGACCAGAATTATGGACCAATATATCACATGCGGCTAGATAATTCTAATTATAGCCCTCGCTACCTAGAAATTCCAGTCTTGGCCCCGTGGTGCGCCCGGGGCCGCGCCAGCGATCTCGCGCGGTCAGGGAGTGCGCGAGGTGGCCTGGTGCGCCCGGGGACCATGTCAGCTATAGTTGCTACAGTGTTTACGTATTGTAGTAGATTTTCAGGGAAAACTGTTTAAATAGACACTTTGTACAAATTTTTAAATATGTCAAATGTGCATGAAAAATAATGAATTTTTTAGAGCCTCCTGACACAACGTACTTGCACTAATTTTATCGCTCTGATTTTTTTTCTCAAAAATTACACTTACTACTATAGTAAATGCAATTTTCGAGAAAAATTCAGATCGATAAAAAATATAGGAAAATTATACAAGCAAGTAAATTGTGTGGGGAGACTCCACAAAAAAATTTTATTATTTTTGAGCTCATTTTATATATTTAAAAATTCCTATAAAATATCTATTTAAATATTTTTTCCTAGAAATTTGCTACGTAAATACTATAGCAACTATACACGGTCCGACGTGGCCCCCAGGAGCACGAGGGGCCAAAAATGGATATTCCTACGTGGAGGAAATTATAATTAGAAATATGTGGCCGTATGGGGCAAATTGGTCCCCAACTCGAACCACGAGCAAAATAGTAGGAGAGAGAGATTCGCTTTTTCCCCTTGTTATCCTTGTGGCGGAGAAGAGCACGAAGCAGCAGAAGAAATAAAGGCGGCGTGGAAACCAAGGCGAGAAGGGAGCATGCTGTTTTTTGGTTAATTTCTTTGGCAAAATTGCTACGTGCACCTGAGAGTGTACTAGAGTTTCCAATTGCGAGAGCTTCGCTAGGATTTGTATCAACAAAATTTTGGATTTCTTCCGCATGGCTACTTTGAAGTATGCTCTTCTGCCGTTGGATCGTGACACGAGATTTTCTGTATGGCAAATCAAGATATGAGTTGTTTTATCATAGCTTGATTTGGATGTTGCACTTTTGGGAATCGACAAGATGCCAGCGACATTATCCGCTGATGAGAAGCTACGTAAGTATCGTAAGACCTTATCTTAAATACATCTTCATCTATCAAATAATATTTTGCAGAAGGTTTTGAAGGAGACATCCGCCGCCGCATTATGGCTGAAGCAGACTTGTATGACCAAGAATCTAACCAGCAAAAATACATCTGAAACAGAAGCTTTATTACCACAAGATGGCGGAGACAACCTCATTGTTGAACCACCTGATAGCTTTCAAATAAGTTATTGCTGACCTCGAGTCTATAGAGGTAAACTATGATGATAAAGATGTGGATCTTAATTTGCTATGTTCTCTGGTTAGTTTGTACTTTACTTTTAGAGCTACTATTCTATATAGCAGAGATATTCTCACTCTCAGTGAAATTTATGAGGTTTTGTATGCTAAAGAAAAGATGAAACTTGTGGTTCCTCATGAAAATCCAAATACGCATGCAGAATGTATGCCTATCCACGGCAGGCAATATGAGAATGGTTCAAACAACAATTCAAGAGGAAGAAGCAAAAGCAGATATAGAGGCAAATCTAAATCCAGGAACAGGAAGACATGCAAGTATTGCAAGATGGACAGTCATGACGTATTCGAGTGCTGGAAGTTGCAGAACAAGAAGAAAAGAAATAACAATTTCAAGAAGGATCAACAAGAGGATGAACCTAGAGCCACCATTGTCACCAAAGAAGGTTCTGATAAAGATGTTCTAGTCGCATGTGTATGTGATTCCAAAACCAGTGATAAATGGATTCTTGATTCAGCGACCCACTCTACAAAATGCATATTGGATTATGTTTACTCTGATTTGTGAGGAGAATTCCGCGTTCCGTCACTTGGAGGTGCAAGCTATATGTTGACCATCATTGATGATTACTCAAGAAGAGTTTAGACATATTTCGTCAAACACAAATTGGATGTATTCAATACATTCAAGAAGTGAAAGATTATGATTAAAAGACAAACTGGCAAATATGTCAAGAAGCTGTTTAGAGTCATGTTCTGGAGAATTTGAAGCTGTTTGCAGATCAGAAGGTACTGTGAGATATTATACCGTCCTAAGCACTCCTCAACAAAACGGTGTGATAGAACGCATGAATAGAATCATCATGGAGAAGGTACGTTGCATGTTGTCAAACTCTGTATTATCTAATAGTTATTAGGCTGAAGCTGCTTCTATTACTTGTTATTTGATTAATCAGTCACCCAATTTGGTTATTGACAAGAAGACTCCAATTGAGATATGGTTTGGCTCTCCAACAGATTATTCAAACTTAAGAATATTTGGCTGTCCTGCTTATGCACATGTTAACAACGATAAATTAGAGCCTAGAGTAATTAAGTGTATTTTTCTTGGTTATAAAACTAGTGTGAAAGGGTATAATTATGAAATCCTGAAACCAGAAAGGAGGTTATTAGCAAAACTGTTACTTTTGATGAATCTGATTTGTTGCATGATAAACCATCTATTCATGTTTTCATTGAGAAGTAGTCAAGCGTGTAGGTAGAGCATGTTATTGATTCATGATCTACATTAGAAGTCAACAAGTAAAATATTCCAAAAGTTTCTATTGTTACGCCACCAATACAACGTTCTATTGCAGCTAATAAAGAAAGAAGAAACATTCAGCCTCCTAAGAGATTGATTGAAGAAGCAAATGTTGTGGCTTATTGTTTAAATATGGCAGAAAAATTGAAGGTACTGTAGAACATTCATCTTATTCAGAGGCAATCTCTTCTAGTGATTCAGAAAGGTGGATGATTGCCATGCATGATAAGATGAAATCTCTTGACAAGAATGGTACTTAGGAGCTGATCAAGTTGCTAATTGAGAAAAAACATATTCGTTGTAAATGGATCTTCAAGAAGAAAGAAGGCGTTTCACCAACCGAAGAGGTTAGATACAAAGCAAGGCTAGTTGCTAAAGGATACAACCAAATTTTAGGTATTGATTTCACAATATCTTTCCCTGTTGTGAAGCACAGTTCTATTCACACTTTACGCAGTATTGTAGCTATACATGATTGTGAACTTGAGCAATTAGACGTGAAAATCGCGTTCTTATATGGGGAATTGGAAGAAAACATTTATATGGAGCAATTGGAAGGTTTTGTCATTCCGGGAAAGAAGAATTTTGTTTGCAAATTGAAAAAAATCTCTTTATGGTTTGAAGTAGTTACCTAGTCAGTGCTATAAGAGATTTGACTCCTTTGTGATGTATCAGGATTTTAAAATATCTGATTATTGTACCTGTGCTTATTTGAAGATCATTAATGGTTCAACTATTTATTTGCTCATATATATTGATGATATGTTAATTGCTGCAAGAAAATAAGGCTGAAATTTTAAAGTTGAAGGTATAATTAAACAGTGAATTTAAGATGAAAGATCTCGGTATAGCAAAGAAGATTGTTGGTATGAAAATCATCAGAGATAGATGGTTTGGCAAATTATACCTAAGTCAAAAAAAAAAGGTATATTGATAAAATTCTTCATCATTTTAATATGCATAAGGCCAAACCTGTGAGTACTCCTTTAGCTACATATTTCGGATTTTCTTCAGCGTCATGCCCACAATCAAATGATAAAGTTGAGTACGTGTCTAAAATTCCATATGCGAGTGCTGTTGGTTCACTTATGTATGCCATGGTATGTTCTCATCCCGATTTATCTCAATTATTAAGTGTGGTTAGTAGATATATGACTAATCCTGGGAAAGTGCATTGAAAAGCAGTTCAATAAATTTTCAGATATTTGTGAGCACATCTAATGCTTGTTTATAGTTAGGAAGACTAGAGATGGACTCGTTGGTTATGTGGATTCTAATGTTGCTGAAGATTTGGATAAAAAAAGATCTCTCACTGATTATGTGCTCACTGTTGGAGGGTGTGTCGTTAGCTGAAAAGCAAGTTTGTAAGTTATCGTTGCCTTGTCTACTACAGAAACATAAGTATATAGCTATTTCTAAAGGTTGCAAAGAAGCCATTTGGCTAAGAAGTTTTTTTACTGAGTTTTGTGAAAGTACATCTTGTACTATAATATTTTATGATAGTTAATGTGCTGTTTATTTTATAAAAATCAAATGTTCTGTAAAAGAATAAAGCACACTGATATTATCACTATATTCGAGATATCAAGCAACGCATCCGCTGCTCTGCTTCGAGTGGAGACCAGCTGAATGGAAGGTAGAAGTGCCCAGAGCCTAAACCTATTCTAAACAGTTTTTTTGGAGTGAGAGAACCTTTCTAAATACTTGATAGCCCAAATAGGGCTAAAAAAAACTTGTCTGTAAAATGGTGCCTTGGTTTTTTTAGCAGTTTTTAAATTTTAACTTTTTTTAATAATTATTATTTATTACGTTAATAAGTTGCAGCCTAAAAGAAGAATAGGCTCGGTGAGTAGCCTGCCGCATTCTCGCCAGGTGATTGGTGAAAGCCGAAAGGGGCCACCTGTTCTGCAGGATTCGGCCATTGCCGACACCGCCGGTATTCACGAATCCACACGCTCTGCTAAAGTACAATCATGCAAGCGTGCTTCGGAACTTTTTCGATGAACAAACAGGAACCAAAGATCATAACTTTTCCTTCACTCGATCAGCTTCTCAAAAGTAACATTCAGGATATGGTTGCCTCCTAAAAGAGAAACAAACCTTGAGTACTAGGTAGCAGTAATCCAAGGTAAATTTATCGAAATACCGACAGTATATCAAGGCAACAATAGCAAGGACCCAACCGATCTTTTTATTAATGCAAGCTTGACGAGAAATGGCGATCGCCACAGTGGCATGAACATGGTTCAGCGTGTCTCAGCATTCTGGTCTCCTGTCAGCACTGACTGAAGCTACACAAACGAAAATCTAAACAGAACAACAGGCTCCACTGCCTTCACTTCACAACAAAACCTGGAGAGCTTCTTGCAAAATTCAGAGATCTGGAGATAAATAACATCTCAGATTTCAATTTTTCGGAGCATTTGATTATGGAAATTATTCCACCAGAGCATTCACAATTCCTCTCCAACCGTAGTGTATACAACAAAACTAGGAGCCCTGCAGGACCGCTCCATTCTGAAAAGAGCCCCCCAACTTGTGCTACCTCATCCTGCAAAATGTAATGATGAAAGGTTAGAAATTAGAAGCATGCCTGGTGTCTTAGTGATGTAGCTTTGCTCCACTTCACCCACTGATTTATTGAGAACGAAAAGAAAGCTCGAAATAAAATACCACAAAGACAACATTAACAGTGACATACCAAGGTTCTGGTATTTCACTATCAGAATTACACAGCACATAGGGAGTCTAGAACCATCAGAGAACTACCTGAAGGCAAGCAAAAGCTATGAACTGCCTTTTCGCAGCCGGAGCTACATGCATAAGAGGTTCGTATCTAAAACAAGTCTACAAAAAAGAAGCATACAAAAGGCGTTCCGTTAGAACCACAACAGCCTAACTCCCAAAGGCACAGCCCCTTGCATACATAGTCCGAAATTCTTGAGTAACAGGGACCGCACATGTCACGTGCTGAAATCACAGCTTGCATGTTCTGTTCATACGCATGAACAGTATCATGGTACTGTAGCAGACATGTATGGATAGAGGTAAGAATAGTCATTTTCCTTATTAGATAGGTTTAGGGGTGAAAACGGATCGGATTAGTTTCTGACCGATCTGGATGAAAACGAATACGGATAGTGTCAGATCGGATTTTCTTCGGATAATTCTCAGATCGGAGATAAATATGGATTTTTTTTGTCGGAAACGAATACGAATACAGTAGGTCTGATATCCAGTGAATACAAATACGAATTATTCGGACAATACGAAATCAGATATCCGGAATTTCAGCCCAACATTGTCCAGCCTAAGCCAGCCTCTCTCATCTCCCCTGCCACCAGCCTACTAGCCCAACCAAGCCATAAGCCTCCATTACCATTAGGCATTGGTTCCCTAGTCATATTAAATTACAAACATCACTAGCAAATATTTATGTTTATTAAAAATAAATTTAGTATTGTCGGTAGATTAAAATTTGTACCAATTAAATTGATGTACTGCTATTTAAATCATTTTGATGCAAATTTAAATTCTTAATTAATTTATTAGTCACATGTAAATGGTAGAAATCCATTAAGAATTATTTAGGACTTTAAAAAAATTAACTGTCATTTGAAGATTTAAAATCTGTACAATAGTATGATTATTGTGAATAAAAATACTTATGCTTATTTAGATTTTATTAATGTTTTGACAAGATAAGCTATTTATGTGTTTTCATTGATTTTGGATGTATAGTTTAAGGGGTTTTCATGTTCTAATAAATATTCGTGACCGTATTCGTTTCGATTCGTATTCGCTCCGTATCCGTATTCGATATTATTTGTATTTGTATTCATATCCGATGTATCCGTATTTGTATCCGCATCCGAGAAAAAAAATATAAAAACAAATATGGTAGAGATATTATCCGTCCGTATTCGATCCGTTTGCATCCCTAGATAGGTTTACTACCATATATATATATATATATATATATATATATATATATATATATATATATATATATATATATATATATATATATATATATATATATATATATAGGAAGCCTCTTTCCTACACCCGGTGTAGTTACACCCTATATCGTATCTCGCAATGTAGGGAGTATCTCGCGAACGGAGGGTATGTATGTGTAGTATACAAGTATTTAAGACCATCTAGGTGGTATGAACAATTTTTAGAAGTGGTATATACATTTTTTCGACATACTCCTTTTTATGCTTGGCGTATATAAGGGTATTTACAAAATACGCTAAAAACTATGAACTCTTTACAAGTTTTTCGTGTGGTTCACATTGGAGTATCTTATAATTAGTATACAAATGTACCTAAAGTGATAAAGGAGTATTTCAAGTTTATTTAGGTGGTATATTAGAGGTGAGTATAACTACACCGGGTGTAGAAGATATTTTCCTATATATATATATATATATATATATATATATATATATATATATATATATTCTATTTATTAGAGATAAGTTTCTTTAGAGACAGAGATTATTTCTTGGAGGTAAGTCAACTTATCCCTATAAAAGAGCTAGCATATATCTATTATCAATCAATCAATGAAGATAAATTAATCCAGTATCTTCCCTAAATTCTATCATCTCGGTCTATAGTCTTATCTCTTATTCCACTAAACCGACGCCGCTTAGTCTTTCTCCTAGCGGTGTTTACCCAATGAACTAAGCCCCATCACAACACCGAACAAAACAGTGAACCACTAACTAAGAAGTTGTTTCGAACCATTCTGTCAAAAAGATGTTGTGAAACAAACTGATAAGGAAGAAGGTTGCCTCAAAGCTCCAAAATATCGTCATGTAGAGAGGATGCTTCTGAATTTGAAGTACCAAGTAACCACTTATAGTGCTTCTCACTGTTCTCATCTATATAAGCCCTTGCACATATTTAAGAAAAAAATCCTCTGCCTCCTGTTTATGAAACAATTGTGCAACAGTAGCCAGATGCCATACCACCATGCTTTCCCCTGGAGTCAACAAGAATGTGAATCTATTTGTTCCTGCACAGTATTCCCTCCTACTATGTTTCAGAATTTCTTTTTTTTCTGACTAAAAGGCTGTGCTCAGGTACAAGAATATTGGTCCATGAATAACTCTACAGTTTGAAATGAACCTTATGCCATGTGGCTACTAGATCAATTCCGTGCAATCTCAGTGTAACCCTTGCACGGCCACACGTGCACTCCCACGTACGTAACACTGATGAGGATATGGTATGATGTTGACATGTGTAGTCATGTTGTTCAAGAAAGATTTATGTACGCGGTGTCACACATGAAGGTAGCAAGGTAGTGGGGATGCCAACTTCTGAAATCCTACTGCACTCGGGGCTGCAAGCAACTAGTGGTTAGTCTTATGGTTGGATAAAAAAGCAGTGACTCTGAAATTGCTCTCCTGTTGCATGCATTTGGCTCTTACAAAGCTGCAACCAACAAATAGATGGTCAACTTCATAGAGGTGCTCGCTGCCTGGGATGACATAATGAGCGGCCAACAACACACCTGCATCTTGGTCATGATCTTCTTAATTTGCACAGCTGGTAGTACAGTGGATATGTGGGTGGTTTGGTCATAGAATCACCCATAAACAGAACAGGCCTGCGGCCATATGTAGCAGAAGGGCAGCATAGATATGTAACAAGACAAATCAACAGAATATGTATGCGCATATGCCAATGGTATGAACAGTGCTAGATAGGGAAGATCTCAAACAGGATCCCCACAAAACAATGGGCAAGTTATTTTTCCTTTTGACCGATGGATCCATTATTGGGAGTGCTGTTGCACTTGCAGTTCCCTCCATTTCCATTGTATTTTTCTCACTCCGCTCTCCTCTAGCACACTGTGACATAGCTGTCAGTCTGCACTCACTCCACTTACTATTGCTGCCCCTTTTGCTCAGCATTTACCATTTGATAGTGGGTGCACTGTATCAATTTTTGGTTATTTGATACATTCGCTCCTTAAATTGGATGCTTTGAGTACTATAGTATTGTAAATAATAAGGTCTTATATCGCGCCAAATATGCACCATGATAACATGCAGAGATGGTTCTTATCGTGTTGTAGCAATTGCCAAAGACCTTTTGTATACTCATCATCACTATGTCATTGATATTTCGTAGAATATTTTATGCTCATGAAACAACTAGGACAAAATCTAATCATGACCATTTGTTTAAAAATTAAAGCTACCCTTCCATGCAAGCTGATTAACAGGAAGACTAAAAATAATCTGAACCATGTTCGGTGCTATCAACCATTCCAAGCTATAAGGTGGCATTTATTAATTATTATACTATGATACCGATCAGGAGTAGAATACGATTAACAGAAAAATATGCTTTAAAAGAGCATGCGTTGTAGTTTGCTTTGGCTTTAGTTACTGAAAAAGCAAATATAACTTTGAGAGTAGCTTCGGCTAAATGCAGTTGACCTTGTGTTGTGGGATAACGAGTTTCATCATAATCCTGTAGAACAATCATTACTGGTAGACCATATCTAAAGTTACAACTTTTTTTTCTCTTTCCCATGTATAAAAGCGGCAGAGACACAATAGCTCCTCACCAACAATCCTCCAAAGGGAATAACGCTCTATTAGCAGAGATCAACATGTCTAAGCCCACTTTTGTACTCACCATCGTCCTTCTAATTCTTCTCTTCATTGCATCTGCAGGTATGGTGTTTGTTATTTCTTCTGTCCAATATAGTACTCAAATCATTAATTTTATATATTTGAACAAGTTCTTTTGTCCTAATGCAGGCCAAATCATAGTGGTAGAAAAAGATAATGCTGTTACTCCAAAGTTGATAAAGGTCTGCCTATGTTGATCTTAATATTTTCGACATAGTTTGTCGTCTAAGGCAATGTTTAGTGTCTTGGAGATATAATTTCAATTCCAGATATGGGAGCGCTAGTTAACACTTTCCAGCTCTTGATGTATTCCCCTAATGTTGTCATGGTTGGTTACTTTTGCTATAGATAGCTCATGTTTCTCACCAAAAAAATATGTATAGATAGTTTATGCTTGAAACAGTCATATGATAATATCTTACTAGCTGAGGATAGTGCTGGTGACTGCCTGAGCTCATTTCAACAAATATCAGAATTTATAACTTCTATGTTTTGTTGTTCATTTATATGCTCAATTCGAAATACCTTGTTCTTTATCCTCTAAATGCAGGGGTATAGCAGAAAGGTTCTCACAGAGGTTCAGGATTATGACTATGGAGGGGCAAACTCAAGGCATGATCCACGCAGAAGGCCTGGGATTGGAGGCAGGAACTGCTAGACAGCTAAGCTCCTTCATACATATCCCTGCGTATGGTCGTGTGAAGATGCTACTACATGAAGAGGTTATATGAAGGAAACTAGTCATTTACTGTAGCAAACCCGATATATGAATATTGAATCCCCTGTTGTATTGTACGCTTTATATATCCAAATGGATCAAAGGGCCATATAGACATGCTCTTATCCTATAAATAGTCGCATGAAGTTGAGACTGGCTCATTTTAATGGGCACTTACACGTACTACTAATGCATACTTGAGGCAGTGGATCATCTATGATGCCATTTTGTGCAGTGATAAATATTTCTTGTGAGTTCAAGTTGTTCTCTTCTCAATTTTGACTAGAAGCAGAACCCCCCTCCCTCCCTCTGGCATGCTTGTGTGCAAGCACACTCATCACATATACAACTGAGGATAACAAATGAAACTGGGGGAGACTGCATAAAAAAATTAATTGCCAAATAAGTTGTGAGATATACTTACTATATAGCCTGTGATTTTATTCAGTGTCCTTCTTCTTTTATGAAATAAGGACCAGGTTTGATAGGATAAGGATAAAGGTAACCCTCTGGCCGAGAAAATCCAGCTTCGTTCATGCGGTCACTGAGCACATGCAGTATAGGTTTCTTCAATCCATACTCATGCCTGTTCTTCTCAAGATAGGAGTTAGCTTCCTCTGCCACCTCCATTGTGAATGCAAATCTATTCTCTTGAGATAACATCAGCTGGTTGATGTCCAAGCATATGATCTTCCCGTTTTCCCTTACTTTTCTCACTTTTTCTTCTAAGAAAGGGATACGGTCCAACTTGTACCGCAACATGTCATCCTCTTTGGTCTGCATGAACAATGTGTATCAAGGTGTTAGTAGATACATGGAAATCAGGAAAGAATGTGAAAATTCTAAAGCATGGAAACAATGCCCATTGTTTCCATTTCGAAGGTTTTTATCCCATGGCATTTTTATCGGCTATGTAAACAACAAAGGTGTGACATACAACTACCTGGCTGCCTGCTTAACAGCTCGGCATGGCCCAGTAGTGCTGAATATGCGACATGGTTAACCCAAAAGAAAAAGAAGGCTGCTACTTGTTAATAACATAATACTGATGATCATGGAACCACAAGAACAACACTACGAATCTATGATGAAGAAGGAAATGCCTAGAAGAAGCATAATGCAACACACTAACAATCTGTGACTTCTTATTTGACAGTTAAACAACCTGCAAGCAAGATCATGAGCCAGCACACTCAAAGGCGCAGGCGCAGGCGCACAAATGATACATCGCATCACACAATCCTCCTAATCGTAAACGTGTGCAAGGGTTTAAAAACAACATGGTGGTGGACACCCAATGACGCTTCTCTGCCCTCCTGAAATCACTGTCCCCATCCTAACTGGGGAAGCAAAAGTCCCAAAGTCCCAGTCATATAGAAAAGAATGCCTTGTAATCCTGTACAAACTACAAAACATATACTTGTGAATTTGGCAGCAAGCCCGTCCTTCCGTTCCATGCCGTACTAAGTCCCGACTAAAACACGCAGAGATAAGGAGACTGCCTTGTTCGGCTGTTCCGCATACCAGTTTCCGGCGACGCCACACTCGCCGCCCACGGCTGACTCGCCCGTCCCCGCCTCCCTTCCCACTCTCAGGCTCATTGCTCTGTTTTTTCTAAGAGAAAATTGAAAAAAATAAAATAAAATCAAAAGTGTGTAAGTTAGGCGAGGAGGAGGAGGAGAAAAGGGGAAGGGAAGTTAGGTCGAGCGGGCGGGCTTCCACCTGAGCCCTCATGGAGATGGTGATGCCGCTGCGGCTGGCCCTCCCGCTTGCTCGCGGGGTGGAGAGGAGGCCGGCGGCGGGGGAAGCAGCCATTGCCATAGACATTTTTGGACCGACCAGAGGTTCGCGAAGTCGTTCTCACCTCATCCGACTCTCGCGCTGCGCTGCAGGAGAGGAAGACACGGCAGCACAGATGTATGGGCTTCACTGAAGGCCCAAGTAAACCGGCCCGGCCCAATTTACACGGGCCGTTGCTGGCAGGTAGCCAGCCGCACCCGAAAAGCGGCTCGAAGAAAAAGCCCAGAACAACACCCACCGGAACGAGCGGGCGGCGTCGCATCGGCACGGCACGGGCGATCCCATCGGCGAAGAGCAAGGGTAGGAGGAGCGATGGGCGTGATGGGGAAGCTCAGGGTCTTCGTGGTGCCTGAGCCGGTCGTCGCCGCCTCATCGCCGGCTTCGGTATCCTCCCTCTCTTCCCTCCTCCTTAGGACTTCAACGCAAACCCTCCTGTATCCAGCTATGTATGTGCATACGTATGGCCACCGCCTAGTTCCTCTTCCTCCCTCCCTAGATGACGCCTCTCGTAAGCTCGGTTTGGGGAACCACCGGGATTGGATGCCTGGATGGTACTCGGGATGTTCCTTGTACTTCTTCCAGAATTGCTTAGGAGTAGCCAAAAAAAAGGGAGCCTCAGGTTGGAAGATGCTATGCTAGTGAACTAGGACCTTAAACTTACAAACTTAGCGAGCCAAACATATCTACTGCATCCCTCAGATCCGGAGTTGTGGCCCCTTCTGGATTACCAGGCTTGTTCAGTAGCTCCGTGTGCTGCGATAGGTGATCAAGTATATGAGAATGTATGAGCTTTGTAGCATCTTCTTGCTTAAGAATTTAGGCCCTGGCTGCGATTTGATCCAGATATTAAGGTTCGCATCAAATGGTAATTTCCTGGACAGGTTCAGAAGCGCAGGGTATTACAAGTGATTGATGAACGTTCAACCAATTCTTTGCGGTCGGTTCAGTTTTCAAATAGACCTATCATAACTCTTTGGCTCTTTGTTATATGAACTTACAGGATGATGATAAAGGATTTTTTTAGGACGACGACGATAATAAAGCAAAGAGCGACAACAATTGATCATTTGATTGCATTCGCAGGTTGATAAGGAGAGTGAATTTAGCATTGTCACCGCCCTGGACAAAATATTTCTGTGATAGGGGTGATTTTCCTTCCCCCAGCTCATCTAGTTGAAATTCAGCTCCTAGATAGCATGAGTTCAAAAAAGATCAGCCATCCTGGATATGCGCACTTTATCATGCGGCTTTCATTTTCAAGGATAAGTGTGAATATGGCATGCAAATTCTCTATTCGTAGAGCACAAGCATGCTAAGTTGACCTAGACTTTTGTTTAATTGAGTGCAAAGTGTGCATTCAATTACCTGTAGGCTGTAGCCTTGTTTTCGCCCATGCAATACTAAAGCAAATATAATTTTCTATGTGAAGTTTTTTAGGGAATCTATATGAAGGTTATGATGGAATTTTTCATTGACGTTCTAGCACATATCTGCTTGATTATCTCTAATTTATCAGTTGTTTTAAAAAGAAAGTGTTCTTTTTTTTGGCTTACAATGTCAAACACTTGGTTTTGTCTTGGCGTTTGACTTGTCCTTGTCTAGTTAACTATATGTAGGCACTTAGTTGATATATAAAGGTTCTCATCGGGGGTTTTTATTTTGATGGTGTTATTCTCAGTGTACTGTGAATGATGGCTAAGGGGCAAGGTTCCACCATTGTTAACTAAATGCAACTAGTCTTGCTTTCCGGCTGGCGCCACAGGTTTGTGACCTTAGATTGACCATTGGCGTTGTTCTCTACATCACTAGCAATAGTAATATTATGCTTCTCTCTACAATACCTGGCTACTGGTATCCAGTACGCTTCCATCGAAGTTCATAAGAAATGTTTATTCCTCCCTCTCTATTTGTCTAGTGTCTACTTCTGCGACGAGGTTCCTTGGATGGTTGGATCTTTGTTCTTTGTGTAGTATGTGACAAAGAGCCTTTATACATAATCTCAAGGCAGAGAAATATATAAAAGTTTGAAATGGACTGTGTTTGGATACAGTATTTATGCAAGTAAGTATTGTTTATCTTGATTTCCAAAATAATGATTTTAAGTCATCATTGACTTTTTAGTTGGGTTTGGGTGGGAACGACCTGCGTACTATAGGCCATTTGCCAATTTTACCATGTTTGCCATGTGCCATCGAGATTTTTTTGTTGATTACTAACTTTATTCGGTGCGATTCCATGTCGGTAAAGTATTCATTGATTGAGGTGCAAAGCATGACTGGCAGCTTAAATTGAATTGTCCAAGCTATCTTAGGAACTTTATTCTAATGAACCACTTTGTTCTGGCTGAGTTTAGACTAGCGGTGTCTGTCATAATTTACCTATCTTCTGTATTTCATAAGACTACTGAAACAAAACAGCAACTCCGCTACCCCCGTGGACAACTGATAACCTGAATTTTTTTTACCATGTATCACTTCTAGGCTTTGTTGATCTATTGAGATTGCAAATTTTGTTGACACAATAGTAATTATTTGCCTCTTGCTACTGCTCTAGGTGGTTGCTGGCGTCACTGGCAAGAACTAAGAGTGGTTTTTTTTTTGTATTGGACTTGTGATGTGGAACCATTTCGTTTCTAATCTCCCCCTGTACTGTTGTTACTTGGCCTGGCACCAAGATGATAAGGCGCTCACAAATATCATCACGTGTGCATTTGATGCTTTTCACAAGTTCTGCCATCATCTGGTATGTTTGTCAAAATAATGACTCTAGCCGAAGTTATATTTCAGCGCACGCAGTGCGGTATGAGAAAAAAAAAGACAGATTTACCTTATAAGCAAAATGGTGAGTTTTCGTTGCCCTCTGAATATTGGTTTGTTTTCTCTTTGAGCGGCACTGCAAGAAAAGTGCTGTCGGTTTCAATAGATGGCGAGCTTGGATGAGAGACGCTTTTTGTCCGGTTTGGAGCTTGAATTGTAGAAAATTTTTAGAAAACTTTGTGTTCGCTCCTGGTGTGGAATGTTGGAAATAATCGTTGTCGTCGTGCCATGTGAATCGAAGTGCCTGTCTGTAATCTCGCACTTCGATCAGTCCTAGATCTTGCAATCCTTGAAAACGTTGATCGTTGAGCTTACACTGTCATGATATCTGTTCAAAATTTCTCAGCAAATGGGCCTAAAATCAGAACAAGCTGTGCCAAGCATAAGCTGAAGAAGTTGACCGTGATGGTCTCAAGAGGTGTTCCAAAGTTTCGATACACGTGAAGCAATGAATCTTAGCTCTGGTACGTCTTGTGCGGTATACCAGCCATTAAGATGATCTCATGAGCTTCTGCTCCGCTTTTTCTTTCTGAATGCCAGCCATCAGAGGACAGCACAGCTGGACGCAATCACACGGCCGCCATGAATTCGTTGGAGCAACGTCGCGATACGAGGAGAATTCGATGCATGCATCTGGACGAAGCTTTCACAGTAGGATGAGCGTCCTTGCCATCTGGAGGAACACGGTGGAAGTGTTCGCAAAATTGTGTTAACAAAAGGGAACATTAGTGCGCATCGTTCCAATCTTTGTATCATTTTCAGCAGAACAAAATACTGCTTGCCTTTGATCAGTTGTCTATCAAGAAAACTTTTTTGTTTGTATTTTACGTGCTTCTCTCTCTTTCACATAGATGGTCGTAGATCCATACGTCTACCGTAGCAATCTCTGGTCTGGACGAGATGGTGAGGCTGTGCGGCACCGATTTCACGTGCGCGAAGGGGATCGCTCTCGTGGGGAAAAAAACGAGCACGGAAAGGAGAAGACCGATTAGAATCGAAGGGGCGTGGACTTGGCCGGCTTTGGCCCTAGCCGGCCAGGCCAGGAAGAGTGAAGGACCTGCTCACGCACGCACGGCGATTTGGATGCTTCTTTTCACTGTGTCCTCTTTTGTCCTGGATTCGCCTAAAGATGGTTCTGTGAAGTGTACCATAGCCTGCCACTAAAAGCTGTGGTTCTTAGTTGTCACCCACTGGTTGTAGTTAAAAGGTGTAGACGCGCAACGCAGGACACGAAACAGCAAAATTAACGAGATGCAACACTGGGACACAAGCAGTACACTGCTGCGCACAATTGGTGCACTTCTTAGAGAAAGATTATACTACGGTACGATCATTTCAACTTGAGATTTTAGCTTCTATTTATTTTTTACTGTTTCTAAATTTAGTCTTTTTTTTTAATTTTTTTAGCTTTTTTGTCGGTTCCTTTTTTTCGTATTCGTTTGCATTGTCCGTGATTGACTAACATATTTTTTCTATTTTATTTTTTTAATTTAATTGTGCTAAATAAGCCACTATCAACTACAGTGTAATTTCAGCCAGTTACAGTACAATTTCAATTATAAACCACTTTTTTCAACCATGATCAGGTATATGAGTGGGTTGTAGAGTAGTTCACTACAGGATATATTGTATTACTAGTGTAAGTACACCATGATCAGGTGCCGTGGTAGTCATGGTGAAACCATAATGGCAGTAACTGGGATTTACTATTTATCATATATATAATAACATATATAATTCCTAAACAATATTATGCTAAATAGTAATATTTCCGGTAATTTTCAGCATCAATACTTCAACATTACCGATAGTAGTGTATGATGATAAAGAAGTAATGATCGAAATGCTTGCCAAAATGAAGAAGCCCGACAATAATATTGGTTGGTTGTAGCAAACTAAAAGGACTAAGGGTGAAATCATACACAAAAGTTGATTGGTATTTATAAAATACATCATACGACATCAATAACTTGTTAAAAGATAGCACAATTATTTAAAGTTTTCAAGTAAAAAATAGTTGAGTGATCAAATGTAAATTTATGCATTACCTTTTAGTATTTACGTTCTTTCAAGTTTATAAAGCGACGAACCATAATATTATTAGTAATTTTTGTCAATTCTTGTTTCTCTACATAGCAAATAAGTATATCATTCATGAAAACATCCCCAATTAATTGAAAAATCAATTAGATATTTGTATATTCAACAGTTCAAGTACGATATAATAGAAAAAATACGTCTAATGGCTTACTTACATTGTAGTCAAATACTACAATTTTGCCTCTAATTTGCAACAAACTAGGTCAATATTCCAAAAATCAAAATTAAATGTCCAAGTCTTAACCCTATAATTCAATAAAAATCAATCAACAAGTATCACATTGAAACCCCAGCTCACAAAATTAGCCACTATTCTTGAAATAAATTAGAAGAATTGAGAGAAATTTAGAGCAAAGTATATACTGATCAGGTGGACCTAAGCTTAATTTGGCTCGCAGAGGCATGAGGCAACAGAGACTAAGCGCCGCGGCGGCGAGATGGCAGGAGAGAGCGGCCGGTTGTGCTGATTTCTTCCGTTCTTCGGCGACTGGCCACTGCCTAGCTGGGTGTGGCTATCCAGCGGACGTGGTGCACATCTCCTAATCGACCATACGAGACGAATAGACGTTAAGAGCTACTGCGAGATGAGACGTTTCAAGATCAATTAAATAGATGTTGTAGCCTATTACGGTTCTCTCTCTCAGGCCATCTCAAGAGCTAATTCAAAGAAAAAATCGTGTGCACTAAATTTAGGCCGGAAGTGCACATACGGTCTAAAAACACTAATTTCTGCTGAAATTTTTTTCACTAGGTGTCCTTCGACATCGGCCCAACAACTTCTGTCCGCCCATGGTGGATCCTTTTCCAATCTGACACAGGCAAACCGCTGTCGCTCTCTCGTGCCTGCGCCTCACCTGGTCGCCGCGTGCATGCGCGCGAACAGAACCTCCGGTCGGTTCTATACACGTACGCATGTGACGCCGCACCGCACCGCACCGTTAGTCCACGTAGGGAGAGAGAGAGGCTGCTTTCGCCGTTGCTCGGCTAGCTCCCTTCTAGGCATACGGCAGCACGCAGCGCCTCATGTCATATCGTCACCCGCCCGCCGCCTCCGTCTACGATTCTTCTCCGCGGTTGGATGCATGCATGTGCGCATAGACGCGTCGATGCATCGCCTCCCGTCCACTCGTGCGCGCATACGCTGCTACCGCTGTGAGGCACGTGCGAAACGCGGGCTTCCCTACGATGGATGGGTGAAATGCCGTCGTTTGATTGGGAGATCGATTGATGATTGTTGGGCGGATGCGGCGGTGCATGCATCTTGGCGTCCTTTGCTTGGGTAAGCACACCAACCTGCCGTGACGTCAGCGGGAGCAAATCGTTTGCGGGAGATGCACCTAAACTGTTTGCGTCCCCTCCGGAGGGACGCATGGATGTAATATTTTTTGACTTTAAAGTAAGTATTTGTATCGTTAAATTAAATAAATTATTTTAAAAATATTATCTTTATAAACTATTTTAAAATATAGTGAAAAAACTACCCTATTTATTTATTCGATAAAAGTTATAAGCTGTAAGTCATGGTCGGAAAAATGAAATAGAACAACCTATTTGTGAATTATGTTAGAAGGACACTAGTTAAAATGCGGAGGACATACTGCCCAGGCAGCGCGCATAATTTTCTTACCTTCGTTTTCACGTTTTTGTGTAGTCGGTCTGCTGAGTAATCTAGAGTCCAATACTCTGATAATCGACTGACTGATCCTATCGACTAAGGGCCCACTGTATTGAACTATTCAGAGACCAAACTGACTGATATAGATCGATCGAGCACATCATTGTGTCAAATATATAGTGCGTACTGTATATCACTAGTGTCTCAGATTGTGTCGCTCAAAATTAACCTGCAACGGAGTCGACGTACTGTGCCTGCTTAACAGTCCGCCACCGCTAATGAGCATGTGTACGATGTACCGCATGAGGCCTTAATTGAATCAATTAATCAATTCGAGCAGATCTCGGGTAATTGATGGAAGATAAACCTGCTCAATTGGTTTCTGGTTATTGGCTTTTAGCTTTATTTTACACTGTAGCGACTGAAAATATACTGTAACTGCTGTTGATCTTTTCTAAGTAATTAAATTTTAAAACTAAAAAACGTTATACCATCACAGATAATATGAAGGAATAAGAAAAAATAAAAAAGTCAAAAGTCAAAAGGTAAAAAAGAATGAAATTAAAAAGTTAAAAACTGAAAGGCGTTACTTTTGATTAACAGGAAGCTCACGTTGTTTTCCCGGTGGATTGCCGTCAAGGTAACGTCCACTTCTGGTCCCTCCGGCCGGCCGGCCGGCGGGCTTGGAAAGCATTGCATGTGTCACCAAAATTTCTCAGCAAGTATATAGTCGCTAGTCTCATCAGCAAGTTGATTAGCCCGTGTGGCGCCAATTACGTCAAACAGAGCGTACGATCTACTGTTCAGCATGCGTACGTGTGATTGATTGATTTGTCCTGCTGCTGGGCTACCTAGTAGCTAGCTAGGGAGTAGCTAATGATTTCTCGAGGCCATGCGAGGTTGAACAGGACGCCACAATCTGGATCGGGTCGCAAGCAGTGTCGGAGCTTCAACAAAAACTCCGCCTGTGATCGCAAGTTCGCAACGCTGCCGTGGGCACATATGGTGGTTTATATATTTTGATTAAAATTTTTAAATTTTGGTTTTTTACGGTACAGATTACAGAAAGACAGATATTCACTTGCAATTTTAGTTGGTATAGATGTTAGGCTTTTAATGTGTAGATCATTTAATTTGTGAATCCCGTCTTGAGAAAATACTTCGTTTAAAAATTAGATATTGTAGCAAAAGCCAAAAGCCGTTAATTTGTGAGGTAAAGAATAGACCTTATATATGTTCTAATCTCACATATTTTGTGGTTAGGTCATACGGGCACCTGGAGTATATTACTTACATTGTTTCTTAGTTTAAACTTTGATAAATCGATTGATGTATAAAACTTAATAAGTATTCTCGTAAATCGATGCCATTCATGCATCAACTGCACGTACTCTATGCTTATGGCCTGCTTAGAACTGAGAAACTAGCATCGGAGGCTAAGCTACGGTGGGGCGCAGACGAGTGATATTCGAACCTTCCGTCGTTCCTATAGTGGCACGCATTGATCTAACCAAAACCGACAAGACCATCCTCTGCCGATTGGACGGGTCAAACTGCAACTGTCCATTTGTCCATGGTTGTAGCTGATGTAGTTAATTTGTTCTCAATGTGTATATATCCAGATCGATTCGCATAGGACACATCACCCCCTATTACGCCCCGCAGGAAGCGCGCGCGGAGGGAGCATCCACGTCACCCCGCGAGAGCCCTCCGCCCGCCGCGTGCCTCCCGGGATTGCCGCGAGCCCGCCGCCACGCCGCCCGGCCGTCCCCATGCGACGCGCAGCCAGCGCGTGGCGGCCGATTCAAGACGGTCGGCCGACGGTTTTTCCCCGATTTTCGTGAAATTACGTAGAGGTCCCTGGTTCTCGCGGATAGGTCCCTAGAATTTTTTTTCAGTCCCTCCGTTTTGCGGATTGCGCCCCCGCGGTTTTCCAAATCGCACACAGGTCCAGTTTTTCCGTCTTAAGTCCTTTTTTATTTACGTACAGGCCCTTATGGGTCCCTGTCTTTTTACGAAAAACCCCTTCGGTCCCTCCGAAATTACGTATCCGTCCTCAATTTTTTAAAAAAACTCGGCTCACAAGTTTTCGTCCCTTTTATTTCGGTCCACACGGTGGCTAGCGCGGCGTAGCGCCGCGCTAATGTGGCTAGTATATTAGACCACCACAGGGCCTTGGTATGTGACCCTTACGGACTTGTCACACCAGGCAACCAGTAGCAGATACGCACCTAGATACAGTTCTTATCATGGTCAGTGGAATACTACATCCTACGTGTAGCTGCTGCATTGCAGGCCACGAAGACACTGCATCTGAGTTCAGAGGAGGGACCCGCCACAAGACGAATGAGCATGCACATCCGATCCAGTGACCCACGAACCCAACCAGTCGCAAAGGTTGAACTCAAGCTAGCGCGAAGCTGCTGCTTACCTTTGCAAGGCTGAGCGCACATGGGCTGGGTCATTAACATCGTCAAAGGGGCAGACGCGGAGGACATACGTCACCGTGCCGGCTTCGAATTCCCGTGCCCGAAACGGCAGCAGCGATGATGCCTCCGTCTCTTTCTTCTTCTCTGGCCCTCTGAAACACCCCTGTTGCCAGGGATCCTGTGAGGACACGGCGTCCCGCAACTATTCACGTATGAGTAGTTATGGAACGTCGCGCAAGAGTATACCATCGCAGTTTACAGCAAAAGACCAACTTATATTACAAGATATGGTTTAACAACCCAGTTTTACAGCAGCGGGCATGCAAGCCCGAAATATATTACAACACAAAAGAACTTCCAGGAACTCGAGCGCATCTGAGACCTAAAACCAAGGGTCTTCATCGGGGATCAGTTCCTCAGGGGCTTCCTCGACAGAGCAGCCTTCACCAGCATCTTGATCATCTGATGTGTTCAATAAGCCGTGAGCTAACCAGCTCAGCAAGCCACAATGGAATCCTATCTTAACTATTTGCACGGTTTAACAAAGGTTGGGGGTATACTTGGTTTATTACTTATGTGGATGCAGTTTTATTTAATAAATTCTTTGGAAGATCAAAACAAGACTACTTCATAGTTCACAGGGGTTTTCAAAGTTTGATTTACCAACTAATCAAGTTAAACATACTTGTGAAAACTACTTAAGCTTTGCGGTTGGAAATCACCCAATTGACATAACTCCATTAACCGGGAGTACGGCGTATTCGAATACCATTATTTGACTCTGCAGAGTTGCTCAGCTTTACCCACAAGCATTCTTAACCCTCATGACTGAGTTAAGAAACCCGGTCTTTTCACTGCTCAGACCTTCGCTTACACTCTACCCGATAGGTTCGGAATCCACATACCCTCAGGTATCCGTAGGCCAAAACGGAACGCCAGGCCCGAGTCATGGGGACCCATCGTTATTGCGTATGGGTTCTCCGTCCCTATACCAACATCCCATGCAGGGCTCCACTTGGGTTTGAGCAGCTACTAAACCAGGGTCGATATGTCAACACCGGTGGTTGAGCGGTCACTATGTCATGAGCTCGGCGTAAGGTTTTAATCCTTATATTTTCTCATGAGGTTCGCAATCTCCACTTCAGGGTAAACGGTGGGCGAGGACCGTCTCACGGTTTCCCACAACACTCTTACCCTAAACTTCTACATACCAGTACCACCGACCTAGGGTACGGTGTCCCATACCACCCTACCCTAGTTTCGGGTTTTCCAAATCTACCGGCCCGCGGCCGTAACCTTAGTAGTGTAAAGATTTGCATGATATAAGTATATCCTACAATTATTAACTCAATAATTGAGATACTACTAGGGTTAACAAAGGAATGGCTATAAATTTAACATGGCATTTATCGGTGGCAGGTATTATCTATATCGCATGTCATTCTTAAACATTTTATTTTGCATAAACTAACATTTCACAAATAACAGTAGTGCAATTAGCATAATAACATAATTTAATGAACTTGGGATTCAACATGATCAAAGAATGCGACTTGCCGTGAAACTGGACGACTTCGGCGATCTCGTAGGCTGCAACTCCTGAATCTTGATCCTGCACCGAGATCTCTGGGATTTCCGACACTAACGTAAACATACAAAAATAACATCAGTCCAGCTTGAGTCTAATCAAGCAAGGAAAAGTAAAATAATCTACAAAAAGAAGTAAATTGCATAAAATATCAAATGAAAAGGGTTCTTTGAATTTTTAGATTTTCTGGAGGGGAATTTTGGAGGTTGGAGTTTATGGATAGGTTCAGAAAAATAAAAGGAGCAATGTGGTGAAATTTGAGAATTTTTGGGATTTTCTGTGATTTTCTAGGATTTATTTAGAGTTTCTGGATTTTTGGAAATTGATAAATCTATGAAAATTCAATGAATAGTGTTGGGCCAGCCCGGTCGCTACAGTGCGGCCCGCGTGGCCGAAGGCCAGCGCGGCCCAGCGCGCTCGCGCTCCTCTCGGCCAGATAGCCGACACGTGGTCTGGCGTTCGGCTGAGATGGGGTCGGAGCGGGCGGCTCCGATCTGATGGTTTATGTGAGATCGGACGGTAGCGAGGAGGGGCTCAGATCGGGCGGCTGTGATGGTGGAACTTAAGTGGGATCGGACGGCTCCAGAATGAAGTCATCCGACGACTGACTTTAAAAGATAACGTTTGAGGGAATGGCGTGGATGCGGCCACGTCCCCTTCGTCTACCTCCCGTCCGAGCTCTCGCCGGAGAAACAGGGAGCGGCGGAGGAAAACGACGCGGCAACTCTGGTGGCTCCTAGCCGAAACGGAGGGTGGAGAAGAGTTTCTGGGGAGATGGGGAAACCGTTTCTGGGGTCTAGAATGGATGCCGAGACTCAATGGCGACGAATGGCCGAAGAGGAGTTGATGGCGATTTTCTGGCATCAGAGGCCATTACTGGCGCTCTGAGCAAATTGACAGCATCTGGAGCATCTCTGGTGGATGTGGAACTCGCTGGTGGCAGTGGCTCAGCTCAAGGAGTTCTCTGGTGAGCCGGCCATGGTGGCCCCCTTGCGGCCGACGACGAGCTTCGTCGCCAGGGCAGGAGAGAGGCGCATTTGATCGGAGGAGTCCACCATTGTGTTCAGGAGGTAAAAGAGAACAAGTCAGCACGAGTAATCAGATTTTAACGAAGAAATGAGGGAATGAGGCTCGGGTGATTACCGGAGACGAAGAAGACGATCGGCAGCAATGCAGGCGATTAGACTCCGATCGGCTGCTCAGGGAGTATCTAGGGAGTGAGGGGAAGTGTTTGGAGGGGTGCTTGAGCTCTGGAATGGCTCGAGGGAAGCTGGCGACGAGAGAGCAGTGGAGTAGAGTAGAGTTTGGGGAAGACAATGGCGCGAGTGGAGCACAGGCAAGCTGCAGGGGGTGGTAAGGTGAGTTTGTCCGCGTGGTAAAGATGAGACTGGGCGCAGAGAGGGGTAAATGCGAGGTGTGGGTGAACGGGAGCGGCGAGGCGGCGAGACCGCACGGAGAGAGGGAAGGGCGGCCACTGGCAGGTGGGGCCTTGAGTGGACTGCGGGGTGGAGTCGGCGGCTACGTGGCGTCTGAAGCGGCGCTCGCAGTCCGCCCTGGCGAGGTGGCGGAGCGGGGCGAGGCGCGGCCGGCGGAGCGAGCGGCGGGCGAGGCGACAGCGGGACCCAGGTGCATCCAATGACGCGTGGCAAGGGGACGTGGGCGGATTCGGACCACATCCGCGGCGAGGCGAGGGGAATCCGTGGGCGCGGTCGCTCCCCGGGCGCGGGCGCAAGCGCGAGGAGAAGGCGTAAAGAGAGAAAGGCGCCAGCGGCAGAAGAAAACGGTTCGGCCCGGAAAGGAAAGCGGAAAGAGCCGAAAATTTCCAAATTGGGAAAGTTTTCAAAAATTCACCAAAAATTCAGGAAAAATTAGAAAAAAATTTGGTTTGAAATTTTGGGGTCTTTCACCCTCTCTCGCGCAGAGCAAACAACGAAGAGTCGGTTGCAGCAGGCACACGTCTCAACCTAGCATCGTGTATCGGACTTGTTATTCGCTTTGTTTTTGTTTTTAACTGGGGTTCTATTTCTACTAAAGTCTTTTTTAAATACGATAAATATATCCCTATAGATCATAGAAAAGACACAAGTCTCATTGTAAATATCTTCTCATATAATAAGTTTTGTCTTCATGCATCCGTGATTTTTCTGCAAGAATTTTCTACAATAAATCCTCGTCTCCTGTTCTTTTGATTCTCTATTTTTACCTATCGTCTATTTTTACCGTACGTTTTATAACAAATGGTATCTGAGTACTAGGTTCGAAACCCTAGTCGCTGCCTCGATAGGATCAATTTTACCTATAGAGGCAGCACCCGCACAATATTTGTATCTCCAAGGTGACATCCAGGAGGCATCAAGAGGCGGCACCTGAGTGACATTGCACGCCAATAAGGAGCCATCAGCTTACAACAAAATAAAAAAATCATCCAATTTGTCACAGTTCTCGGTGACATAGACTTAGCCTCTGCTACTGTGATACGTCTGTCGTCAAAACCGAAGTGATTCAGGACTCGAAGCGGTAGAGCGCCCACGTTTGTGAAAGATATAAAGTCGA
The DNA here is from genome assembly GCA_036346245.1 of Bonia amplexicaulis. Taxonomy (NCBI): domain Eukaryota; kingdom Viridiplantae; phylum Streptophyta; class Magnoliopsida; order Poales; family Poaceae; genus Bonia; species Bonia amplexicaulis. Next base: position 17,794,543 of record CM070737.1, on the reverse strand, counting down.
CTCATTGTCAGATCGTAAGCAGCATTCGTTCAACCGAATTAAGGCATTGAGTCCGCACTTTGGGTGATAGCAAATACTGAAAGACATGTCTCGGAGTTTGTTTTGAAGTCAAAGTTGATTTGCTGTTGTTATAAAAGTCGCAAGGCAATAAACCCAAGAAGCACACATTAAACACAAGGAAAAATAGCGAACCATTCCTTCGTGACTTCATCGGCACAAAAGTGCAATTGGGCCTACGTTGCTAGGTGAACACGCTGTGTACCAGAAATTTTGGGAAAGTTTGGCACATGCACACAAAGACGTACTAGGAGAATTCTTGATCTCAATTTCTTCACGTACACAAAGTTGTACCAAGATTCTCGGCGCTACCAAGTGCGCCAACCCTGGTGATTGTCCCACCACTAGTTCTATCGTTGACTCTGACTTACGGCTTTAAGCAACCTTGACTCGGTGATTCGGCTCGCCTCAACTCTGTTTCACGACTCAACTCCATATTGAGCATCGACCTACGCTCTAATTCAGCGTCTGTTCCAACGCTAATTCCGCCAACACCATTGCCTACACCTCTCGCGCCATCTTCGTCGACAATCTTCTGCCTCAGTCGGTCGTCATCTTTCATTAATAAGTCATGTCGCCAGTTTTACATTTTTTTATTGGATATGGAGTTCATTGTAATTCATAACATTGTGCCTATTATTGGTGGCATCCATGCGAGATTTATCATTGATGATTTCTTCGATGATCCATCATCTACTAGGGCTATTGTAGCAAGATCCGCACATATAAAGTCTAAGGTGAAGTTGCATATTTTCAGCACAATGAGTTAATTTGGGCTACGATTGATCGACGAGACTTTGAAAAAAATTCATGTTAGTTGGGGGATAACTTATTCACTGTTCGATGACACCCTGATAGCAGCTACATAATACTCTTAGAAGTTTCTTATTCATTAGTGAAAGCTATGCTCTAAATATGAGTTCGAGATGAAGGATTTAAAGTGTAACAATGAGTTAATTATCTGCATAGATACTACAACATTTGCTATTGAAGGTCAATATGTTCTAGTCATCACACCTCAATATGAAGGATCTATTATAAAGATTATTTCTGCTCCATTAACGGCATAAGGGTTACTTTTATCCTGATGTTCTTCTACAGGAGCAGTTCCAACCACGCCATGGAATTTTAGTTACTTTTTAGTCGGTAGTTTGGCGTGCGTGATGCCACATGTGCAATGTGCTCTTCAATGAGCTCTTTTTTTGTCGAGTTTTGTGTTCAAGGTAAAGCATATTAGATTCCATAATATGAGTTCTTTGCTATATATCCAGCACCACGAGTGATATTTTGGCTTATGTCATTCGACGATTGTGCATTTGTTTCAGGAGGTTAGTTGCACAGACCCAGACTTTGCTGGGGTTATGATTTGTTGAAGACCCAGATTTCATCGTCTGTTTTGTTAATAGTTGTGTGTTTGGATCTATTGGTGATTTGCTCAATTTGGCTTCATGAGAAGCGTTTGTATAAGATTGTTTCAGTCTTTCTTTTTTAGATTAGCCCGATAGACTTTCAAGGCACACGGTTTGCTGATGAAGACTTATTTGGGGGGGGGGATTTGGTATTTGGCTATGGGAGCAAATTCGTCTCAAGGTAAAAATTATTAAAGTGTGATCTAAATTCTATTCGGTTTATTTCCGTTTTCAACACGGAGTTCTACTCTTACTTGAAGTCTCTTTGTAAATGCTATAAACAAATTCTGTAGACCATAGAAAATTCATGAGACTCATTGTAAATATCTTCTCATATAGTAAATACCACCTTCGTGGGTACGTACTTTTTCTATAAGGGTTTTCTATATTAAATCTTTATTTTTTGTTCTTCTAATTATCTATTCTTGTGGTGCGTTTTATATATAACAATGTCAAAGTAGGGGTTCGTGTCTCCCCCTGAGCTGCATCCGTGCTAGCTCAATTTCTCTCTCTATCTTCTCTCTTGAATGTGATCGATGTTGTTCCAGTGTGGTGTATATTGCTAGTAGCATTAAGCAGTAAGCCCTTATTAGCTGTCTCAGCTGAACCACGCACGCTGGCGAGCGGGCGTACGTGGGCATCACCCGTGCTCAGAAAGCATATTGATCCTAGTATGGTCCATCGAGGCTCTGTCAAACGAGCTAGCAATATCACTGTGGCTATTTTGGCTAACCATATTCAATTCCTCGAGTAACTAATTATTTGGAACGATAATTTGGAATCGAGAGCTATCTGCCAAGAAACCGTTTAGGTGCTTTCGTGGTTGCCATGCCATTTTCAGTGCATCGAGTTTTCATTTGCATACGTGCGATGCCTTTTGGATGGGAGGTCGCCAATGTGACCATTCACAGACATGGAAGAAACTTCACGGGCTACTCATCCGATGTAATCATATAAATTTGAGAGAATTTATTCAGTACCACGCAAACAATCGTGTAATAAAAATACCATCATAAAACACACATGTGGACAAATGCCATCGCGAAAGGCGAAATTCTTGGAAATACCATTGTCATGAGGGTTCTGTGACCAGGCTGTCGTGACCGTTTTGCCCTCGCAAAACTTCTGCTTTCTTCTTCCCTTGATCACCTTGTCGTCGACGGAGATGGTGTTTTTGCCCTTGGGCTTGACATCAAGTGGAAAGTTGTTGCCGTGCCCATGCCATCATCGTAGAAAGATGCACCTGATGTGGCCAAACCTGTTGATCACCACTTTCAGCTTCGCCTCCGTCGGCGTCCCCCTTGTGCCGCCACTCATGTCGATCCTGCGTGCATAGCATAGATAACACCACTGTGTCATCATAAATACTCCCTATGCACTACGCAAAGTCCTGAAGGAAACCGCTGACATGAAGTCTTCGGAGGTGGCATTCTGCCTCAGTAGTTGCAACTCCGAGCTTCTTAGCCTGGAGAACTTCGACAAGCTGCTCCCCTGAACTCCGACAAGCCACACCCTTTTGCTTTAAATTTTCACGTCATATCATGTTCCCAGACACCATTAACTTTTTATCTCAACCAATTTTGCATTTCTCGCAGCTCTTCACTAGGATTTTACCGTCTTCCCTGACTCCGTTCAAACTGCCACTGCCACCGATTTCTTCATTCTCCATGAGCCTCTCCCCAATTCCTTGCACTTACACCGTATCCACCATCCCCTCAATCTAACCCCCACTCTAGTTTGGTCGATTCTTCAGCATAGAGCACCATCGCCATCGGCTTCTTCTCTAGCGTCATCGCTATCACCCTACCACCTTCGACTCCCTTCGAACATGCCAACCCCACCGGAGGACTCTCCTTGACATCTCCTTGCTCTTGCGCGCACTCATTCTTCTTCTCCAGTGTCGTCACCTTCGCCCCACCATTGCTAGCTGCCCTGCTCACCACCCACGCCTCCTCATTGTGCAATTGGCCACAACGCCGCCTCTCGATGCCATCTTGATGCCTCTCTAATCCATTTTGAGCGTCTCCCATGCCCGTCACACTGTGAATTGCTAGAGCTGTCATCGCCACATTGCCCTCCCCTGTTTCTCCCTCCCTCTCTCGACCCTTTGTTTCTGTCTCATTGCCTGTGGGACCAAGAAAGACATGGTATTGTTCTCTCTTGATCTCTCTCTCACCGTGTCTCACTACCTGTGGGACCCAAGAAAGGCAGAGGTAATATTGGTATTTATTAAATTTTTTCCCTCAAGAAAGACTCTAACGACTGTTTTGGATGGAAAAATGTCATGGTGATGGTACTCTCTCCGTTCGTTTTTACTTGACTTTCTAGAATCCGTGCGGTAGTTTGACCGCTAATAGACTCAAAATTACGTAGATTGGCTATACAAAAGTTGCACCATTAGATTTATCATTAAAAATACTTTCATAATATTATAGTTTTACTAGTATATCTTAGTGTAAAGTTATAAAAAATAGCAGTCAAAGTCACATCTTGGAAACCGTAAAAAATCAAAAACGACAAGTAAAAAAGAATGGGTGGAGTATTTTTCATAGTTTTTTGGTTTGCAATGATATTTTGTAGCCTATCTCTTTTATAATGGTATTTTCTAAATTACAGATCTTTGCAATGGCATTGGACAAATTTGCTCTACAAATTTTAACAAGTGAAAGCAATCCATTCGAGGTAATCAAAACCATGGACGCCATGCATAGCAGGTGCCCGGTATCTAGATTTTCTAGTGGCATGCAACACCAGCCAACTACTAATTTACTCCCGATTCCGACGCCATCGCGCGCATCCTCCTCAACCTGACTCTTCTCATTCACTCGCCCCCCACTGGTTAACGCCCCGTTCAATCCAGTTTGGCTTTGGAAATACGTAAGTTTTTTAATTTCGATTTTTTAACTTCCTTTGTATTGTTCATGAAGATATAATGATGTTTTTTCTTATTTTTTTGATTGAATGATTTTAAAAAAACTAACGGCTACTGCAACATAATTTCTGCTAAAAACATAAATCTAAAGACAGAAACCAGCGGTAGAAGCCGGACCGAACGGCGCTCAAGAGCAACACAGACACAGTATCCCCAGTAAAAATAGGGGGGCCGAATCGAACCGTCCAAAAGGCCAACATGATTCACATGCCGCAACGCCTAGCTCCAAAACTGCCCACTCACCCCGTCCCCGTGCACCGAACCCACCCCTGGGCCCCTGTACCTCGCCGTACGCTCGCGCCCGTTTTTTAACGGGCTCGCATCCACAGCACGCCACGTATCAGTAGCCGAGCACTTGCCAGTGGCCGGTGACCACAACCTCCACTCCACACGCTACTTCGCGAGTCGCTCGCAACCGAGCCAATCAACTTCTCTCCGGTCCCGTGATCTGCCGTCTCGTAATCGGCGACTCAATATATAAAAGCGCAAGTTGAGTATCGAGGAGGGCCTAGCTAGCCAAGGCACGCGCTTCTTGTCTTGGGGAAGAGGAGTCGGGTTGATTATTTGACCAACGCGCACGGCGAGGCGGCATGTCGTGGTCCGAGACGGACGCCGCGCTGTTCGCGGCGGTGCTGGGGCAGGACGCCGCGCACCACCTGGCCACCACGCCGCCGCACCTCGACGGGCCGGCGGCGTCGTCGTCGACCGAGCTACAGGCGAGCCTGCACGACCTCGTCGAGCGGGCGGGGCATGGACGTACGGCATCTTTTGGCAGGAGTCCCGCGCCGGCGCCGGCGGCCGCGCCGTGCTCGGCTGGGGCGACGGGCACTGCCGCGACGGGACCCCGCACGACCCAGCCGCCGCACCCTGGGAAGCCGGCGCCGCGGACAGGAGCATGGCGCGGAAGCGCGTGCTGCTGCGGCTGCACGAGCTGTACGGCGGCGGGGAAGAGGAGGGCGCCGACTACGCGCTCCGGCTCGACCGGGTCACTGGCGCCGAGATGTACTTCCTGGCGTCCATGTACTTCTCGTTCCCCGAGGGCGCGGGCGGACCGGGCCTCGCGCTCGCCTCCGGCCGCCACGCCTGGGCCGCCGTGGATCCCCACCCGCCCGGCTCCGCGGCCGCGCCCGGGTGGTACGTCCGCGCGTCCCTCGCCCAGTCCGCGGGCCTGCGCACCGTCGTCTTCCTCCCGTGCAAATGCGGCGTCCTTGAGCTCGGTTCCATTGTGGCCATCCGCGAGACTCCCGAGGTCCTGCACGCCATCAAATCTGCCTTTCGCGTCGAGCCCGCCCCGCCGGAAGATTACATGAGGATCTTCGGCAAGGATCTCTCCCGCTGCGCCCAAATGCCCCCGGCGCTGACCACGGGATGCGACGCCACTTGGGCGCCGCGGCTAGGCTGCCAAGCCACGCCGGCGCGTCCGGCCAAGAAGGTGGTGGTCAAAGCGAAACCAGCGGAGCCTCCCAAGAGCATAGACTTCACCAAGCCGGACGCGCAGGAGCAGGTGGCCGGCGAGGAGCGGAGGCCTCGGAAGCGGGGACGCAAGCCGGCCAACGGGCGGGAGGAGCCGCTGAACCACGTGGAGGCAGAGCGGCAGCGGCGCGAGAAGCTGAACCAGCGGTTCTACGCGCTGCGCGCGGTGGTGCCCAAGATCTCCAAGATGGACAAGGCGTCGCTGCTCAGCGACGCCATCGCGTACATCCAGGAACTGGAAGCCCGGCTCAGGCCCGGCGAGGCGGGGCCAGCGCGGGCGGAGGGCCCGGCGGTCGAGGTGAAGGCAATGCAGGACGAGGTGCTGCTGCGCGTGACCACGCCCCTGGACGCGCACCCCATCTCTGGGGTCTTGCATGCCATCAGGGACTCCCAGCTCAGCGTCGTGGCGTCGGACGTGGCGGTGGCGGACGACGCCGTCACGCACACGCTCATGGTGCGGTCAGCCGGGCCCGAGCGGCTGACGGTGGAGACGGTGCTCGCTGCGATGTCGCGAGGAATGAACAGCACCACCCCCTCCCCGTGACTGTGCAGTTGTAAGTTGTAACTGTACTCTCCTCGTGCCGTCGTGCATAGACCGTAGTACAACTGTCAACTGTTAGTGTTGGCTTAGCCTGCTCCTTGTGACTGCATGACACGTAGTACACCAGTGCAATGGCCAATGGGATGGCAAAGGTGAAACTTATAATTCTTTTCCTAATTTATATGCTAGTACTAGCATGTACACAAATTATTAAGCATGAACATGGCATTAGAGTTTTGCTATGTGTGTAGTTTGACAGTGAGGTGTTCCTGGTAACTCGTCAGGGAAATCAAATGTAATTTGCTGAGCATAAGCAGGGAAAAAGTTTTCGTCCGAAATTTCGCTCTTTCGGTGAAATTTCGTCTCTTTCGGTCGTGACCGAAAAAACCCGTTCCGGTGAAAACATTCGTCCGCATATGAATTGAATCGGCAGTTCGGCAGTCAGGTCGGCCTGCACGCACAAGCCGCGCAGGCCAGCCCAAGGCCCAGCCACCGCCCGTCAGTCCTCACGCCACAATCCCCATTCGTTTCGTAACTCTAACCCCAGTCCCTTATCGCATTCCTTCCTCCCCATCTTCTCACCGAGCGGCGGCCAAGGCGGGGAAGAAGAGCGGCGGCCAAGGCGGGGAAGAAGAGCGGCGACTGGCGGCCAAGGCGGGAAAGAAGAGCAGCGGGCGGCGGCCATCCCCATCCTCCACCGAGCGGCGGGCGGCGGCCAAGGTGGGGAAGAGTGACGAGCGACGGCCAAGGCGGGGACAAGCAGCGGGCGGCGGCAGCTCCTTCCCCGATCGATTCGATGGCGACGCAGCTCCCTCCCCGATCAATTCAACGGCGGCACATCTCCTCCCCGATCGATTCGACGGCGGCGCAGCTCCTTCCCAGATCGATTCGACAGCAGCGCGCTTGAACTCCCCCCTTGTTCCCAATCTTCCCCGAGGTAGATTGAGCAGAGACAGGCATCTGCCTCTGTCGTTGATGGTGCTACTGGAGCATGCGGAGCAGCAATGGACGGCCGGCAGTGGCGAGTGGAAGCACGAGTGTGGGTCGACACCTTTGACACGGCGGAGGACAAACGATATTTGGGAAGATATTTATCTCAATTCTCAAATTTTGGTTAAATTAATTAAAAATTTGATTTTTTTTGTCCGAATTTCGAACAAAATTTCATTCTTTCGTTCCTTTCGCCGGCAGCCGATTTTTTTTTTTTGCATCCGAAAGTTTAAACCCCGAGCATGAGTACCAGTACTGTGTGCGGGCTGCAGCTGGATGTATAAAATTCCTTGTGATAGCAACCGTGGAGTTTTCATGCGAATTCGTGCGTGAGATTTACTCTGACCAACTGACCGACTGCGCGCGTTTTCCCCGTTTCACACACCGGTCTGAAAGTTTTCCTCGTCAGTTCGTCGTCGATGTCTCTTTGCGAAAATAGCCGTTCCGCGTCCGCACGCGCGTGAAGGTCAGAGTCAGTACGTGCCACCTACGCGGTACGCACGCGTCGGGCCTACGCGGTACGCGCCAGCCATGTCTTCACGTGAAAGCGCCCTCGCGGCCGCGCGTTGTTGCTTGTCGAAACTTCTCTCGCCGCGATCCCGCGCGCGACTGACAGCGCACGCCGTGCCATCGGCGCGTAGCCACGAGTCCCCACTCCCCCGTGGTGGCGTGCTGCTGCATCGTATCGTACGTGCACGATCCAAGCAGGCAGTCCACGTGCACAGCGAAATCACGCTCCGATCCGACGGACGCTCCGGTCCTCGCATTGGCCGGCCTTTTTGCAACCGTGGAGAGCGACGCGCGCACACGAATGGGCGCGGGACAGGGGCGGCATCGCTCGGGCCCGCCTCGCACGGCACGCCGGTGGGGCGGGCGCCGTCAGTGTGTCAGCTGCAAGGCACCGGCTGATGGATGGACGTTACGCGCCAACAACCTTAAACAGCAGCCCTTTCGGGGGGCCTCTGCCCTCTGCTCCACGACATTGATGTGTCGAGCGGTAGTACTACCGCAGATGCCCAGTCTTACGAGCTCCCCGGGAATCTCATTTTTGAGCCTACGGGCATGTGTACCCCCTCACATCAACGGCGAATACAGAAGTAAAATGCAGCTAGAGGAGACTCAAAGCGTCAGGCAAACATTATTACCCAGAAGCAAAATAATCTATGACCAAACTGCGTCGCAATCGTACTAATAAGAGTATATGACAAAAAATAAAAGCAACATCTACAATTCACGTACAAACATGTATATATAACGGTAGGACATTGAAAAATACCTCTATAATGAAGCTTAATTCACAATTGTAGTCTTATAGATAAACTGTAGAAGAAGCAACATGTTAATTGTAATAGATAGATAGATAAGTAGTGTCATAATTTGATAATAAAACATAAAAATATGCAATAAAAAGATAAAACAAAAGATATATCACTAAATAACTAAGTACGTCTAGTAGAACAAGATATTTTCATTCTCCGAGATTTCATGTCTTGCAACTGTTTCTTGATTTTTTTTTCACTTCTTTCACTATCTCACCATTTTATCAAATTACATGAGTGGGACTTCTGAGTTCTGACAGGGCACTAGAGCACCAATCACATATTCACATTCAAATGGCATCTATCCATTTTATCAAATTACATGAGTGTGACTTCTGAAAGACCAGTATGCAGTCACGCACCAATCACTTATCACAATTTCACATAATCACGTATTCTGATTACTGATTCAGTGATTCTCAACAATCAACTATTCAAGCTTCTGCACCAGTTTGGCAGTTTCTCAACAACACTGTCAACACATCTAGGTCTCCCCTGATCTGGTCATCTACTCATCGAATCTCGGATTTGGCTATGAGGCTATCCATTCCCAATTCCCAAATTGTATTGAAGATTTGAAGTTGAAGAAGACAGAAAACTAGTACCTTGAGCTTGAGAGAATGAGAGTTGAGACAATAGGTAAAAGCCCCTGGCCGACAGCGCGCTCGCAGACTCGTGTAGTCGATGAGCGGTACTTTCAGCTTATTTTAGTTGATTGAGAGTGCAACTTCAAGTGACTGAGAGATAAAAAAATTTCAATCGCCTTGGCAATAGCAAAACCGTATGTACTTATGTGTATGGTTGTGCACAAAATACGGTTAGGTTTTTGTTTATATTGCGTTAAAGCGTCGTAAGATGGTTGATTCTATAGGGGCATATACCCCTACGGGCAGAAAATGATATGGAGATCGAACTCCCCATCCTTTTCCCTTTTCATGGACTCCCCAACGGTCGACGCGTGTCACGCTAGACTGAACTGAACAGTGAACACTGGCAATCTCAAATTCTCAACAAAATGGATCGCATCCGTTCCCATGCATTGACAAGTAACTGCACGGTGCTATAGTGTCGCACAATTATCTAATAGCCATTAGATTGAGAAGCAGATCCGATTGTTCCAGCACAGATCCGATTGTTTCAGCATATACTTCAGCAAGTACTGTGCCAAATTTGATATTCTTTTATCCATTAATGTATACCTACACACATCTCCACGCACACAAACCACACACATATATTAATATGTTTCATTAGCACGTGTCTAAAAATACGATAGATATTGCATAAATTCGTGACCTCACAAAATTCCTAATAAAACCTTCCTTCCTGCGCGCAAACAGCTCGTGGCTGGCTTCATCTGCATGCCGCGTCTCTCCTCGATTTGAGTTCTGCATATGAAGTTGCGTTCCGTCCAACGCCCGCACGTCACATTTGCATGTGTGATCCAATGTTTGTGGCACGCACGACGACGGCACGAGGACAGTAGAACAGGAGAGTTAGGCAGGTGGTCGCTGATGATCGCCCGTGCCGAACAAACCCGTGCACGTTACTCTACTAAACAGGCCACCAGTATGCATGCATGCATGCACACGCGTTCTGTGGCGACAGAACGCTGGCTAGCTTAGCTTAGCTAGAAGCCAGACGACCTACTAGTGGACCTCCGCTGCCAGTCCAGAAATGCCATGTATGCCGAACTGATATATATCGGCATGTTCTTTTTGGCTGTAGCTTATGATTTTTGGCTGGGGCTTATGACTTTTGGTCTGTTCGTGCGAGAGATTACAGAGTAACAGAAACTCATGTGTGGTTTTTGCTGATATAAATGAAGTCGGTACAGTATATACTAAAATTAACTAGTAGACTCTATTTTAAAAAAATACCCTATTTAAAAGCTAATTACTGTATAAAAGCCGAAAAGCAGCTTTTAGAAGCCGAAAAGAACAGTACCATAGTGATATCGGCAATTGGAGGATAAGCTGACTATGGCTGACCTGTATTGTTTGATGTTTAGTTTGCTTTTCCTCTTCTATCGCTCATGCATCCGCCATGTCACGGGGGATTTGTAGGATTTATTCTTTAACGGCTTCTAAATGCGGTTTTTGGCTTTTGCTACAGTACCTAATTTTTAAATGGAGTATTTTATCAAGAGGGGGTTTAGAAGTTAATTATAGTATACATTAAAAGTCCAACATATGTATCAACTAAAATCACAAGCGAGTATCTCTCTTCATAATCTCTATCGCAAATAGTGAAAATTCAAAATTTTCAAACAAAAGGGTAATGGCAAGGAACAACATTGAAAGGTGTTTGGTTTTAAAAGAACATTAATTGAGAGGTGTGTATACAGAATGGTGAACTGTAGCATAACAATAATGTAGCAGCTCTAAAAAAGAAACAAAAAATATTGAAGCGAAAATACTGTATGGGTCGCACTGCAACATCGATCCGCGCGGTTCTTCTCGAATCCAATGGTTTGGATTGATGCAATGTCACACCATTCTGCTCCTCTGCCGTTGCTACAAATCCTGTCACGAGATACTAGTACTATCACCACTGTCCATTCTCGTAATATGAATGAGAGTTGAGAAATATGATGAGACTAGGCAATATATATATATATATATCGGGATTCCGCTAGAAAAATACGACTGGGGTTAGACGAAGACAAACACACCAATGATCGCTATCGACGGCTGATAACATTAGGTGGCAAATTGAAGGGGGTCGCTACGTACGTAAAGATAGTCCACGTGCGTGCACATTGCAAATTCATTGTTCACGAACAGGCCGTGGTCCTTGCACCCAAACAGGCATGCATGCATCCGTATCAATACGCCATGGACTCGCATGCATGTGCATGAACCTTTAGGGAGGGATCGATCGATGGAGTGATAGATGAGGGTACGAAATCGATCCAATTTGCATGTGCAATGCATGCGACCTTCTTGCAGAATCTTTATCCATGTAGACGTATGGAAGGCTAAAGCTTGCTGACGTCGTAGTTGAACACTAGCTACAAGTCAAATAAACTTCTAGAAAGAGTTGAAACCTTCCCTCCCTGTTCTACAAGTCATACTAACAGCAGCCCTATTGCGACTATGGACATGTTCTTTTGGCTTGACTACGGTTTTGATGAAATTTTTGAATTTTAAATTGCTTACTGACGAGATTACAGAGAGATACTCGCATGTGATTTTGGTTAATACAGATGTTAGACTTTTAACGCGTACTACAATTAACTTGTAGATCATGTCTTGAGAAAATACCCTATTTAAAAATTAAATACTATAGCAAAATCTAAAAACCGTTTTTAGAAGCCGTAAAGAACATGCTCTAAGCAGGCTGCAGCACACCTTGCAAGCCGTACAAGGGCCAAAATGTAGTAATACGACAAAATGACAGCCACCATATAAGTCCATAACTACTGAAAAACCTCGATTGATCTGCTGCGGCCGGCCGGCCGGGTGGAGTTAATGTCTTGCATGGTTTGTTTGCTTGTGAGTTAATGTGTTTGTTTGGACTGACAGCTACATATGTTATGACTTATGAGGCACATACATATCATGTGTCTAAAGTTTGGATCATTCCGATGTTGATTCCTTGACAAGACGCATGGTGGTTTTTTTAAAGCTCGGCAACGTGCACCTCGCGGGCGTAGGCACGGGGTGTGTTGGTGAGATATGGAAAGATGCCGTTGCTTTAGGTTGGTTCTTCGGTACAGACTAGGAGAGATAGAGGGCAATTCTTTTTTTTTGTCACTGTTTTTAACTTATTTATACTATCTATCTTTTATACGAATTATCTTTTTAAGATAAAATCAATGAAAGCCAACAGCCGTAGCCCAAATGAATATGCCCATATACATAGACATAAATGTGCATACACACATATATATATACACACATATATACAAATATACACATACATACATATATATTTATATATACATATATACGTACACACACATATATATGTATATGTATGTGTGTGTGTGTGTCTCTGTGTGTATATATATATGTATGTACATATGTTTGTATGTGTGTATGTATGTGTGTGTCCATACGTATGTATGAATAAATGTATGCACGTATGAACATACGTATGTATGTATAATTAACTGGGACACCATGTGCCTGGGCACTATGGTCTAAAATAGGTATTTACCCTATGTATCGTGTGCAAAAAAAATTTAGAATTGGATATCGAGTTTAACCAGTTTACTAACTTGTTCAAACAAGTTTGAACTATAATTCAAATTGTAGTTGCTTTTTTATGATAGTTTGATTGTACGTACATGTTGATTATATATATAAATCAGCAAAGCATATGATCTAAATTCATTCAAAACTTTGAAATTGAGTATATTTTTTCAAAGGTATATGTTTCATTTGAATTGTTATAGATGGGTATATACCCTAAAATTGATATTTTTAAATAATATATATGAATTTAGGTTAAATTTGTGCATTTGAAATCATGGTGCCCATGCACCATGGTGCCCCATTTCAGTGTGTGTGTGTGTGAAGCTTTTTTCGTACTCTCGGGAGTACGTGCTCCCACTTCTATGTACTACTTAAATGAATATTTTATATCTCTTTGTCACTTTTGGTATACTTAAATACAAATTCTAAGATACTTCAATGCAACTTGGTTAAAATTTTTTATCAGAACCCTTTATTTTTGCTATATACTCTTTTTCCAAACATAAAAAGGAGTATATACACAAATAATGTTATAAAAAGTGCATGTTGATGAAATTTTTCATGGAACTCAATTTGGAGTATCTTATAATTATTATTAGAGTATACTCAAATAAATCAAAAGATATAACAACACTATTAAAGCGGTATATGAGAACTGGGAGCATGTACTTACAAGAGTATGGAATCATTTTCTTATACACACACAAAGCTTCTTTTCTACTCCCAGGAGTAGTTACTCCCTATATTTCATCTCATAATATAGGGAGTATCTCGCATAATGGATGGTATGTATGTGTAGTATATGATTATATAAAATCTAGGAAGTCTCTTTTCTACTCCTAGAAGTATTTACTCCCTATGTCATATATCACAACGTAGAGAGTATCTCTTGTAACAGATGGTATGTACGTGTAGTATACTATTATATAAGATCATCTAGGTGGTATGTACATTTTCAAGGATGGTATGCGTATTTTAGACACACACACATATGTGTGTGTGCGCGCGCGTGCGTGTAAATAGTTGCATACTCCCAGGAATATGTGCTTCTACTTCTTATATATCACTTAAATGAATAAGTTATACCTCTTTATCCTTTTGAGTATACACTAATAATGATTATAAGATACTGTAAAGTGAGTTCCATGAAAATTTTTATTAAGGTCCACTTTTTGTAGCATAATCTATGTATATATTCTTTTTACATATAAAAATGATATATAGCAAAAATAAAGAGCTCCGATGGAATTTTTTCAACTATGTTGTACTGGAGTATCTTGGACTTAATATTTAAGTGTATCGTAAATGATAAATAGATATAATACGTTCATTTAAGTGGTATATTGGAAGGTGAGATTGTGTACTCCTAGGAGTACGGAAAAGAATATATGTGTGTATGTATATGTATATATGTATGTATGTGTATATATATGTATGTATGTGTATATATATGTATGTATGTATATGTATGTATAGTATAGTATAAATAACAGGGGTACCATGGTGCTCAAGCTCTATGATTGAGACTTTTCATCCATGATTAAGATTTTTCATCCGTGATTGATTCAGCATGCTAAACCAATGACTTCTTTTCCAAATTGACGTCTTTTCGAATTAATGAATACTACTGGGTTGTCTGATATATTACACTTGCACGTATCTAAAAGCAATCTAAAAGTAGAGATATGTATCGCGTGCGAAAAATTTTGGATTTTTTATATCGAGTTTAACTAGTTTACTAACTAGTTCAAATAAGTTTGAACTAAAATTTAAATTGTTGTTGCCTTTTTATGATAGTTTAATTGTAGACATGTGTTGATTATATATATAAATCAGCAAAGCATGTGATACAATTTCGTTCAAAATATTTGAATTTGAGTATATTTTTTAAAGATGTGTGTTTCATTTGAATTGTTAAGATGAGTATATACTATAAAACTAATATTTTCAAAAAATATACCTGAATTTTGATTGAATTCGAGCATTTGAAATCATAGTGTCATAACACCATGATGTCTGATTTCCGCTAATGTATATGGTTTGTTTGGCTGAGAATATACTGAATTACTAATTGTTGAGTCTTATGACGCTTCCAGCAATTAAGTGCAAATAATCAGGCACATGACCGATGTCACTGATCTTAATTGTGTGGTACATAGTACTAATTTCTTAATTATCAATGGAGTACTACACAGCCCATCATAAGGAATTGGCTAGGGGCCAAGTCCACTAGTTCAGTTCTTTGCGCTATACCAAAACTTCACATCACAATTCCCTGTAATTCGTACTCAACTAATTGATGGCTGTTTGTTTGTTTCCTTTGAGCATCTCTTGTGGTCAAGGAGGCAGTTCAAATCATGCAACAAAAGTCTAGTTTCACTGCGACCTAGAAATTAAAGTTTTCTACATCCTTTGTCCTGGCTTCAGAATGGGAGGAAACGTGAAACCCGTGAGCTTAGAGATAGCTTAGAGATGGCAACAGGTACATACCCAACGGGTATAGCCATTACATACCCGTACTGATAGATATAACTCTACCCGCTACGATACCTGCACCCACACACGGGTATAGAAACTTACCCGTACCCGCACCCGCGCGGATATTTATACCCGACGGGTAACCCATACCCGATAGACTAAATAAAATATGACAGAAGTTTTTGACTAAATCAAAAGCATAGACATATTACCAAGTCTAGACCAGCAGGCAGCACCAAAATTAAATGTGGATGATGCATTATCTGTATTGTTGCACGCTATATATTTGTATACATCATGCATGCATGCTTCATTGATATGGTATGCGGGTATATTTTACCCACGGTATGCGGTGCGGGTAATATCTGACCGTGCCGTGCAGCTCTACCCGATGGGTAGAGATTTTTGCCCATCAGTATACCCACGGGTGAAAATATCTTTCCATACCCACCTCCTTATCGGGTAAAACTCATCGGGTACTCGGGTTTCGGGTACCCATTGCCACATCTACGTGAGCTTTTGTTCTTTGTAGAAAGAAAAGATTTGATCACCTCCTCCTCTAGTCCTCAAATATACTAGCCACATAAACGTGGCGCCACGCCGCGCTAGCCACCGTGTGGACCAAAATAAAAGAGAAGAAAATTCGTGAGACTATTCTTTTTAAAAAATCGAGGACGGATGCGTAATTTCGAAGAAATCAAAGGGTTTTTTCGCAAAAAAATAGGGACCCGTAAGGACCTATACGTAACTAAACAAGGACCTATACATAATTTTAGAAACCGCAGGCTGCTATCGGCAAATTAGAGGGTGTTTTCCGTAAAAAAACTGGCAGGGACCTGTTTGCGAGAAACAGGGACCTGCTTGCGAGAACGAAAGACCTCTACGTGATTTCACAAAACGCAAAGACTTAATCGGAAAATCAATGACGTGGCGATGCTCTCCATCCCGGAACCCCCGGGTGTAATATATAGATTATGGAGATTCCTATTCCTTCTGATATATTTAGCTTTCAGACCCAAAGGTGCAATTTTTAAGTAGTCAGGACACCACCTCCAATTTTCCTCGTGGAGTCATTTTATAATACCTCGGTGAATAATGGAGGAAATTGGTCAGCTACGAATGGGCATTTTTGGGTTAACATCATCATAGAGTGAAAAACAAACCTTAGTCCGAAAAGTTTGGTTCAACCTTGTCATTGTCAGCAGCGCATGTATATACTATGTTGTACAGACACTTCACAAAAATCACGTAGCGGTATCGGATACTGTACAGGATACAGATACTTCCCCGATACGTATCCTGATTTAATGATTATTCAAAAAAAAGAAAAATAATTCTCGATACTTCTTCGACCCCGATACTTCTCTGATACTTTTAACCTAATATTCCCCACCGCCACCCCCACAACGCTCCTAGATCCAACTATTTGTCGTCACCCCACCGCCTCTGCTCGCCTGGCTCCTCAGCTAGCCCGTCGCCTCGCCCATAGTCTCGCCCGCCGCCTCGCTCGTCGCCTCCGCCCTCCGCCTCACCCGTCGCCTCCGGTCATCGCCTCAGCCCGTCGCCTCCACCCCTAGCCTCCGTCCGTGGTCTCCGCCCGCCGCCTTCACCAGTTGCCTCCATCCGTCGCCTCAACACCCGCTGGCCGCCGCCTCCGCCCGTCGCAAGTACTACCTGGGGAGGAAAATCATTTTATCAAAGTAGAGATTTTCCGAAGCTTCTGAGGTGGAACTTTTGAGGTATTCAATTCTTATGAGCACCCCTTTTGTATTTGTTCAGCTGTGGCAAGCAGAGGCTTCGTGAAGCTAGAATACATGAATTGGTGCATATTTAGAACTCAGAATTAATCTGAGGCTATTTGTACATGATAAGCAACAACTTAAGGTGCATTTGCTAAGCTACTGTCGATTGCAGCTCTGCTATGCAAAATTGGAGCCTTGAGATCATTTTCGCTTGAGAAGATGCACTACTGGAGAGAGAGAGTATGGCATGAGCTCACTGGCATACTTCTTGTTCAAAGACACAATAGATCACTTAAACACGATTATCAAGCCAGTCGTTTACCTCTCCATGTTCTACTACTTTAACAACCCAAGGTCATCAATCTGGGAAAACTCTTGCGCTTGTCTACCGCGTGACAGGAATTTTGCCATCTTCTTCCAGCCTGGTTCTGCACAGCTGGTGAACTGTTTTATATATAAGCATTTGCTCCATCTCAAGAGTCGAGAAAAAGTGCGGAAATTTTGTTATAGATGTTCTAATACATTATTATATTTTGATGCAGTGGTCAGCATTGCTCCCAGTTGTTCTAACTCTTATAGCAACCCAGCAGAAGAACACCTTCTTTGCTAATTTATGTTACACAAAGTGGACTCTGGAAGCATTTGTGCTTGCAAAAGCACAGAGGTATGACCAGTAAGGGTTTCAGCTGTGGTTGTCGCAAGTTTATAGATCTTGCAGACATATGACAGCCAATTCGTCGTTGCAGGTATTCTGGCGTGTGGCTGATAATACGATGCGGTTCACTGATCAAGAGTGGATTCATGACTTGATCAATCATGATTACCGCGATTCGCCATAGAGTGGAATACTTACTTTACTACCTAACTATCAATCACGATTCATGACTTGTGATTCTGCTACTTATTTCATTATTTGTGTACATGTACTTATCTATTCTGTTATTCTTCACAGATAGTTTATTATATTAGTCTAACAGCCAGGAGGGAGAACTGAAGTACCAAGCAAGTTGCTACATACCTACATCAATATTAAAGTATTTTCGGTTTCTCAATTCCTTATAAGAATTCATTAATTTCTTATCTTTATCTTTATTATATTTATATACACACACGTATCGCCGTATCACGTATCCGTATCGTGGTATCTGGATAACACAGTGCATGTAGTGCTGCATGCCAACTGGAGCAAAACTTGCATAAACTTGTTTGCAAACTCCCAACCCTCTACCCAACACATAGCATGGCAGCATGAGAAACTTCAGGATTCATGATATCCGTGCGATATTACAAAGGACAACTAGACAGCACGAGATATCACATGGTAGCACAAGGGAACTTGAGTCCACCATAGCGGTGGCCAACTTGTTAGCAAATATTCTCAAATGTCTACCCAATGCACAACAGTAGGCAGGTTAACTAAGGAAGATGTTTTACAAGTTCATAGAAACTCTAGTAGCCTTTAGATTTGATACAGGCAAAAAAGCTTCTAAAACATGCCTTCAGTCTGATTCTTCAAGCTTTTTAATGGCATCTGATGTGTTTCGACTACTCAAGAGTCGTTACGACCATGCAAAGTCGATTTACGACCACTTCAAAGGTGGCTCGACCACTTTGATGGATGACGACCACCTAATAAGACTTCGCAATGAAGAATACGACCACGTAGTAGACTCGATCACAGTAGTCGTAGCTCGGTTACGACCACGTTGTGGTTTATGACCATGTCTTCCAGCTCCACGAACACCTCCGCTCGTAAACTTCGAACGCTTCGCGAGTACTCGGTACTCGATACTTTTCGGGAACCAAAGCACTCCGCTTTTCTTTATTTCTCTCCCTCTCGTTACACCTTACCACAACCGATCACCCTTACGATCACAACCGATCGTCTCCAACTTCTCGCTCTTACACCTGAAGACCCCCTAGCCTTTGCTATCGAATCGCACTGATCACTTCAGACTCTCTCATTACATTGCTCTGTCTTTTACACTCAACACGACGACTATGACACGGAGGCAACTAAGACTCCGAGATAGACTCGAAAAACTGACTCGTACGCGGAAACAAACTCATACTGTCGTACACGTATTATACGGCAAAACCAACTCAAATACAACTAAACAAGATTACTAACTTAACAATCACCTCCTTAATCTTATATCTCCATCTTGATCATGCCAATCTTCTCTTTTGCTTCCGCTTCTTCCTTCTACCTGCACTCTCGTGTGTCGTTCCTTCCTGAGCCATCACCGCCCTACCGCATGCGCTTGCTCCATCCTGAGCCTCGCATAATCCGACGCTTAACATGTCTCGCACTTGGATTAAACATGTCCTTCCTTATATGCCTGCCTAGGTCGGAGCACCTGCTCCCACGGTCGCCTTGGCTTCGCCGTTACCTAAGCCTCCCGCTGCTCTCTCTTGGACCAACTTCCAACCCTAGAGTGGCTTTTGTTCCTGTGTAGCCTGTTCCAAATGCCTTTTAGAGATGGACTCCGACTATGCTGCCTCCATGCATCCACATGTGGCCCACGCCAACTGCCGAACACTGGCTTCTTGCGCACCTTGGCTGTGGGGCCCTCTCCCATGACCCGAGCCATTGCATGTGCATGTGCTCCACCATCCATAGCTGCATGTACACATGTGCCTCCTGCATATGGCCTATGCCGACCACCCAAGCTAACGCCGCCTCGCCATGGACCTTCTCCATGCAAGCCCGCATGCTTGCGTCGCCCTGTTGCAGGTGCATAGGGTCTCCCCGCTGCATGCGCGTCTCCCAAACCAACTGCATGGGGAACGTGATCATGGGGCACGCCGCCTGCGTCTGTCGCTTGCATGCCACCTGCATGAGCGTGCGTGTCGTTGCTTGCTGCGCCAGCGTGGGGTTCATCACCCCCAAAGCCTCTGCCTACCTCTGTGTTGACTGCATGTGCGCATGACGTGCACCCCTGCACGCCTTCGGAGCCGCTGCATGCTGTCGCGTCTGCATCTTCGCCAAAACCTGGCTCATCTAGGTTGTTCTTCAGATAAACCGATTTACAAGTTTTCAAAGAAATCTTGTACAACCGATTTGGAGATCTTTTTACCTTCATTAGCAGATCTTTGTTATTGTCGTACACACGCAAGAACTCATCCTATAGCACCATCCTGCACCCTTTTTCTATCATCTACCTGAGACTAAGTATGTTGTTGCACAGACTTGGTATATAGTAAATCCCTGTCAACAACTTCTTATCTCCATTCTTACATTGCAACATCATCATCCCTTTGCCTCTTATCTCCACCGTGGAGCCGTCGCCAAACTTGACTTTGCCCCAAATCTTCTCATCAAGCTCATGAAACATAGAGCGATTTTCCGTCATGTGATTGCTTGCTCCATTGCTCAAGTACCACAGAATTGTGTGATCGTGGCTACCTTCCTTCGTGCGTAATTTTGGAACTATGTTCTCCTCGTTCAACTGAGGAGAGTAGTAGCGGTTCGCCATCTTCTTCTTCGTCTTGGGCGAGGTTCACCTCGTTCTTCTTCTTGCTTCGGTAATCCAAAGCAGTGTTCGTACTCATTACAGTTGAAACACTTTATGTGGCTGCGGCACCCTGACGCGTAGTGCCCGTATTCGCTACATTCAAAACACTTGACATGTGACTTATCACGGGATCTATCACCACCGCCTTACTCAGCCTTGTCTCCACGGCCACCTATGTCGCCTCGACCACTCTAGCCACCTCGACTGCGCCATCTCCCGCGACTGTTTGATGAGCCACCACTCCTTGTCTCCCTTTATCAACAACACTTACTCGTTATGAGTTTGGGATCCCTACTCATTACGTGACTGAAACCCCTTCCGTAACTCCTCATGCGCCTTGAGGGAGCCGGTGATCTCTATCTTCTTGTCCAGATCAGAGGAGTACATAAGTGTGGTGACGATAGGTATGTACTTCTCCAGAAGCACGCGCAGGTACTTTTCGCCGTCACAGATTCCTTCATCTTATCGCCAAGAAAGTTAATCTGATTGTACAGTGAAGTCAGCTTGCCAGCGAACTCGTCCACCAACTAGGTCTCTCCCATCTAGAGATTCTCGAACTCACTTCGCAAATTCTGGAGCCACACCTCCTTGACACGATCAACTCCCTCGTGCATCGTCTGAAGCGTCTCCCACGCTTCCCATGCCGTCTCCTTCCCGATGAGCTGATGCATTATCGAATTTGGCACCTCCTGATAGATCACAGCAAGCACCACCTGATCTATCTTCTCGTCCACCTCCTTGTCCTTCCCCTTCGGATCGACTGCACCTAAGACTCCCTAGACACGTATGTTCGCCTTCATCTTCATTGCCCACACCGGGTAATTGTCGGTCGTCAGGAGAGGGTACTAGAGAGAGATTAGCCCATCCCGGGTCTTCACCTTATCACCCATGATATTCATAAAGCACCAAGATCAACAGGCTCTGATACCACTTGTTATGTTTCGACTACTCAGGAGTCGGTTACGACCACGCAACATCGATTTACGACCACTTCAAAGGTGGCTACGACCACTTTGATGGATGAATGCCACGACCACCTAATAAGACTTCGCGATGAAGAATACAACCACGTAGTAGACTCGATCACAATAGTCGTAATTTAGTTACGACCACGTTGTGGTTTACGACCACGTCTTCTAGCTCCACGAACACCTCCGCTCGTAAACTTCGAAGGCTTCGCGAGTACTCAATACTCGATACTTTCCGTAAACCAAAGCACTTCACTTTTCTTTATTTTTCTCACTCTCGTTACACCTGATCACAACCGATCACCCTTACGATCACAACCGATCGTCTCCAACTTCTCACTCTTACACCTGAAGACTCCCTAGCCTTTGCTATCGATCACACTGATCGTTTTATACTCTCTTGTTACATTGCTCTGCCTTTTATGCTCAAAACGACGACTATGACACGGAGGCAACTAAGACTCCGAGATGGACTCGAAAAACTGACTCGTACACAGAAACAAACTTGTACACGTATTATACGGCAAAACTGACTCAAATACGACTAAACAAGATTACTAACTTAACAGCATCCTCTATTGCAGATATAGAATCGCAAAATGCTTCCCACTGCTCGACTGTCAAACTTATCCCTGCATTTAAGTAGTATGTGAGCAAGAGACAAAGAATGTGAAATCAAACATGACACACGGAAGTATGGGATGAACAAAAAATATATATAACATAAAATAAATCAGCAGTAAAAAAATTCATAATATTACACACCTAGCAAACTTGTGGAAACAGAATGGGGATTATATATAGTTCAACAGAAAATATAAAAACTGAAGCCAACAAGCTGCTCTCACCATGAAAAATAAAAAGTATTCAGCAAAGCATAGTATAGTGGCTAATCTTGGCATACCAACATGTCTGGAACATGCTGTCTCATGAGAAACAATCACCAGGATCTGGCCCCTCAATAACTATACACTAAGGGATGGTAATTGACTGATGATTACTTACTCTTTAATACCACATGATTAAGACTGAATGCTAAATAGAATTCACCAACCATTTCCAACTATGGACAATATAGGAAGAAACTCAAGGAGTAAAATGATAAAGGAAAACACCATCCACTGGTTTGTGAACCTAAGATCAGAGCGCAGCTTCATAAGGTGTGGAGGTGTGGAGATACTTTTTGAAGACCAGTTAGTATGCAGGGCTGAATTTAAATGTTCATTCCACCAAGCTAAATTTTAATAACTATATAAATAGAGTTGATTCAGTGCAGATAAACAAAACCTACTGTTGCACAAGATTTAATCATATTGCACCTATTCAAATATTCCACAAATCAGTTAGAACCTGAGAGCAGCAATTTCTTGCTCAGCAACTATGTTCAGCTGGATTGTATGAAAAAACTACTGCAACAACTTCCAAACTAGACTAAGGACTTTGGCAATGCATGAAATCCAACTTAAGATAGATATCATAGTACTACTGATATGAATCGTCTCATAGAGAATAACCAGAGGCAGAGGCTAACGAGTAATTCCATATCAGTGGACTATAACTCAGAAGTCATAACAAGGACCATAAATGAAATCTGTATATTGCAGCAGCAGCAGTAGAAAAGGCACCCTCGTCATAATCAAGCAGCGACAAATAAACAATTGCACGGTGCTATTAACATAGTTTCATTAACACAAGATCAAAGTCTATGGGATAACATAGCTTCATTAACACAAGATCAAAGTCTATGGGATAACTAATAGCACAGGTAAATGGCAATAGGGAAGTCGGCGTTAAGACTTCAATCAAGAATGATATTAGCAAGTAGTACCATAAAAATTACATGGGGAATTTGTCCACAGTTAATGGTCACGTAAATCGGAATAACACTCTTCCCGTTATTGCAATGTATAGCCAAATAAGCATTCTCCCTATTATCATCTCTTTGGTTTTAAGCAACCCCTAGTCCTACTACAATATGGACTATAATAAGTGAGAGCTTATAGATGTGCAAAATTAAACCAAAGTATGCTCTCCACCTCTTGCGAGCGTGATAAAAAAAGAACGGATGAACACGGCAAAATGACATCAGATAATTTTCAGTTCTGACACAATCCGATGTTGCGGATTCCAGGCAACTGATACACTCTTTCCTGTAAGGGCTGGACAAAATCTAACCGAACTGGCATTGCAGCAAGATTGCCATAACTAGTAAGTTCGTCAGAAACGTGAATACACTAGGGTTCATTTGAGCTGAGCGCATCAAATATTCAAATCTAGCATCCAAGCAGTAATCCAAAGTTTCAGCTCAAGAAAGAACGAAAGATAAGCATCACCTTTGGCGGTGGGCAGCTCCTTGCCGTCCTTGTAGTAGTACTCGCGGATCGACACCAGCGTCTTGCCCCGGAACTCCTGCAGCGTCACCCTCCTCTTGGTCGACAGCTGCAACCGCAAAACCTAGCACCCCGCCCGATCAAACAATCGAATCCGAGCGTTTTTAGGCACGGAAGGAAGGAAGAACTCACGCGGCAGAGGATGAGGTCGCCCACGTCGTCGTACTCCCTCTTTCCCCCACCTCCCTCCTCCTCCTCTGCCTCCTCCTGTTTGCCCTTGTCGTCCTCGCCGGCGCCGCCCTGCTGCTGCTGCTCGTCTTCCTGGGAGAGGGAGGGGAGGTAATCATCGAAGATGAGCGGTCTTTGAGGGAGAGGTCGATGCCGAGGCGGTCGGCGGCGGCGTTGCGGACCTTGTACAAGACTGACTCCAAGTCGGAACCCCGGAGGATCTCCAGAACCGTCGCCTCCACCTTCTTCTGCGTCTCCTCGTCCATGTCGAAGCCCGGCCGCCGCCACTCACTAACGGCGATGCTTCGGCTTCCTTCGCCGTCCGCCGCCGCCTCCGTACAACTCTGCAGGCTGCACGCTACGCCGCGTTGATGGGGGAAGAGGAGGCTCCTGGGCTTAGGGCCGAGATATTGGTCCGTCAAGGTGTCAGTACTAGGCCTATGGTTTGGGCCTGGACGTCTCGTCGAGTCATAATGTTTTGTTTGTTTGGTTTTAGTCATAGTTTTTTGTTTGTTTGATTTTTTAGATGTGTCGAGCAATAGTTGGACGTGTTGGAGACTAGTAGTTTGCAGCTGCAGCTGCGCACGCGATCTGTTGCTGTCTTCATAAATCATGTGGTACCACAGTTAACAGGGTGGATTAGCAAGTTGGGAACCTTACTCAATTAAGTTGTGTGGATGTTGTTAGGTGTCCATGTGATGAATAGTGTAACGACCCGAATAAGACCGTCGTATTTCTCACAACAGATTAGAAATTCAGTTATAAACATAAAAAATATCATACATACTCATAAATATTTAAAAAGGATTAGTTTAATTAAAATATGACCTAACGGTCAAACTACAACCGCTTTATGGACGTTTAAATCTAAAACTTAACTTATATCAGAAGAACCGAAAAAACTGCATAGGAATACTTGGATGCAATCGTAACTCTAACACGTTAGTTGATATATCCTTAATCATTCAGGTGTTTGTTTTGCTGAAAATAGGCAAGTTTGAGCACACTAGATACTCAGCAAACCATATGAAAAGACTATTTAACTATCATACAATGTATTCAAGTGGATAGGGTCACGAGTTGTAATACGATAAGAATATATGTAAGTTTGCTGGTAAAAAATCTTGCACTTAAAACAGTAAAATATTATTTAATTAACAATGGGTTCTTGTCATCTGCGATTTTCATATTAAAATCATCCAAATTCTACTTATGTCTTGTTATTGGAATCACCCAAAAACACAAATTCATTGACTGGAGCACAGTGTATTCGAATACCATTCATTATACTTTACAAAGATGCCAACTTTACCCACAAGATATATCAGCCTCGTAATGTTAAGTTGTAGACACGCAACATGATAGCGTACGACTAAGTTGAGAATAACAATGTTGTTTTACTGCTCTTTTTGTTCTAGCATTTACCCGGTAGGCTCGAAACTATTCAACCTTTATCAGGAATCCACTAGCCAGTGCAGAAATAGCAGCCCGACAATGAGTGGACCCACCGTTATGAAAAATGACAAGTGATGTAACTAGCCCAACTTTCATCTCACCCCTTTCTCATGGGCCATCTTGAAACTCTGAGATAGCGGTCTCTTCTGTAAATATTCAATCAGATCGAGTAGCGTACCAGGCCAGGATGAGAAGTCAAACTTGTGGTTGAGTGAGTTTTATATTATTTACTTGGTACAAGAGTCTAGCTCCTCCGTGTACTTGTACTCTACTCGGATGATCGCAACAGAAAGCAAATAAATACGCGAACAAATAAATAAAATTGAACAAAAATCTAAATAAACTCCAATCAAATAGTTTTATTACCATTAGATAGATCTTGAATCTAGAAATAAATCTCATTAAATTTAGAGTTAAAATAAGTGAGAACGATCTCTCCAAAGTTTAAATTAGTATTGAATCCAAAAAATAAATAGAGGAGAAAATACTCTCTCACTACAAGTGGGGTCCACACAATTTAATTTATATTTTGATTTATTTTGTAATTGAGAAAAGTCACAGAGGCTAACTGGTGGAGCCCATGATTTTTTATTTATTTTTTAATTAATTTACTAAAGAAAAAGGCTTTAGGGGCTGACAGATGGGGCCAATCACTATAGAGCACAGTGAAATAGGGCCCACTTGTTAGTGGCTATTCTTCAATTGACCAGTTTTAAAAGAATTTTTAAATAGATAGGGCCCAAATGTCATAGAGTTAATAGTTAACTTAATGAAAGGGGGCCGCGCGTTAGTGGGGATTAACAGAACTAACTATGGACATTAACCCTAATTAATTACACAGTCTAAAATAATTGTGGGTGAACAGTATTTTTCTTCCTCTTGTTGAGCAATGCACGACTCATTGCAGGGAACCACAACGGCCGGAGGGGAGGGCAAAAATGGATTGCCCTCACTGTACCGCACCTAGAGACAAGGCGATACGACCTAATTTGGCACACGAGGCGACCAGGAGTGAGCCGAGCGAAGGCAGCGCTTGGGCGCATGGCACCACGGCAAGCTATGGCACCAAAATTCAATTACACGCTAGGGGAGCATCTTGGGATTGAGGGGAACTCATCGGAGGTGATAATGTACCTTGGGGAAGCGCGAAGTGGGTTGGCAGCGTGGACCGTGGTGGTGGAGAGGATGGCGGTGAGGGCATCCATGTAGAAAGATGTGGCTACATTTCTCTTCTTATTTGTAAACCCAGGGGATTAGCCCTGAAATTAGCCAAAACAACCCGGTGGGGTAAAGTCGTGGTTTTGCCTTCATTCCGATCTTTACCGTGCACGACCAATGAACTAACGTCCATCACAGATTCATGCTCAGTTTGTAGTTGTGCTTTGCTTATGTTCAAAAGGAGGTTTCGAAAAGTTCATTACTTTGTTTGGTAAATTAAATTAAAATTTGATATATTTTGTTCTCTAATGGTTGTCCTCTTACATCTTATCTCATATGTTATGGACCCAATAATATATCTGTTTTGCAACTTAATTATGAGAAAACACCTAAGCAAATACCAAATATCTAAAAGCGAATCAATCAAACGATTAAGGGTCCTTTTGGTTGAGCTGGTACGTGGGAAAAAGCTGCGTGTGTGTGTGAGTGTGAGAAAGTCTGCTGGGTGTGAACGTAGAAAAATTGAAAGCTGTTTGGTTAAACAAGTATAAAATATACTTTTTGTCTTTATCTCTTTTAAAACAACTATGAAAGAGTTTTATTCAATCCATTTCCAAAAGCAGAAAGCCAAAAGCCAAAAGCAGAGTCAAAACAGCTTTCAAAAATATACTACGGAAAAGCAGCTGCTTTTGAAAAAGCTGCTTCCAAAAGCAACCCCTTTGGTTGGGCTTTTGGCTTTTAAGGCCAAAAGCCGAAGCCAAAAGCCCAATCAAAAGGACCCTAAGTTGTTGGGCTACTAGTTAAGTTGTGAAACATTTCCGCCTTAATAATTAAGTCGTTGGGCTACTAAACCTAAGTGATTATTAGCTCTTGCTGTGCCGAGAAATTGGAACTTTTCAATTGAAGCGCAAATAAGTAAATCTTCTTAATGAGGCCTTATGTCAAAAACTTATAAGGCAATTCGACACTAAGGGTTTTAAAATTTTTATCAACACTCGGTTGTGAATACCCTGTGTTGGAACTATAGATTTGTAAAGGCCTTATAGAAGACTTGGTACCATTTTATATACTTTTTTCTATACAAAATTCGGTCGGCTCGTCCCTCGCTAGCCCACCTCCTTCGCCGCTCCCTCCCTCTGTCCCTCACTCCCTCCTCCACTGGCGCACCTCCTCCTGCTCACCTCCTCCGACGCTTGACCAGCCCCACCTCCTCCGCTTCATCTATGCCTGCTCCGATCCCTCCCTCCATCGGTCCCTCGCTCCCTCCTCCGTAGGTGCGTCGCCTCTTGCCCGCCCCCACTTTCTTTGCTGCACACCTCCTCGGCTCCTCCTTGTGTCACCACCTAGCAGATCCGCTGTTGGCTCAGCTCTCATGCCATCAGGCCTAATGAGCCATGTTGGGCTCACTCATACCTAGATCGTGCCTAACATGGCATGGTATTGTACATGCTGAGCCGGGTTGCTAGGCTGACTCTATCATCCAAGCACGGAACGCCGTGTCAGGCTGGGCTGACACGGCCCGTTTAGTTCTAGACCGTGTTATATTTAGACCGAGGCAGCTATATCGTGTTTCGGGCCGACAAAATTAGCCTAGCCCATTTGCCACCTCTAGCACTCATCTAGGCACTCACCCGGGAAGGATGAAGGGGAAAAAGGACTCGTTCTTTTAAACTTCTAGCTAGTTTCTATTCAGTTAATACTATTTATCGGATCTATTAACTATAATCAAAAGATATCAAATATAGTTCAAAAGAGCTAACCCAAGAGCCCCAACAGAATGGACGGTGTCATCAAGATCCCCGAGCCAAAACCACCCAGCCCCAACAGAATGGACGGTGTCATCAAGATCCCCGCCAAACCCAATGGACACATTCTCTACGCGGACGCGGCCGGCGCCTCGAATCGGCAGGTCAAGGTCAATCCTCCCCCCGCGGTGCACCCCAATCGACAAACGGAAGCGGTGAAGAAGCCGGGACGGAACGCCCGCTCACGCTGTGCTTCCTCGTCACGCAATCTTTTCCCCTTCCGTCCCCTTCCCACAAAAACGCCTCCTTTTCCTACCAAAAGTCTCCTCCCCTTGCCTTCTTCCCCTTGGCGGCAGCGCGCCGCACACGCATCCGCGTCCGCACCAGAGGAGGGACCTATAGCTACCCTGCCGCCTCCCACGATCCGATTCGCTTCGAATCTTGCCGGCACAGGGTGGTGCCGCGCACGGGGAGCGGCGGGAGGAGGAGGCGTCGGAGATGCACAAGAGCAAGGGGAAGCTGTCCGGCGTCCTGCACAAGGGCTTCAAGCCCGACAAGTGGTCAGTCGCTTGGTCGCCGCCGGTTTCGAGATCGTTTTGGCTGCGGTTTTTTTTTCACCCCGGTGGAGGTGAAGAAGGGAAAAAATTAATGTTTGTTTTCGTGATGCTGCAGCAAGACGGCGCTGCGGATGGCGGTGGCACGGATCAAGCTGCTGCGGAACCGGAAGGAGGCGCAGGTGCGCCAGATGCGCCGCGAGGTCGCGCAGCTGCTCGACGCCAACCAGGACCAGACCGCGCGCATCAGGGTACGCCCGACCCCTCTTGCGGCGTCTCCATCGCCTGTCTCCCTCCCTCCCTCCCACGGGTTCATCTAGTTCCATCCCACGGTTGTTTGACTCCATGCGCTGGAATCAGCGCGTGATAGTACAGCCCACCCGATTGATGGTAGGATTGGATTGACCGTAGAATTGGCTACTCCGGTTGCTTGGATGCGAAAGCAGAAACATTCTGGTTTTAAACGGAATACTCAGTAGTTGTTCGGTTGAAGTGTACTGTAGGCTTTTATATGCAAAATGGGTTAATTGGCTATGATTTGAAAGGTAATAGAAATCGTCTTGCCACTTTAGATAAGTGATGATTATTGGTTACCAATTGTTGGATATGCTGACGCCGTATTACATTCCAAACTGGAACAACTATAAAAGGCATGCTACATGTTGAATACACTATATGCTCTCCTTGGGTCTATTGGACTATATGCTTGTAATAACCACAATTGCAGCCTGGTTTTGGCACCGATACCATTCATTCAGTGTGGTGTGGTCACTGTCTGAGGATGCATGCTTGTGCTTGTGAACTCACGAGTATTGTCTTGCTCTACTGAACTCTGATGTTCCATGGGATGATGGGAGCATTGTATTCTTATCTGATGGAGGTGTGTAACTTTGTCCCTCGGTCGATACAGGGCCAATATAGTTGGTTAATTGTGGTAGTTCCATCTTCACTTTTACACACCTGTCATTGCAAATGTCTATGCTCAAGTATGTCTGGTTGTACACAAGCGTCTTGAGATACTACTGTCCTGGTAGGTAACTCTGTTGGGTTATAACTTATAAGCCATAGAACATGACCAGTTCCTTGTGAGTTTGATGAAAAATACACTCACAAAATGTGTCTTAATGGTACTTTGTCACCAAAAGGCTCATTTATTTTGTTTCTGCTCCTTTGTTTTTTTCCTTCCACAGGTTGAACATGTCATAAGGGAAGAGAAGTTCATGCAAGCATATGACTTAATTGAAGTATACTGTGAACTTATAGTGGCACGCTTATCCATTATTGACTCACAGAAGTAAGCCAATTTTTTCTTTCTTGTATTTAAACATTTACTTGATGATGCATGCCTTTAGCTGACTGCTTCATTGTCACAGAGATAGCAGAAACACACTCTGTTAGTTGAAGGACTATGACATCTCATATTGGAATTGTTAAGAGTATTAGAGATAGAATATGAATCAACATATTCCCCTGTAATATCCCTTTGTATTCCCTATATATATTGCCGATTGAGTTTCTTCAATATACACACAATATTCATAACATGGTATCAGAGTTTAGATTAAAACCCTAACATTGATCTACTTCGCTCCGTATGGCCGGCCATCATGGCCGCCGTCCCATGAGGAATGTGCTCCACTCCCGGGGGCGGCCACCTCCTTCCGCTTCTTCTTGCGGCCATCGCACGCGCGTCTTGGTACTCTCCTCCGGCCAGATCTGGTGGATCCGTGCCGGATCCGCGGCTC
Source organism: Bonia amplexicaulis (assembly GCA_036346245.1). NCBI lineage: Eukaryota > Viridiplantae > Streptophyta > Magnoliopsida > Poales > Poaceae > Bonia > Bonia amplexicaulis. The sequence continues at coordinate 17,763,699 of CM070737.1, read as the reverse complement.
CGACATTGTCGCCGTTGGTGCCGCGCCTCCTCGCCGACGCCAACCGCCGCTGGATCCACCGGTCCATGCCTCCTCTCGTCGTCGTAGCCACCACCCGGATCCGCTCGCCCGCCGGATCGATCGGGCTCTTCCGCCGTCGCTCGTCCCTTCACTCGCGTCGGCGCTCTGCGCCATCGTCGCCTCGATCGCCGTCGCCAGCCGACTCTTGCCGGATCCAACCATCGTGCCTCGGATCCGCCTCTCCGCCGGATCTGGGACCTTCGCGCGATCCGGCTCGCCCGCTCGTCCGGTGGCCGCGCCCGCCTCTGCCGACGCCGCTTATCTGGCGCGGATCCGCTCCTCGAGCGGATCAAGGCCCTCCGCCTCTCCTCCATTCCGCCGGCCGCGATCGCCGCCGCCCGGATCCGGCACCCGACGCCGCCTCCCGGCCACTGCCGCCTCGCCACCGTGCCGCGCCTCGGGCGCTGTTGTTTTCGGACGCCTCCTCCGGCCTCTGCGCCATCGCCCCTTCTTCTTCCCGGCCGGCCTCCCTCCTCCGGGTGGAGAGAAGCGGGAGGGCGGGAGTGCACGGACACCGGCGCGAGGAGAAAGAGGGGGAGCGTGCACTCGTGCGCAGCGTGGGGATGGAGAGAGAGAGAGAGAGAGAGGAGAAGAAGGAAGTGAAATGGCAGGAGTGGATCTTTTGTGTTAAGTATTAGTATCTTTTAGTCAGTCTTTAATTATTTTTTGAGTCTTTCGTTGTGTCCATCCAAGTTCGTAGTCTCTAATTTTTAGTTCGTCCAAGCCGTGCGAGTCCACAAATTTATTGTCAGCCGCCGCTCTACTCTCTGAGCCACGTGCAAATCGTAGAAGTTGTTATGATGCCGCCGCTTTTCTAGCCGCCGCCCCGAGCTTCTAAGGCCACCACGCGTGTTTTGCACCCTGTGCACTACGCCGTCGCCGTCTTGGGCTTCGATCTGCGCCGTCATGCTTCTATCTATTTCTCTTCGGCTTGATTTGACAATTTATTCAAAAACTGCACGCAACGACGACATTATCAAGACTCGGACGTCGGATATTTCTTGTTTTAGTATTAACCCTTTTTCAAATGCAATGCTATTTCATACGCCTTACATTTGAGGGGGGTGTTAAGGGTATTAGAGATATAATATGAATCATCATATTCCCCTGTAATATCTCTTTGTATTTCCTATATATATTGCCCATTGGGTTTCTTCAATATACACACAATATTCATAACAGGAATTACTTCTTTAATTAATACAATAGGATTATTTTTCCCCCATTATCAGCAAAGCATGGGACGGTTTCTTAGATATAGGAATTACTTTTTCCATAGAGCAAATCATGATAGCCTAGCTTTTCCAAGCTTCTGAAAATTGCTCCTTATCCAGATAGGGTCTTTTTTTGGGCAATTTGGAAACTAAATCCACTATGACATTTTGGGAGCAACCAATCCCCCTCCTCCCGTGCGGGGTTTAGCTCATAGTACTTTTTATAAACTCAATTCTATTGTATCTAAACATAGATTTTGTCATGAACCTTAGTTCATAGGGGGTAAACACCACCAAGAAGATGGCCGGATGGCGTCGGCATAGAAGGAGAGAGAGACTATAGACAAGGAAGACTTTGTTATTTCTCTGATTGATTCCAATAGCATACGGTAGCCTTCTTATATAGATGAGCTTCTCCTAACAGATAGAATCTAATTCCAATCATATCTCTAACAAATATAGAAACTAATATCATATCTTTAATTATATCTCTAACATAAGGAAACTAATCTCTAACTCAAATAGAAACTAATCTCTGTTTTCTAATAATAGACCTACTGGGCCCAAGACCCATGCCTATGACAGATTTGGATTCAAATTCTTATATTTCCATTTTTGAAAGGAACTGACCAAATCCATCCAATTCAGACAGTCTAGTACATCTTAACTAATCAAAATATGCATACCTTTGTTTCTCAAGCGAAGTGCTACCATTGACATAAAAATTCAGTTCCTTGGGGAATAGTTGCGTAGAGCTGTTAACATGTTCATTATTGGCAATATGTGAACATCGCAGAGTGCTTCTGTGCTTTCATAAACCAAGACTACACAGATCAATTGGCTACAGTTACTAATCGTCCTGTTGGTAGGGGAAAATTGTTTCGTAGTTGTTTAGAACTCCTGCAGTTTTCAGTTGGGGAAACTGGGAAAGAATTGAAGAACATCCGTAAGAAGATGAAACATGAAGCCTGTTAGGTAGAAAACAAATTGGGAATTAATGTTTGTTCATTAGAAGGACATTTATTTTGGCCTTCCTAAGATATTTTTATTGGTCTTATGGCTTGTTCTGTTCTCATGAAAAAATATATTTTCTTCGTTCTGAAAATATTTCCGTACTTACGTGTTTTCTTACCTGAAATTTAGGAATTGCCCTATTGATCTGAAGGAGGCAATAGCCAGTGTTATATTTGCATCAATGAGATGTTCAGATGTCACTGAACTAGCGGATGTTCGGAAACATTTCACAAACAAGTATGGGAAAGAGTTTGCTGCAGCAGCTCTTGAAGTGCGACCTGACAGTGGTGTAAACCGTCTGGTAAATTTTTCTGCTTTTGGAAGTTTTAAATTTGACAAATGATTTTTTTTTCTTTTGGCTGCTAAATAAATGAACGTTGCTGCTTGTAGTCTTATACTTTTCAATACAATTATTTTGGATACAGGTAATCGAGAAGCTGTCAGCAGGAGCACCTGATGTACAGACCAAAACCAAAACTTTGAGCTCAATTGCGGAGGAGCACAACATCAAATGGGAACCCAAAGCATTTGAAGAGAAATTGCAGAAGCAAAATGAAGATCTGCTGGTAAACTACCTGACTTAAAACATTCTTTTTTCCTGATTGAGTATTATGGCTCTTAACCTGATTGATTATTTGATGGTTTAGTATGGGTCTGCAACATATTCTGGAGGAGACATTCCAACTACGGGATCGTCTGCTTCTAGCATGTCAACTCCACAGCCTCCTGTACCTTCGTATACATCTGTGGAATCGGTCACATCTCGTATGCCTACAGCACCTTCTTATTCATCTGCTGAGATTTCAGCAAGTGGAACTCCATATGGCTCTGCCAGTTCTAATGCTTTCTCACAAGAAAACAGAGGGAGTTCTGATGCTTCAGTGCCTCCTAGCTCCCAACATGGCGCAACTACTTATTCTTCAGCCCATATTCCTGGTTCTAACAATTTCTCTCATGCAAATACTGGGGGTTCAAGTGTTTCTAGACCTTACTCCCAATATGGCGCAACAATTCCAGGTACAGATGAAGGTTGTATTATTTTAATACCAGCATTTTTAATGCTTTCTTATTCATTTTCCGATTTACTACCTTAATTTTTCTTTACAGACACAATGTCCAGGAGTGAAGAGATCAATCAGCCTAGGGAAGGAAAATCTTCAGTTAGTGGTTCCAATTGGAATGTGGAATTCAAGGATGCAACATCTGCAGCACAGGCAGCAGCAGACTCTGCAGAGATGGCAAGCATTGCTGCTAGAGCTGCTGCCCAACTTGCTAGTCGTGGAAACTTTTATGCAGAGCAAAATACTGGAGCTTATGAATCAGCTGCACACAGTCATGAAACTACACCTAGGAAGCAACAAGCTGAACATTTAATGAAGGATCATAATAGGAATTTTAATGAGCAGAGTTCAGGTGTTAATGATCCAAGGGTGATCTCAAGTGACGCAAGAAAAGATGTGGAAAGAGCAGAAACAAACCGTGTGGATAGTCAGAATATGTCATCTCCTTACTCAGCTCAATTCCACTCTTATGGTCCTGAAAGTCATTCAGATGTGTATGGCATGACAACTGAACCGCCTCGTGCTCATTCACCTGAGCCTCCATATTTCGATGATTCATTGGAGAAAGAAAGTTACTTTGGAAGACCTGAAGATCATCCGTTTGATTTGCCTGGTGAAGGGTTGCCAGATGCTGGACTTGGTGGGCACAACATCAAGGACATGAAAAGCAGGCAAGCTAGCTTTGATCAAGAGAACACAAATACCTACTATAGCAACTTTAGTTCTTTCCACAGTGGCAGCAGTACTATTAGGGACAGACACAACAATAAAACTGGAGCTGATTCTTCAGCTGTTGCTTTTGATCAATATGAATCTGATGTTGAAGAAGAGAACTTATCGGATCCTTTCTCTTCAAAGCATACTGATGAACCACCCATTGTCCAAGATCACAAAGGATTCTTGAGTGCAGATTGGAGTCAACAGCATAGAAGTGAATCTCCAGTTAATCATAGCACTTCAACACTATTTTCAAGAACAGAAACACAGCCACCGTATAATTTAGAAGCAAACAGAAAAGATATTACCTCGCCTCATTCTTATGATAACGCACCACCTACTTTTGATTCAGATGGTGTTAGTTCGGATGAGGAAATAACCACAGCCATGCATGTAGAGTCTTTAAGGTCTCATTCAAGAGGATCTGGTTTCTCTGAGAACAAAGAAGTTAAAAGAATTTCTGGAAAGCTTGCCCCTGATGTTAATGAAAGCATTGATGATGATGAATCTAGGTCCAGGAAGAAATACCAGAATTTACCTGATTTTAATTCATTCGATACTGAGCAACACGGTGATGGTTCACCTAGATCTGATTATTCAGGGACACTGGGGAACTTGGGTCGTGTACAAAGCAGAGATTATGATCTTTCAGAAGAAGAAACAGAGCTACCTAAATTGAAAGGTGCATCCTCAGAGATACCAGGAACAAATGAGAATCAGCTGTTGTCTTTTGGCAAACAAACTTCGGCAACATCTGACGGCAATGATGAAGGTGATCTTGGCCTGAACTTTGGAAGGTTAACTCCTGGACTGAGAAATAAACTCAGGCAACCTCCACCATACACTAAGAATTCCGGGGATAACATGATGCCAAAACAGTCCTTACATAAGGCTGCTGCCAGCAATGAAGAATCAGTGCATTCCAAAGAGAATGATACTTCATTTGAACAGATCGCAGATACTCCTAAAAGTTCACGCACAACCAAGAGTTCTTTTGGTGCCGATTACAATAGTGAACTTTATGACAGGAATCGAAGTGTTGGAGCACGTGGGGAAGCAAGATTAACAACGACAAGGAATTATTTTGAGCCAGGTGACACGGGGAAGTTATCTGAACGATCTGGCAATGCTCCAAGTTCTTTGACAAATAAGATTTCTGTAGGTGCAAATTCCAGTCAAGAGCTGAATAATGAAAACACAGGTATTGGAGCCCGCAGGGAAACTAGACCAAGAAATGCCAGAAGTTACTTTGATTCAGATGACAGTGAGGAGGAGTTGGAGCAACGACAGACTGCTCAGACAAAGTTGTCTAGAGAGCAGATACAATCGCGCAGGACACGGGAGGTAATTTCAGATACAAGGAGATATGGCCGCAACCGAACTGGAGCACAGTATGCTGATGAAACTGAAACCATGCCAGAGGAGACAAAAGCCCCTGCTGAAGCATTCTCTAACACAAGTACTGAACAAAGGAGAGAGGCACCTGCATACTCCAGGGTTCCAGTGCAACGATCTTCACCAAAACCTGTGCGCATTGAACCTCCCACGACTAGAGGGAAGTCACACGAAGCTGAAGTGAATAGAAGTTCTGTTCCAGAAAATGAAGATAGCACAGAAACATCAGCGGGAACTCCGAAAGAAAGCACCTCAAAAACTGCTCCCGCACATGTTCACCCCAAGCTTCCGACAGACTATGATTCGTTCGCTGCACATTTTATGTCACTTCGAACCAATCGCCGCTAGGTTTACACATACATACCACTTGGAGTTTTATATGAGTTTCATATTTACTGTAGACCATGATACTTTGTAGAACTTTATGTACAGTATAGCTACACAAAATATGCGGTGAGTCTCGTCGTGCGATGGTATTTTTTGTGATCTTATTATTCTTTTCTTCACTTTTGGCCTTAGATAGCCAACGTCTTTGATTGGTGGTGTTTTCATATTAATGTTGTAACAAGCACATTATGCGCTCAGAAGTACAGAACTTCCGGGGGGTTCTTTTGACATGTTAATTTGTTCCATTGTAGCTACAGCTCAGTACATATTTGATACGTTCTAGCTATGCATGAATTTTGAGAGAGATTTTCCTCCGCTATCCGGCCTGCTCTGTTGTTGATTCATGTAACCGTGGGTAAAAAAGGGTGGTTTCGAGATGGATGTAATTTCACTAGTTTTCCTGACATTTTTACTGTTTAGCGCTGAGACCCCCCTTTGTTTTTTTTTTGCAGGAATGGCCTCCACGGGTTTTTTTGCGTAACTGGCCTCCTCCTAACCACGGAATCGCCCATGGATGACGCGTCGCAGTTTTCGCGGTCCGGCGGGGGATCACGGTCGGAGGGCATGGTTTTTGGGCTCCCCAGCCAATGCGCGTGAGACGGTGGGCCCACGTAGATCCGTGGTCGGGAAGCGTGGGATTTCAAAGATCCTGCAGTGGGGTGGTGCGGAAATGGCTTGGTCTACGGCCACGGTCCCCAGGCGCGGATAAGGCCCAGGGAACTTCACCACATGGCTTATTCACAATATTGCACACACTTTGCCCCAGTCTCATCATTTTTGTCACGTGTCAGCTTGTCGTCCTTGCATGTACCTGGCCCCGTTTGTGCACTGCCCTTCGTTGGCAATAAAATAGCTCATGCGCATATGAAGCTGTCATTGCAAAACATTTGCTTGGTTCAGGTAAAGGAACTCTAGCAAACCGAACGAGAGAGGAAGAGAGATCTACTTTGAAGGTGTAGTTACGAAAGTTGTAGATCAGCCTACGAGCATCAAGATAGGTAATTTTTGTGCACTTGCAGTACATTTGTAGCAATACAATTAGCATATAATTAGTTGCACGGTAGGATGTTAATGCGGAATAGTATCAGTAAAAGAAGGTTCAAGTATTAGCAGCTTCATTCATGATGTTCTGTAAGATCATGTTATTCAAGTTGTTCGAAGATTATTAGTGATATAGTATGCCATTTGATTGGGGGCACATGACCTTGTCATGATATGGTCAGCAGCATACGCATGTGAATGTAAATTTATGTAGGTAGTTAAGAAGGTTGTTTCTTTAGAAGCAACAGACGTAATTGGTGTTAGAGTATGGATAGTTTCGGCAAATATAGTTTGTGAAAGTACTATTTGCACCTTAATAAGTGAGAGTATATAAATATCAAATATGTGTGGCATTTAATGCTTAGTGCATGTGTAAGGAAAGCAAATTAAGAGTTGCATCATGTCCAAAAAGCAGTTGAATCGTACTATTAAATATTACGGTATTTTAGTAAACAGTCGATAAACTAAAGTAATTCAGTAAAATAATTATGCGCATGATACATGTCCTGTATTAATTATGTTTCGTACGCGTTGGTTTCAGGTATGCCATGTCAGACATTCAAGATCTGTTTGTGTTCTATGGGGATCGCCTCGTACGCGACGGACCGTACGGGGCAGACCTATTCGATTGTGATCGGACCGTGATTCGGGCGTCAGGTCTGAAGGACATGGGCATGTCGGATCTATGGAGGTGCATGCGCTGCACGTTTGATCGCGTTGTTGCAAGGAAGAAGCTACGCATTGAGGTGGTGTGTACCTCGACGCTGGGTGTTGCAGGGACACCTTTTGGCAACTTGTAAAGGTGATAAGTAATGCCTTGTGGCCAATTACATGGAGGTTGTGTGCAACCTAGCCGCTGCAATATACGCCAGGTCGATGGTGTATGCTCAGTTTGTGGAGAGGACGAAATCATCCAGCACGGGTGGTTCTGGTGGAACTCCGATTGATGAAGTGCCTGGATTGGGCTCCAACGCTGATGTAGATGTTGGGGTTGGAGTAGAAGTTGGTGAGCAAGCCAACGATGAAGACCTGCGGAGGCGTGACGCGGGTTTCGAGCCAAACGAAGGCTCGAGAAGATGGTGGCAACCCGTATTGACTGCCACAAGTACATTGCCGACCAGGTGGAAGAAGAGGAAAGCGATGAGGAGGATGTGCTGACGAATAGCTCCGAAGGCGAGGAAGATGGTGATGGTCCTACGGGGGTGTGGTTGGTGGTATTGTCACCACCGACGGTGGTTATGTGCTGTCTAGACTGGACGACATCGCAGAGGCATCTCTGATTCTGCCACAGCCAGAGGAGGCACAGTGGAGATTCAATGAAGACACCCTTATGTTAGGGCAGCGCTTCCCTAATAGGATTGCTGCCCAACAAGCCATTGCCAAATATGCCATCAGCATCAGTAGGACATATTATGTGCGAAGGTCGAACCCGGACATGTACATTGTGAAGTGTGTGGATGAATCTTGCCCTGGCAAGGTCTGTGCACAACGATCGAGGGGCACGGCCACGGACTTACGAATAACGGCGATGACGAATCACACATGCGTGCTTGTTGAGCCACTTCACAGGCACCTCAAAGTGACGTCATCGTATGTTATGAGCCTGATAAGCCACCTCATTATTGCAGATGTTTCTGTTTCGCCGAAGGTCCTATTGGCAGATATTGCCAATATGATCAGGTTCCAGGTCAGCTATCATGGTGGGTGAAAAGGAAGGTCTTGGAGCATATGTATGACACATACAAGGAGGCCTACGATCTAGTGCCAAGAATGCTCCATCAAATTGTAGAAGCCAATCCCGGCACATACATTAACAAGTAGGAGCGAGCACATCCTGCCAAGGGGCCTAATTGCTTTGTTCTTGACAGAGTCTTCTGGGTCATCCACAGGACCATCGAAGGATTCAAGCACCGCTGTCCCGTGCTGACGATGGACAATACCTTCCTCTGTGGCAAGTATAAGAGTACGATCCTCACCGCGGTCGTAGCCGATGCAAACAGTTGTTTAGGACCGGCCAGATATTTGTGTCATCTTGGACCACCATGCCAGGTTGTTGTCCGTGTTGATCACGATGCAAAAATGGGACGGATCCGCCATTGCAGTGGAATGATGTTAGGAACCATTGGTGCATGAGGTATCTCGTGGTTAACTTCCACACAAGGTTTAGAAGCAAGGAACTAACAAAGTTGTTCAAGAAGTTGTGCATGCAGAACCAAAAGTGGAAGTTCGAGACCATGTGGAGATGGCTCGATGAGGAGACAACGAAGCATGTACGCCATTCTGACGTAAGCCAAAGAGAACCGGTGGGAGGGTCTGCGAGAGTTGGAGAGGAGGTTCACTCCCATGCCCCTAACCTGGAGAAATGGTCTCTCCTCCACAACTCTGGTGGTGCAAGATATGGAATAATGATGAGCAACATGTCAGAAGTGTACAACGGGGTCCTGAAGAGTGTCCGATCCTTACCGATCACCACCATTGTCGAGGAGACCTGGAATCATAACGTCGGGTACTTCATTAACAGAGTTAGGATGGTGAACAAGCATCTCGAGGAAGAAAAGCAATTCTCCAAAGTGATGCGGGCATTCATGGACAAGAAGATCAAGCAGGCTTGTTCCCACAATGCTCGGCCCTTGTCCGAAGTCACGAAGAAATTCAAGATCCATATGAGGACGAAGTATGTCATGGGTCAAGCTAGAGGAGATCGAAAGCAAGTCTGCACGCTCGACGACGAAGCATCCTGCATGCGCAACAAGCTACAACTTCTTCACAAGCTATACTCCCACATGTACGTGGTGTGCGCGGTGTTGCGGCAGGCCTCAACGCCTTACATCTTCGAGTACTATGACATCCACCACCTATACAACACATGGAGTGCCGAGTTCAATTCGTACGGGTTAGACATGCACTACAGGGACCTCTGGCCAGGAGAGATGAAGTGGTTGCCGAACGACGCACTGAAGCAGGCAAGCCGTGGAAGACGATAGTCCAGTCGTATTCCTAATGAGATGGATGAAAGTCAGCGTGGCCAACGTGTTACGCGCCCTCGATGCAGGCTGTGCAAGATGTTTGGCCACTCCGTAGGCAACTGCCCAAACAGAGCTAGTTCGAGCAATGCCCCGTATCGATCTCTTTTTTATGCATCTGACATCATGTTCTCCGTATGTTGTAATGCGTTCAGATGTACTTGTGTTGTTTGCTGTCATGTTGAAATGCATCAAACATGTATGCGGTTTATTTTCACTTACTTTTATTTTAGAAATGTTGAAATGCTTTACTTTATTTTTGCATATCCAGCAAAATAACTACAAGCTGGTATACATGAAGCATTGTGCAATATATTACATTGTGGCCACAAACAAATGCAGATGCATGCTACTGGTAGAAGGTGTCTCGTGCTACCTACAGGGAGTGTTGCATAGGGGGACGTCTCAGACATGGCTGGCCGTCGTTGTAGTGGTACGAGCATATGCAGCTAGGGTTCACGCAACAGCATGTAGGATCCTATGAACTTTCTATGTTGACGACTTCCTCGTTGCCCCTCTCATACTGCATCTGTTGGCGGAGGTCATCGTTCTCCTCATTGAGATTGTTAATCCGCGCATCCGTCTCTAAGATTCGCTCCCACAGTGTATCCATATACCTCACAACATAGTATTTATGGAGATGATCGATCCAGCGGACGAAGTCGTATTTTGCCATCTGCTAGAAAAGAGATTAATATGGAAACTCTATTAGAAATAAGAGAAAATAAACTATTGGCTATTTGGCTACTCATGCAAAGATTTCACACAGGAGAAATAAAAAAGAAAAAAAACAAGAAAAGTGCAATCAGGCCACAGATCAAGCTGGACGGACGGCCACGAGACCGAAACAAGTCACCACAAGACAGCCGGCCGAACCTAGGGTTTATGAGCGCCGCAACGCTATAAAAGGGGGCCTCCAAAACTCGCCGTGCTACCGCAGCCACCACCCGTCCACACCCGGAACGAAGCAGATCGGCGGCGCGTCACTGCAATCTCTAGTGAGAAACGAGCCTTCCCTACTCCGTACGATCTCCATGCTACATGACCTGATCTTTATTAACCTAGGCTGTCCTCCCCTATGAATTGGTCTGTTTAATCTCGGAAGTGTTGGTTTGCTCCGCTCCCTCTCCATTCGTGATTTTGAGGCGCTAGTGATTTAGTTTAGTGGGACTAATCTCTAATGCTCGTAGCTATGTTTGCATCACCCGTGCGATACGTGTAGAATCGTCTGTTGCGTGTCGTTATATGTATTGCTTGTGTTGGAATTTAGGGCACTGTTTTGTTTGTTCCGTTCAATATATGTTCGTTTGCTCTGCTAAATCTAATGCGCTGGTACGTCAGGATCTAGCCAACTTGCAAAAAAAAAAAAATGGTCTGTGTTGCCATAGTTGTTATACTAGAGCTCTCGGCTGTAGTGAGATGCTAGGAAGTTTGTGATTTGTTCTTCTTGTTTAGCTGTATTGCTACTATTTTGCTGCTGGGTTTCATATTGGGTGGTTGATTTGGTCCTTTAGGTTAGGATAAATGGCGACGGTTCCGGATTCTCTGGTCTGGGAGATTGTCAAGAAGAACAACTCCTTCCTGGTCAAGCAGTTCGGCAACGGCAATGCCAAGGTTCAGTTCAGCAAGGAGCCCAACAACCTCTACAATGTCCACTCCTACAAGCACTCTGGTCAGTACTTGCTCCCCGGCCTGTTTGGTTGAGTTTCTGCTGCATGTTTCTTGTGGCACCGACCAACTGAGGTTGTGGGGTGGTTGTCATTTTTTTCAGGCCTGGCAAACAAGAAGACCGTGACAGTGCAGCCGGCCAGTGGTAAGGAGATGGCGGTGGTCCTCTCGACAACCAAGACAAAGAAGCAGAACAAGCCTGCCAGCCTCTACCACAATTCTGTCATGCGCAAGGAGTTCTGCAAGATGGCCAAGGCTGTTAAGAACCAGGTATTAGCACTAGAAGAACCTTATGGTTCTTAAATTATTGTCTGTTTAGTTCTTGTTTGATGTTGATGTCTGGTAGTAGATGATCTGATTTGGAACTTTAAATGCCCAGTAGATGATCTGATTTGAAACTTTAAATGCCCTGAATGATAGAGAATTCTGTAAATATCAATGGTTGAACTGTTACGAAATTGCTGTGATGAGCCCTAACATGCAAGAAGATCCATGCATCTGTTTGGGTCATCAATGAAATACACTTGTTACGCTTGGCTTCTGAGCTCAAACAAACAGCTTGTTTTTTGCATTATCATCAGGGTGGGTCCTCTCTTCCTATCTTGTCGAGTCTGCAACGTGGTTCTTTATCTTTGAACCTTTTTAGTTCTTGGAGCTTATATATTATTTTTTGTGCATGTCAACACCATTGTTTAGCGAAAATTGAATTACTTGCCAATTTTTTGAACTGTATGGTAACACGCTGAATATCTGCTGTTTGTTGTTTCGGTTCTCTGATATAATTGCTGTGATGAGCCTTAACATGTAAGAAGATTCATTCGGTAAAGATTGGATCTTCGATGCAATATACTTACGCTTGGCTTCTGAGCTACCCTTCCATATTATTTTGTATTCTATTTCTTAAAGTCACTTTCTGTAATGAGCCGGAACTTGCCTGTTTCTTGCTTTTACCGGTTGCTGCTTGTTTTGAATGGGTGAAATGTTTTTGTTACCTTAGTTTTTCGCAGACCAAGTTGGTGCCATTGATCTAATTTTTTTGCTTGTTCCTTCAACAGGTCGGTGACAACTACTACAGGCCTGATCTGACCAAGCCAGCTCTTGCAAGGCTGAGCGCAGTCTACCGCAGCCTCCAGGTTGCCAAGTCTGGTGTCAAGAAGAAGAACAGGCAGGCGAACTAAAACACATGGTCAATGAGCTTGTTTTGTGGATGGGTGTTGGTGTTTATGTTTCCAGCTTTTTAGATTTGTTCGTAAAGAGTATGGTACGCGAAGTATGATGAATGATGCGCTCACCAGACTGCTACAAATTTTCGTAGTGGGTTCCATGTTTGTACCCATGACATATTGCTAGGCCTCTTAAAATCATTTCCATAATTATTGGCCGCTATATTTGCGCTTCTAGAAAACTCTTGTCGCCCATGGTGTGGTGGTTTTGACATGTTCGACGAAATGCCAATCGTTCTGGGCAACTGGATGAACAAATTGTGCTGGTATTGCTGAATCCTGTGTGTGGAAAGTGCTTGTCGGCAACTTGAATTTGTCTTTTGATTATGCGATGGGCATTCCTTTTTTTCTGTGGATCATGCTACACGGTTTCGACTTTCGACCATAGGATTTGTTCGAGGAATTTCCTTGGTACCTCACTTTAGACTTCGATTTTTTTTAATATGTATATTTCGTTCTGTTGCCTGTTGGAGTCTGAATTCTGAAAGCAAAGCTACACTTAATACTCAGGAAATTAACGTTTCAGAACACATTTCTAATCAGAAATCACCAAAGTCAAATTTAGACTATTCTACTATTTCGCCCGCGTGCTAGCCTTTGCGTGCACCGGAAATTGCGAAATTGATCTGCGCTGCCCAAAAATCGATGGCTTGGACGCGAAACCTCGGAGCATCTTGGGAGGAACCATGGAGCCAGATCACCTAGCTGAACAGCTGAGGGTAACTTCACATTCATCAACCCAAAACAACACTGATATGATTGGCAACGGTCTCCGAGGCTCCGAGCAACAGCCAACAATATGCAGCAGACGATATACACAATTCATGGATTACATTCATTCATTCATTCAAGCGAAGAGCGACGCAGGCTGTCGTATGTGCTCCGAATCTCTCCATTCTGCAAAACATAATAAAATTGAGCTGCAAAGATCACAGCTGTGAATAACAATAAGCAGCAGCTCGTATGTTTCTTTTTCCCCTGTAAACTGATGGTTGTATTACAGAGACTTTGCTCACACGTTTATCTATTCATCCTTGTGCTGAGTTAGATTTACTTTGTTAGTGAACCATGATGCTGTTGTACACCTCAAAATAACACACACCACATACATATTGTACTGGCAAGAAAAACGTCTTGCATCCTTGCAATACTGGGCAACATGCCCTATCATACTCCTATAAGTGATGTAGAGATGTCTAAATTTACCAATTGGAACAGTTAGCAGCGGCAGGATGTCACACAACTACAATTTCTACACTTGCTGCACGAGACAGATCTCCGCTCTATCCTAATCTACAAAACTAGCTTTGCCGTCTAAAACTGTACCTCATGTTCCTCACTCCCATTTTGTCTCCAATTTTGAAATGCTCCTCAAGAGTTGTTTGGAGCAGACATTCTGTGCCTGAGCTACATATCGCACACGATTTGCTTTCACCCATGCTGGCTCCTAATTGAACAAAAAAGCCAAGAAACAACATCGTAGGTGCTTCAGAAAACAATAAATATGCACAGAACAAACAGAACAGTATAGAGAATCACCTCAGGCACAAAGTGTGAGAAACCAAACTTGATTAAGAGGAGAGCATGCTCCATTATGAGGATCGCCGCAAGTCCTGGCTCAATCCTCCATTTTCCTTCCTCATCATACAGGCACACAAGAAGCAAGCAGTTGGTGCAGATTGCCATCACAACCAAGAACTGAAAAAAAAAATCAGAATGAACATACATGCATGCATAGCAACGAGTAGAACATAACAATCAACCGTTAATAAACCTGGAATATGTTCAACCATGCCCCAATCGTAGCTGCAGCACGGGGAACAGGTCTTTTCAACATGACTAACAACTTCAACGCATCTGCTCTTATTTCAGTCACATTGTTCTGTCACGAAAATAGTAAAAAGAAACAAACTTAACACATACATAATAGCAAAAGCACGCAGGCGTGCAATGCACGCACACGAAGCACTGTTGTGATAGAGACCACATACCAGAGCAGCAAAGCAGAATATCAATGGAAACGCACAAGCAAACATCATGATCATCCCAAATTGAAGAGTTAGCTCGAGAAAATCTGCAATGGATTCAACACTGTAAGCACAAAGGCTATCAAATAATTGTTCAGAAAAGGTGGTATATACGAACCACATGACTACCAGAAAAACTGAACAGGGTGCCTATTAATTGTTATTACCATCAAATAAACCATCTTCAAGTTCTTCTCCAATGCTCGCTGTGTAAGAGGGTTTTAAATATTCTTTCTCCACTCTCGTTGATAATCGAACCAACTTCCCTGCTGGTGATTCTTTCTCATGTTTTTTCTTGCTACAAGATGGGAGAGATTTCTTATATCCCTCTATTGATTTGGAAAAAAAGAGAATAGCACAATGGGTTTTGCTGCAAAACTTACTGAACAGCTCTGTACTTTTTGTAGCTGTACTTGAGGTAAGGAATGGAATTCTCGATCAGATTTTCCAATACCTGGAAATTGACATATATCATCATAGGGTGGCTGTAATATTATCATATCCAGTAACGAAACAGTTACATTGCAGACATGCCTGGGACACAATCAGACGCTGAATAAGGACTTGCCGGAGTGTCAAAATGTCGCGATACAGAGTAGCATGATAAAACAGCCCAATATATGATTGCATAAAGTAAAGACCGAAGACCTGCAATTGCAAAAAGAGTAAGACGGCTATCTAAAGCATGAACCATCCTCCCTGTATCATAGTGTTTACCTTGTAAACTAAACTATCAGCGCTAGACTCTTCTCCTTGGTTGTTTTCATACTTTATTAGAATGACAGACACCTTGCCACCTATCCTTGTGTAATACTGAATTGCAACAAGATATACTGCAGTTAATACATACCTGCATGATATAACCATCAATAAGAATCATATACTTCATATTTTTACTCACAGCCAGAAACGACAAAAGTAAAGCGAAGGAAATTGGTATAAAATACTCAGGAAGAAAAGCTAGCTAGCAAGTCAGTTCCACATTGCTATGAAACTGAACCACGACCGATGCATACTTACCTTAGCGCCTCAGTTTCTGTAATCTCATATAAATGAGCATAGGCCAGCTCAAATGGCAGCTGAAGACAAATGATGGCCAACACAATGATAGCATTGTTTCTAATTCTAAGGAGGACACCAAACCACTCATTTCTTTGTAATCTTCTTTTCTCAGCGGGCACATCACCAAATTTCTTTTCCTCAACATCCTCAACAGCCAGAGAATGGCTTAAGGAGTCCAGTTCATTGTCCAATGTTTTGTATTCAGAAAATGAATAATTAATACCCCATCTGTTGAAGGCATCATAGAAGGAAGAAAACGGTAGTGAGCGAGAACTTAATTAACTTGAAAGTATGTAGATTGAACAAAAATTGCATGCTGTACCTAGCAATAAGTGCTGAATTCTTCCGTTTCCAAAATTGCAAAAAGAAGACAGCCCAAGAAATTACAAAGATAAAGAAAGTAGGAAGAACCAACCACTGCAATGGCCTGGATTTAAAGTGCAGAAAGGAACATTTAGAGCACTTAGCTGACAATATTAGTTATATTTCAACTATATTTTCTAAAAGAGCCAATGTAAAATGCATACCCAAAATCTATAAGCTGAGTTGCCAGGCCAAATACAGCTGGAAAGAACAACCAACGCGTATACATTCCTAGGAAAGCAAAATATGTTGCAATCTGCAGTTCCAAAATGGAGATTTTATGGACAAAAGAAAAACCCCATTAATTGACTTGCTTCAGATAGACTGGCCCATAAATTAAATATGATAGGTGTAACATGTGTTGTTACACTGTTCTACCTTCGTTCCAAAGTATGAGTAAATTTCATCAATAGGCTGCCATGTGAAGTCAAGCCAGTTCAGTGCCCAATTTCTCAGGAGCTGCTTCCTTTTAACTTCATCTGTAACCATAATGTTAGTTGGATAACACTAAGAATTTCACAAATATGAGTATATTTACTATTTAGATTACTTTACCGTGCAAAGGGAAGACTTGCTTCACAACGCCCTCATCTTCCAGCCTGCTTAATAGTGACTCATTCTGATTCCAGTGGAACTCTTTATCATCAAATTTGAGAGTTATTTCAGAGTTGGTCTTGTTCACCTGCATGGCCCAATACCAACTTACTATCACATAAGTATATCCGAATTAAATAAAGATGCCCCCTCGATATGCTTTATTATTCACTCATCATGCAAAAAAAAAGGGGATAAAAAACAAAGCTTAAGTTGACTGAATAGCCAGAGTAATAAGCAGAAGAAATACTCAACTACTTTCCACTATAGCTTATATCTTAAATGTGCATATATTGCTGTTTAATTGATAGGTATTCTGATGAAGTACGCATTGGTTACTATTTATCAATCGGGAAGATTATCAAATATCCCGTGCAAAAGCCAGTCAGGAGATGCATACCATTTTACTTAAGCAGGACACACAGATACCAACAATGAAGCAAAGTTCATTACGAAAAATTACCACTTTGTCCTTGGTAGTTTAATGTAGCAATTAGCATTGATCTCCAAACAAGCAGGTCACAGAAACTAAAGCATATAATGCATTCATAGCTATGATGTAGGAGTAACAGAAGTAACAATAATTATAACTACAATGTAACAGAATCTATTATCTTATTAAAATAAAGTAAAAAGAAACCACCACGTTCGCTCTCAAGAGCTAGAAATTACCACATTAATCGGTGAAAAAAGAGAAAATCTACACCAGCGATTGTGGTGGGTCCAGATTATAACGGTAAAGATTGATCAGATTGCAATAGGACATTTAATTGAATACAACTATATTATGGCATAAAATAGGAAAGGAATAATTCATACTATACCACTCCAAATATTGGTATAGCTCAGGATACCACTCCAGAGATTGTCTTCCATATTATACCACTTTAAAGAGTTTTAGATCCATACAATGCCATCACCTCTCATTTCTTGCCTTTTCCTTTAGTTCGCAGAATTTGACCCATGCGAAAAGTCCATTATACCCTCAAGTCAATTAGTACAATTACATGACTTTAGCCAAAAGAAAGTGAAGCGAACCTTAGGTCACTTAATCATCAAACCAACGTATCGACCTTAGCTTTGGCACTGTATATAGTTTAGCCTCAAGGCTATACAGGGCCCTTACTAAGCGCCTATTACCGATGTCTTCCTTAATCATCTAGAGTTCTATGTAGGCCACCCACCTTGGTTGATTGTTTTGTGATTGAAATGAAATATGAAAAAGTCATTTCTATTAGAATCATGTGCTTCTCCGAGAGCACAAGCACGCTCTACGACACCCTTCATTGTTGACGCCTATGCCGCTCTGGTGACATACTTGAAGGATGCAGCTAGTGGTGAGGTAGATGTAGAGACAAGCACAATGTGTTTACAAGAGGCAAAAGATGCTCTTAGCTCCGGTGTGAAATGCTGGTAGACGTTTCACATATCGTACTAATTGACAAGAGGGTATAATGGACTTTTTTTGCATGGGTCACATGCTGCAAAATGAAGGAAAAGGCAAGAAAATAGTGGTAATGGTATTGTGTGGATATAAAACTCTTTGGAGTGGTATGACATGGAAGACAATCTTTGGAGTAGCATCCCAAGCCAAGCCAATCTTTGGAGTGGTATAGTATGAATTATCCCAATAGGAAACGTATTGAATCCAAACACTTAAAATTCAGCATAGTATCTGGACTAATAAAATCAGCATGTTTTGCGAACTGGACAAAGAAATATCAAGGAAAGGCGCTCATTATATGTGGACAACGTGATTCAGTAAAGCTGTGTTGCAGGAAAGCGATTCAAGCATGCAGGGAGACATGGAAGGTGAGAGTCACGACTAGGGGTGGCAAAAAAGCTCGAGACTCGCGAGCTAGCTCTGCTCGTTGGAGGCTCAACTTGGCTCGTGGCATAAACGAGCCGAGCCGAGCCAGCATTTCAGCTCGGTTCACTAACGAGCCGAGCCCGAGCATGCTCGCGAACCGCTTGCTGGCTCAGTTGGCTCGGCCGGCCCAGTTCCAGCCCAATACCGCCCGACCCAGCTAGCTATCCCTAACCCTAACCTCCTCACCGGCGTCACCGCAGTACCACACACAAGAAGAAGGCGTCCTCCTCATCACCGCATGTTTGGCCTCCCCTCCTCGCCGTCCGCCTCAGCCACCGCCTCCCCTCCTCCTTGCCGTCTGCCTTAGCCTCCCGTTCCCCATCCGCCTCGGCCTCCTCCTCGCCATTCACCTCCATCATCACCCCCTCTCCTTATCGCCATCCGCCTCCCATCCTCGTCCGCCTCCTCGCCGTTGTTACAGTGCCGACCCAGGCATGAGGCGACTCCAAAATTCCCCAATCCTCCTAATCCCGAAGAAGTAGAACCCTAGAGCCACACACCCCACGGTCCCCACCTCTCTCTCCGCTCTCCTCACTCGATGCCGCCGCCCAATGGTGTCGCCGTCCTCCTTGCCTACGGCCTCGCGCTGCCGCCCTCTTCTCCTCCCCCGGCTCCTCTGTGCCGGGTTCAAGGCGCCACCTCCACCACTGCTGAGGTCGCTGGCGCCTCGGCGATGCCACCATGTTATCGACGCCGGTGGCCTCGCCATGGAGACCCCAAGGGCCCCTACTTCCCTGGCCTTCTCTCGTTCTCTACCTTAATGGATTTGGATTTGAGGCAGATCCTTGTCCAATCCTCAACGCCGCACTCAACTCACCGGTGACCACCGCCAGTCGTGGGGTGGCGTGGTGTTCGGCACCTCTGGCCGACCACCTACTCTCCAGGTTTGGCCCCCTTATCTCTAGCTCCTAAATCCTATTTGGCCGAGTCATGGATGATGCATGGATGAATGGGAAATATCTAAATTGATGCTTGAATGCTGGATGATTGATGCCTAGAAACATAGGTGGATGATATGCACATACATTTGCATCACATTTTTCAGGATTTGGCTTGACAGCCCATACTAACATGATGGTCAGATGGTGTCCTTAATTTTATATGATAAGGCATAATTAAAATGAGCAAACGATAGTATGGATGATGTTAACCAGCATAGCAATGTATCTGATGGATATAATAGTAACGTGCCTACCGAGCCTAACGAGCTGAGCTTGAGCTTCCTACCGAGCCTAATGAGCTACCTTTTCAGCTCGCTAGGCTAACAAGCCAAGCCGAGTCGAGCCATTTCCCTAACGAGCTTTAGTGAGCCGAGCCGGCTCGATATCCACCCCTAGTCAAGGCCATGTTGATTGGCGGCCTCCATAGGCCCTCAGCAGAGTACAACAACGGTCGGACACATGCAACGAGCCGATAGGTAGCACAACAAGTCCGTAACATGTGCATATATTGTGGTATGGATGGCAGCCAAGTTGAGAATCGTAATTGTGCATTCGAAGGACTAATCTCAGCTGCCAAGCTACACACGTCATATAGGAGTTGATGCATACAAAGGACTACACAAATGAAGCTTGAGACGTGCATCATAAGAAAACTAGGCCATCCAAAACAAAGCCGTACAGGAAACAAGTGATTTGATTTTTTTTCTCCATTGAGTCCAGTTGAATAAAGAAGGCAGAGATAAAGTCCATATCGCCTCTAGTGAGTAGCGTGGTCGATTGGCGCATACAAATCCTTTGTCATGAACACGCCGATCTCCTACAGTGAGTAGCGCTGGTCAGCTTATTGCATTAGGCTCATGCACGGACATCAGGATTGTATATGAGCATATAGTTCTCTGATGACAGTAAAGATGTCTGGTGTTGATTGTGTTGGCCTCAGCTAATTAAGAGAAGTGGCTGATAGGCAGGATCAGTCATGGCAAGGATTGCTCGTGCCTTGGGATGGATGCACTTCCTGGAGTACTACTCTATGTGACAATCATTATTGATCCAATGAACAATATAATTGTCTACTGACTATCCACAGTATGATTATGTGCGTCCATGCCTAAGATTTATCTGCTTTTCTCAGGTCAGAGCAAGATTTGTCAATGTAGAGTTTCACGGCAAGGTCTTACAAAGCTAGCGTTCATCTAAGTAATATATACATGCACCGTTCTTTTCTATTTATATTTTTTATAGTTTACAGTTTGTCTTCAGAAAATTTTATTCTAAGTTCCGCTCTATTGGGATATAAAAAAGTCCCAATAAAACATATAGAAAAATTAATTCTTCTCTACGAAAGTGTGCATTTGGTTAACATAGTGATACGTAGGGCTACTTAATTAGCAACCAACAAGTAACATGATGAAATCCCAGAAAATCTACAAGCATACACCTAGCGTGTAGTTCTCAGGATTGTTTGGAATGCTAGGTTTTCCAAAATTACTGCTTGATTCGAAATATATTTCTAGATTCGGCAAATTATACTAAATCTTGCCGTGCAAATGCGCGCACCACTCTGCTAGTTGACAATTAATATAGCTGCAATGTATTGCAATTGGGAACAGCAGCAGCTATCCTGGAAGACAATGGTGCACTTACAATGCCGTATATCAAGTGGCGGAAGCAGGTAAACCGCTCTCGCCAGCTAAACAGGGACCCATCGGGCTGCCTCACGAACGCTGCGACCTGGTCCGATTCAAACTGAAGCTCCATTCCTGAAACGCACAACAACAGCACATGAACACATCAGCGAATCATCGAGCCCAACAGACGCCACATTTCAATTAATCCTAGGTAGAGTAGTTCAGTTACCGATATAGGTTAGCTTCTTCATCTGCATCTCAGCGGCGGCTCTCCCCAGAGTCCCCATGGGCGCAGACAGCTAAATTTGAACAGCAAATCGACAAGCATTAGAAATAATTTGAAGAGTAAGAAGCACGCGTCATAGATATCAGAGCACAGCAAATCATAGGGCTTTCTCTCCGAATCGCCTCCACAGTTCAAACTAAGGTACCAAGGCAAAGCCGAATTCAAAAACACAGCAGCACCGGCGCAGCCGCACGGCACGGACCTTGATGAACTCGGCGGGGACGCCGCGGACGCGCTCGACGAGCAGCCCGGCACCCTCGAGCTCGCGCACCAGCCGCGCCACGCAGTCCTCTCCCTCGCCGCCTCCGGCCGCCGCAGCGTGGGAGAGCTTGGGCACGACGATTCCCACCTCGAACGCCGTGGCCTCCTCCACGCCCCCTTCTCCTCCTCCCATCTCCACGGATCAGACGCCGGCGAGGCGGGGAATGGCGATGGATACAAGGAGGCGGATCCGCATAGGGAGAAAGGGGGATGCGGGGAGCGAAAAAGAATAAAACATAGAAGGAAAGGGGAACAAAAAAATTTGGTCTTTGGGAATGGCGGAGGCGAGGAACGGAAGACGACGCGGGGGGTAAAGGATCGGGAGGACCGGTCTTTGTCTCTAATTCGATTTAATATTTGATTAGTTAGATGATTAACTGGTTTCGCAGTGCTTGTGGGCGTAATTAAGTGGCGATTTGAACACAGGAAAACTATGGGAAGGCGTGCGATTAGAGAGGAGGAGGAGACGAGGCGAGGAATGGGAGGACGTGATTTTGAAAGCCGTGGCTGTGCGTGGGCCCAGGAAGCTGTGCACGCTTAGCGTATGACAAGTGGGCCCAACGGACAACGGTCCTCGTGACATGCGAGGAACGAGGGTTCGGCAGCGTGTGCAGTGCGGGACAGGAGGGAAGACGCTGCGTGCGGGGGTGGCAGGTTTTAAAACGAATTATAGATACAGCTTTTTAAAGTGTCTTATCTATTTTGATTTATTCACATAATTACTTAAATTAGGGTCAAAAGTTATAAGTCGTAGTTGAAAAGAACGCACACATAGTTTGCAATCGATTCAGCCAATTCTCGAATATGGATTATGTCAGTTCAGATATTTGCTGAATAGCATCGAATTAAAAATGAATATTAATTTTTTCTATCGGATATGAATACGGAATCGATAACTCACTATTTGTCAGATACAAATATGGATACGAATTATCTGTATTTCAGAGGCTGAATATCCACAACATATATCCTCTATTTTAATCCAATCCATTTACATGACACTTTAGTGACATATTATACATTAGCATATACATCAATGCATAGAGCTAGGGAGGAAATCTTAACTTGTTGACAAATATATGGATCAAATAAAATATTTTACGTTTTCTGTTCATTTTGTGAGTACAGTTTAAACGGTTTTCATATTCTAAGAAATATTCGTATCCGTATTAGATTTGATTCATATTTACTCTATATTTATATTCGGTATTATTTAAATTTATATCTGTATCCAAGCTATTCGCACACGAGAAAAAGACATAAAACTAAATGTGACAGCCATAAAACTAAATGTGACAGCCACTGTCCATCTGTATTGGGCCCGTTTTCAACCCAGTGGCAGCCGAGTCAGCCAGCTAGCTAGGGCGGAGGTTTCGACAGAAGGGGGCTTAATGGGGGTGACGTGCGGCTGACAGTGGGCCGTGGGGGTGGCCACGGGTTGTGTCCCTTGATCGATCATGACGTGCTTCTTTCTTCTTCTTCTTCTTTCGGCTTTGTCCCGTCTCCGCGAGCCGCGACCTTCCAATCTGGCGGCGATAACTTTCGGCTCTGTATGTCGACCGCCGTCGTGCTGCCCCGGGGCAGATCGCCGTCCGTGCTATCCGGTATGGACGCCTTTGACATGAGAGATGTTTTCCTCCGTTGCTGTGCTCGTCTTTTCGTGAAGCAGTCGCTGCCGTATAGCGCTGGGCGGCAGCATCTTTCATCGTCGTCGATCCATCTTCACCGGATTACATCCTCGGTAAAGTGGTTTGCTCCGATCCGATGGACACCACTTGTGTGTGGTTCGATTGAAACCGATTCACTATCGTCTCTTAATTACGATCGATCGATGAGGTTTATTCAATATACACGTATCCTTGCCTCCTAAACATACATGGTACTCTTTGCCAAGTATGGAAGAATATGGCTTTTACATGAGATAATTGATTCTATGCTATTAAATAGCATCCGTTTCTATAAAATACCGTTGAAAAATACTCATTCTATTATATACCATTGAATTGTACCAAAATTCAATTCTATACCACTGTCATTAGTGCACCGTTAGTGGAGGTCATTATCTTCTCAAAAAAAAGATGAAAATGCCTGATTTGTTTACAATAGCAAACAACCTCTAAAAATTATGAAAATTCACAAAGGTGTTGTTCATTATGTCAGTGAGCTAGAAAAAATATTTCAAGGTACTGTTCAAAGAAATTTTTTATATTTTTAATTTAAATGCTAATAAAGGCTACTATTTACAAACAGAGACTAACTGAGGTCTAAAAATTCTGGAATAAGTCTCACATGCTCCTAAGATGTCACATAGATCCTAAAAATTATTATTTTGCATTTTTATACAGTGAATTTGTCCCAATTTATAAAATAGCTCAAGTAGGTTGATTTTAGAGTTGAATTTCAAAAATAGATCAAATGGAAGGGTCAGTTCATAAAATTTTATATTTGAGTTTTAAACTACCCCAATGATCCAGCAAAAAATCAGTATTTTTGGCTAAGCCAATTTACCCTATGTTTAATTTTTATCACAGGGACAAATTTTGAATTAAGGGCAAAATCGTCTTTTCCCAGGACCAAACGGAGACTAACTGATGGCAATGGTATATAATTAAATTTCGATGCAATTCGATGGCATATAATAGAAATAGTATTTTCCAATGGTATTTTGTAGAAGCGGACGCTATTCAGTGGCATAGAATCAATTATCTCTTTTTATATAGGAATCATCTTTTTCTTTTTAATGTATATTAGAATTCATATATTGTTATCACTATTTATTTATGAGTAAAGTTTACCAAACCACACTACATTTAATGAAACTATCACAAAATCACATTTTTAAGCATCTATTTCATAGAACCACACTTATTTTTGCATTAATATTTTATGAAACCACACTTTTAAACAATATCATCATATACAACGGGCTTGATATACCAAATCCACTCATCAGACTAACAAGGCTATCATATTTCGTACCACTTTTGCGCACCACATCCCTCTTTATGCCACTTTTACAACCCTAGCCTACCGTCTCTCTCCTTGCGTGTGCCACTCAAACTTGGTCGATGACTTATAGGAGAAGCCCATGCCTTTTGGTCTATCTTTACATTAGCAAACAGAAAACGAGATGGCCTTGTTAGTAGAAGAGCAGATCCGAAATATCAAGCCATTACATATGATGGTATTGTATAAAAGTGCGATTTTATGGAACATTATAAAAAAAAGTAAGCGTGATTTTATAAAATGGATGCTTTAAAGAGTAGTTTTAAGATAGTTTTTTTTATCAAATATAGTGTGGTTTAAGAAATTTACTATTTATTTATGGGAGTGACTATTGCACAAGTGATTGTTTTTCCTCTTCATCTTCAGTTATTTTTTATACTGTAATTTTAGGTGACTAAGATTGCAACTTTAGGTGCGAAGGATTTAGTACACTGCAACTTTAGGTAATTGAGGATGCAACTTTCGGTGACTGAGAGATAAAAATATTTCAGTTGACGGTGCAATAGCAAAATCGTTTATTTATTTATGGGAGTGACTATTGCGCATGCAACTATTTTTTCCCTTTATCTTCAGTCACTTTTTATATTGCAACTTTAGATGACTGAGAGTGCAACTTCAGGTGGGGAAATTAGTACACTACAACTTTAGATAACTGAGAGTATAACTTTAAGTGACTGAGAGATAAAAAAAATTTCAGTCGACTGTGCAATAGCAAAACTGTTAATTTATTTACAGCACCACTCGAATGCCTTCTTGTTCTGAGCATTCGGCTGCTGCGCTCCTGACCCGGTCCCGTAGACGAAGGATCGGTACGCTATGGCCCCCAGCACCTGGACCGCGTCGCAGAACGTCTCTGGCTGTAACAACGTCGAGGTGCAAGCCGCTCCTCCCGCTGAACCCAACCACCACGCCCCTCTCCATCAGGTACTTGAACGGCCTCCCCTCGTCCGCGCCCCCGAACGGCCCGTGCACCGTCCCCCGACTGGTCCTGAACGTCAGCGACCGGATCAACACCACGCCGACGGGCGCCACCGGGCAGCACCAGCAGCTGACGCCGACCAAGAACTCGTATGTGAAGTCCAGCTTGATCTGCAAGCGATGATCAGTTAGGAAGATGGCAGGCATGCGTGCATGCATGTCGGCCCGTGCGTACTAGCTACTGCAAGACTGGTGAGCTGCACGCTTTGTGGTTTGGCTGCCACCGGTTCCACCGCCGTGCTTCTCGCCGAGGACCAGCCGGCCGTTCCTGTCGTACTCCACCCTCACCGACTCGACGAACCGCTCGTACGTGACGGTGATGTTCCGGACGCCACGGTGCACGCCGTCATCCCACTGGCTTCTGTCGGGGCCTCCCCACGGGCCGACCTTGATGACCTTGCTCGAGGTAACCATCCTCCTCTGAGCTGGTTGCTGCGAGAAACAAAAAAAAGATGTACAAGTTGTTCTCCAGAAAATATAGGTGTAATACTAACTATAAAAGAACAATTATTGTGTTATTCTCATTATTTTGCACAAACCGAATAGTACAACAGCAATCATAAAATGTATTCATTGCAATACTACCATTCACATCATTTTCCCTCCTATAAGAAAAAGTCGTCCTCGACTTCAAGTATATGGACAAGATATCAAAGGGCAAAACCCGATCAAATTGTTCAAATATGGGGAGAAAACTTTTAGTGCCTTCCATACTTTAACTGCGCTACTCTGATTAATTGTACATGATTGTACATCAAAGAATGAATAAGTAGGCTTATAAAATCTTTCTAAACAGCAAACACTATTGTTGAAACTCATTTTATTGTGATTATGATGTGGCACAAAAGATTATTTATCCAAAATATGCAATTTTAATTCAGCAACTTATCACAAGTAATGCATATTCGGTTAACATAAAGCTTGTCATCTATACTATAATATCCAATTAAGTTGAATTTATAGGTGTAGGCACAAGTACTAATTACCGATTTTAAACATGAAATTTCAGCAAAGTTCTCAATGACACTAGATAGCTCTCTAGGATCATCAAATATGATATAATACAAAGAATCGCTAGGAAATATTCGAGTAAGAATTTTCTTATGAGCAATCAATTCCACATTATGTAAATTGAGCAAAGAAATTTTAAAACATGGAATTTTTTATTGAATACATGAGTTCTCACAATTACTCATCGTTTCCTTATTAAATTTAGCACCAATATTGTTATCTTTATCGTTCCCCTCAGTTGATGTAGGTGTTGTAGGTATCAAATCATCATGATGTAACAACGGGGTAGCAAGTACTTCATCGTCAACTGTGGTCATCTCCTCATCTTTGACTTCCAATGGTGCCAATTGTTGAGTGTTTAATTTCTTATCTTTAATTTCAACCTGCACAATATGAGAAACAACATTAGAAGTAGACATTAATGTGTTAGTTTCAAAATCAACCTCACTTTGTCTAATATCTACCTCTCTGTTTTCTTTGGGTTTATCTCTCACACTCTCAATGGAATCATATAGCTTACTCTTTTTAATACTCTCACTCAATTTGGCTCTGTGTTTCTCATTCTCACATGGGTTTTGACGTATCTCAAATGTTGTATGTGTCATTGGGGCAGCACAAAATATCTCCTTGACCAAAGGGAAAGTCTCGTGCTTGATCATCCACCGACATGGTTAGATTGTGCAAGAAAACACGAAGCAATAACAAAGTATATAGATGATTAGTATAAATCACTCAATCTCACTCTTTTCTCTCACAAGTTCTCACCTTTCCGAAGCGAACTAAGGCCAATAAAAATTTACACTTGGTAGAAGCTACAATAGCAACGTGATGATCAAGCAATGTAAGAGTGTTCACAATTGCACAACAACAGTTATTTAGTGGAGCTTGGTACGGAGTGTGTACCCTATGCAATCTGAAATTCTTGATATTGTAAAGTTAAGTAATAATTCAAGTTCGAATATTTTGCCTAAGTGCTGATCCAATATGTTTAAGTGAGATGTATGAACGCACATGCAAAGATCAATGTGACTCAATGCAAACAAAGGAATGAACTAACTGGAGACAATATAAAATTAAGGATTAAACAGCTCGCTTTGCATCAAGTACTAAGAGAGACGCTAGCCAATTGCAATGATATGAATGCAAGGGCACAAGATTGCTCAAGAAATTAAATTACATAATCTGAATTTATGTACTAAGAACTCACCCAAATTCGGCTAATATTTCTCTCTCTCTCTCTTCTTCTTCTTCTTTGCTCAAGCCGTGGCTTTTTTATCAGCTCTCTTTTTTTTCAAATGCCAAACTAGGTTTCATTGTCCCTTTGATTTTGCATAGGTTACAAATATTCGGTTAAGGTGTAAAATACTTAAAAGCAGCCCTAAACACAATATTTAACCGCTAGTCTCAATTGATGAATAAAAATATAAGTGAAGCTCCCAAATTAAACAAGTGATCGGCTGTTATAATGCAAAGTCCAGATCACCGGGTGGTTGCGCAATGGACTGGATGACAAACAGCAGCACTAATGTTTCGGGTGGAAGTGTTGACAAAGAGCCAAGCAATCCGGATTGACAAAGAGCCGCACACAGACTCCAGCTAAGCACCTAGACTAATCACAGTTCATAAGTTGGTGACGCAAGCAATCAACACCCAGCAGCAATTCTATTCAGCTTGTTCAGTCCACTTCCTCCTCATGGCAATGATACTGCTAGTGTTTCAAAAACCGAAAATACCACTAAACTGAATCAAATTAGAACTCACTAACTGAACAGCAAGATGCCGCACAGAATTAAGACTGGATATAGTGTGGTGGCGGATGATTGTTTTTCTTTGGTGCTGGTTCTCAGGAGTTCAAAACCAATAAATTTTAGGGTTTTAGATTGGATCAACGATTAAGCTATGCAAAAGAACACGATGATAAGCACTTAAACAAAAATTCTGATGGATCAAAACTTAACAAAACTCACGAAATTAGCAGATGCAAAAACTAAGGTTTGGATTTTTTTTGTTGCAATTTTTCAGTTTAATGGACTATAGGACAGAAATAAATCAATCTGAAAATAAGGGTAAATAATCCTACCGAGAAAACCGTGCTCTGATACCAAGATGATACGAGGTAGCCCGATCTTCTCGACGTAGGATTGGATACTCACATGCCCTCTCTTGAATCGTAACGATCCTTCGTTGCCAATGCAAGAACGAACACTCTTTAATTCATAAGATCACACGTATCGGACTTCAAGACCACCAAGTGAAAGTCCTATCGCGCTCCCAATTCCCAACAGAAAAGTTAAACGATCTTAATTTGCAAGAACTTATAAATCTTCTATTGAATTTAGTGGCTAACCAAAAAAAATCAAAAACATGCACCGACTCCATCTAATATCTAGTCGCTTCCTGTTCTCTATCCAGGCCCTTTGTCTCTAGGCGCATGACTTCATGTGTAGTGGTTTGTTCTCCCTTGGACCTTGCTTTGGCTGTTGACTGCATGGACTAGATACTCAGTTAGCTGGTTTCTTCCTCTTTCCTTGTGATTCCAAAGTCTGAAATCAATCAAACCTAAGAATGCATACGGAACTTGCATTAGGTAGTATATTATTCTCATCAATATAAGAAAATTCATTAAGAAATAAATTCACCTGATAATATTTAATGCGGCTCAATAATTCTTTCTAGTCAAATAATATTTTTAACTAAAAAGCATAAGACATATGTGTATCCGCATCACCTCCTCTTTGGCCGCACTCTCTACTTCGACCATGGCCCTTTCGACATGACTTCCACTTTGACCACGGCTTCGACTTTAATCCGGTCCTTCGACCACAGCCCTTCGACTACGACATTGAATTCGACCACGACATCGACGTCGACCACGGCCCTCCCATCACGGCCCTTCGACCTAAACCATGGCTTCGACTTCGCCCACGTCGACTTCGACCATAGCGTCGACCTCGACCACGACCCCCTTCGACCACGACCTCGACTTCGACCACGGACCACGGCCTCGGTGTTGACCATCGACCACGGTCTCAACTTCAACCATGGCTTTGACTTCGACAACAGTGCCCTTCGACCACGGCCTCGACCTCGACCACAGCCCCCTTCAATCGTGACCTCAACCTCGACACGCCCCCCCTTCGACCGTGCCCTCGACCTCGACCACAGCCCCCTTCGACCACGCCTTTGACCTCGACCATGGCCCTTTCGACCTCGATTTCCACTTGGACCATGGCTTCGACTTCGACCCGGTCCTTCGACAACGGCTCTTCGACTACGATACCGATTTCGATCATGACATCGACTTTGACCATGGCCCTTCGACCATGACCACGGCTTCGACCTCAACCACGACTTCGATTTCGACCACAGTGTCCTTCAACCACGGCCTCGACTTTGACCACGGACCACGGCCTCGGCATCGACCATTGACCACGGCCCCCTTCGACCACGACCTCGACTTCGACCATGGTACTCTTCAACCATAACTTCAATAAAGAAGTGTCGTGTTAGTTGATACCCTTTACCATGATTGATAGCTTGTCACCTGAATTTTGGTGTTGTGCTCAGTGGTACTATCTAGATGAGAACACTAGGGGTTAATTCTTCAGAAGTGTGCAAATACGAGTTAGTACTTAGTAGCCTAGTAGGGGAGTACTTATATAGCACTGAACTAACTTGTAAGATGGGGTAAACGGATACCGGAATTAGAACTAACTTGTAAGATGGGGTAAACGGATACCGGAATTAGATACACTTGAGTAGGGTTTATTCATTTTGGGTTTTGGTTTATGTTTTTTGGCTGCGGTTTATGATCTTTAGATTGTTTGTGAGAAAAAGTACCGAATAATATAAACTCGGTTGTGATTTTGACCGATATAAATGAAGTCGTTACAGTGTATACTATAATCAACATATAGATCTCGTCTTGAAAAGATACTTTCTGTAAAAGCTAATTAC
Organism: Bonia amplexicaulis; assembly: GCA_036346245.1. Lineage (NCBI taxonomy): Eukaryota > Viridiplantae > Streptophyta > Magnoliopsida > Poales > Poaceae > Bonia > Bonia amplexicaulis. The sequence goes on along the minus strand of CM070737.1, from coordinate 17,732,912 downwards.
TATAGAAAAATAAAAAAATAGCTTTTATAAGTTAAAAAGAAGAGACACATAAGGTAGAGCATAAGGTACTTCAATTTTATCGCCTCCTGGGACGACCAGAAACTTTAACATCTGCTGTTTGTCAGCTGGACTGTAGATGAGGATCACTGCGCTACATGATGAGCAGATATGGATCTGGCGAATACGACGCTGAAATAGTTGGGTTTTGGCATATTAGGTGGGGGAGAACCACATGATTGACGTATATTACCTGGAATTTTCTTGGTTTTAAACCTTTACATGCGAATGATCAGTTAGCTCACTCCTTCCTGTCTCTGTTCTGAATTAACCCATCCGAGTTTTCAGGCATAAGTTCTTTTGTGATGTGCCCAATAAGCAGTGCCAAAAACAAAATACGGTGAGCTGATGAGGAATCAGAAACACTCTCATCCCATTTGTACTCAACACTAGCTAACCAACATTCTTGGAGAATCTTAGCTACACTGTCTGGTAACATGCAGAATAACACACACTTGCAGGAGAGGACCACAAGAAGACTCCAATTATCAGAACAACGGAAGCCGAATAAGAATGTTATCCACACCACACGGCTCACCAAACAAATACACTAGCTAAGATTTCAGTTGTGGTAGTTTAAACAGCAACCAAGCATCACAACAAGAACCAAATTGCTGCCATCTTCCTGTCCTTAGGCATGGATTCGCTAACTCGCAATAGCAGACTAGCTAGCTAGCAGTTATGATGCATTTGTTGCTTCACCAGAAGTAATTATAGCAGCCGTAGCCTCAAGTAAACCTCTGCAGCCAGCGACGGCTACTTGTGACCTGAGATCTCTTCTTATTGTTCTCTGATGCACCAAGCTCTGCTTGTTCTAGGATCGACGAACGATCCAAGTGCCTCCATGAGATCATGACTACAAACCAGATATACACATCCGATTTGCGCTGTCAGAGAGGCTGAATTTTCCACTTTGCAGGGACATTCCACCACATATGCACTGTTAGCTGGGGCCCTGTGTCGTGCTGTAAGATTCTTCAAGTGGTTCAAATCCACTTATTAGTGACACTTCCGATGGTGTAGACAGCTGCTTAACTTTGTTCCTAAGTAAGCAGCGCGGTAGCCTGAATTTTAAAGCCCAGTTTAAATCACAGTGACGCAAGTGAAATAGTATTTGAAGGAGATAACATCGATGAGCCGTTGAAAGCGATGAATCAACAGCAAGTGAAGGACTCGTGATTACTATGCTTGACTGAATGGATCAAGTGGTTCCTATTTTTCCTAGCCTGTTGCTTCAGGTTTCGTCATACACAGGGATGAAACCAACGCCTCACCTGTTGGGAAATAATTTAGGACCTAGAAGGTGACTGCTCCCCCCTTACACATTACCAAATCCACTGTTTTGATTGCTTCACCTGTGATCTTCAGTTGAGCTCAGACCTTGGAATCAACCAGGTATCGTCGAGACTGTAACGCCCCCATTTATAGGGGCACTGTATTTCTCTCACAACTGATCAGAATTGTTCAGCTGCGAGATACTGTAGTTGAGTATATATCATTGTCATCACAAGCTCAAATACAAAAGTCAACTTTATTATAGGATAATGGCTTATCAGCCAGGTCTTACACCGGGGCGTGCGGCCCTTAGATACAATACATTATAAAAGAACACCGCATGAGTCCCTGAACGAAGAAAAATCCTAATTTCAAATATCATCTACTTCGTAGTATTCTTCTATGTTGTCCTCGTAGACTTCCTCATTTTCTTGATACGTATTTTCTGTAAATGTTTTTAGCAAGTATGAGTACAAATCACCGTACTCAATAAGTCATATAGGGAAATGATATTTTATTACATGCAGGGATTTCCAATAGATGGTAGTATAATGGTTTTATTATTTTATGTGAATGCAAGTTTAGTTGTAAACATTTTAAACATAAAATCACAACCATTTTAAGGAAATTGGGGTTTTAACAACTTAATTACCTCCTTAACTAATTCTAAACCTACTTATACTTTATTGTTGGATTCACTCATTAAATATAGCTTCATTTATCGAAAGCATGGTGTATTCAAATACTATTAATTATGACTCTGCAGAGCTGCCTAGTTTTACCCATAAGATCTCTTAACCCTCATGACCGAGTTATGAAAATAAGTCCTTTCACTGCTTAATTTTTTATATAGTCTCTACCCAGTAGGTGCTGTTTTCCAACAAACTCGGGTGGCCCACGACCTCGCCCGATTCGAAGCGGATCTACTGTTGTTAAGTATGGTTTTCCTCCTTCCATACCATAAAAACTCATGCAGTCTTCCTCCACCCTTTGTAGATATTCAATCGAGTTTGAGTAGCTACTAAACCAGGTTTAACGAATCAACGCTTGTGGTTGAGCGATCACCATGTTCTTTACTTGGCATAAGATTCTAATCCTTATATTTTTTTCACCGAGGCAACTTTCATTCACAAACCCCTGTTTCAGTGCCCATTTGCACTGCCATATTTCCAGTACAAGCCTCCACTCTAGGATAAAGTTATGGGACCCTTCCATCTAGTGGCCTCCCATGATGTCTCCTCACCCTAGAACCACTTTTGAAATTCTACCAGCAAAGTGTCAAGTCTCTTAGTAGTATAAAATAGTTGAGTTCCTGATTTACCATGATTATGTAAGTAGTATTAATAATAATACTAAGTCTTATCAAGGTGAATATGGCCATCAAAATGAATTGGGCTTTTTCAGGTAGTAGGACATAACTAATATCATGTCATTCTAATATTTATTGTACGTGAAATAACAGTGCGCAAATAACATAATGAAAATGCTGATAAATAAATAATTAAAGGAATTTAGGTTCAATATGATCGAAAGCATGTGACTTGCCTTGCGGATCAATATATTCTACAAGTTTGTATTCTTTCGATTCTTGTGCTTGCACTTGAGCTTCTCCTTCCTGGACTAGCTAGTCTATGATTGAGTTAAGAATAAAGAAAGAAAATAAAGAAGTAAAATCCAGAAAAATCAAATAAAATAGGTTTAGAGATTATAGAAGTCTGGCATGAAAAAATGGAGCTATATATATATGTGTGTGTGTGTGTGTGTGTGCGCGCAATTTAGGGTTCTGTGAACAGTAACAGTTTGGGTACTATTCATCGTGGGTTTTACTGTCCACAATGGGTTTAGTCTTTATCAGGTTATCACTGTGTACTCAGAGAATATAGGAGTTTTGAGTACTCAAATAGTTTCGGGTACGACTACAAAGTCAGGTGGACGGTCGAGGTTCGACTCCGAGTGTGAAGTCGACAGAGATTGGACGATGTACGAGTAGCTTAAGAGTATCGGATGACGTTTGAGCAGCTTAAAAGCATCGGACAGCGTTCGAGCAGTGTCGCTCAAGACTCGAAGCGGTACGGCCGAAGTTTATTTCGATTACAAGGTGGTCAGAGATTTTAGGCGGTGGAACGGTTGGAGATTTCAAGCGGTGGAGCGGTCGAAGATTTCAAGCGGTGGAGCAGCCGAAGAATTCGTGGTTGAAATAACAATTGGTGACGATGGGTAGATTCCTAGGACCACGAGGATACCATTTTTGGGCTTGGGAGTGGCTGGAAGTCAGACGAGCGTCAGCTGTGAAGTCTTCTCTTCTCGAGACTTTTGAATAGCACAGGGGTTAACGACGGTTAAGAGGACAATAGCATTTGCGATAGAGCATCTCTAGGAGTAGGGGAGCTTAGGGGTGTGGTGGTTTGAGTCGGGGATGGCTGAGCCGAGCTATCCATGGTGACCTCCTATGGCTGAGCGGTGGCACTAGTTGTCAGCGCAGCAGGGGAATCGGGAAGCTGGGGGCTTGCTTCAGAAGTGTTACTAAGGGCATGAAGAAGCTGCATACAAAAGCAATCGAAACGAAAAGGACTAAATAGTAAGAATTGAAAATCGGCTTACTTTAGGGGTCTTCCAATGATCGTCGGTGATGCTCCGATCGAGGGCTCAATTGGGGGTGTGTGGTTTACCTTGGGCACCGATGCTTTTGAATGGAGGGGGTCGGGGGTTTAAATAGGGCGATGAAGGCAGTTCGGCATAGGAGTAGGGCTAGGTCGGGAAGGTGCGGGAGGGTACGACGCAGCTGGCAAAGGGAAGGTACAGGCTGCCCGAGTGCGGCATTGCGGTGGCCAAAAGTGCTCAGGTCAGCTATGAGAGATAGGTACAGTGAGAGTGCAGAGAGGGCGGTGAGGAGGTGGGGAGTGAGGCGGCGACGGTGCTTTGTCTAGGTAAGGGCTGCGACATTTATGAGGGGTGTACGGTGGCTTGTGTTGGCGGCAGTGAACTCAGGGGTGCAAGATTTTTGCGCGTGTGGGGTTGTCGACCGTGAGAGAGTAGAGGAGGCGGAAAAGAGCAAAGGTGACGACGATCTTTGCCATTTTCTCTGACGCATAGCCAGGGCAATTAAGAGGGGCTCAGGGTGGGAAGGTCGAGGCGTTACAGTCTTTGACCGATTTGCTGTGGTGTGGCAGTGGCGGGAAGGGACAAGACGGTGCGTCGGCGAAAAGATATAGACGGTGATGAAATTTCCGGATAGTGAATAGTGCGTGTGCGTAGAAGAACAGAGAGGATGGCTTGGCAGAGGATTCACGACGTAAATGGCTGAGATGGTTCACAAGAAATCACAGTTAGACAAAAAAAATCAAATCCTTTTTACATTTTAATTTTGTTTCAGAGACGCAGACTGTTTCCGGGACCCGGCTGCTCTGACTTGCAAGAGGTAAGTCAGAGAACCACAGCAGCAAACAGCGACGCATTGCGAGAGAAGAGCCGTGTATCACTGTAGCAAAAACACTGTTCCACACGTGATATTTGTGCTGTAGCGGCCGATCCTCACCGGTCTTTTTCGATCCGACGGCTGAGAATCATCCCTATGTCACAGCGCTGTGCTCCTCTAACTTGCCTCTTGCAAGTCAGATGACCCTAAACCTGATCTGGCAATACCGACGGGGGCAAGCTAGCAATTAGCCAAGAAACAGGTACAGCGACGGCAGCCACACTTCATGAGATGGGATGCCACCTGTGCTTCTCCCCGGCCGTTGCACACCGAACCAAACCGCGCGCGACGCCACCTAGCGCTTCCCCTGATCTGTCGTCTTCGCGCTCGGACGGACGACGACCGAAAGGAATCAAACGCAACGGCGCCATGCATGCGCATGAGAGCGAGCCCCACCGGGCGTCCATCATTGGGGAACACTTCGGCGAGGGAGCATGTGGCGTGCGGTCCACCCTCCTCACTTTGCGTTGGCTCCCCGGGCATTCAAATCAAAGCTCGAATTGTTGAAACCGATCTTGCTGGAAAGGTCGTGCGAACAAGCAAACCAACTAGAATCTTGGCGTCAAATTCTCGGTACACAAGTTCGTACATATACATGGAACACTCGTGCATATCACAACTCATCTATCAGCCACACAAGTACTCTGAAGAATGGGAAATTTCGCACGAGAACAGGCAGCTAATGACAAGGCCAGCCAATGTATGCTAACGAAACGCGAACGCCATTGCTTGCAGCAGGCTGGAAGCAGTCGCCACCTATTTTTGAAGGATAAATGGACAGGAGGAGGAGCGATGGATGCAGATGCAGCAGGCCCTGCCAGCCGTTGATCGTGAGCTGTCTCGGGGGAGGCAGGCTGGAAACGTAGGGCCCCAGCTCCTTTGTTCTTTCGGCTATAAGGCGCGCGCTTCGACTCGGCTTCCCTCCGGCCTTACCTCACACACTCCTCGCGCACGCCACCTCTCCGGCTCTCGCTTTCCACCAGCTACGATACTGCGTTTGCAACATCTCTCGTAGGATCATGGCCTCCAAGATCTTCCGCGCTGTCGTCATCGCGGCCGTCGCCGTGTCTTCCCTCGTCGGGGTTGCGCTGGCTGCCGACGGGCCCGCGCCGAGCCCGACGTCCGGCACAGCCGTCGTCTCGTCCTCGCTCGTCGCCGCCGTCCTCTGCCCCGCCGTGGCGCTTCTCTTCGGTGGCCTGCGCCACTGAGTTGGTTGAGGTCGCACCGCGCGCGCGTCCCGGAGGCTCGCTCCATGACGGATTTTTATGGCCAAGATCGTGCTGTCCTTGCATGATCACTTGCCTAATGTGCCTTCTTTACCTCCTCTTTCGTACGTGTACTCAGCGCCTTTCTTCTTCTTCTGTTAGTATGGTCATGTTCTTCTCCTTTCTTTGCTACCCATCTATTTGTAATTTTGTATTGATTCGGATAATTTAATACCAGCATTCGCTCTATTAATTATTTGCTCTGTTTTTGTCCCACCGTGAAATTGATCTTTGCAGTTTCACTTGTTTGATTTTATTCACGCTTCATGCGTGATTCAAATACTTGGTATGAATCATGGATTTTATGAACACCCTGCGAATTCTTCGTCTGAACTAGTTGGGCCTCATGTTGAGACTTATGACTTATTTACTAAAATTAACTTATTTTCACTGTAATTGATGGTGGTTTATTTGATATAATTAAATTAAAAAACTAAAAATAAAAAAATATGTTAGCCCACCATGGACAATACGAAGGAATACGGGAAAAAAAGAAAAGGCAAAAAAACCAGAAAGTCATAAAAGGACAAAATTAAAGAATAGTGAATTAAAAACCAGAAGTTAAAGTTGTTCATATCATGTATAATAAAACAAAAGAAAGGTAGTATTAATCTCGGTAGTTTTGCGCTTCTGTTTTTAGTGTATGAAAATTGTTTTCTCATTTTGTTATTTTTTTATCATTTATGTCTAATGTCACTGTCTTTTGAAAACAATAATTAAGAAAAGAACGGATTTTATTTTTTATTTGAAAATTTTAGTGGTTGCTAGTAATATAATACGAGTCTCTGTTTGGCTGAATGTCAGGGTTAACTATTTAAGTAACACCAGCACGTTGTTAGTCCTTTCCAGACTTGCAATCAAGAATAAGATTATTGTTGGATTTCTTAAAAAAACGGATTGTTGATGTGATTAAGCGGCATGAACTATTCTGGTCCATCGGAAATCCCCCCATTTTCCAACGGGAATTGCTGTGCTCCAGACGTCGGGTGCAAAAAAAGTAGCGTCAGACGCTTACCAGCCACACGGTCCTCGTTCACCCTTTCCTCCCATCATCAATGACCACCATCCTCTTCCTCATATATTTTTTTCATTCCCACCGACTGCAATGCATAAATCTCTCTCTCCTCCATTGCCTCGACGAGCTCCACGGCGCCTTCCCCACCCTCTCTTGCCTCATCCCCTATCCGCTATCCAGCCACCTCTCTCCATCGCACTCGCATATCATCAACCTCATGTGAATTCCGACCACAGGTTATCTCCTGCGAGTTGCTTGGCGAGCGCCGCCCTGTCGCGCCATGCATCCAACGTCGCAGTCGTCTTTTGCAACGCGTGAAGCCCCAACATGAACGCCGGCGGAGGGCGCTGCTGCGGCTGGGACGCGCTCGACAGTGGAGTGAGTATGTCAGCAACTATTCGCCCCTAATGTTCGCTGATATGCTTGTTGTAAATATTTTCTGTATTTGTTGTAACACCTTTATCAAATTGTTGTATAAGATGTTTGTTTTATTGCAGAGTGTTTTCGCAAATATTTATCAATAGGAATTTTATTGCACTTGGGTTGTGAATTTGTTGCACAAGAAAATTTTCTCTTGCAGTGAATTTGCTAAGAGGTATTTATTGCAACTGCGTTTTCATTTGTTGCATGAAGGTAAATTGTTGTTGTAGTAGGATGTCTATTTGTTGCACCAAGGAATCTATATTTGTTGCATCGATGTTTTGTGGCTTATTTGTTTGAGCATTTTTCTCAAACACCATTGTTGATTGTTACATCTATATTTTTAGAATGTTGCAATAGTATAGCTTCTTTTTTAAATTAGATTTAATCATTTTGGGATTTCTACAGCACTTTTCAAATATATCATAGTATTACACTGTGTGAGATGTTCTTTATTACTCAAGGTTTTGTTAAATCTATCGATGAAATAAGAATTTTTAAATGCTTTTCGATATTGCCACTTATACTTTGTAATATTACATATATAAGCAAAAAGAAATGTTCAGATACTTTTCTTTCTAACAAGAGTAACATTAATATCAAAGTATATAAAGAGATAAATAACATATATCCACCATTCATCGTTTTTTAAAATTACATAAATTATTGTTGAGAAAAACATAGAAACGCTTTCTATGAAAAAATTATTATAGATACTATATAAAATTACTGCACCGATACGATAGATCGTATCATGAGAATGCTTCCATTGTAAGTCTAGACGTTCAGCAAAGGGTGTGTCTAGCCATCACTTGGATGTTTTCTTCCTACCAATCATCCAAATTTGAGACCGTTGGATACCGTTGGATTAGAGATCCAACGGTCTCCTTTTTTGGAGGGGGGAGATTTTTTTTAGAAGAGGGAGGTATTTTTTTAGAGGGGTGGGGGAGAATTCATGGCCATTAGATCTTTAATCTAATGGTCATAAATTTAGATGATAATTAAGAAGAAAACATACGGATGATATTTATCACCATCCTTTAGCAAAACCCTTCTCCAACTCATTCCTGCAATACACTGCACATGAGCGAGTGATTGCCTCTCCTTTTTCTTCGCACATCATTTTCTGCGTGCAATTTGATCAGGTCTACACCACGCGCATTGGACAGCATAATCAGTCACTACATTCCTAGTACGAATTTCCTACGTTTTTATCTGGATCCCAAACAGAATCCCGACGAGAGTACTCGAAGTCGACAAGCGCCGACGGTAGCATGCCATGTTGAGCTCGTCGAGCCGCCGTGCGCGCGCGCGCGCGCGGCCGACGCCCTGGCCGAGCAGAGGTGGCGACGCGACTCTCATGCTGCAACAGAACCTACAGCTCCTCGTGCGAGTCCCCGCGATGGCTCTGCAGGTACGTCATTGCGAGGCCGGCGTGCATCGCCGCGCCGTACGGGAGCGCGCCGTCGTCGACGAGGAAGTGCGGCGAGTGCGCATCGTGAACCGACCCGGCCGCCTCGTTCCGTATCCCTACGAAGTAGAAGTGGGAGGCCGGCACGGCCTCGGAGAATGCGGCGAAGTCCTCGCTCCCCATGCACGGCTCCATCGCGCCACGGACGCCGCCGGGGCCGAGCGTCTCCCCGGCGACCGCCTCGAAGTGCGCGTGCAGCGCAGCGCTGTTGATGGTCGGAGGCACGAGCGGGTTCCCGCCGGCGTGGAAGTCCACCGCCGCGCCGCACTGGTGCACCGCCGACTGCGCCACGATCACCTCCTCAATCCGCCGCTTCAGCCGCATGAACCCCTCGCTCGAGAAGCACCTGAACGTGCCGCCGATCGTGACGGAGTCCGGGATCACGTTGAACGCGCCGCCACCTTGGAACCTTGTCACCGTCACCACCTGCAACCATTAAAAAAAAAGTACGTCTCGGTGATGCCATTGCCATGAGGAGGAAAGCAAGAAAAGAAAGATTACATTGTCGCGTCCGTACGTACCTGGGCGTCTAACGGGTCGGCCTCCCGGGAGACGAGGCTCTGGAGGCTGAGGACGACGCTGGACGCGGCGACGACGGGGTCGACGCTGCTGTGGGGGATGGCGGCGTGGCCGCCCTTCCCGGTGATCACCGCCTCGAAGAAGCCGCAGCCGGCCAGCAGCGGGCCGGCCCTCGACCCCACCACGCCGGTGGGGAGCATCACGGTGACGTGGAACCCGAAGATTGCCTCGACGTTTTCCACGGCGCCGGCCTCCACCATCTTCTTGGCCCCGCTGCCGACCTCCTCGCCCGGCTGGAAAAGAAGGATAACCGTCCCCTGCAACCAAAAAAAACAGAGCTTTGCTTACCATATGAACAGACCACAGCGGACAAGAACCCTTCACACACACATTGCTGTGTTTTGCACTGAAAAGCGGAATTGTTTCATGAGAGAATATGTTCATCTGCTTTTGAAATTCAACCAAATAAGCTCTCTATTATAATATCTTTTTATTATAGTGATTTATCTTTATACATCCGTATTTTTTTCCACAAAAAATTTTCACGTAAAATTTTCGTATCGCTCGTCTCTATTTTTTATGTATTATATACAACACCCGTCAGGCACCGTAACTCCAAATGATACTAACTGTGACATGTCTGAAGTACGAATTCGAGAGATGCATTTACAAGGCTCTTGGAAATATTTTCCCTTCCCATCGGTTGTTGCTTTGATGTATAGTTCCCTTAGTACTACTTCTCTTTTAATGAAATTGTTGTGAGGGTGTTCAACCCTTAGACTATTGGGATTGACCAGTAGGTTTTAGAGTAAACTCAATAGCATAGTATTGTGTATATATAAAAATAGATCGATATAATCTCACTTTTTGTAATTATTGAAAAGCGAAAACCCAATTTTGATCCATATTCATTCATGTATATAAAAACCTAGAAATATGAAGAAAAGTGCAGGCTCACTATTTTCTTCGCTAGTTCTCTCTCAGATAAGTGGTGTTCACAGAGACGCCTGTCGTGTCCCATCGAAAATCTTATCATTTCGTACTAGTATACAAGGGTCTGCGTCAAACTATGCGACATGTGTGTGCGAGCTGCCCGTTTTAATTTATTTTTTTCCTTTTACTTCGCCATAGGAAATAAAAAAAAGGTCGTGTCTCCCCAATAACACTGTCCGAGAAGACAAGCAAACCTTAACACTATATTACCTTTTTGATTGAAAAAAAAATAAAAGAACGAGGGGTCTTAAGAGGAATCTCGCTTCAACTGGAACACTAAGATTTGCAGAATCTGCCGGGGAAAAGGACACCGCAACAAATGAATGCTGATGCTAACTGGTTCCAAACCATACACCACTTAAGAATCTCAAATCAGGCAACTAAAAAATCAATACACCACTTAGGAATCTCAAACCAGGCAGCTAAAAATGTTCAAAGTTTACGTGCACAGTGGACACGCTGAGTGATTCTGTGAAGGAATGCGCGGGGGGACAGTGCAGCAGTGAGGATCAGCAGCAGTAGTAACCTGGAGTTTGTGGCGGTGCTCATGGAGGATCCTGGCCGCGCCGAGCAGCATTGCGGTGTGCGCGTCGTGGCCGCAGGCGTGCATCTTCCTGGGCACCTTGCTCCTGTGCTCCCACTCCACTTCCTCCTGACAACATATTGTGTCCACGCGATCATCAAATAAACGGGGCGGTTTTAATCAGAGAATGCAGCTTCAGAGCAATATGCGCAGTGCTTCAGAGTTTAAAAAAATCTTGTTTTGGTGTATTAAGACTTTACCACCAGTACTTTTGTTGATCAGAATGTGTCTCGAATTGTCTTATGTTACCCTGCGTAACAACACGGTTTACAGGGCCTGTTCTTCAGGCCACAAGCCGGTCGGCTTTTGGCGGCCACAAGATCTCTAACTTTAAACGGAGTATTTTCTCAAGACGGGTCACAGTTAAACGTAGTACATGTTAAAAACTTAACATCTGTACTAGCCAAAATCGTAAGTGAGTATCGATCTCTCCGTAATCTGTACCGTAAACAGCCAAAATTCAAATATTTCAGCCAAAAATCATAAGCCGCAGCCAAAAAGAACAGGCCAACAATAGAAAAGGCGCTTCGAGCTCAATACAAGCCCACTGAGAAATTCGAAAACTGTGCACGAATTGCGCAAAGCATGAAACCAACTTAGATATTAACAATTGGTTATAGATATATTTGCATTTCTACTGAAAAAAAAAGAGCAGGCTATGCATAGTTCAATTTCTAACTTTCAATAGCAGTACTGTATCCTAGTGCTGTTCTTCTTTTATTTTTTGTTTGTTTTTCTTTTTGAGAAAAAACCAGTGCCATTCTAGCATTCTGAAACTTTGGCTCGTTGGCTTTCAGCAGTTCAAGTGGAAACGCACTCCGCTAGGCATCTGAATTTACCATCCAATTTACTGTGATTATTTGGATTTCGACGAAAAATCATGTCACAGAACCTCTGCTGTTACCCCAACTCCAAAACACTTAACAAAAAACAAGAAAACCAACATGCGCGTATCAAATCCAGTAGTAGCCTTGGCAGCTTGCACGCGCGCGTTACCTGCAGCGGGAGCGCGTCCATGTCGGCGCGCAGCGCGACGAACGGCGGGCGCCCGGTGCCGACAGTCGCGACGACGCCGGTGCCGGCGACCGGGTACTCGTACCCCACGCCCATGGCGTCGAGCTCCCTCCTCACCAGCCTGCTCGTCTCGTGCTCCTCGAACGCCAGCTCGGGCCGCTCGTGGATAGCCCTCCTGACTCCGGCCATCCAAGCCGCGAACTCCGGCCCCTTCGCCCGCCGGAGCACGTCGGCGCCGCCCTCCGCCGTGGCATCACGGCACCACATCGCGATGACGACGAGCAGGGCGCGGGCGAGAAGGCCTGGGCTCATCAGCGGCGGCGGCGCGGGCACGGCCATGGTGGTCGCACGCGCGCGCGCGCGCTGTACCGATCGATCGAGGACGGACAAAAAAACCGTAGGAAACTGGTTTGCGGTGGAGGCGGTGCCCAAGCGCGTGCGCGACGTCTCGTCCTTATGTATGGCCCTGTTTCTTTCTCCCCCTCCACACCCGTGGGGCGGACGTCGCGGTCGCCGCACGTGGCGAACGTGCCTGAGGGCGACGTGCTGCGCGCGCCGGGGAATTAGCACACGTGCGAGGAAAAGGCAGGCGCGAGCCGTGGAGCGGACGGACTACGAGCTATGAAAACTTCAACAGCGCGGGTGCCTCTGGATTGGTTGAACGATACAGATTTGGAGTAGTAGGTGACTGGGCTCTTGTCATCTTCTTCCTCTCGCTATTCGGAGTCAAGGCGACTGGATCAGATCGAAGAGCGTCACACACGCAAGGCGACAGACACGTAATGAAATCCTGATAAACCTACAGAGAGGATCAGGATAACGGGTAAAACCGACCGATACGTGTGGTGTGGTTGAAGTCTTCGTCGAGGAAAGCACGACGTCTTACCAGTTGGACTAGCGGCGATTGCCCGTCGTCGAAACAAATGTCGTGGGCTCGCTAGTAGTCTAGTTCAAATCGTACTCGGCGGCACGCGTGGAATCACCAGGATCGATCTGCTCATTCAAACCTGCATGTGATCTAATGACACGGCGATGCGGCCCTAAGTATTAGTGTTACATTAGTTTATGCTGCTAAGTCGTATTCAGAAATTACATCTTATGTTGATGCTGTTTTAGGTGAAGAAGAGGATAAAACAAGAGCCGAGGGGGAGGAAGGTGTGGACGGCAAAAGAGAGAAAGCTATCTATGGTTTTCGCACAATGAAAGACAAGTACAACGTATGGGCGGCGAGAGGTCGTGCGAGCGCATGAAGCCATACCATGAACCGCATGGGCTGCGTGGGGGCATGTGTGGAGCACACGGCGCGTGGCACCCGCGTGAGTGCGTGTATGAGGGTTGGCCGCATGGAGGTACGCAAGAAAGGGGCTGTTAAAAGCTGATCCGAATTCATACTATATTCGTGTAAGACATTTTATTGTCTCATGATAAACGTGGCATGGTAGGTGCATGCACAGGCTGTATCAGACGTGGTGTCAATCTGTAGCAACTAACTGATTTGGTTTCCTCTCTGTATGAGACTCTTTTCCTACACACTATATATGTACCTAAGTAGCCTATAGAAAGAGCAAGCGCTCCATTGTAATATTTTCTCATTATAGTGATTTGCCTTTGAGCGTTCGTGTTTTTTTTTTGTAAAAGTTTTTTACGTAAAAATTCGTATATAGGAAAGGAAAGCCTGGAAGTTGAGTTTGAACCAGGCATGAGCTTCTACCTTGGAAGACTCCAAGTTCCTTTTGATCAGGATCCAAACCGAGTGGCATGCATATTTCCATAAGTTTAAGGTGGTGCTCAGTTCGGCTTATTTTTGGTAGCTTATGGCTGAAAACACTATAGTTGGCTGAAAAAAACACTGTAGCTGACAGAGGCTTATTTAACACAATTAAATTTAAAAAAAATTGAAAAATATAAAAAAAATTGTTAGCCCATCACAGACAACGCAAACGAATACGGAAAAAAAGAACCGGCAAAAAAGCTAAAAAAAGCCAAAAATTTAGAAAAAGACGAAATTATGAATAGTGTAAAAATAAGCCAGAAGCTCAAGCCATATTGAGCGATGCATATTAGTTTCCGTAAGTTCGGTTTGTTTTCTTTCTATTGAATCCGAGTTGTAAACTTCATGTGACTATAACACGTGATCTGTTCAAGTCAAGCTAGGAGTCTGAGTCGTATCCATCGTTTTCATTATGAGTTGCTCCGAATTCACAAAGGAAACAATGTTTGCACCGTGTAAGATTCGGCTTAGCCATAGTTGGTGTGTATAAGGTGGTGATTAGGGATGGCAATTGTGTCTGTTTACCTGTGTACCCGTGGGTAAATACCCTAATGGAGTCGGGTATGGAACGGATTTTTTACCCACGGGTAGAAATTTGGGGGGAAATCTCTGCCCATCGGGTAAACGGGTACGGTTATGGGTTAGCTTTACCCGTACCCGTCTTACCCGTTTACCCGTGACATAGACTGACTAGTGGGCCCAATGTTAAAAACCCTAACACAGTCGGTCACTCGGTCACTCTCACTCACTCGGCCACCCGCCCACCCCGCAGTCCGCCGCACTCCGCACTCGAGCAGTCGAGCGACTCGAGCGGTCGAGCCAAAAACCTCGCAGTCGCCGCCTCTCCTTCCGCCGCCCCTCCTTCCGCCCCTCCTTCCGCCGCCTCCTTCCGCCTCCGCCGCCCCTCGGTCCGCCGCTCCAATCGCCGCTCCTCGCCGCTCCTCTTGGCCCCCCTCATCCTCGCCGCTCCTCGCCGCCCGTCGTTCTCCACCGACCAGATCCAACCGCCTTTTTCTCCACCGACCAGATCCGGCCGCCTGGAGTCCAGATCCGGTCGGAGGGAGGAACGGAGGAGGCTCACCGACCAGATCCGGCCGGAGGGAGGACCGGAGGAGGCTCACCGACCAGATCCGGCCGCCTCATCGCCTGTCGCCCCTCTCCGCCGCGGTTGCCACCCCTCTCCGCCGTCGGCAAAGTCGTGAGCTTGGCGGCTGTGGTGGATCATATACTACTTCCTCGATTTCTAGATAGATGCATGCAAATATCGCTGTGGTGGATCATAAACTGGCGAGGCATGTCGATCTTCTACTGAATGTCCACTTCTCTGTTAGAACTTAGAAGAACCATGAATATTTTGGCTTTGTTTGTGGGACTCCAGTAGAAGAACCAGCGTGATGATTAGCTGCTAATGTTGAATGGACTTATTGCTGAAGCTCGCTGGCCACTTCTCTGTTGAAGGCTGTGAAGAACGGAGATTTGAATGCACTTCTCTGTTGAAGTCTGCGTGGCCATTGGTGTGGATCCGCTGCTATCGCTATCGCCATCAGTATCGCTAGCTATCGAAGTTCGAACCTCAGATAATGCATTGTATACATATGCAACATACATATGTAATTTACTACAAGGATAAAATTGTAGCAACATTTAGTAGCGAGCAATGGATCCACACCATGTACTGCTCACGGTAACGGGTATGCCCGCGGCGACGGTACCATGCGGCGACGGTATGGGCGAGGTTTTTACCCGTGGTCCTTCATGGGTATGCCACGGGCGTAATCGGGGTCGCGGCACGGTATGGGCGAGCATTACCGCACTCGCCGCACCCGATTGCCATCCCTAGTGGTGATCGGTTCTACTGAAAGTGAAAGCTTATGGTCGAAAACACCGTGAATGGTGAAAAAACACTATAGTGACGGAGGCTTATTTAACATAAATAAATTTAAAAATTAAAAATATAAAAAATATGTTAGCCCATCACAGATAACGCAAACGAATACGAGAAAAAAAGAACTGACAAAAAAGCTCAAAAAAAAATCAAAAATTCAGAAAAAGATGAAATTATGAATAGTGCAAAAATAAGCTTAAACCATAAACTTAAGCCATATTGAACACAGCCTTAGATAGCAGAGCCGAGCCCTTTGTAACAGAGGGGGTCAAGTTAGGTTATGTTTTTACATTTGAGTAATAAGCAAAAAATCGCTATAATGGTTGCTAGCGGCCAACATATATGAGCTATCGAGATTTTTCTTGGGCATCAACGGGAGGTTGATGCATATCACACGTTTTTCTTTCTTATCGTTTTCCTGTTTCGCAGTCGCTCTAGAGTTTGTCAAATCAACTTGAAACGGTGATCCCTTATAGTCAGCTATCATGCAACTAGTTCCGGGCAAACTCGTCCGCATAACGAAGCTGACACGCTCTGATTAATGCCAATCCGGACTTAAAAAGGCTCCATCAGAAACCCGCATCTATCTCCCCCCCCCCAAAAAAAAATTGCAGATATCTTTTCCTAAAAAATCACAGCACACCGATTATAGATTAGGGTGGTGATCATTTAGGCTTATTTTTGGTGGTTTATGGCTGAAAAACACCAGAATGATCGAAAAACACCAGATTGACAGAGGCTTATTTAACATAATTAAATTTAAAAAAATTAAAAAATATATTAGTCCATCACAGACAACACAAACGAATACGGGAAAAAAGAACGGGTAAAAAAGCAAAAAAAAAGCCAAAAATTTAAAAAAGATAAATTTATAAATAGTAAAAAATAAATCAGAAGTCAGAAACTGAAACCGAAACGATCACAGCTAGACCGTATCAGTACATATCACTCCACTATTTCATCAGCTCCGAGTACATCAGGAAACATCAATCACAGTACAATGCAGGCAGCAGGAAACATCAATCACAGTACAGCAACTACAGATTAGACAACGCATTTATCTCGTCGGCTGCACTACGCAGGCAGGCAGCAGGCCGCAGCGTGGATCGCTGTACGCAGGACGTCCTCTCTGCCTCGTTCTCACGCGTGAAAACCTAGGATTTGCAGGCTGTAGCAGCATCATGGCTTTGGCGTCGACCCCAACAATTCACGAGCGTTTTCACTGGGCACTGCCAGTTCTCGCTGCGCAGGGGCGTACCCTGGCCTGCGCGCGGCTACAGGCGCCATCAAATCCTCCGCGTCGCATTGCGGCGACACGCGCATCAGGCGCTCAGCCATATCAATTCAGCTGCATCGGTGTGGGCATGGCATCAGGCGTTCAGGCATATCAATCCTTCGCTGCTAATTCAGTCGTTTTCAGTTACTCCGAGCCACTGTCCATGTTTTGCATAGCTTTCAATCCCCTTGGGCGCTGCGATATCGTAAAAGAATGGCAATTGTCAAGCGAATGAGGTGGTCCACAAACATACTCAAGGGTTTGTAGGATGAAATAAATATGAAATGTGAGCTAGTCCACTTACCTTTTTCGAAACATTTTTCCTCTCTGGCTTCATACCTTTCAAGAGTCAGGTCACACAGCCATGTCCCAGGGCATACAAGCTGCCAAGCATGAACACATTTTAGCTTAGAAAATGAAAGCTGGTGCTAGTGTGGATATGCAAGATTGACAAAGAAGCATTAATCATTGGATTTCGATAATTATGAAATAAACAGAATTCCTGTTTTTATTTTCTTTTGAATCGACCAATTTCCAAATTTTGAGGATGAAATAATTTCATAGCATAACGATAGATTACTACTTTAGAAGATATAAACATAAATTACGTTCGCCATAATTGGCGTTATAGATACGCAACAACAAGATGAAGAAGCAAGTACAAGACAAAGTGTAACTTCTCCATAAAAGAGCAGCTAGGCTGTCCAATGGATAAAGTAAACACTAAGCAACGGATATTTATATAATTGCAGTGAAGAGTCAGAACTCAAGCTACTCAAGTTGGGCTCCCAGTGCAGAAGCCAGACATCACGGGCAGGCTATGAAACTCTCGCCTCTCATTGCCAGTCATAATGGGCTCAATCTTGCACTAGCGCATTATAATCCAGCCATTGTTCATCTGTCATCAGCTCATAGTGACATGCTTTACCAATGTAATATGACTGAACCTACATTATTGACCTTTACCAATTGTCATCTCTGGATTGGCAAGTGGTAAATACAAGGAATGCTAATGAGCAGTGTGGCATATATTTGATACAGGCAGAAGAATGCTATGGTCCGAAGGACTTTATCTTGACAAGCAACTTCAGTAAATAAAGGACGCACCCAATGAATCTTGCCAGTTCATTTGCACGTATCCTTTTGTCAAGAAGCAAGACAGGAGTCTACACAGAAATAAAGGAGGCCCTGGGACCATGTAACCTCATGTCTTGTATCTATTCAAGAAGAACACACTAATCAAATTAATTTAGCCTGCCAATGAGATTAATGATATTCCAGGTTTGTTAACCAAGCCATAGTTTTGAATCCATGAATACTGCTTACTGTGTCAAATGCACAGATTTGATAACTGTATCAAGGAAGAAATAAACTTACTCTACACCAAATACTTTTTTGTGGTAACTGGTGCTGCCAATTACTACAAAAAGTAGGGCATTAGGTGCAATAATGGTTAATGTGAGAAGTGTCTACATAGGTTAAGGAGGGTGAGGACGATGAGGGGGGGAGGTGGGAAGCATACGTTGATGGTCTTCTGGATGACCTTGGCTCTCTTCTTAGGCCTATGAGGCAGTCTTGAACCTTTGAACACCAAGAAGTCCTCCTCCTTCTCCTTGTTTGTCAGTGCAACTGCAAACTTCGGCCACACAGACCCCTCACTCCCTGAAGATGAGCCCTTCTTGTTGTCCGGAGAGGCTGGTAAATTTCCATTGTTGCTTTTGTTACCACCCCTCACTGGACGCTCCCTGTCTGGCGATGCCATCATGTGGATCACATTGTTCTGCTGCGGTGCTGATGATCTCATGGTTCCTGTCTCCTCTGAATTCCTGATAATTTTGTACCACACAAAGGTCAAAACAAAAGGAACAGAAATGATATCTTTGCTACCAATGGAAGACAATAAAAAGCGATACCAATAGAAGACAATAAAAAGTGATCATCTCAACATGGAAAATTGGTTTCGTATACTAATGTTATACTGTTGCGAGTTTGGTTAGATGGTGGTTAAGCAGACAGACTAGATTCAGTTCACAGGATGAAAAGAATCTATTATGAAGTATCACTCACACAGTGACACATTGTCCTCGTAGAAAAATGTCAGACTGATTTAATTTTCCCAACAAACACCACTAAATCACACTCTATAACAAAGGCCGAACAACATGGAGAACAAAAAAGAAGGGGCGCGTGCGCGTCCATACCAAATTGTGCCTTTTGCCCTTCGTTATCTCAAAGAAAAAGTTGAGTGGAACTAACAACTAGAGTGAGTGGCTCTTTGGTTCTCTGTAAGCAGCTTCGCATTTTGTCAGTGAAAAAACATGGTTTGCAATATATGCTGTTCTTATTTATGCACCGATTCATTTACCATGGATATAAAGAAAAAGAACATTGAGTTGTAGTGAGTAGTGACTGATTTCACCAATAGATTGAAGTGCGAGTTACTAGCTATTCTTGTAGCACCCTCAAAACAAATAAATAAATCTATCCCTAACTAATCTCTCTCTCCTATCTCTAATCTAATCTCTTCCATCTCTATTTTCCATCTAATCTCTCTCATATATCTAATCTCTCTCTCACACACATCTCTAACCCCTCTCTCTCTCTCTCTCTCGGTTCTATTGCCGTGCGCTGCATGGGATGGCGGCGTCGGTGACGGTGGCCAGCAGTGGCCGGTGGCGGCGGCGGTAGACGTGGCCGAATGACCGTTTGAGCGGCCGAACGAGTGTTTGCGCAGCCAAACGACGTTTCGCTCGGTCGAACGGCTATTTCTTTTCCAGTCAACGTTAGCACCTATCATTCTCTTATCAAATTCATCGCATCTGATCGGTTGTCTTCCTTATCACCCTATAGGTTCTCACGCAGCTGTTGAGGGAGCGGCTGGGCAGTTGCGCATCTTAAATCCATCGTACAGCGTGCCCGTCGAGCGTGTTCAAGGCAAGTACCTCGCGGCCGTAACCTTTCTGTTTCGCATATCATGTGGTTCCAGATTACTTGTCACCTTGTCATTGAGTATAAGAATCATATCACTTGGCTAATATCATATCGCTAAATTATATCACTAAAGTTACCTGACCAATTTTATATCGCTAAAGTTACCTGACTACTAGCGTATCACTAAAGCTTATTTGGTCAATATCATATCACTAATGTTGTCTAGTCATTATCATATCGTTCATGTTGCATGTTTATAGACGTTTAATATTGTATGCATGCCATGATGTTCTAAGTTATTTTATTTCACCTGCTACTATGTTAATTTGGATGCTCAGTTAAAATGTTCTAGAGTTCATGCTTTTAATTAGTGGTTTAGAACCTATGCTTAAATTGTTAATGAGGGGCAGTTTATGAACATGTTTTAACTTAGATTTAAATTATTGACACTCTTCTAATACTAGGGTTGCTATGTTTTAGTTTTCTAATATTATGTTTCAATAATTGTATGATGTTGTATTTGATCTATGAAGGATGTATGTTTTAAACCTGTTAATCTGGCTAATAATCACTTATCACATAATAAAACTTGATTGGTTGATAACCTTGCGTGGGCTATATTATAATACCTCTTTAGCATAATTCCCATATCACCTTTCCAATATTCCATATCACCCATGTCAGGAACTACGTCTCTCCATTTTCAACCCTAGCACATCTTTTCACTTCTCATAACTTGATTGTAGCCTTATCCTCGCCATCTCTTAGTTTTCTTAAATTTCATACTATATAATCCGTCAATGATGTATCAGTTACCTTATCACCATTTTTATCATTCCCTGTCATCTTCATATCGGAAATTTTATGTCTTCATTTTCAACCTTAGCAAATCCCCTCATTTTACCTAATTTTATCTTATCTTTCTCTTAGTTCCTTAAATTCACATTGTATAACATGTTTATAATATAATGGTTACCTAGCCTGGGATTATCCACATATAGGGGAGATTTCCACCCACCTGGTAACATACGGGAGGGGCCGTACGCTTTCGTTACACATGATATTACACCCCATCGACGGTTATACAGTCGAGAACGATGGCGTGCCTGGCTATTCTCGTATAACCAGGTATTTGGGGAGTAATCGCTAATGCCTTTGTCATAACTTGCTAAATAACAATTATCCTGGTTGATCATATGACAGTTTCCAGGTCCAGGGTCATCCACATATAGGGGAGATTACCACCCACCTGGTAACGTATAGGGGGCCGTACATTTTCGTTACTCGGGATATTACACCCCGTCGGCGGTTATACAGTCGAGGACGATAGCGTGCCTGACTATTGTCGTATAACCGGGTATGTGGATAGTGATCGCCGGTGCCATTGTCATAACCCGTTAAATAACATTTATCTTTGATGCCAATGTTCTTGTTATCTCTATCTCCAGTCTGTATCAGTGTTCCGATAAACTAGCTTTATTGCACTTAACATGTATCAATTGCTCGTTTGCTTTCTTTGCTTGTCTTTTACATGTCTTACTTGCATACATGTCCTTTACTCACTGTGTTGCGACCGTTGTTGGATACTTGCTGAGATTTTCAAATCTCACGCTTGCTCTTTTCAGTCTCAGGTAAAAGGCCAGTGGAGTGATAGCATCATGCATGGGTGGGAGCACTCGAGTTTTCAGCACCGTGGTTTGCCACTGTTTTGTTATTTCATTCGTTTTTTATTTGGTTAGAAGTGGACCGGTCCTATGTTTTAAACATTTATTCCAGCTTCCGTTGGTTCTCTATTAAAGTGTTAATAAAGTTCTAAACTCTTTGTGATTTCTTTTGTTGCTCTTATTTATTCTTCTCTTTGGCGACGACGTTCCATAGTAGCATCGCATATGGTTATGTAGAGTGCTACAATTCTTTATCTGGAAACATTACAAACATTGTAATAAAACAAAATTTCAGAAGCAGCATCTTTCTTCATTGCATTGTACTTCTTATTTAGGGGATAAAAAGGATATGGAATGAGGAAGCAACAAATTCAGTCATTTACCTATATCACCCTTCAATCACAACAGGAATGGTTATAGAGAGCGGAGGGACAATCAATGAGTGGCAATTGGCAAGTATCACCTAGCGTATTCTAGATCTATTCCTCACTCAATCGGTGCTCTCTTCACCTAGTATCATTCTACTTCAAGTCATTGTCGTTCGACTTCTCTCCAATGGATGATTACCCCTTTGTTGTGTTAATTCACAATAATTGGTATCAGAGCCATTCACCATGACTTCCAGTGCCGCAACATCTCTCTTAGAGAAATTGAAGGCTAACAACGAGGAGCAGAAGGTCTCCAACCGTGGCCACCACCGCAGCTTGAGGACGAGCCGCCTCACCTTGAGGGGTGTAATGTTATGGTCTAATATTCAGAAAAGATTGTAGCAGTGTACTATAGCGCGGGGTTACTGTAGCACACGGTATTATTCACCATGGTGCACTGTAAGCGTACTGTTCACGCGAGAGTACTGTAGCACTGCATGTATTAGGCATGGTTTGATATTTAGGAATATATCTATTAGGTGTCTGGTATTATCTATTAGTTAAGCAAGTTATTATTAGATTGGATTATTAGAGATAAATTTCCTTATAGATTATTTCTTATGAGCTAAGTCGAGTCGTTTCTATAAAAGAGATATCATGTATCCATTATGAAGAAAACAAAGATGAATAAATAAGTTCTTAGTCCCTAAAGTCCAGCTATGGTTGTTCCCTTGACCAGCTATTATAGATCTATTCCTCCTTCAATCGGTGTTCTCTTCACTTAGCGCCTTTCTACTTCAAGTCGTCGCCGTCCGACCTCTCTCTGATGGATGATTACTCCTTTGTTGTGCTGGTTCACAACATTTCCCTCTCAAGCCAAAACTGTTGAATAAAGAGAAACAGACATGGCATGACTCTAGAACATAGCATGATGAGACACTGATTACTGGACCAACCTAGCACATCAGTTGTTATTCTCAGCTGTCAGCATCAGCCATGCAATTCACAAATAATTCGAAGCACATCATGGATGTAGACAACTTAAAATCAGATACGGTAGCAATGGCACAAAATGGATAATGGGCTCCCCCCCCCCTCACTAATGAGGACTGTTTTTCTTATCTAGAAGAAATCTCTTCATGATTGACACATCGACTTAAATTACAGTTGCGTTACTTATTGATGTAGCTTCAGCTTGGATTGATAAACAAGATACTGAGAAAAAAAGACAACGCCTAGAGCAAAATAACTTGTAGGCCTAGTTCAAATCAGGTTCTGCACTATTTCTTCCGAGAAAAGTTGAGTTGGACAAGGGACACTATCTGTAGTCAGGCTTGATATACAAAAACTAACTCTTTGCTCCTTGAAAGGTGAGGGGCTAACTTGTCCCCTACTTCTAGAATTTACAGATAAATTCAAAATTATTTCTAATAAATATGTGTTCAAAATATCCCCAAAAAATGAGGATAAGATTAAAACAAGAGTAGAAACTCTGGTCTCCACACCTCCAGCCCTACCCAGTAACATTGGACCACAATTAGCCTACTTTTCGTATAAGCTAAAGAAAACAGAAGGATAGATGGTTAGCTATCCCAAACAAATTCTTTTAGACTGCAGCTGATGGCTGCACTTTTCGAGATAGCGGAGACAAAGATGTGAATGACGTACATGATTTTGAGTTCGGGAAACTATTTGGAGAAGTTGTCCTATTTATTTTGGCTTCCGGAGAAGTCAAAGCTAAAAGCCACAGAAAAAAAGACAAAAAGAACAGATATGACAAATGCAACCACAGCCCAAATAAGTGAATAACAATGGGCACTTGGCTAACATCTTGTTAGGCCTAGATAGGGCTTCTTCATTTTATTGAGTAATCCCTAAAATAAGCCACACCCATTTGGTCCTAACTTGAATCATAATCACATAAGCTGAAGCAGAATCCAGTCCAAGCTACATCTGTTTGTTTCTAAAACATTTGACCACTCAAGGACGAAAAGAACACGCTGCACCAAGAACATGCCCAGCTAGCCGATTTGATTTACAATGACCTAGGAGAGCTTGGATTGTCCACATTCCAAACTTCTACTCTTTGTTGCAAAACAAAGTGCAAAACCAATCGCTTGCTAAGAAAGCTACAAGCTTGCTAAGGTGGTGTTCAGTTCGGCTTATTTTTGGTGGTTTATGGCTGAAAACACCGTTGTGGTGGTGAAAAAAAACATCAGAATGACAGAGAGCTTATTTAACATAATTAAATTTAAAAATTGAAAAATATAAAAAATTTGTTAGCCCATCACAGACAACGCAAACGAATACGGGAAAAAAAGAACCGGCAAAAAAGCTCAAAAAAAAGCCAAAAATTCAGAAAAAACGAAATTATGAATAGCACGAAAATAAACCAGAAGCCAGAAGCTCAAGCCATATTGAGCGATGCCTAAAACAAATTAAGAACAGAGAGAGAGAGAAACGCAGCAGTGGACAGTGGTAAAGACCTGAGGACGCGGTGCTGCACTGCAGCGCGTCGCTGGCTGGCTGCGATCCTCTCGGCGGCGGCCGTCGCAGCCGCCTCGACGTGGCGGCGGTGCACCTTGACGCAGCGCAGCCGCTTCCGATTGCCCCATTGAAGCAGCGGGTCCCTCTCCGCCGCAGTGCCGCCGTTGCCGCGCGTGGAGCCGCGCGTGTGGTAGTGGTCGCTCGCCTCCCTCTCCATTGCCTGATGAGCGCCGCAGGTGAGTTGGCCCTGCCGTGTCACGCATAACCGAAGCCATTACTTGGTGAAGGCAGGACAAGGAGGAAGACCTCAAAATTTCCAGATAAAAAGGAATAGACCATGTCAAAAACATTGGGATATTTCAGGGAAGAAAGAAAGCTCGAAGTTTATGGAATTAATTGGGATAAGCTTTAGTGAATTGCCCCAAAATTCCGCTCGATGTGGCCCGTCAAAATCTCAAAGATCAGATGAGAATTCCATTAGCCAAACAAGAACTGCAGGGGGAAAAGATAGGAACTACAGAAATTTTCTACTTCGATGGGGGCAATCAGAGAGGTCAAAGTTGCAAATTGTAGGATTTTTAAGGCAGAAAGGATCTGGGCTGTTTGTTTCCGTTGTTAAATTGATGTGAATTCCGGGAAAAGTTAGCGAATCAAACCCGGTTAAAAATGGAAACCCTCATCACAATTCAGCTCAAATTAACTCATCCAAATACCAGTTGAAGAAAGAAAGGTAAAGAAATATGAGAAATTTGCAACGGGAGAAGATCAGCCAAACATCCTAATTAGCCTTAAAACTGAAGGGGAAAACCAAGCAAATCAAATGGAATTTATGACTCGTCCAAAAAAAATCAGAAGAAGGGAGAGGAAAGCAGGAGACTTTTGTTAGAATGATCTCAGGGATTTGGCCCAACGGTCAAATCCCAACCCCTCTTCTTGACCGCGCCGATCGGGGCGCCACCCAATAGGTCAGGGCCCTTGTCGCCAGCGCCATATAAAACAGAGGTGGGGGCCGGGGTGGCACGCACGACGAGGTTCACCGTGCCACCACTTTCCCTACCGATAGATCCCTAGATCCGATCCGAGGCGCTCAATGACGGAACAACTCCACCACCGGCCGCCTCTACCTCCGGAGTCGCCGCCGTCGAAGTCGCCGCCTTCCTCTCCACCGACCGTCACGCCCTAGCGCAGATCGCCGCCGACGCACCGCGATGGCCAACCCTCCTCCTCTACATCGGACGGTTGGTACCCTTATCCCTCTCCTCCTCTCTTCCTCTCAAATCCAATCAAGAACACCCGAGAATAGAACCAACATTGGTATCGAGCCGGGTTGGGGTTCTTCTGGTAAGCGTCACCACAGTGGCGTCCTCTCCGGCGCCAAGCCGCCGCCGCCGCCGCCGCCCCGATGTGCCGCTTCGGGGTCGCCAGTGGAGCCGCGCCGCCGCCGTCTGCGAGCCTGCCGTCAGCGCGTCTGCCGTCGGGTCTCCGCCCGCCACCGAGCCGCTCCGTTGGGATGCCCGGCCGCCCGCCTAGCGCGTTGCGCCTGCCGCCTGCGGCGCCGCCCGCTATGCGGCCGACGCCTTCCTCGCTGCGTTCCCGCCGGATCTTGCCAGAGCGCGGCGCGCCGCCAAGATCCGCATTTTCGGTGGGGACGAGTAAATGGGTTAGGTTTAGGGTTGTGGCGGGTCTTATTCGGCCAGATCGATCTCGGCCGTCCGTTTGGATCGGACGACCATTTTGTTTTAGGCGAGTTGATGGGCAGCATGGTGGTCATTGGCGATCTTAGTGCGCATCAAGAAAGGAATGGGCCGAATGGCCGGTTTTAAACAGTAAATTTGTTTTTGAGTTTTAATTTATTTTCAGAAGCATTGTTTGATGAATTTCAATGAAATTTGAACCAAAATTTCTGTAAATTTTTGCACCAACGTGCTATTTTTCCAGAGATTAAATATGTACAGTAATATTACTTCTGAGAATGAATTATTTTTGAATAATTTCATGTTTCCGCTGCAAAAGTTAATGTTGATAATTCTTTTAATTTAATTCGAACCAACAGGAGAATTTAATTTTAAGAATTGTTGTGAATTATGATATTGTTATTTTCTGACCAACGTTGATAATAACAGTATTATAATTTTAATTGATGATTTTATGCATTATTTCTATTTCTGCCCAACGGTGATGTAGATTTAATGTATAAATAAAATTGTATGTCGTATTTTTGACCAACGTTAAAATAAGGCATATAATTTTGCTGTTAAAAGTATTATAATTTTAATTGATGATTTTATGCATTATTTCTATTTACGCCCAACGGTGATGTAGATTTAATGTAAACAACTGTATGTTTTAATTTTAACCAACGTTGAAACTAAGGCATGCAATTATTGTTATTATAAATGTTCTCACTATATATGAATTGTGTTTTCAGGAGGATACTCTTTGATGGGCTACATCGAGATATCCTGTTCTCAAAGGAGACAACTATGGTGAATGGAAGAAAAAGATTGATCTTGCATTCATCCTAGCTGAGGTGGACTGGGTAGTCACCACACCGTGTCCCATGAGCCTGTGGCACCGGTGAGGATGAAAATGAGGTCTTTGCTTGGCGAGCACGAGACGAGAGGACTTTGCTCCCATAAAGATGTCATATGATCTTGATCATAAAAGTGGGTCACCGCCAACAAGAAATATTTGGGCGTGATAAAGAACACGATTGAGCACTGCAATTGTGGGCTCAATCGCAGAGTGTGACACCGTCACAGTACCTTGATAAAATAAAGAGTCGGTTCTTGGCTCTTCAAAGACTTATGCTACACGGTGATTAAGCGACTTGATGAAAAGGTACTGGTGGTGGCAGTGGCATAAGAGAGCACATACTAAGGATGAGCAACTTGGCATCCAAGCTTAAACCAATGGATTTGGCTCTCAAGGATGAGTTCCTTATTCATTTGATTTTGCTTCTTTCGAAAGAGTTTGACACCTTTGTTGTCAACTACAATATGCTGACAGAAATGAGATTTACAAAAGTGCATAGCTATGTGTGTGCAAGAGGAGGAAAGATTTAAATCCTCACATGGTGGTTCATCAACTATGTGAAGGATAACAAGAAAAGACTTTCAACAGTAATTTCTCCTCAAAGAACAAGGAAAAGCCTCGTTTTCAGCCTCAATGTAATAATTTCACAAAGGAGAAAGATCGGTGTCTTCATTGCAAGAAAAGGGACATTACAAGAAAGATTGTCCCGATTTCTTGAAAATGATTATGTCAAAGAAAGGTGAGAACATTATTACGTTCATAAATGAATCCTCGTATGTACAATATTCAAAATCTACTTGGTGGATTGATTCGGTGCAACTGTTTATGTTGCTAATAATTTCTGAGGATTCCGTTCGACGAGGAATACGCAAAGAAAAGAAAGATGCGTTAAAGTCGCAAATGGAGTCCAAGTCAAGTTGAAGTCGTTGATGATCTTTCATTAGAACTAGTGATGGCTTCACTATTTTACTTAGAGATGTTCTTTATGTTCCTCTTCTGAGGAATTTGATTAGTGTTTCATGTTTGGACAATGATGGTTATGATTGTAATTTTGGAAATGGCAAGTGTGAAATAATGTTTAATAAAGCATGTGTTGGTCTTGCCATTAAACAAGATGAGCTTTATTTATTGTCACTTCGTGAAAGTGTGAATTCCGTATGTGATGTGAATGAGCGTATATCCTCGTGCGAGAATACGAACGAAAACGAAGAGAACTCATAATGAATCGTCGAAATTATGGCACTGTCGTTTAGGCCATATTTCGAGGGGGAGAATAGAAAGACTAGTTAAGAATGATATTCTTCCTCTATTAGAGTTCTCGACTTAGAACAATGCGAGAATGCATTAAAGGAAAATATGTAAAGAAAATTAAGAAAGACGCCAAAAGAAGCACGTGAGTTTTACAAATTGTTCACACAGACATTTGTGGACCTTTTCCTGTGAAAAGTGTGGATGGATATGACTCGTTCATAACATTCACGGATGATTACTCCCGTTATGGATATATTTATCCAATCAAAGAAAGAAATGAAGCATTGGATAAATTCAAGATATTTAAGGCTGAAGTTGAAAACCAACACGATTTAAAGATTAAGATAGTCCGATCTGATCGTGGTGGGGAGTACTACGGTCGACATACCCCATATGGACAAGTTCCTGGACCTTTTGCAAGGTTTTTACAGGAAAATGGCATAGTAGCCCAGTATTCTGCACCGGGCGAACCTTAGCAAAATGGAGTAGGCGAAAGACGCAATCGCACTCGATGGATATGGTGCGGCATGATGAGCTACTCCACACGCCGTTGAGTTTATGGATGGGCGTTGAAAACCGCCATTCATATCCTCAACAGAGTGCCTAGTAAGTCGGTGCCCAAAACACCGTGCGAGATGTGGACGGGAAGAGTTCCCTCACTAAACCACTTACGTGTGTGGGGGAGTCCTGCTGAGGCTAAAGTATTTAACCCAAACCTTGGGAAACTTGATCCCAAAACAGTGGTAAGTTGCCATTTCATTGGCTACCCTGAAAAGTCAAAAGGCTTTCGTTTCTACTGTCCAGACAGATATACAAAGTTTGTAGAAACGAGACACGCTGTCTTCTTAGAGGATGAAATGATGAGGGGGAGCATGGTAGCTCGAAAGATTGACCTTGAAGAGAAGCGGGCGTGCGCCCACTCCGATGATTCAAGAGCCATTCTTCGCACTACTGCTTGTCGCTACACCGACGGTACAAGACAACGTGGTGACAAAGACTGTTATTGTTCCTCCTGTGGCAATAATGAATGAGAATGAAGAACCTGTTCTTCAAGATCATATAGAACCAATTGCCACAGATGAGGGGGAGCAACAACAGCCTCAAACAGAAGATGTACCAAATGTGGAGGCCCCAGGAGGTCTCAAAGAGTAAGAAGATCGACTATTTCGATGATTATCAGATTTATCATACAGAGGAATTTCAAATGGAGGATGATCCCACCTCATTTGAAGAAGCCATGAGAAGCGAAAATTCCTCAAAATGGCTTGAGGCCATGGAAGAGGAAATGAGGTCCATGAAGGCTAATAAAGTGCGGGACTTGGAAATTATTCCTAAAGGAGCCAAAACAGTAGGCTGTAAATGGGTCTACAAGACAAAGCTTGACTCCCAAGGGAATGTAGAAAGATACAAAGCGCGACTTGTGGCAAAAGGCTTTACGCAAAGAGAAGGGATTGATTACAATGAGACCTTTTCTCCAGTCTCGTGTAAAGATTCCTTCAGAATCATAATGGCATTAGTTGCACATTATGATTTAGAGTTATCATCGATGGATGTAAAGACGGCATTTCTTAATGGGGATTTGGAGGAAAATATTTACATGGCACAACCGAAAGGTTTTGTCGTGGAAGGAAATGAAAGAATGGGATGCCGCCTAAAGAAATCGATTTATGGGTTAAAGCAAGCTTCAAGACAGTGGTACTTGAAGTTTGACAAGACAATAAGAAAATTTGGGTTTAAAGAGAATGTAGAGGACAAGCGTGTTTATGCAAAGTTTAAAGATGGGAAGTTTATCTTCCTAATCACGTATGTGGATGATATCCTCTTGGCTAGTAGTGATGTCGATGCCTCTCTTGAGACAAAGAAGTTTTGTCATCAAACTTTGATATGAAAGATCTTGGTGAAGCTTCGTTCGTTCTAGGGATCGAAATTCACCGGATAGAAATAAAGGGTATTGGGACTGTCACAAAGGCATACATAGAGAGAATATTAAAGAAATTTGGTATGCATAAATGTAGTCCTTCACCGCACCTATAGTCAAGGGCTGACGATATGGAGATTTTCAATGCCCGAGAACCAAGATGAGATCGATCAAATGAAAGCGGTTCCATATGCTTCAAATTCGGAAGCTTGCGGATGCTCAAGTGTGTACGCATACGACTTAGCGTTTGTTACCGGGTTACTTGGCGATTCGAGCAATCTCGAATAGAACATTGGAAATTGATAAAGAAAGTCTTGCGTTATTTGCAAGGAACAAAAGGCCTCATGATGACATACAGAAGATCAGATTCACTCCATATAGTGGGGTATACAGATTCTGATTTTGCGGGAGATGATAGAAAGCCTACATCCGGATATGTATTCACTCTCGCAGGAGGAGCTATATCGTGGAAAAACTCAAAGCAAACCGTCACTACATCGTCCACAATGTATGCCGAGTTTGTAGCATGTTTGAGGCTACGGGGCAGATGAACTGGCTTAAGAAGTTCATACCCGGTTTAAAAGTGGTTGACGACATCAATAGACCACTTAAGTTGTCTTTGCGATAATGAACCCGCAGATACGTATGCCCACAACAATAAGTCAAGTGGTGCTTGCCAAACACATTGACATAAAGTACTATGTTGTGAAAGATAAAGTCCGGATCGGATCATAAGTCTTGATCATATAAGTACAACAAAAATGTTAGCGGATCCGCTTACAAAAGGCTTACCACCCAACGTGTTCGAGAGAACATGTAGCCGCATGGGTTTAAGGAAAGCCTATGATTCTGGACTATAAAGGCCCAAAAGATTAAAGTAACTATTTCAGAACAGAGAGGTGTATTATAGCTGTTGAATCTATCGGCGATTAACCGTGACGATGAGACATGTTCTATACACTAATCTGTGATGGAATGTAAAAACAAAAGTAATTAAAGATAAAAGTATAGAGTGAGATCAAGGGGGAGAATGTTAGAATGATCTCAGGGATTTGGCCCAACGGCCAAATCCCAACCCTCTTCTTGATCAGCATACGATCGGGCGCCCATTAATAAGGTCAGGGCCCTGTCGCCACGCCATATAAAACAGAGGTGGGGGCCGGGGTGGCACGCACGACGAGGTTCACCGTGCCACCACTTTCCCCACCGACAGATCCCTAGATCCGATCTGAGGGGGCGCTCCAGCGACGGAACAACTCCACCAGCCGGCCGCCTCTACCTCCGGGAGTCGCCGCCGTCAGGAAGTCGCCGCCGTTCCTCTCCACCGACCGTCGCTGCCCTAGCGCAGATCGCCGCCGACGCACCGCGATGACCAACCCCTCCTCCTCTACATCGGACGGTTGGTACCCCTTATCCCCTCTCCCTCCTCTCTTCCTCTCAAATCTAATCAAGAACACCCAGAGAATAGAACCAACAACTT
This sequence comes from Bonia amplexicaulis, assembly GCA_036346245.1. Classification (NCBI taxonomy): domain Eukaryota; kingdom Viridiplantae; phylum Streptophyta; class Magnoliopsida; order Poales; family Poaceae; genus Bonia; species Bonia amplexicaulis. The sequence continues at coordinate 17,701,259 of CM070737.1, read as the reverse complement.
TGAGACGAGGAAAAAAATGGAAGCGCCAGTAAGGAGCAGAAGGAGAATTTAGTATACAATTTCGGTAACTGAGATTGAGCAGAAAGCGAGATCGAATCCAGCAATTGGAAAGCGCACAATTCAAGAAACCCGATGAAACAGGGTAAACATGGAGAAGAAGTGACGAGGAAGAAACGAACGCACGAGGCCGTCGACGTGGTTGAGATCAACAGGACGAGCAATCTCTGGACAAATTACACGTTCCAGCCACTCCAATTCACTCCTCTTCTGAAGAACAGCGAGTGACTTAACAGATGAGCAGGTGGAAGCTTCTTCCTGTTGCTATGACTGTGAGCAGCAAGAGCTTGGGATTTGTTTTACATCTGTTGCTCTAGTTCTTCAATTCCTCTTCCCCTCCCTCTCCCGAAACGGAAGTGCAGGTAGGTCGTTCTATACATGCCTGCCTGATGCGTTTCCGTTTCCCGCTTGTTCTGGCCTTCGCTTCTGGGCCTCTGCCCTCTGGCTAACTCAAGTCTCTGGCTTCCAAGCGAGGACCAAGCGTCCAACAGCAAAACCGGATCCTATTACAGCAGCTCCGATCTTTTTGTGTGGATTGACCGTCCAGATTACTTCGCGAAGATTCACCCAATGCGATGGTCCAATGGAAGTTCAAATGGTATAATAAAATTTATATCATAATTTTGGGACATCTCACGTTCAAGTCACGATTTGGGTGACACACGATTTACTATGAACGTCCAAGCCTGGCTCGTCTCTGTGGATGCAATGAACAGGTGTTTAGTTGCCTAGATGTCCGTTTGGGCCTGGCCTGAGCCATACAATGAGTGGATTTTTTTTGCTGTGATTTATGTCTTTGAATTTCGTTTGTTCGTAGAGTACGAAGAAAGAGATAATTACATACGATTTTAATCGATATATCTAAAATCAGTATAATTACAATCGATTTATAGACTTTATCTTAAAAATATGTCATTTAAAAGCTAGTTATTGTAGTAAAAAAAAACCAAAAACACGAAATCTAAAAAACCAAGCCAATATTCCCTCCCGAGGCAGGGCAGAGAGAGGAGTAAATTTTCCAAACTATTTTTTGACAATTAAATTGACAACAAAATGCAATTATAGTATGCTAGTTTCAAACTGTCTTATTATTATGACGTGCAAAATGCTCTACTACAGAACAATAGAACTACTTCTCTTAAGATCTTTTTTGCATTGTCGTAGCTTGTGCGCAATGCAAATCATTTCTCACGCTACTGGCAAGAGGTAATAGGTCCTAAAGAAAAGTAATATCTAGAGGCGGAAATCGTCCTTTGATGATCTTAGATGAGACATTCGGACTACATTATTTGCACGACATCCTATCCTGAGCTGAAAAATTATTTCTGCAGTTCAGTTCAGTGCACTGGCTGTTGGTGATATGCCCTAGAGGCAACATAAAGATGTTGAATATATCACATACTATGTTTATGATACATTGCTTTGTTCCTTGAAATAGACATTATCATTATTGATCAATGAGTATGTGACTTATTCATGAGACTCTTAATGCCAAAATGTTGCTATTTCTAAATGATTCCTGATTATATTTCATATGAGGAACAAATATGATTCAAAGATCAGCATATGTATTGATTGATGATCATGTCTCATGGATCATGATATGGAGATACCAAATCAATAATATGGACATGTGTTGGTGAACATATGTTGGATAGACCCGCCATGAGACACTGCAGAGATTCCATGTGTCATCAGTTGGTCTCAATTAGTGTTTATGTGGAATCCCTAGACTTGAGATCATCATGGTTCCCAACATGCGTAGTAGCTTATTTTGGGACTACTAAACACTACTCCGTAACTGGGTAGTCATAAAAGTAGTCTTTGGGTTTGCCATGAAACATGTAGTGGGATGTGAATGATCAAGATAGAATTTGCCCTCCTTATAGGAGAGATATCTACGGGCCCCTCGATGTAATGGATTATGAAAGTGCATGGCCATGCCAAGGTGATTGAGGAGTCAATCACGAGTTTATAATCCATCACGGAATCGAGAGAGTGATTGAGCTATTAAGAGGATGACACAGGTCTCGCCTTGAGCTTAATCTATATCGTGAGGCAAAGGGATTAGTACATGAGAACATTACGAGTTCACCGATATGATCTTTACGTATACTTTGGGGTTAATATGTCTTACTAGAGGCCGCTATTAACGTGGTGACCGGAAGGTGTTTACGGTCGCGACCAAGTATACGTGAACCTGCTGTGGTCGCACACTTAACGGGTTGGAACACTAATTGAATGTGATTCGGATGTGGGCTCAATTTGGATAGAGATCCGGATAGACTCCTATTGGGCCTTGGTCCACGAGGCCCAAGTGAGGAGGTCTATATATATGGAGGCGAGGGGCTGAGGGGGAGGCATCTGATAATCCCGAGCTAAACTCTAGCCGCCACCTCCAGAGCCAAACCCTAGCCGCTCGCGAGTGCTGGTACACTCGCGATCGGCGTTCCAGCCCCGGACGTGTGGATACCGGTGGAGGCGCTGCTCGTTGCGGCGTTGATCGGCATCAACAACCTCTGATTGGATCGCTCGTGGTGTGGTTGATCGCGTGGAGGAGACGATCGGTTCGGGACGATCGGCTACTTCCACTACTACCTCGACGCGTGGTTGGATCGGCTTCTCAACTCTTCTTCACTGCTGCTGGCGTCTAGTGGTAACGATCCATGATCCCTCCTTAAGCATGATGTCCTTGTGTGCGCGGTAGAAAAATTTTGTTTTCTGCTTTCGTAGCCTACGCGCCATCCTTTAGGCGGCGGAGTTCGAAAATTTTTAATAAATGTGCACATACTGGTGCCGCCCACCGACACCATCGCACTGCCATCCATAGCCAATGCCAGTCTCCTAGCACCACCCCTTGCCCCTCGCTGCACCACCGCCTATGGCACATGCCAATCACCGGGCACAACCCTTACCCCCTCAGCTTTCTCGCCCCTCCTCATCTCTTGGTAGCAGCGGCGGCACGCGCCACTCGCTCACTCTGCTTGAGCTTGTGCTCTAGCTTCACCGCTCGCCTCGCGCCATCGTCGGCCTGCCACGCCTTGCTCATGTTGAATATGTGGGCAATATTTTAATTCCTTATTTTACTGGGAGACAAATACAATAAACTAGTTATGTAAAACTCGCGACTAACAGCAGCCTACTCATCAGACTTCAGAATATACACAAGCAAAGTATAGCCGAATGAGCTCGCGATGACTTACAATTAGGCTTGATGAAGAATTGGAAGCAGCGCAGGCTTGATGCAGAGCAGAACATAGATGACGACGTGAAGTGAGCAGTCGCGCAGATGTACGCTGCCCAAAAACCTTATTGCCGCCCGTGCAGGTACTCTCTGCGGCAATGGTTCAAAGATAGCCGCTCTCCCTCCTTCCAGATGCATGCCGGGAAGAAAGGTTGACGAAATTCAGACGGCACAGTACAAAAGCACAAAATCGCAGAGAAGAAGGAAATGGAGGCAGTGAGATTCTCAGCCATACACTTTGGACATCTCCAGGTGTATATATATACAGACTGTGAATTGATAAATTTAAACAGCCATTTACCCACTAGTAACTGACATATTTAACCAGCCATTTACCCACCGGTAACTGCCTGTCAAAACCCCAATAAAGCCTCAAATTCAAATGTTTAAATCTCATTCAAACAGAGAGAGAATGGTGTAGGGTTCAGCAAAAATAAAGATGGACTTGGTCTGACAGATGGCGTACCACGTCACGGCATAGTCGCGTGTCGCAAGTCATGCGATTTTCAAGCGAAATTGTGCGAATACGCGCACACGTGCGTGCGTGATTAGCTAAAGCCCTCTTCATGCCATCTCTTTCCATATTCAAGGAGTGGTAAGAACTTCACCTTATAAATTGGTCTCCCCCACCTTACCTTAGCAATATGGTACTAAACCATGCATGTTTTGGAATTAAGGAAATGGGCCTTGCTCACATGGGCCAATTTCTAACAATCCCCCACCAAGTCCAAAGCAGGAAGTAAAAAGATGTCAAAGATATTGTGCTGAAGTATTGTTAATATACCGGTCTTTTAGTGTAAGTCATGTACATGTTGAACTTGCACCTAGAATGATAAGATTCATCTTCCCACAGCTGATGAATGGACTATGCATTGAATTCACAGCTTTTCGTTATCGGATTTCACTTGAAATCTCAACTAGTACTAGTTTGCCAATGAACCACGCCTAAACGAAGCGTTATATGGTCATGCTCATTTATCTGCTCATGAGCTTTCTAGAAAATGCCTCATTCTCATGAATTGCGACCACACAGTTAAGCTCAAATAGATGTATTCTTTCTAGGTATCCTGCAGGCTAATTCATTTTCCTTATTTGGACAACAGAATACATTAAGGTTTTATGCCAAACTTTCATACAGTCGAGAGTACTTTGTTTATTAGGACATGGGTATACTAAATATATACTCTCTTGTTACAACATCAATTTGTTTCTCCCATTGCCTAAGTCACGGGATCTCCGATCAAGAAGGTATGGGTTACCAATGTGATGTAACTTAAATGAGCATATTGCCATGTCCATAGATGCAACGAAAATCGCTTTCCGTGCTAATCCCTTTGTAAAAGGGTCTGTCAGATTTTTTTCAATATGAATATAGTTCACAGCAATCACTCTAGAGTTTCTCAGTTTTCTGATAGATTTAAGCCTACGCTTCACATGTCTAGAAGACTTCATATTATCCTTTGTACTTGTGACTTTAGCAAACACTGTTTGATTATCACAGTACATCAGGATTGCAGGTATTGATTTCTCAACCAATGGCAAGTCCAATAGAAGTTCTCTCAGCCATTCAGCCTCAACAGTAGCTGTGTCAAGTGCTACAAGTTCTGCTTACATGGTTGACCTCGTCAATATAGTCTGTTTGCAAGACCTCCATGAAACTGCAGCTCCAGCTAAAGTAAATACATAACCACTTGTAACTTTGATCTCATCCGCATCAGAGATCCAATTAAAGTCACTATATCCTTCTAATACAGAAGGGTGTCCAGTATAAGTATTTCAAAAGATGTTGTGCCCCTCAAGTAGCGCAACAGTCTTTCAAGTGCCTCCCAGTGACCATCTCCTAGGTTAGAAGTAAACTGACTTAATTTGCTCACAGCAAATTAAATGTCAGGTCTTGTGGCGCCAACTAAATACATAAGTGACCCAATAATTTGTGAATATCTTAATTGATCTTTTCCTAACTGCTGGTTCTTTCGAAGCTTAATGCTCGCATTATAGGGTGTTGGAGAAACTTTACAGTTTTCAAAACCGAACCAGCTCAATATTTTCTCAGCATAATAGGATTGATTCAAAGTGATCCCATCCTTACTTTTGATCAATTTAATATTCAGAATGATATCTGCCTCTCCCAAGTCTTTCACATCAAAACACCGAAATAAGAAAGATTTGACCTCATCAATTACGGCAGTGTTTGTTCTAAATATAAGTATGTCATCTACATACAGACATAAGATCACTCATTGACCCCCACAGATTTCAATAATCTGCATACCTTATTTTCCTGTCCAGAAATCACAAAACCATCTTGTTGATCCATATAGATTTCTTCATCCAACCTAGCTCATAGCTGGTTTTCCAAATTTTTTAGTATACCAGTGTATACACGATATCATACCTAGCTCCACCCTACCCCTGTTTCAATGTGTTGAGATCAACAGTTTATCACCGCCACCGCCAACTCATCAAGATACAGGTAACAAGTGTTCGTCACCGTTTCTCCGGACGGAAACCCACAGCCCGTTTATCCGTTTACGACCGGACACCGTGCCGTACCTGGGCTGCACGAGGGGCGGGCACTAGCACCACTTTACTTAACGATGAAACTACCACAAACTGAACGGCCCACCACACAGTTTCCCAATCAACACACAGTACCAATGCGCTGACCATGTCCAACGCAGGGCTTAATTGGGCACTTGGGCAAAATAATTGTTTCACTTTGCCACGATGGATATTTGTGCTAGCAGCTGCTCTGGAGTCGCAACTTGAAGATTGGGTGGAAGCTAGGAGTAGGTCACGTGTGGAACAATCCTAAAAAATAGTTATCTAAGCATAGTTCATACTAGAGCTTGCATTAGGTAAGCAGGTGCTTAAACAGGCTCTTAATCTAATCTTCTCAGATCATCTAAGCATTTGTAAAATAAATATTCATGTTGAAGGTTAGCTCTTATATAGATGCTTTGTGAGGTGACATTTTTCCTTTCCTAAACTCATCTATCTAAGTGTCTATGCATTGAACATGGCCTAATGCCTGCCAGCCCCATCTACGTATTTTATTGAGAGAATTGATAATATGCCACACATTTTGTTGCCACTTAACAATATGCCACAAAGTTCCCAAAAATTGATTATTTTCCCCCATAATTTACTAACCACTTGACCATTTGCCCTTATCTTCCTCCCCTTTTTTCCCTTTCTTTCCTTCTTTCTTCCTACTCCGATTATGGCTGACCTAGTGAAACCCTTCTCACTCGATCACTCTTGTTTCTCTCCTCTCCCTACTCACCTTCTTCCTCAAGCTGCGTCACCACTGCAGGAGCCCACGTTGTTGGTAGCTTGTGGGCCGTGCCATCGTACACATAAAGCAGTGCGCCCTAAGGGCGCGAAGCCGGTCTGTCCGTGACGTTGGGAGACGATTTCGACCTTCCTCTGGTCCAACCTTGCCTTCGGTTCATCCGCTGCTGCCGGTCTATCTGCAGTGAATCCCGCCCTACACTGTCACGGGGATCTTGGCCCCCTAGATGCCACCGAGCCAAATCCACCACCCAAAGCTAAAATCCAATGGAACCGACCCTGATTTGTCTCCCCTGAGTTAGATCTGACGGTCATGTCACAAGGGTTAAACGACAGACCACAGCGGAGGAGACGGCTCACCTGAGGCACTCGTAGATGGTGGCGATAGAGCGGCCGCTGGAGTCTCGCTGAGAGATGAGAGGAGAAGGGAGAGAGAACGAAGAAAGGAGGGAGAGATAGAGAAGAAGGGCAAAATGAGCATCTTTTCTTCAAAAGAGCAAATGGTTAAGGGATCAGTGAAATATGGGATAAATTAGAGGTGGCCAATGGGTCGGGGCCTTAGCGTGCCGGCCCACGGCCCATCACTGTTGGCCTAGACCAAGCACAACACGGTGGTACCGTGCCGTGCCTGGGCCGAGGGGCTGGCACGGCCCGACCATGCTGGGCTCCAACATGCATAAATGGATCATGCCGGCACGACACGGCACAACCCGTGAAAATAGTTGTTTTTGATCATTTTTTGACCGTTTGGGGTAAAAATAAAAAAAATGCAAAAAACTCGAACAAAATGTCGAGTTTTTTTCTTATAAATAGGAGGAAAATCTCACTCTCGTCTCTCTGTTTAGCTGTGAAAAATCTGGTTGTGTTTGCGCAAATTTGGCAAAATTAGTGAGAAATTCGTGTGAATTTCAGAAAATTTGAAGAACCTTCGGAGAGATGTAGAAGAGGTAATAGACTAATAGTGCTACCTTATTTTAAATTTTTTGCTATTATTTATTGATTCAATAGTAAGTTAATTGTACTTTACTATATAAATTTACAGTTGATTCAATGGAGAACTACGATTTCTAACTCTCCGAATTCAGTCTCACGACGGAGGATATACAATCCTTTCAAGAGGCACATCCATCCGCAAAAGGTGGACATCCACAACAAACTGTACATCTAGAAGAAGCGTCGCTGGATCCATCTTCTGCTAGGTCAACGAGTGCATCCACAACTCAGAGCACGGGTGTAAAAAAAACAAGAGCTACTACATCGGGAGGCTAGAACGATTTCGATAAAAAGTTCAAGACCAATGATGATGGAAATTCGGTAAGATATGTTGTTTGTAAAATTTGTGGTAACGAATTGTCTGCAAAATATTCAGGTGGAATCGGTCACCTGCAATGGCATGCAGCAAGCTACAAAAGAAGGCAAAGGATACAAATGAGCCTGATGCAACTGCATACAATCCTGACGGCTCGATACGTACTTGGGAGTACAACCCGGAGGTAGCCCGAGAATCCCTTTGTAGATTAATTACTTCTTAAGATTTACCTTTAAATTTTTGTGAGTCTGATGCTTTTCAAAAATATATTAGGAGATTTAGTGATGTATCTAGGCAAACTATAACTAGAGATTAAATTAAATACTATAGCAACTGTCGTGAAAAATTGAAAGAAATGTTTCATACTAGTACATTCTCTGTTGCTTTGACATTAGACATATGGAGTGGCAGGGTTAGGGAGGATTATATTAGTGTTATTGCTCATTATGTTAATGATGACTGAGTAATAGAAAAAGAATTATAGTATTTAAATTAATTAATGTTGCACATACTGCTGAAAATATTGCAGAATGCATTATTAAAGTTGTAGAAGATTTTGTCCTCACGGATAAGATTTTTTCTATAACTTTAGATAATGTAGTTGTAAACACTAAGGCTATGGAAATTTTTACTCCTTTATTCAATACTTATGCACAATCTTTCTTACTGCATCAATGTTGTGCTTGCCATATTATTAATCTTGTTGTTAAATCTGGTTTAAAGAGATTAAATACTTGTCTTGATTATTTTAGAAATGCAATTTCATATACTAATCATTCTAACCAACGAATATCTGCATGTACGAGCTTTTGCGTAGCAATGAATATCTGTCCTAGAAAATTTGGCTTAAACATGCCTGCTAGATGGAACTCTACCTACTTTATGCTTAAACACATATTACCATATAAGAGCACCTTATCTATTTTCCTTCACACTCAAGTTCATCAATCTCGTAGCTTCTCCAGTAGAACCCAAGTTAAAGATATTGAACTTACTGAGGCCGATTGGGTTGTTGATGAAAAAATATTTTCTTTTTTAGAACTTTTTCATACAGCTATACTTTGTCTTTCTTGAGAATACTACCCTACCTCTCCTGTAATTGTTCATAACATTCTTGAAATTGCCACTCACCTAATGGCTTTTTGAAAATGATCCAATACTACGGGATGTTGTAGTTGACATGAAAACTAAGTTTTTAATATATTAGAGGGAAATTCCTATTTTATATGTATTCGCCTTTATTTTAGACCCTAGGCCAAGCTCCAAGGATTTACAAATGTATTACAACTTTTAAGTGATACTACTGGTTTAGATTATTGTACATACTATAAAGTAGTTAAGGATAAATTACATGAGGTATACGAGAAATACAAAAATAAATTTGGGTTTGTGCATTTGGAAGACCCCCGGTAGCCCCTAGCACCTCTGTGAGGACTATGCAATGTGGCATGATTTTTTATTCTTCCTCTAGAGATTCTCATGCGGGTATACATCAGTTAGGAGGAGGAAGGCGGCAAAGCACTGGAGACTATCAAGCTATCTAAATAGTGATAACATCAGTTTTGAGCAAAAGTTGAGCATTTTCTCGTGGTGGCAAACCCAAAAAGTTACATATCCAGTGCTATCCATATTAGCATGGGATGTGTTGACTGTTCCTATCTCTACGGTCTCATCGGAGTTAGCCTTCGGTCTATCTGGAAGAATAATCAAGGAGCGGCAAACAAGTCTCTTGAACGAGATGGTCGAAGTCCTTCTGACCATCAAAGGCTAGGAATAAGCTGAATCAAGACTCTAACATACTACAGAGAATAGAGATTTAGAAGAATCTTTTGAGAATTTGTATCTAGATAGCAATGAATATGATTTTCAATATTTTTTCTTTATACTAGTGAGCTTTATATGTTGTACTCTTTTTTTCCAAGTTTTTTCTCAAGTTGAATTTTTACTTGGTAAAATTTTTAGTGAGGCTGCCATGCCATGTAATTTAACATATTAATAAAGCTCATTACATCATTGAAAATAATTATCTTGATGATTAACAATGTCTACAATTTTCTATAATTTTTTTGTAATTTTCTACTATTTTTTCTTAATTTTCTATAATTTTTTTGATTTTTTTTCTTTTTTCCGGCTTAACGAGCCAACCGTGCCGGCACAGCCTATTAAGGCCTAACTGTGCCCGTGCTGGCAAGACACGATCGTGGATCATACCTAGGCTCAGACATCGCCATGGGCTAGTATGACACAGTCTATTTATTTGCCGCACCTAAACGGATCGTGTTTAAATTGAGCACATGTCATGCCAGCCGGTATGATCTAGTGGACAACACTAAGACAAATAATCAATTTTTGAAAACTTTATCGCAGTGGCAACAAAAGGTACGGTATATTGTCAATGAGTTCTAGTTCGGTACATTCGCTTGTTCTCGACCGTCCAACATAGCTCATCCAACGGTTCTCATAATCTTAATACCTCCGGTGCCTGTGAGTGGTGTGCAGGAGTGGTGCTAGGCAAAGTGGGCAAAGAAGTAATTTCGTCCAAACAATTACAATGCCAAACCTTCTCTGTATTACAACGCCAAACCTTTTCGTTGTCCCACATGCCCACCGAGTTTATTAAGTCGAGTTCCTCCCCTCTCAGCTGAGCACCGCCGCCTCGGCTTCGCCACAAGCATAGCAAATTTTCCCCTCGGCCTCGGCAATCTGCAAGATCAGTTCTGTTACTTGATCGACAGCGGCAACTGCACACTAGAGAACTCCATGAGGAGCCCCTCAACGTCGCCAGATCACGGCAAAAAACTGATGGAGCTCGCCGTCGCCCCAGCGATGCTAAAAACGAGCAAGCGAAGGCTACGGTAGAGGTACTTACCTCCTCTTTTTTTTCTTTTATTTTCATGAATCGTGTCATTTTTACAAGGAAAACGAAATACAGATCGATCATTCTCTATCTTTTAGATTAGTTGATTACCTATTCGTAAAACTCTGAGCATTTAGCTAATTGATTTGGGACTTGATTTATTTTGTAGGGGTCAGTGGGTCAGGAAGCAGCTGCCTCTCAGACTGAATCCAACAATACAACTTTTGTCCTAGATGAGCCGGCAAACGCTCTACTGGTGGCTGAGGTCCACCAGTATGTGCAACAGCTATGGCTACCACAATATCACTGCTAGTCTTGCTCACAACCCGTAGTGATTTAGATGGTGCTCGGCAAGTTCATGGCTCATGACAAATGCCAGGATTCTTCAACTTTTCATGGAGAGATGGAAGAGAGTAGGATCAAAGGAGAATATGCAAAATGGGAGAAGACTCAAGGCCTCCTAGGCAGGGGCGGAGATGGGCCTCGGGCACATGGGGCAACTACCGAGGCCCAAAAAAATAATAGTGGAAAAATTTTGTAAGTATATCTAAAATTTTTTTGGCATAGTGTATGGGCCCGAGTCTCTTTTACGGGCCCGAGACTATTCCGTACGGCCGATTCCCCACCGCCCAATGCGGATCTGAGCCGGTGGGCAGCAGACGGCCGCCGAACGGCCCAATCCCGCACTGACCGCACCCCGTCTAACCCTAGCCCCAATCCCGCACTCCCGACTCTCATCTCAGCGGGTCTCGCGACGCTTAGCCGCCTCTCGCCTCCGCTGACTCCGCCATGGCCACCACGCCCGCCCCACCCCATCGCATCGGCGACGCGCATCCTCTCCCCGCATCGCCGCCCTCCTCGCCTCCTCTCTACCACGCCCGCCTCCTCTCGCCAGGCCCCGGCGGCAGGCGGCTCGCGACGCCGACGCCGCCCCCATCTGCCACCGCCATCCGTCGGTCTTGGATCCCGCCTCTGGTGAGCTACTACCTCTGCCTCATGCTCATGACTCGCCGCCGACCGCCCCCAACCCCCACTGACCACCGCGACGGCGCATCCTCTCCCCGCGTCACCGCCCGCCTCCTCTCGCTCCCGCCTCCTCTCCGCCACTCAAGCACCATCCCTGCGCCGCGCCCCGCCTCTCCGCCAAGCAGCCTTCCCCGGTCCCGCCTCCTCTCCATCGAGTCCGCCGGCCTCCGCGACCCTCGCCTCCTCGGCTCCTCTCCATGGCTCCACCGCCCGCCGCCGCGCCACGCCGCCACCACCCCGCCTCACTCCAGGTCTCCATGGCTCCACCGCGTCCACCGCCTCCTCTCCATGGGTAATTTTCAATTTGAAATTTTGAATTGATTGAATTGATGGAATGTGGAGATTATAGTTTCATTACTATTAGAACAAATTGAATTGAAAGCTCTAAAGGATTGATGTGTTAGTTCAGACAGATTTTGGTGTAAAACATTTGCATTGTATATTTGTATATCTTCCTCTGTATAGCAATATTTTTAAACAACTATAAGAATAGCATTTCAATTGAACTTTATGAAAAGCATTATTGAGAGACCAAAAGTATTACCACTACGAGTGGAGTGTATGATTAACTTGCTATTTGAATTTTTGTGGTACTAGAATTAGAAATACATGATGAAGAGGACCAAGACATTGGCATTTTATTTTCCATTGCAATCAAATCAAACTCCGGAAACAATAGGAACTACAGGTATGTTACATTCCTATTTTTTGCTATGTTTTATCTATTTTGTTGTATCGTTAAACATGGTATTCAAATTTTATTTTGTTAGTGTATTTGTGTTGTATTTTTGTTATGCCGTAGTGTTGATAGTATTCGACGTTAGTTATATATTTATAGACCCTTAGTTTTGGGCCCGAGGCTTCGTGAAATCCTGGCTCCGCCACTGCTCCTAGGAGCGGCGTGGTTGAGTTCTAGTTCTATTCATCTGCGTGATGACAGTTAACCTTTGTGAAGAATGTGGAGTAGTGGCTGACTAATAAATTATTCTCTAAAAACAGAAAAAAAAAGTGAAAGTACGATTATACCCCTATCTGATGGGCAGTGGAGATGTCAGCACCTCCCACAACTTCAGATGGACCGAACCAAAAACTCATTGTCAATTCCCTCTATTTTATTCGGCTCTCCCACCCACCGCAAATCAAAAATCCCCAATCCTGACCCGATCAACGTCGAAGCTTCCACCAAATTCCCCTCGCCAAGCCGCCCGGATCGAACTGTCGTCGAATTCGCCTCGATTACTGCTCGATTCGAGGTCGAGGAGTAATTTGGGTGCGGCATTCGGAGGGCGATTTGCGGCCGCGGGTAGAGGAAACCGAGGGGAGCAGCCATGGGCGAGGTATTCGAGAGCTACGAGCGGCAGTACTGCGAGGTCTCCGCCTCCCTCTCCCGCAAGTGCACCGCCGCCTCCGCCCTCGATGGAGGTACCCAGTCGACTCCCTTTGTCTAATCCGATATGGCTTCCCGATACCATGGGGAATCCCCGTCTTTTTTGCTGTTGGTTTCGTCTTACACGGTGAGATCTCCGCAGAGAAGAAAAAGCAGAAGCTCTCCGAGATCCAGTCCGGCGTGGAGGAAGCCGAATCGCTGGTAAATATCACATGGCATTTTAATTTCTTTTGGGGGTCCATTTACCGACACGGCTATACGATTCTGATGCCTCACGTTCTGCTGTGGGGAAGCAATTAGAATTGGGCTGGTGATTTTGTGAGGTGGGAGGGCTGGAGGCACCATTTTAATAGATTTTTGGGTTTCTAACGTCGTAACCGTGATTTATGGGGAGTTGTGTAGATTGGCTCTGAGACTTTTTATGGGGGCAGTATTTGATCTCTTTTTGGGCGTTTACAGATTCGGAAGATGGACCTGGAGGCGAGGAGCTTGCAGCCGAGCGTGAAGGCGGGTTTGCTTGCGAAGCTGAGGGAGTACAAATCTGACCTCAACAACCTCAAGAGCGAGCTCAAGAGGATCTCGGCGCCCAACGCCAAGCAGGCTACACGGGAGGAGCTCCTTGAGGCTGGCATGGCTGACACGCTCGCGGTGAGCTCTCTAATTCCTATCATTAGTAGTTCAATTGTCGCACAGATTCAGTGTACAGAATGTGGGTTGACAGTGCAGATTTATAGCCTCCACAGGTGTCTGGTTTTGTTAAGGAAAAAGTCCATGGAACACTCCAAATTTTGCTCGGAAGTCTGTCTAACATCTCAAACTATGAAACCGGACATTTGACCCTTTGAACTTCGCAATCCAGTTCAAATAACACCCTGACCTGATTTCGGATAGTGGTATTGCCCACGTGGCGTGATGAGTGGATAGTTTTACCACGTATGATGACACATTGGTCAAGTTTAGGTGAATGACAGGTGACGTTCATAGGGCCTTCTCTCCCAAATCGAAATAGAGAGGGAAAGAACTACAGGGGGCTATGGCCATGGAAGCATGATTGGAAGCACAGTGGGGCAGAAGTCTTTGTGGGCCTCACATGTTACTAATCCAACTTGGCTAGTGTGTCATCTTACGTGGCAAAATCACCAACTCATCGCTCCACACGGGCAATACCGCCATGCGAAACTGGGTCAGGGTGTTATTTGAATTGGATTGCAAAGTTCGGGGGGTCAAATGTCTGGTTTCATAGTTCGAGATGCTAGACGGGCTTTCAAACAAAATTTGGGGTGTTATATGGACTTATTCCTTTTGTTAATTACGTTGATGTTGTAGTATGCAGCCTATATCGCATCAGGGTGTTCGATGTATATTGCATGGGAAAATTAGGATGTTTGTGAGCTTATAATTGCTAATAACTAGCTGTATTTGCACTTTTAAATGTGGTTCTTCATATCAGATGATTTGGTTGGTGCTGAAATTATGATCGGGAATCACATGATTGTGTGTATTTTTTTCCTTCAAAATGTGGCAGTATCGCTATATGTCACTGAAAGTATTATGGAACCTTAAGGTATGCTATTGATATCCATGATTAATATTTAATTGTGTTGTATGCAACTTCAATTAGGTTGTATAATATTATTTCAGTCTTTATTTGAGTGTCACTAGAGTTGTACTTTGTAACGTTGTGCGCTACACTAATCATGGTTAAATTGTGTGTAGTGACAAAGTCAATAATTTTGTGATCTACTATTGAACAACGTGTCAATTATGAATAGAAATCTTTTCTACTTCATAGTTTGATTTCCTTGTCAATTGGGTAATTCAATTTACAATTTTGTTAGGTTCCGTAGTTAAACAGATTTGGATGTTGATCAAGCTAGCCGAGTTGCTTTATATTTTGGATGTTGTTTTCTTTACTACTGGGGCATTCGGGCTCATTTTTAGTGTTAAGGATCGATATTAAAACAGCTTCATGGCATGACAACGAGTTTATGTATATTTTTGCCAGTCATGCATGTCAGACTTCCTGTATGACTTATCTTATGTGTGCATGCTTGACTGGTTAGAAGACTTTTATTTTGTTCTATATGTAATGCTGTTCTAAATATTGGGATTTGGAAGCATATATCAGATTATTTCCAATGCTAGTTTGTTTTTAGATTTGGATTCTTAATGACCATTGTCTTCTACTACACAACTGATTTCTTATACAAGATATTTCCATTCTGATTTCCAGGTAGCCTGGCAAAAACACTGTAGAATCATATCTGCACGTTCTTAAGAATTGTACCTGTTTTTAAGAATTGGTACCAGCTGACGTTAGGGAACTCTTATTTCAATCTACTTCTTTTGGAAGGCTGCTTAATGTTTAGGGGAAGGATTACATTATCCACCTTAATTATTCTTGTATGTTGCTGTATTATTCTAGGGATGGTTCTTCTGTATTCTTGAAAAATTCTTGGTCTGTCGTATTTTTCAACTGATGTATTGTATATGATAATACTACATTATCACAATGATTCCGATTTCTTAAGCATTATCTCAAGGTTTGTGCCATTTGTTGTTTTTAGTACTCATGGCCTAATTGGGGGATTATTGTGTGGTTCAGGTGTCTACTGATCAGAGGGGAAGGTTGTTGATGACAACAGAAAGACTGAATCAGTCCACTGACAGAATTAAAGAGAGCCGAAGAACTATGTTGGAGACAGAAGAACTTGGTGTGTCAATTCTTCAGGACCTTCATCAACAACGGCAGTCACTGCTGCATGCTCATACTACTGTATGTATTATGTCATAACTGTTTAACTTAATATTTAGGTTTTACTTTTCTGGTAATGTTGGATGAGCCATCATCGGATCTACTACATATTTCTTCTGTTCGTCATTCCAACCAACCTGGTTTGTTGTTTTCTGGCTTTGCAGGTAGATCATCTGCAATAGTTCTACCTAGCAAAACGTAGTGTTAAGAATGCTACTAGTTAGATTCTAGATTTGATTGCCTTACTCTATCTTGGCTTTGTTATGAGTGTGGGCTTTTTATTCCAATGGGCCAAGAGGCCAAATATATACATGAGACAATATGCAATGAGCCCCCTATACAATGTGATAACCCTGCAACTTCTACATGTCTAACATCCCTCCTCAAACTCATTGGTGGATCAGAGACTGAGTTTGGAGAGATAAAAACTATAGTGAGCATTTGTTTATGCCTTGGTGAAGAAAGCTGCCAGTTGAATCTCGGAAGGTACATACTGAAAAACAACCACCTGTGCCTACACTTGCGATCTCATGTAAGAAGCATCAACACCAATATACTTTGTGAGCTCATGCTTCATTGGATCATGAGCAATACTGATCGCACTCGTGCTATCTGACAAGAGAAGAGTCGGTGCAGAAACAGAAACACCAAAGTCCACGTGGAGCCACCATAACCAAGTAGACGCCCGAGCAGCCAGAACAGAGGCGGGTTGCTGCTGACCCACGTTGCGAAGATGAGTCTCAGCACAAACAGCGGTGAGAGCCTCTAGCACGGACGGACGCTTCTGACGAGTTAGGAGGTGAGCACGGACAGGCTCAAATTCTGACCGAAGACATGTCAGGAACTTGTAGAGATGGTGAGTCTCTAGGTGAGCACGCTGACGCACACAGCAGGGATATGTCCGACAGATGTCCGGTCCCAGAGAGTCAAGCTGCCACACCGCGGACATCTGCTGGTAGAAGTCGTCCACTGTGGCATCAAGCTGCTGAAGAGTGGGCACGAAGGCGCTCCCACATCAGTTGAGATGTCGCCAGCTCCACCGCATCCATGGAGATAGCGACAGTTAGGCTACCCACCAGGATGGCAAAAGCACAAGCCTCGTCGTCCTGCCACCTCTCATAGGAGTGAAACTGAGCCTGTTACATCTCCATGGCCTCCTCAAAGGCCATGATCGCAGCTTTCTGGGTTGCTTCATTAGCAGATGCAGGGATGTGAGGGGCAGCCGGCAGCAAAGGGCAAGGCAGACACTGCCTCTCGCCTGTAAGATGGCCCCAAAGACGATGACTCCTCATGTGAATCCGCATGTGCATGACCCACTCACAATGGTTCATCCTATCGAAGATGATCTTCGGAAGCGGAATAACAGTGTGGGTGGCCATCACATGCGGGAAACGACTTTTTTTTTAAAAGACCAACTGCGGCTCTTTGCTCCCTTTTGGCCCGCCAAATCTCAAAAGCGACGATCCGTCGGCAGCGGCGGCGGCGGCGTCGGCGCGGCGGCGCGGCGGCAACGACGGAGGTGCCGGCTCGGGCGGGCGCGGCGGCAAGACGGAGGTGCCGGCTGGCGGCGATGATGGCGGAGATGCGGCGTCGGGTGTGGGCGTTGGCGGGCGACGACGGTCGGAGGTGCAGGTGGCCAAACGCGACGTGGCGGCGGGGAAGAACAGAGAAGTTCGGAGGAAACCGGATCTGGACGGATCCGGTGGTGAGGAAGATCCCGCTGCCCGGATCTGGGGCTTGGCGGCGACTGGGAGGGGAGCGAGCGCGTCTGGGACGGTGGCCGAGAGGCCGAGATGCGGCAGCGATGGCGGCCGTCGGCGGCGGTCTCCTGGACTGATACTATGTTATAAGTGTGGGCTTTTTATTCCAATGGGCCAAGACGCCAAATATATACATGAGACAATATGCAATGAGCCCCCTCTACAGTATGATAACCTTGCAACCTCTACATGTCTAACATGCTTTACTTAGTAAGTTATATTTACCTTTTTTTATGTGGGATGTATTATCAAAATTAAAAGGTAGTGGTTCTAGTCAATTTAACATCCTATTAGGTTTGGCAGCTCTGAAAATGTCTCCAACTTGAATAATTCATTATTTCATTTTTATTATTGTCCAGGGTTGGAACTTGTTAGCGATGACTTGATATATTCTATTCCATGTATACACTTCATTTCTGTTACATGAATAATTTGCACTTTGGTGAAAGTGTACTGTTTCTTAAGGCTTCAGCGCGCAAATGTTGCGAATTATATTGTATTCCTTCAGGAATTTAGAGTTTTCTTTCAGGCCCGTTAGTCCATTCCGTGAGGGTGAACCTGTGTTTTGTTCTGCGTGAGGTGCTCTTTTTCTGTTTGTATGTAAGGATGAGATTCTCCTACTCTAATTTGTGTCTCAGTGTCTGTAAAGTGTTGGTGATAACATACAAAAGAGTAAAAGGTCCTTTATTCAGTCTCATAGGGGCAAGGTATTGGGGGCATTTCACTGATTCTTTTAGATGTTAGAACAAAAGATTTCATTGCTTAAGTCGTTGGGTATAAAGAGCAAATAATGGCCTCACTTTTGTTGAAGTACACGTGAGGATTGCCCACATTTCCTCACCAGCTTAAGCTTTACTGAAGGAGCCAGTTCACCCAAAAACTTAAGTTTGTGAAGAAAGACGGGCAATCCACTTATACTTCAATACCCCCTCACATGTAGGCTCTCTTAGGCCTAAGACGTGGAATAGAAGCAGGCTGCAATTATTTTTTTAATTGCATCAGCCGAGTCTTGAACTCAAGACCTTTTGGCTCTGATACCATATTGAGTTGCATGCATCAGCTAGTCTATCCAAAGGCTTAAGCTTATGAGGAAAGACGGGCAATTTACTTATATTTCAACAGCTTTTAGTAGAACATGCTTTGCGCAACACCATCTTCGTTGATTCATTGTTGAATACCAGAATTTATGTTTCTGCAGAATTCATCAGTTCAGTAAAGCATCTAAAATTCCTGTAAAAAGGTGTGCTATCGAAAGTACTCGCAGCACAACCCGCATCCTTAGTATGTGAATCTGCTATATTTTGTGATAACACCTTTACTTGCATGCTAATGTCTGCAGTAATCACACTTTGCTATTGTTCATATCTGTTAATGACATTCTCATGCTCTCTCATAGTTGCATGGGGTTGATGATAACGTTGGCAAGAGTAAAAAGATCCTGGCGGCAATGTCAAAGAGGATGGACAGGAACAAGTGGATCATTGGGGGAATCATTGCAGCTCTTGTTCTGGCCATCCTTCTCATACTGTACTTTAAGCTCGCTTATTAAGCCTGCTTCCAGTTAGGTTCTCCAAACTATTTCCGCTCAGTAACTGTGTGATAAGAGTTGTCTGAACACTGTATATTGGGCAACACATGTTGTCTCTCCCAAGTTCATTTGTTCCCGCAAACACCAAATATTCGAGTGGCCCATGCCATATAATGTATATGGATACTTCTATTATGTAAACTGTCCAAAAAAGGGAAAAAAAGATTACTTGAATCGAGTCATCTGTCTGAAGAGGTCTGAAGTGCTTAGTTCTGTTACACCCTGGAGGTTGTGCATCCTGTTTTGCTACACCATAGAGAACGTGTATCCCAGTATCTGAATTGTTGTCATCGTGATTGGCCAGCTCGCCTCTAATGGCCAAGTTGTTATCCAGGTCGAGCTAGGGTCGCGACAGATGCCTTCTGAATTATTGTGCGGTGCGTGGGGCTCGTGTGCTGGCGTGCATGCAGAAGCTAGCGCGGAAGGTGCAGATCTCTCATGAACGCAGTTGCTGAGCTAGGTTGGCAAGTGGGTTGTATCTATATGCGATAAGGCCGTATCTTATGCTTGATTTGCTGCCCATTGGGGGAATGGACACTGGACGGGGAAAAGGGCGAGGCCAGCATCCCGGGTGGATGATGATATGTAGGCAATAATACAAAGGATGTCCAAGCCTTTTCTTTTTTTCTTTTTCTTTTTGAAGGCAAAGGGATGTCCAAGCCTGAAGACTAGGGAAGCTAGCTGATGTATTGGTATCATATCCTTGAGGGAAAGGAGCACCGGAGTACTCTTCTGAAGGAAAGGAACCATTCGTGTCCTGAAACGAGCGAACCGTAAAAAAACTCAAAAAAGCTAAAAATTCAGAAAAAGACGAAATTATAAATAGTGAAAAATAAACCAGAAGCCAGAAGCTGAAGCCGAAACGAGCGGACCTTAATCTACACCGTTCAAAGTTCAAAACCGTAGCCGGCTGCTGATCAATAGAGTGAACACCATGCGTGCAACGAGTTAATGCGTCGAGTCGTGGACGGTTCTTGATCAAATCAGCCGTGACGTCGTACGCACCGGCCCGGACGAGCCCAAACTCGTCAACCAGCCAGGAGAGCAATCAATATATCCGAAGTCCCAACTGATCTAGCTAGCTCGTCGGAGTCCCGAGAGCTCAGGTCACGCAGGTGATCGGCAAGCCAACGCGAACGCCGGTTGCCAATAGCTCTGTTCTTTTATACGGGAAATATATAAGGTGTTTTTTAAATCTGATTCTTCAAATATTTTTATGAGACTAAAACTATATAGGTGGTCTTCATCGGTATTCGCACAGTCCGTTTTTTTTAAAATATAGATAAAAATTATTAACTATATAAAAAACTATTAACCACACAGCGCAAAATAACAAGACCAGTTACTGACAAGGGGCATCACTGTCCAGGGCCACCTACACCGTCAGGATCGGTCGGGCCATTCCTAGCTACTGCGCAAGCTTAATCCTGGACGGCTGGACGTGTGCTAGCTTATGAACTACCCCTAGCTAGGCGCGTTAATATATAGCAACCCTTTGCACATGTCGTGCATATCGACTAAAATCACGTGCGACTATTTTTCTGTACATACTATCTCTCGCGAATAGTTAGAGTTCAAATATTTAAGCTATAAGCTATTAGCAAAAAAATCCATCTAAAATCTGTAAAACCACGTACCAGTCCTTGAAATTTTGTCGGCCGTTCAAATTGCAAGATCCCGGATCAAATATCCCGGAGAAAGGAGATAGCAAACGAGTTGATCGGAGTTTGGGTGAGCTAGCTATACTCGGGTGAGCTTAAGATTGAGTCGAGTTAGAGAAAAAAAAATCTACAAAGTGCGTGCATACATACTTGCACATGATGATCTCCATCGATCAGATATCAGTAATGAAATCTGTTGTCACTTCGTAACCGAGCTCGGAAAGATGGTCAAACTCGTTTCAAATTTTTTTTAGGTCGATCTTCAGTCGAGCTGAAAAACAAGCTGAACCCAAGCGTCGTCGGTTCAAATAAACAGAACTTTTGAAAAGTAAAAGTGTGTAATGCCTCTATTTCCGGAGACTATAGTAGTTCTCCATAATTGTCTAGGATTATTCAGTTGTGGAGTATTATACACAAATTTGCATCATAACAATACATACTTATAACAAAAGAGTCAAACTTTATTACAGAAATATGGTTTAACAATCTAGTTTTGACGCAGCGAGCATGCAAGACCAATGTTATTTTACAATACAAAAGAAACTCCTAGACAAACTTGAGCGCGGCTAAGACCTAAAATCAGTCGTCTTCAGTGTAGTAGGGCTCTTCTTGAGCTTCGTCAACAGTTTGATCATCACAGTTCTATTGATCTTCTGTTTATTGTTTAGCAAGTAATGAGTACAATCATACCCAGCAAGTCATAAGGGTAAATCCTAAGTTAACTGCTTGCAAGGATATTCAAAGAAAGGGAATATATTAGTTCTATTAACTTGAGTGGATGCAATTTTATTTGCAAACAGGAAAACAAGAACATAACTCCTTAAGATTTAAGAGGTTTTCTTTCAACAGTTATTTGCTCAGCTTACTCAGATTAAAATATAATAAAAATTACTTATGTCTCGCTGTTGGAATCACCCATTAAACACAGCTTCATTTACCGAAAACACGGTGTATTCGAATACCATTTATTTCACTCTACAGAGTTGCTCAGCTTTACCCACAAGATTTCTCAGACTTTCAATGTCATACGACAGACACGCTTCAGCTAGCGTCCAACTGAGTTGAGAAAATATGGTCTTTTACTGCTCAGCTCTTTATGTAGGCTCTACCCGGTAGATCTACTCAGACCCGGTTTAACTGGCTAGACCTAACACTTTTGTCCATCCTAAGTGGCCTCTACCGTTGTTAGGTATGGTTTTACCGTTTCGCATACCAACTCCCCATCATTCATATTCCTGCCTTCTGTAGAGATACAATCCAGTTGAGCAGCTATTAAACCAGTGTTGACAAGTCAACACCTGTGGTTGAGCGATCAATGTGTCCTTTACTTACCATAAGGTTCTTGTTCTTAATTTTCATTTCAGGCTACCAACCACATCCCCAAACATCTATGCTCGATGGCACTACCACCCATCTGCTTAAGCCTCCACTCTAGGGTAAGGTCGTGGACTCCAACTATCTCATGGTTTTCCACGATTCGGAAAGGTCGAGAGCTAGTGTAAATATATAAAATAACATAAATACATGCTTGAGTCTAATCAAGCTAGAAAAATAAATTAAAATAAAAAGGAATAAAATATAATAAAATTCAAATAGAGGGGTTTGGATTTATTTGAAGCTCAATTTGGTGGAATGGAGGTCAAAAATATATTTGTGGCACCGAAACGATCGAAATGGGGTATTTTTGTGTTTTAGGGTTTTTGGGTGAACAATGATTTTGAATAGTAGCTACAGTGTTGGGCTAGTCAGGATGAACAATGCACGGCCCGCATGAAAACAAACTGGGCCGGCTGATTTGGCCCAAACCGCGCAACCAAGAAGGCCTCGAGCGTGCGGCTGAGCCGCCCAGCGCGCTCACGTGCTCACACGCTCGATGGGCGACGTGTAGATGGTCACGATGTGGCACGTGCAAACGACCTGATCTAAACGGCCATGACGCACGAACGGCTACGATGCAACCACGTCGCGCCCGGGGTCGTCTTCAACCTCTGGCTTCTTCCTAGTGGCGGAAAACAGAGGAGTACTCCCCACCACGATTCGGTGCCGGTAACGATCTCCGGCGAACTTCACTGGTACAGATAGCTTTGGTTTGAGATGGTGGTTCCATTTTGGGGTTCTAGAAGGTGTGAGAATGGGTGGTGGTGGCTGGCGGCAGGAGAGAAGGCGGCGGCTCAAAGCTTTTTCGATGGTCCTCCAGCAAAATGGGGAGTGGTTTGTCCATCTACCGGCCATAGGCTTCTCGGTAGTGGTACTAGTTTGGGTAGGGGATTGCTCATCTAAGCTATCCACGGGAGAGGCTTTTCGGTTGGCAATAGCTTTCGCCACCCGAGCTCTCAAGGAACTCTCACGGTCGAGAGAGTCCACTAGCGTGATAAGGAGATAAAAGAAGGTTATGTCAGTGAATGCAATCGAGTTTTAATCGAGTGATGATGAAGATTGGGTCTAGGGCTCACCGGGCTCAGGGGAGGTCACCGACAGTACTAGGGTGAGCGAGAGTTTAATTGGGTGGTTCTGGTGGATGTCTGGAGTGGCGCGGAGCTCTCTGCAACGGCAATTGAGCTTTAAAGGTGAGGTGAGACGGTGGGAACAGGAAGGCGGTTTGGCGTCGCCTGCATGTGGAAGAGAGAGGGAGAGCAGGGCTCTGCTGGGAGTGAAGGCACGTAGATGAGGTGGTGTACGGTGTCTGTAGAAGTTGGCAAGCATGACGTAGCTGGTACGGCTCGAGTGCACGCGTCAACTTAGAAGCGGCAGCGAGTTGCAGCGGGAGATCAACTGGGCGACACGATGAGGTGGTGGGAAGGCGGCTCTGTCGTAGGGCGCTAGCAGAAGAAGGTGGGAAGGTAAAAGAGGAAAGCGGATTTTTAAGGGAGATTGCCAAATTGGGTAAGGAAGTGGAATTTAAGTAAAAATCCAAAAAGAATTTAAACCAAATTTGAGGTTGTTTCAAAGCGTTTAAATTGGTGCCCTTTAATTTATTGCCGGCCGTTTTCTAGATGCTTCGTCAAACGGCCTAGCTCTAGCCAGTCAGTTATCCAATCTACAACACAGCTCGATCGCAAATATTGTTCCCTTCCCGCTCATAGTCAACACTTTGATCATTTCCGGTCAATTTGAATGACGTATACGAAACGACCGATCGATCGAGTTTGTTTCATGCAGACACGGAGGCGACGGGAAAAGTCTTGGGCTCGCGTGCCACGCCTGAAACGGAACGTTTGACAGATATGCACGTGGTTCCTGAGACCGTGAAGGAAATAATAATTCAATAGCGCCGCACGATTGGCACAAGCCTGACAAATCTATATACACCGACGTGTAATTTGCAAAAATACAAAATACAAAAATGTCACTGCAAGCAGTTCGTTTCTTTGCAAAAATCTGAAAAAAAAATCCTGAGGACCAAACACGGAGTCCTATTGTGCGTGCGGACTATTTATCGGAATTGTACTTGTTACTCCTTTCGTTTTTTAGATGTTGTTTTGGGGTACATGTAGTTAGTTTTAAAAAATTTTGACCGCTAATATAGGTCAAAAAATTTTAGATTTGTCACACAGAAATAATATTATTAGATTTATTATAAAAACACTTCATATCATTGTATTTTTAATATTCTTTATTAATATATAATTAAAAAAGTAATAAACAAAGATTTGTATCAAAGACTGTATCGATGTTCATCGTTGGATCGTAAGGGCCTTCTCATTCTAAAAGCTAGCTAATGAGGTGAGGGACCCCTTCACTTTTAAGTTAGATCACTTTTCATTCTACAACCAATGTGTGACTATTCCAACAATCTCCTCCTTCACACATTGGTGTCTCTCAGCCCTTCACCGTAGACCGACGGTTCCTTAGGGTCCCTTAACCGTACACCGACAGTCTCTCAGGGTCATAGTCTATCAGACATTCACATCCTAGTGTCCATTGGGCTAGAGATGTTAGAACCGGGCTCTGACACCAATTGTTGGATCGTAAGAGCCTCTCACCTCAAAAGCTAACCAATAAGGTGAGATACTCCTTAATCTTTAAATTAGATCTTTTATTTTTCACAACTAATGTGGAACTATTACAACATCCGTACCGATGAGCAAAAAAAAACAACGAAGACAGTATATACAGTACTCCTCGTTTTGTAGGGAGTACGGGTTTCTTTTTCTCTCTCTGGCCATACGTCTGTTTATAGTTCTAGCGCAGGAAACACAGGCGTGCATGTGAGGAGCAATGGCCTGAAGGAGCAGAGCAGGAATACACCTTTCGGATGGTGTTCTTCTCAAGGCGCACGCTTCGTTTCGACACGAATTCAGGGGGAGGAGGGAGGGGTGGCAGCGGCAGTCTGCCGCTCATGGGGGTCAGCCCCAAAAGGGTTCGTCTTTTGGCCGGCATCGATCTCGCCTCATCGGGAGCCCAAGCGCGCCGTGCGTGTGGTACCGATACCATTCTCCTGCACCACACTGCGCTGCGTCCCCCCAGCCCAAAAGCGCCCTGCAAAAGCGCAATGCATGATGCAAACTACAGTACTCTCCCTCTGCCCATGGCAGGCGCGCACGCATCTCAAAGATCTTGACTCTCTGACACGAGCCCGAAAGGGAGGGAGGAGGAGACCAGGCTAGTGTTACATAGGAAGAGGACGTACGTGCCCAAATTCCCATGCCTCATGCACCACTATACTATGGCGTATAGGCAGTACTACTAGTAGTACTTTCGCTGATGATGAGCCTATGAACGAACGGGGCAGTGCGTGTCGTCTAGGGTTTTCCCCTGCTTGCTTTGCATGCATTGATCGATGCATGCATGGCCAGCGAAAGGGCCTTTTCGTGTTAACTTAATCCCACGCTTTTTTTTTATCATCAGCATGCGAAAAGCCTGGCCCAGCATACATGATAGATAGATAAGATAAAAAAACTAGATATATTTATAGATAGAGAGATGGAGGTAGCATCTAGCTCATCTTTGATCGAAAAGCGTAAGCCTTTCTCTCTCTCTCTCTAACACACGCTTTTGCACTTGGAACAATCGAGATTTCGTTGGCGTTGGATATCGTTGGATATATGCAAAAGGAGAAGAAAAGTGGTGGTTAATCATGGCCAAAATTAGAACCAGAAAGATGCACCACAGCTGCACAAGCATGAACCCAAGATTGCCAGCCTCATGATGCGTCCAATGATCGATACACGTTTGGAACAATCGATATCAAATGATCAGTTGCAGTTCGTAGCTCAGCAACTGTGCTAGTGACGCCATGCATGCATGAATGCGCAACGACCAGCTGATGAAAAAAAAATCAATATGCATGTACTCTAGATCGACGAACTTAATTTCCAGTGATAAATTTGGCAATTAATTCATGTAAGAAGCTCTGACTACAATTTCACATGCATGTACTGATCTTGTTCTAGATCGAGTACAATTCATTCTCTCTCTCTCTCTCTCTCTCTCTCTATCAGATGGCCCCATCCCCTCGTGCATGCAGTCTCTCACTGCAGCTCAATTGCTTCAACAATGCAGCGGATCCAAATTCTGCACAAGTACGTAAATGACTACTACGCAGTATGTACTACTAACAGATGATCACTAAACACGTACGTACGTACTCTAAACACCAAGAACTGAAACAGTACAAAAACAGCAACATGAATAGACGACCACTAATACTAGAAACGGTACTGCTACAACAGTTTCGTAGCATTTCCATTAGGATTTGCAAAGCCAGAAATGCTATTATTTCTTGCAGATCCAAGAAATCCAGGGTTGTTGCTGTAATAATGCTGCTGTAACCAGGACGTGCTGCTGGTGGTGGTGTTGGTGCTGCTGCTGCCGCCGCCGCCTAGGGTTTCCAGCGCCTGGACCTGTGACTTGAGGAACTTGAGGTAGCTGGCGGCCTCGTCCAGCATGGACGCCGTGTCCATCTTGCTGCCGCCGGGGACCAGCTTCTGCAGCACGCGAAGGCGCTTGCTCACGCGCTCCCGCCGGAGCCGCGCCGCGACGGTCTGCGGGTCGCTCGAGATGCGCACGTTCTTGCGGCGGGACTTGTCCGCGGCGGCCTCCGTGCCGAGGTTCACCGGGCGCATGGCAGCCGCGCGGTAGATCATCTCCTTCACCTGCGCCATCGCCTCCATGTCCGGCTCGTACCCGCCGGCCGCTCCGGTGGTGGGGTCGTGGGCGCCCTGGCCGAAGGTGATGCTTGTTGCTGTGGTGGTCGCCTTCCGCTGTGCGCCGGGGCGTGGGAGCGGCGGCGCCGGTGGCGCGGTTGCTATGGTGGGGTAGTCGTCGGCTAGCTTCCTCTTGGGGTTGAGCGCCTGGGTCGACGTCGTCTGGGGAAGCGACGGCGTGGTGGGCGATATAGTGGACGTTGGTGACACCACCTCGGTGTCGTGGCCACCGCCGCCGCTGTAGTTGTTGGACTCCCAGGAGGAGATGTTGCCGCCGTTGATGCCTCTGTAGCTGGACAACATGGCGCCGTTCGAGACGGCCCCGCCGTCGAGCTCCCTGGAGAAGGCGAGCGCCGTGTCGAGCAGGCCGTCGTGCGCTCCCGCGCCGTCGACGACAGACGCAAACAGGTCGACCCCCGAGCTCGAGAAGCCCAGCGGGTCGCTCGTAATGCCCGCGGCGCCTCCAACGGCACCAAAATTCGAGCTCACATGGCACGCCCCGGCGTCGCCTCCACCGACGCTGTCACAGTGGAGCTGGCCGAAGCACGCGCCGAGGAAAGCGTCGTCCAGCTCGAACCGGCCGCAGCTCACCTGACCCACGGAACGCGGCAGGTATACGTCGTCGTGCTGACCGGCGCCGGCCCAGCCGAAGGTGTCCATCGCCGCGCCGCGCGCCGAGAGAAGTAAGGAAAAGGCCGGAACGACTGGCGCAGGGATTCTAGGACGGCTGCACGTAAAAGGAAGTGAAAATGTTAGGAAATGTCGGCACGCGAATCATACGATCGATCGATGGGAGACTGATCATGAGGGAATCAAAACTGAGTTGTGGAACGCGCGGTTGGAAGCATCAAGAAACAGTCACACGGGTACATCGATGGCCGGACAAGGACGGCAGAGGTGAGATGTCTCGAACCTCATAATTACACTGTCTGTTTTCTAACGCCTTGCTAAGAGCCTAGCCTAGCTCAAGAATCACATATATCTATCGTATATTTGTGCCTTGCATGACGCGATGCAAAAACATACTGAAAATCTGGAGTGCTCTGACTTGTTGGCTAAATGAACAAACTCATGCGTATGGATGCATCTCTCTCTCTCTCTCGTTTTTTACACAGCGGCCGGCGTAAATTATTTGGTTTCAACTGCTATATATAGGAGTAATACGTAGCTTCGTCCAAAGTAAATGAATTACTAGTGCTAAGTAACTTAAGTTTGCATGCATGAAATCACATGTTCTAATTATGGACTAATTAGTATGCATACAGGGTCTGTTCAGCTCATACCTGTGAGATCAAGCCGGAGAGATGATTGATGGCAAGGGGTGAAACAACGGAGGCAGCTTCGCCGATGGAGCACAGTTGAAAGATTCAACTCGGCCGGGGAGCTCCTCAGGGAGCTAGCAGCCTAGCTAGCACACAGTCAACAACGGAGGCCCACCGACACGGTTCGACCGACGAGAGAATCCGCCCAAGACTGGTCTGAGCAAGAAGCAAACGGTCACTGTTACAAACTTTTCTTCAAGAACCAAGCAAAGGTCCAATGAAAAGAAGAGAAAGAGGAGGAGAACTGAAGTAGCTACATATATATTGGTGTACTAGTAGTGTATAACTGTATGTACACTAGCTAGGTATCTACATACCTGCGTGTTTGCTCTGCTCAGGCAGTAGCCAGTGGCTACTGATGAGAGGCAGCACTGCCAGATGATTGATCAATCAATCAGCTGTGGTGCTGGCGTCTTGCCGGGCGGCCTAGCTTCCGGGAAGCTCTCTTAGCTTTGAGTTAGCAGGCAGGCAAGGGGAGGGGAGGGGAGAGGAGACAGTACATATCATTTGTGTGGGCCTGTGGGGTGTGGGATATGGTCCTCCTGTTGATGCAGCATATGGGCTTGTTTTATAGATGGCTAAGCTGCTAGCTAGCTATGTCAATGTGCGAGCTCCTGCCTGTAGCTAGCTACTCTCTCTCTCTCTCTCTCTCTCTCTCTCTCTCCTTCCTCTCTTCTTGAGAAAAAGAGAGTAGTAGGAGTATGTGGTTTCTCTTTCTTTCCCTCTCTACCTTTCTCTGTTTCTGCGGAGTTGTTCAGTTGGGAAAGGATTATGAATTGATGATGAGTGGGAAGCACATGAGCATGCATGCACAGCACCTGACGGGCTCTCATAAATACTTGTCCAAATCTGTAATCGCTTTGTATATAAATACTTCAATAGATTGGTGTTTTATATGTTTTCAGTGTTAGATTCTGTAATTAACAACGCTTCATTTTGTTTTGTGAGCAGGGGTCTCACATGTAGTGGCTAGGATATTTTTTCCCTGAAGAAAAAAACATTGTATATGCACTCAAAAGACTCTCTGAAAGTAGTATACTCCTAGACTGGGGAAAAGGTTTCCCCTTTAGTTGGTCTCTAATCCAAGGCTCCTGCTTGTTTCTGGGGCCCTGCAGCTATCTTGTTGGCCTTTGGCTGCAGACTGAAGAAGCAGAAGGGGAAAAGAGATTGATGATTGACACACTCTCCTGTCCGTTTCACCAGTAACTTTTGGTTACTTGCTTTTTGCCATTTGTGAGATGAGAACAAGGATCAAGCCATCTTGTGTTTACTTGTTTGCATTTGGTTGGTGACAGGTACATCACATGAAAATTTGGATCTTTTTTCTTGGACAGGCATGATTTCCTTACCTATAATTGTACTAATGATTCACTGCAACCAGTATAAGATAACAGTAAGGCAACAAAAAATTTACTGAAATACATGTATGTATCTTAGCCACTCCCAGTAATATGAATAGTTGGTAAACCTTTTGCAGAGCAAGATGACAGCAAAGGTACAGCAGGTTGCTGAAGTGGATGTAAATTGGAGATAAACAGACAAAACTATGACAGCAATCAAGGAGAGGAAAACAATATCCAAAAAGATAGAGAAGAATTTAATGCTCATATATTTTATTTATTTTTCCTTAGATTTAAAACAATATAGGAGACAACATATCTAATCTGTATATGATAGGATGATGTGTAGAGGACCACATTGATGATGATAGGCAACCAATTTTGCAAGATTAGAGTTTAGAGTTTGTTTACATGTATTTTGCCACCAAATGGAGACGTTTGCTAGTTTGGAGCATACCACTTAGCCGTGACAACATGTTGGTTAAACCCTCACCCAACAGCAAGCATAGATAGTGGGGGCAAACTAGTCTCTGAGTGCACTTGGTAGGCTTTAATTTACTCTAAAATTCAATTGTGTAAGGAACAGTACACTTGTAGAAGCAAAAGAAGTGTAGAGGATCTTAATCTTGTTTTTTAGGGGTTGTCTCCAATGCTATGTTGGGAGAACATGTAGAGATAATTCTAATGTCCTAATGAAAGTAACATTGTTTAAGGGCATGTAATTCAACTTGTTCCCAGAATATTTATCATGTACTATCTCATTTGATTGGGGGCACATGACCTTGTCTTGACATGCTTAGCACCATGCGCACCTAAATATAAATTTATTCAGCAACTTAAGAAGCTTGTTTCCCCTTCTGTTTTTAGAAGCAGCAAGAACTAATTGGTGCTAGAACATGTTCCTGATAGGCTTGACAAATGTAGTTTGTGAAATTATTATTACATAAGCAAATAACCCACACAATATGAAATTTATAAGTAGGAATGAAGTCCTGGTATTCACACAACTACATATTTGTTTCCCAAATTAAACCGGTACGTAGTAGTCAAAATACCCAATAAATGTGTAGTTATTATTATGTGTGGTAGTTACACTTGCTGAAGAAAATAACTTTCGATTACTTTTGCTAATTTTGAAGGCAAAATAGATGAGCACGCAGGTAGGCGCTCGCTCGTCTGCACCCTACAGAGTTCTTCATAATTAACGTGTAATACATAAAATATTTTGATTAGACATTTCATCGTATCTCTATGATGTTTATCTTGCTGTTTCCTTCGGTCGAACTTTATACATTTAATTAACAAGCAATCAGCTTCTTGATATAAACAACTCCAAACAGTGTATACAAACTGCTGAGCAGTATTCTTTCATGGTCTGATTTAATAATATTTGTACTGGATAGCTTTATTTAGAATCACATTCCATGTTCGATCTATTCATAAGTAATGGACCCAAAACTCGTGAGTATGGAAGTTAATCTATTTATTATATATTAAAAGTCAATGACATGTCTTATAAATTGCTAGGAAAAATAGAAGTATGATAGAAATCCTCACAAAAAGAAAAACATCCGATCCTTAAATTGGTGGATCTTAATTTTAAAGGTTTAGATTTGATAGTTGTTTTAAAGATATATTGATTTGCAAAGATCTAAAAAACATCTAACTCTTAATTTAGTAAGCCATAATTTTAAAGGTGATTCAATAGTTAATATAGAGATATATTAAATTGAAGAAAAAAATAAATAGGTAGCACTACATTTAATTCAAATGTTGAGAGTGTAAATTGTCTGGATGAACCCACTTCTCAATCCTCTCTTTTGCACATAAGGAGAGACCTCTGAAAATATTTTTTTTAATTATGAAATCAAATATTCCAAATTCAAATAGAATATATCAAACTCATTTAGGCCCATTAGAATGCTAGAAAATTTAACATTTCTATGAAAATTGAATTATTTTCTGTCAAATTCTTGTGAAATCTTATAAAAATTCTGTGTTCCAAGCAAGCCCTTAGGTATGAGAGGTGCGGTTAGCAACAACCATGCCGGGAGTACAAGAGATGGAACTATCCTTTCAAATAAATAAAAAGTACATTTTATTTTGAATATTATGCATGTTTAGTTTCAAGTACAAACGTACTCGTTCAATTTTTGCTCAACGTAACTAGTATAATAACGCCAAACAAACAGAGTGCTGCTTTTATACCAACCGTGGTTAATTAGTCCAACTAGTTTGGCATGCATTCAGGTGTTTGGCCAATAGATAGCAAATTTTTACCCAACTGGTTTAATTTAATTGTTGATTTTTCAAGTAATTTTGATTTTTGGCCTAAAAAGTATTTTTGATTTTTCTGCACATCAGAGCATTAAGCCATTGAACAGCGCTATCGAACTCGACAAATTTCCCTTTCATGCATGCATTCATATGCATCTTAGCAGTGAGCGGTGAGTTGACCAAATATTCTTCCTGAATAAAGTCGACGTACAGGCATATCGTACTTGCCGTTCTCCGTAGAAAATTAATGGCAACTAAATAAATGTAGGTCCAACAACTTAATTTTTTGCCATCGACTTTTCCATATTGTTTTTGCAAGTTGCATGTATATCTCTACGTCGAAGTTGCATCATTGCGTACTCTCTCAGCTGCTAAAGAACAATGCATCTGCTCTACTTGACGCATAAAATAGTGCCCTTGGAAACGGCCAAGGCACGTAGGTAGTCACCCGGTTCTGAGATTTCGTCATTTGCATCGGTTGCATAAATCCACAGTTTCGAGGAGTGCATACGTGAGAACGATGAACTGCACGGCACTGATATGACGACCACATGCAGCACGTAAACTTAGCTCCGCTCGTTTTAGTTTTAACTTCTGATTTATTTTTTACTATTTATAAATTTTATTTTTTTTTGAACTTTTTGTTTTTTTGAGTTTTTTTACAGGTTCTTTTTTCCCTTGTTTGTTTCTGTTGCCCGTAATGAGTTAGCATTTTTTTCTATTTGTAAATTTGTTAAAATTTCAACCGATATAATGCAATTTTAGTCATAAGTTATAGCTTTTTAGCCCAATCGAACGGTAATACCGCTCACCCTTGCCTCTTCACCCCGACGGGCGGGTTTCACCGGCGTCGTCGCTGAGCCAGAAAAAAAAAAATCTAAGGACAGGAGCCAAGTGAATCAATTCAACTTCTGAAGTTTCGCGCCAGAGTCAGAAAGTGGAAAAAAAATACATGGAAGCTAATTTACAAAAAGCTCAAAGGTTATATTATAGTGTTGCGCCAATTACAAAATTCAAAGAATTTTGACAAGACACGCACGCCACTTGCTTTAAGATTTGGTTTATTTCAGTACAATATACATGCATGGAACTTTAATGTCATGACTATCGGAGAACTACACATGTGAACTCGAATTTTCGGAAAACTATAGATTTAATAATGAAATTTCTCACAAAAATACGACTCCATTATATTGGAGCCCTGGGCCATTAACAGGTCAGTTTGAGCTCGCCACATAGCCAAACTACTTGCCATGTCCATAGGCTCACATGGCATAAATTTCATAAAACTACAACTTTAATGGATAAACCGTCAAACATTTAAGTTCAAATTTCATAGAACTACGTATTTAAGAGAGAAAATTCTCAGAACTACAATCCATCACATTTCTCTCTTTTGACAAACGGATCCCACTCGTTAGTCACACAACCATTAATTCTTTCTCCCATTACAACGGCTGAGCGAGAGCACACCATGTTATTGTTTGCATGCCACCATGGCTACGTTTTCGATCAACGCCATATCGAACCGCTCAATGCCGCATGCAATTGGTCCGCCAAATGTGGGACCAGATTGTCAAGAAGGGAGCAATTAATATGACAAACTGTAATTTTAAGCGAATTTTTTTCTCTCTTAAGTATGTAGTAATTTAAAATTCGAAGTCACATGTAGTTCTTTGATACTATCACTACTACAAAAGAGACTATACTGGACGGCTACATCACAGATGGTTCATAAGGAACCGTCTGTGCTTAAACTATCACAGACGGTTTACACTAACAACCGCCTGTGATATTTTCATAGACGGTTATTAATACGAACCGTCTGTGATAATAGAGACATCACAGACTGTTCGTGTTAATAACCGTCCGTGAAAGTTATGGACATCACAAACGGTTCATATAAAAAACCGTCTGTGATATTGCGGACATCACAGACGGTTCTTATAACAAACCGTCTGTGATATTGCGGATATTACATACGGTTTGTATGAATAACCGTCTGTGAATTATCACAGACGATTATTAATATGAACCGTCTGTGATAGTGTCGTATCATAGACGGTTTGTGGTTGGAACCGTCTAGGATAATCGACGCTATAAAATTGTAGACGTACGTGGTCTTGACACTGATCTGTCTTCATTGCGCTGCATCGGTGGAGCGAGGTGGCCGGCTTTAGGGAGTTTGGTGAAAACAAATCGCTTGTAGATCTATATACGTCTTCTTGGTGATCAGATGTTAGTACTCAATTGCTTCTAATAACTTATATGCCATGTAATAAAAAGAGATGATAGCTAGGTTTTTGTTTAGATCTAGCTAGCTAGCTGGGTTTAAAAAGATAATGATACTTTGCTCAATTTCAGAATGGGTAAGTACCTGATCCTAGTTTACTTCAATATATTCTTACTTAATATTATTGTTTCATGAATACGTGGCTAGCTAGCTAGCTACCTAATATAGATGTGTGTAATTAAGTAGCTAGTCTGATTTGCTATAGTAGTGCTAATAATCCAATTTGATACCCATTTGTTACATGTGTAGTATAGATGGATCGAAGCTGGATGTATGTTGAGAATCGTGTGAGTGAACAGTACATTAATGGCTATCTGCTTTTAGAAGAGCGGCCGAACTGGATATGTTGAAGAAGTGGCTGTGATATATGTACTGTCCATGCATTGATTGTGATAATCTAAAGATGTTTAGCAACTTAGCGCAGATCGAAACTCACTTGATTCGAATGGATTTCAGAAAGGGGTACAAATGTTGGACCAGTCACGGTGAAGAGAAGATTACACAAGAAGATATTTATGACATCGTCGAAGGAGACAACGATATGCCGGTTGTGGACTATGCTTTCGATAAGGATAGGTCACAGGATGACAATGCTTTCGATGAGGATTCCCATTGACGCTGGGCGGGGGATGGCGTATCCATGGCTGCCAGGGACGCTGGTGCATGGTGCCCAACTAGAGACCGGTTTCGTGAAGGTTCAGGTGGATATGATTAATGATGTTTTTAGGACCGTCCCTCTTGAGAAGCCCCCAAACAAAGAGATTACAACATTAGGTGATGCCATCCACACATTCATCCAGTGGCCCAAGAGGGACATCGCCCTCGACTCGTTCGTGCCGCGATCACCACATCTAGTGGCCCAAGAGGGACATCGCCCTAGACCTGTCACATCGGCTCCCATGGCTCCACCTTTAGCTCTGTTTCTGAAGCCTGTTGCATCGGCTCCCGTGGAGACGACGCCGAAAATGTATCGTAAGCAAGGCGCTAAGACCCAACCGAAGAAGATTAAGGGGCCTCCCAGGCAATGGAAGTTCATTCTCGGAGTGTCGTTGGTCCCCGAGCCACAAGTACCCAAGCTTGGACTGGTTTGCAATACATTGCATACATGGTACATACAGAGGTCCAACTGAAGCCAAACCAGCACAGTGGATTCACTGTGAGATACAGGGAGGTGCATTTCCTTCACGACTCGGGCTACTTCGTTATGGCCTTCGAAAACTTATTCTTATTATTCAACCTCGATGAACTTGACTCCTCACTTCTACGATGCTGGACACTGTAAGTGTATTGTACAATAAAGTTCTACATTCATGTCATACCGATAAATGTCATTACTATTTGCTTATGTATAGATACATGATCCAACAAGTCCGGCGACAGCGACAACCGGTGGGTTTTCTCGATCCATACTTGGTCTCTGAGCAATCCATCAACGATAATGCATCCTTCGTCTAAGATTATATAACGAGTGGATTGATTGCTCACAGTGACAAGGAATACATCATGGTACCCTTCAACCAAGGGTAAGTGCTTCACTAGTTGCCACACAAGTTCATTTGTACTTTATATGCAATATGAACTTAGTATTAATCACTATGACGACACACATGACTAGGTCTCACTGAATTCTGATTGTGATTGTACCAAAGTGGAGCAAGGTAATATACCTTGATTCCCTACTTAGGAGCAACCACGACTTCACTCGTGTGCAACAAACAATTGACATGTAAATTCATTTCCTCCATAAATAACTCTATTGTAATCTTTCCTTCGTTTGCAATAGCCGATGCTAACTTTTTTGAAATCACATAGGTCGTTTAGCGCTTATGTTGCCTAGGAAGGGAAACACAAGGAATCCAGCGACGCACTGCGATACAGGACGCGATTTCTGGTACCCGCTACAACATAGCAATCCTATATCACACTTCGTTATAATGCCTATAGAATTGACAATACCTATGTATGTAATTCTATTTTTGTAGTGCCACCAGCAGCTACAGGGCAACGTATGTGGATTCTACGTTTACCGCTATATGAAGGAAATCATAGATACTAAGACGAATGATCCAGATGTTTGTCAAGCTTCTAATAATTATTATTTTTATTATATATATATATATATATATATATATATATATATATATACGTGATCTTACTTGTTTTCAGATAGCATAGCTAGCATATCCTGAGGCTAGTCGAAAAAGAGCAATCAACATCACAATTGAAATAGTTATCACAGGCGGTTCAATATTCCAAACCGTCTATGATATATACTGAACCGTCTGTGATATGCACGATATCACAGACGGTTTGGAACACGGAACCGTCTGTGATATGCACCATATCACATACGGTTAATAACAAAAATTGTCTATGTTATTATGCATATCATAGATGGTCAATACAAAAAACCGTCTGTGATAGTCGAATATCACAGAAAGTTTTTTAGAAAAACTGTCTGTGTTGTAAGTTATCATAGACGGTGTGGAAGCTGTTTGTGATAACCAGCTATTATCATTGACAAAATCGTCTGTGATAACACTGTCTATAGTAGTATATTACCACTAAAGTTGTAGTTTTGCGAAATTTACACCACATAAGCCTACAGACGGAGCTGTAGTTTTTTTTTAGAATTTTTGCTCTTAAATTTATAGGTCTCCAAAAGTCAAACTCAAATGTATAGTTCTTTAATAGTTTTGCATTAAATTTGTAGTTTAACGACATTCACTCTATCTAAAAAAGATATACATGCATGTAAATATGTAACCATGTCATACATGTACGTTAATTACTAAAGCGACACGTACGCAATTACAATGATGTGCATAACCGAAAGCTACATGTACTCGATACATATATGTTCCTTTCCATAATTACGTACCTCGATCGACAGGACAATAAGTTCCCGAAAACAACCATCCATGTCGGCAGCAGCGGTCGACTAATGGCATGTTGTGAACTTTAGTTGACATTTGTAGGTCGACCATGCATATTGCTAGGAATGAATGTAAAGTCAAATCCCTAGTTAAGTTTCACACCAAATGGCAACTTCGATTTTAGTTCAAGGAAAGTCATGAGCAAGCTCTTAACTCCCTAAACATTTGGCTTCAGCTGGCCGGTTATTTCTAGCTGCACACTGAGAGCTCTCTTGGGTGCAATGGTAATTAATTAAACACACAAAGTTGTAAACCCATCCTCTCTTAACAAAAACAAAGTTGTGAACCCATCCACCCAAGTTTGAGTCTCACTTCTACCTTTAATCTCAAGTGTAGGGGGAATAAGTCTTATCCGTTACATCCTGAAGAAAAATTCTAGATGCACTTCTTATTCTTTTTAGTTCATATGCTCTGATCAGCCATCTCATATTTTAGAGGCTCATGCTCCTCTTAATACTATTATTGGATATGTTTCACTTGAATTAAAAACGAAATGGCCTTTGGATATCCAGTTCAAGTCTTAGCTTTTGTGCGCTTAATTTTGACTACATGGTACGTGTAAGAAGTCTAATATCCAAATGTAGATCAACTTCCACAGAAATTAATGAATAACAGAAAATTCTTTGGTAGAATTTAATATTTTCAGATTTTCAGCAAACAGTCCATGTTAAATTCAAGAGTACGAAAAACTAATTAAAGACAAAATTCACATGGTCCCAACTACGTATCTTGAAACTGATAGATTTTGCCCATCGGCGGACAAATATCCAGCAACAAATTATTATACACTAATTTCTAGTAAATTATTCGTTTTCATACGAACTCGTAGAGTGGTCTGTATATTTGCGCAGCTACATTTATTACATATTTTTCACATATTCAATATTGGTATTTGTCGATATCAATTGTTTGATTTTCCCCAATTACAAGTTAATTTTGCTGACCAATTCTGTTTTTTCGCTTCAACCTCTAACACCAAACCCAATTCTTGGTCGATCCCTCTCAACTGCCACCCCTTCCAATGCAATACTCTATCACATATTATTTTTCTCCAATTATTACTTAATGCTGACCGTTGTGACATCAAACACGTATACACATGCAATTGTCGCCGCCGATCCCTACCTGAGCCTGTTCCCTATGGTTGCGCTATCTTTACTCTGAGCTCTTTGCTCCTCTACTTCCGTGCACCTGTGCTTCTATTCGTATGGATGCATGCATGTATATATACATATACGGTTTTGCTATTGCACAGACGACTGAAATTTTTTTATCTCTCAGTCACCTGAAGTTGCACTCTCAATCAACTAAAGTTGCAGCCCCCTCAAAAAAAATCACCTGCAACTTCAGGTGATTCAGAGTGCAACTTCAGGTTACTGAGAGATAAAAAAATTTCAGTCGCCTATGCAATAGTCACTCCCATACATATATGATGTTATACATGCTCGATGTCCTCTTCTCCTGTGTCGGCCACTCATCTTCTTCAATGTTGGCAAACTCAATGTTGTGGCCTTCGTCACTAACCGCGGCAACCCCCATCTTTACTAGTACTAGCATGTCTACTTTAGTCACTATATAATGATAGCATACTCCTAGATATCGATGGCCTATATCATCAATAACTTATCTTCAATGCAAAGCTTTATCTCCTCTCTGTCAGGGATTCTCCATCATTGAGTTTCTTTGGCCGCTGACTTCTTCAACAACACCGACACTCACCACTTGCAGGGGGCGGTTTGACCGATTTGCAGGTGAGGTCTGACTGATTTGCAAGTGCGGTCTGACCGCTATGCAGAGCATGTCATATTGTCCAACATAGTGGTCAGACCGGCTGAAGTGCCTCTCAAGCATTTTTGTAAGCAACAGTCTGACTGGCTTGGGTCAAGCGGTTGGCTTTTGCCTTGTTCACACCAAACACTTGTGTAGGAGAGTTCTAAGGTGTCTCTGCACTAGATATCACATCTTCTGGAGGTCTGAGGCACAACCAGATAGCAAAATATCAAATTTCCAGAAAGGGTCACTCTGGGGCTCTGCCCTGGAAGTCAGACTGGCTTGAGAGGAGCAGTTTGACTATGCTGGCGGTTTGACCAGCCACCCAATGGTTGTCAGACTAGCCATGACCAGTTCTTGGGTGAGTCGTTCTCGTGATTTTGGGAAATTAGTCATGGGTTGAGTTTTTTTTGGTCAAGTCATTGCATTCGTAATACGTGAAGTATATTTGGGACTAATGTGGGTGAAGTTATGAAGAACTTGTGCCCTCAAACAGTTTCTTCATCTTTGATGTGCATGTTCTTGGAGGCAGCCATGGTCGACGGTATGGACCAAGACTAGGCTCGGGGATGAGCTGAGATACAATCAAGGAAGCTGGGTGGGATGGTTGAGCTCAAGCTAGGCACAAGAGAAGACAAGGGATATCGAAGGGAGGGTTCGAGCAATGGTTCCTTGAATGATGCGGTCGGTGCAAGTGAGGCATGGTTAAGGGAGGACCGACATGAGGAAACTTGCCTATATGTGAGCCATTGGTGACTCTACGCATTGTAAGTATGGGGATTACTTGAAAAGGAGGACATAACTATGGACTAGGCTTGGGAAAGAGGTAAGGTCCTTGGTCAAAGTGAGAGTATTTTGGCAGGGAGCCAAAATACCATAAATGACAAAGGGACCAAAACCATGGTGCTTGGAGGGTGTTTGGAGAGCGGTTTTGGTCAAGGAGGTGGTGAGGAGGTCAAGTGGATGAAAGCTTGCTCCTTAGCCGGTTTGGCCTTATGCGCTTTGAAAAGTGTGCATAAGTCTTGTGTGAGTCTAAAATCTGATGTGTATGGAGTTATTGGCTAGATGTGGACTGGTTGCTCCATCTATTTCATTGGGAGAGGTTGGTGGCTAGGGTTTGGGGTAAGCAAAGGGGAAAAACAGCCACCTCTTTCTAGGGTTTCGGTGTGTGCTCTTAGGTGAGAGTGCTCTGTCGTCCATGGTAGAGCGGTTGTAAACCAAACATCTATAAATTGCAATAGATTAATATTGTTCATCATCTATGGTGTGTTCTTAATCTTATTGATTTTATTCTTGTGTTGGTTGTTGTTTTTGCCTTATCCCCTTTCCTCTTGATCTTGCTATTTCCAAGGACATGTAAGAGATGGATATGCCTCATGGGGATCATATGTCATCCATCTAGAGACTAGCTGTAGCAAGATCTTTGAGATTGCCTGGTTTAGTTTGATTTGGAGGACTTATTAGGAAATCACGTTGCTAGGATTTTGATCTCGAATCTTTGAGTGCTATTGCTTGCTGTGATATATGGAAAACCTATCTAGAGCCATCTTGGCCATGTCAAACCTGTGAGTAGGTCATCTCTCAAGTTTGTGGGTTTAGCCCGATTTTGGTGCAACTTTGCTTGTCTCAAGGAAAGGTTAGAACTTAGGATAAGATCTATGTGATCCTTGGATGGATTAGGTTTATGATATCCTTGGCAAGGTTTGTGCAAAGTCTTAATCATTTAGACTTGTATTTTGAGGAATGCACCTTTTGGGGTTTGGCTCCGGCTGATTTCCAGGTCTAGTTCAGGGAAGCGATAAGACAGCCCTACGCCAGCTGTCAAACTAGTGGTTAGTCAAACTGGTTCCTAGGCGGTCAGACCACTAGCACCAAGCCGGTCCAACCACTGTTCAATAGCAGTCTGACGAGTCAGGAGGTGTTGAACTCTATTTTGCTTCTGCGCTTTGGTGAGTTCTTTATTGGTAGGCTAATATGAAGGTTTTGGAATATGATCTAGGGAGGTCTTAATTTGAAGAGTGAAGGTTTTGGAGTATGATCTAGGGAGGTCTAATTTGAAGGCATCATTCACTCTTTTTCTGATTGCAATATCAAGTCCTATAATAACTAGCACGGTGCCCCGTGAATTTGCATAGCTAGATTTGTTTAAAAGTTTGTAGTATCAAATGATATAACTTATATGCTTGAGATTATATGTATGTGTTTGTAGGCTATTTAGATTTTTAAGACATCACAAACATTAGAAATGATAATGGAAGCTTGAAGGAAATTACAACTTGAGGAACATAATTAAGGTATGAGCTTTGCTGAAATAAAATCATTAAGCATAATAAGTTGTTGTGGTTTTTAGAAACATAACCACTCTCTGTCATGCATGGATCTGGTAGCTGCATACTCCTCCATTAGTTATTCTTTTCTAAAATGTATGCATGCACATGTACCACCATGTAATCTCAAGCAATACATATGTTGATTATGCGTGTGGCAAATTATCTTATTAGTTTACATTATGCTAGAGTACCTTGCTCGCTCATACACCACGTGCACCATGAGCGACATACCTTTAACTTATCTTTCCTCAAAAGCCGGTTGTCCTACTAAAACATGTGTATTCTATCTCTTCTCATCACCATTGTTTTTCTGCTTCAACCTCCAACAACAAGCATGTTTCTTGATCTCTCTCTCAGCTATTACCCCTTCCAATACAATGCTCTATCATATAGTTATCTTCTACTTCCCTTTCTCCAATTATTGCTTAATATCGACCGTTGTGACATCAACATGCATACACATGCAATCATGGTTGTCGGAGAACTTGTCAAGCTTTCTCTGGTGGATTATGCGTGTGGCAAATTATCTTATTAGTTTACAGTATGCTAGAGTACCTTGCTCGCTCATACACAACGTGCACCATGAGCGACATACCTTTAACTTATCTTTCCTCAAAAGCCGGCTGTCCTACTGAAACATGTGTATTCTATCTCTTCTCATCGCCCTCGTTTTTCTGCTTCAACCTCCAACAACAAGCCTATTTCTTGATCTCTCTCTCTCTTAGCTATAACCCCTTCCAATACAATGCTCTATCATATAGTTATCTTCTGCTTCTCTCTCTCCAATTATTGCTTAATACCGACCGTTGTGACATCAACATGCATACACATGCAA
This sequence comes from Bonia amplexicaulis, assembly GCA_036346245.1. NCBI lineage: Eukaryota > Viridiplantae > Streptophyta > Magnoliopsida > Poales > Poaceae > Bonia > Bonia amplexicaulis. The sequence goes on along the minus strand of CM070737.1, from coordinate 17,659,072 downwards.
TCATGGCCGTCGGAGACACTTGTCAAGCTTTCTCTGGTGGATTCGACCCTATGGGATTTCTGCGCTTCTCTACTTCGAGCTCTTTGCTCCACTGCTTCTGTATGCCTATGCTTCTATTCATACGGATGCATACATGTATATACACATGTATGGTGTTATAAATGCTCAATTTTCTCTTCTCCCATATTGTTGCTCTGCTTCTTCAATGTTAGCTAACTCAACATTGTGGCTTTCTCACTAACCGCGGTGACCTCACATCTTCATTGATACCAGCTTAATAACATTGTCCTTATCGAACGGTTAAGGTGAGTAGCACGATTGTCCTCATCTCTATCGTAATCGCCTCAACTCTTCACATCTCTGTAAGTTAATATCACCTTGTAGGACAAATTAACACTATTGCACTCTTTTGCGGTTTCCTCCTACACCATTCATGCTATCTACACTATAACTTTTAATTTTATTCAAAATTTTAGTTATTTTCTGTTGAAATTTGTATACAAATCTAATTGCTAATTTTTGTTTAATTTTTATTCTAATTATATTTATTTAGGGATTTTAGACATTCGTATAGAAATCAAATTACTTATTTTATTTTATTTTTATTATGAATTTTAGTTATCTTTTGTTGGAATTAATATACAAATCTAATTGTTATTTTTGTATAATTTTTATTGTAAATTATATTTATTTTAGGATTTTAGCTAGGAATTCATATAGAAATTGAATTGATATTTTATTTTATTTTTATTCTAAATTTTAGTTATTTTTTGCTGGAATTTGTATACAAATCCAATTACTAATGTTTTAAATTTGATTCCAAATTATATTATTTAGGAATTTACATAGGAATTTGAGTGGAAATTAACTTGCTAATTTTATTTTGTTTTTATGTTGTATTTTAATTTTTTTGTTGGAATTCATAACCAGATCCAATTGCTAATTTTTGTTTAATATTTATTCTAAATTCTATTTATTTATTCTGAATTTAACTTACTTTTGGTATTGCACATGGACTCTTTTTTTTAATCTAGACCTTTGTAACTCACCATGATCAATTGTATATATCTTTATCTTTTTCTCTGATTGAGTAGGAATTTCTAGCACCTAAGAGGGAATATAGTGGTTTTTTTGTCTTTGATTTAATAATATAATAGATGAATAAATTTTACTTTTCTCAAAAGGATACATCTCAACTTTTTTTGCTATTACAAGGAAGACATACACCACTACGCATGTACACCATACGCATACACATGCGAGTATGCTTCTTTAGCACACCTTTAGACATACGAAAGCCGGAGACAAATACACGACCTCATCAAGTTCCTACTTAAATATATTTATGTGTATATAAAGATGGACATATGAGAAGCAAGAGCCGGTTGCCACGACTATATATAAAGAGGTTGTACCGACAAAAACTGTTTATCTACAGTAGTAATATTGCAGCACACCGCGCGTTCTTTTTGTTTGGTTGTTGCCCTTCGCGATAGTGCTGTGGATGCATTAATTGATTTGTTATATGAAGTGTCGTGCTATCTATTTTTGATGTTAACCTTTATTAAAATTTTAAAATTATGAACAGCCATTACCGACTGTTCTTTTTTTTCTTTGAGGAATCAATTCAGACAAATAGTATTTGTTGTACGCTGGTCTAGTTTAGCGCGAGTTAACGCTATGTAATTTATCCGATAGCTAGTGGTACTGTACACACAGTGTTGTGCAAGATGTTGACCTATTTTTTGTACTCCGATGGATAAATGTTGCGGCTGGCAATTAAGATAATCGATCGCGATGGATGACAATTTAATTACGAGTTGTTTTTCCTAGATGACTGCTTCGTCCCTGTTACATAATGTTGCTGTTGCAAGCGGATATGTAATCACATATTGATGATTAATCTTGTTTAGGAATGCTCTTCTCTCATAACTATTTTGAATCATGTTAATAGACACGATTTTTTTTCAACTGTGTCTGATGGTTTTTGCCTGTAGAGCGAGGAAGAACGACCGTCAAGCTGCCTCTACCACCGCCAACTCCTCCTCGGCCGATCTCCCTCCAATTCTTTGCGGTGGGAGCATCAACATGACACCCTCAAGCTTTCCCAACCGCCACCCGGACCTCTCTTCACCCGAGTTCCTCCCTCCACGGGAGCCACTCGCCACCACCCCCGGCTTCCGACGCCAGCCCGCCTCGACCTCCTTCTGGCTTCTTCAGCCCATGTGGTGAGCTCCCCTTGGTCCCCTTATGCTTGTGCTTCCCCTATTTCTCTCCCTCCTCCATCTGGCCATTGCCATCGTTATCGGTCTCCCCGTTCTCATCGCTCGGCGCTGCTACTTGTTCCCTCTCAGCACACCTTGACTCGAGCCGCCGCCTCTCTAGGGCCCCTACTCCCCCAAGGGTTCCGTTTTGGCCGCCCGCCACCTCTCTCTGGCCGCCCTCTGGCCGACGCCACCACCACCGGCCTAGTGTCGTGCCCCTCCTCTATTTTCCCTGGCCGAGTGCCCTCTCCCCCTCTGCTTCTTTTGCTCGTCTCGCTCTCTATATATATATGATCGGTGGGCCCGACTAGATAAGCTCTCAAATCTTGTTTGCATATCTCAATTTTTTTTCATCATATGACTAAACTATAAATTCTATGTTTAAGAGATATTCAAAGAAGCCATCTAATAAAATATGATTTATAAATATTAATGACAATAAGAATCTAGTAAAGCTTGCCCTTCCAAAGTAGATAATGGAATTCAATTTAACAAAATAGATATTTAATTTGTTACACCAAATTAAAGGTTCATATAAATTGAAATACGAGAAAGATTTTCCTGGACTAACGTCATACCAATAAAGATTAATAAACTAATCCTCTAGTAAGATTAAAGATTTATGCCCATTAATCTTACCTAAGTTCATGACAACCAAGAAAATGATAATAAAGATAATTAATGTAATAATTTGAATAATTATACCATTAATTTTCACACTTCAAATAATGAGAATTTAACCTACCTTACTTAATAAGATTATCCCTCAAAAACAATTTGCATGCTGCATAATATCAAGTGTAGCTTGCTCATCTCTAAAATCATGAGAACTCTCTTTTGAATATTGCTTAAAAATAATTATTGGTAAAATCTTCAATATTTACCTATAAAATGCTGAGATTTAAATTAATGGTTTCCTTGTTTATGATTAAGAATTCTTGATCTTTATCTCACATCCAAATCTCCAAACAAATGACCCTAAAAATAATCTGTAACCATATGATCATGATCTCAAGATTTAAATTCGCCAATAAAAGGTGGACCATTGATAATTAATAATGAATTGGTGAATCTGCAGAATAACTAACCTTGTTCATAATAATAAATGGTTAAATGACTAATTACATATCTTAATTAAATCATTAAAATAATGGTTCACTAAGTTGGTTGTTGCAATCTCAGATAATATTGCATGTTGAAATCTCAAGTTAATTCAACAAATTAAAATTTTGCTCATCATATTATGAAAGCCACATCCTAAAATCCCTAATTTTTAATACTCAGTATCCTGTTAATCTCTCTCATGTATCTGTAGGTCTTGCCTAACATATGGAACTGTCTTAATAAATATAAATTGAATAAAAAAGCTATTAATTAAAAGATCGAAACTTGGTATCTTGTAATCCACTATATCTAAGCCATTTCTAAAGGAGAGTTTTTTCGCAAAATATTCCTTCAACATCAGTCTTTCTTGATATCCTTCTTGGCGAAGTTACTCCACCACTTGGCTCTTACCCAAAAGTCCATCTGGCTCTATCCCTATCCCGCATCCCACTAAATCTTCTCTCTATTCTCAATCATAATATAAGTAAACTCAATTAAATCTATTTGAACTTTTGCAGTTATTTGAATTTTTTTAGTCTTTCATTCGTTTGCCACGTATTAGAATCTGAAGACTCAAAGAAGTGACAAGTTCGAGCGGGATTAAGACTTGGGTGAAAGCAAAAGACCAAGGATTCAATACTACTGACTGAGAAGGCTTTGAGTTAAATCAAGGCCGTAGTAAACCAAGCAAGGCAAGTCATCACTTTGATCACATTGATCCTACATTTTATGCAAAATTATGTTCCTTTAAATTATTAAATTGCATGCTTAATTTGTTATGCAAATGTATGTCAAAGCTTAAGGTAGATACATGCCTACTTGATGTTGTATTAATTTTAATATGCCAACTTTGACACTTGAATCACCTGACCCTTGTCACCCTAGATGTTAATGGTAACTTTACTAGCTATAGGTCATATTAAAATGCCATGCTATTCTTGTCAAGTCCAGGGTACTAATTACCCTGATCATCAATCTTTAAACATGAAAACCTATTTTGGGACAGTCACAGGATGCAAGTGACTGATAATTTGTGACAACTGGATTTATGCTTCTCTAAAACCCTAAAAAACTACTATACCTGTATGGGCAGGCGGTAACAGTGGTTGGTGCGGATGTAACATGAGAATATGTGGTTTATGGAATGAACCGTCCGAACGAATTAAGACTTAATACTATGTTGACCTCCTCGTGTAAAATAGTACAACCACAAGCTGGCAAACTGTAGACTTGGCTGAATAATTTACTAGACCCTTGAAGTCATCTCACAGGTAGGGGAAATGAGGGATTGTGCAGGAGGAATAAACATCTGGCTTGAATGGGGCACCGAGTAAATGTGATGTTTGCCAGCTGTGCTAGACGTTGTGGAGAGTGGAGATGGGACCTTCTTCATGAGGGATAAACCCATATGGGTGAGATGACGATAGAGCGAGGTATTGTAAAGGCCTCGTGATGATCTCTCGATCTACATGACCAAGGAATCATGTGTGCCCATTTAGCTGATTGTCTCTTATAGGTAAAGTGTACAATCTCTGCAAAGTGTAAGTTGTTCGAACAGTCGTGCCCACGGTCAAGGGTGGATAGGGGAACTTCCTCGAGTTAGTTCTATTTCAAAACTTTTATGGGTGGTATAAAAACCTATAGAGGGAAGTACTTTGACTTTGACTTTTTTCTGGAAGGAAGTACTCTAGTGGTGAAAACTAGCGTCGATGAAGGTAACCATGCACTGTAAAAGGTGGATGTAACGTGCGCTACTATTATTATTGCATTCTCATAATCAACTTTATAAAATCTGTTTTAGTTAAAATTGCCAAGTCTCAGGAATTTTTCTATTTATAGTAACTTCGAAATGATGCTTTTAGCAACTAAAAGAAGCTCAAGCCTCCTTTGACAGCTTTGCATCTATTATTTTTGCATCATGTGTGGTGGTTTACTGAGTACCGTTGTACTCACTCTTGCTTAATTACCCTTACTCAGTCAATAAGAAAGGAAGGTCAAGCCACGCGGTGCTTCAAAGAGATCGACAGAGCTGGAAGACGACGAGGTTAAGAACTAGGTCGCGAACCCCTATTGGCTATCTATGGGCAAGTCCAGAGGGTCCCACCCGTGTGAAGTTTCTGTTGCTATATTTTATTGATTTTGGCCTAATCGGTCCATGAATAAGTTATTATTGCATTATCTACGCTTCCGCGTGATATATTTTTGGTATACAATAATGTATCTATGAATACTATCTATTGATCCAGGAAATAGTACGGTAGAATCATAGAGGATCGGAGTTTGCTAAACTAGAGGTCCGACAGCAAAATACCACGTGACATAAAAATGAAGTTAAAATGTTTGCATGATAAGAACATGGCCAAAATTAATGCTTAGCGGTTGATAGTTAGAAAAGAGAATAATCAAGATAAAATTAAACAAAAATAGGACCAAAACTGCAACTGCACCACTTAATTTATCATGCGCACGGACAACACAAAATTCACATCATAGTTGCCTTTTGCCACTCCCTGCATATATATAACTGCATGTCCTCTGAAAACCACCTAAATATTAAAAACCTATGAAAACCAGGTGTGAATGCATTAAAAAATCTCAAAAAAAATTGCAAGATGTAGAGGATGACATGTTCTATAGTCATGCAAAATTTCAAAGTTAAACTCAACCACATCTGCGAGATATGAAAAGGAACAAATACTTAGTAAACATCTACATATGGCACAACGCAACTGCAACGTCTATTATCCACAATTAAATGCCATTTCCCGAACAACTCCTATCCCCCCGTTTTAATTACCGGAGATTGCAGCTGCAGCTAGCGAAATTTTCACAGATGTGGATACAAATACACGTAGCTCAGATACAAATATAAATATAAATAATATTAAATATAAATACAGAACAAATATGAATCGAATCGAATACGATTACGAATATTTCTTAGAATATGAAAACCCTTTAAATTATACACACAAAATAAACATAAAAATGTAGTTTATTTGATCCAAACATTTGTAAAGAACATTCATAAATCTTCATATAAACTAAGATTTCTTCCATAACTCTATATATTATGTATAAGTTACTGTATAATGGACTACTAAAATATTATGTAAATGAACTGAGCTAAAATAGAGAATATATGCTACGAATATTCGGCCCCTAAATACCTAGTTAATCTATATCAAACAGTGAGTTATCGAATCTATATTCATATAAAAAAATTTCTAAATTCGTTTCCAACCTAATACTATTCAACATAATTTATATTTAAAAATTATCCAAACTCGATGGTAACTACATCATCCGTTTTCACCCTAGCCGTAACTAACGAGGGCACGGCCGATCGCGACGCGACAGAGCTGTACAACGAACGCGCGGAAACCGACGACGTCTCGACAAGGACGGCACGTTCGTACGTGCTGGGCTCGATCCAGCGATGATCGGAGCAGTGGGTTGGCTAGTTCACACTGATCTCGACGACACATCTTGCAGAGACTGTACCGGCACAAACCACACGCATGCTGTTCTTGCTTTAGCTCGACCGGTCAATTCAGGACACTTGCGATATATTTTAGGCACCGGTCCTCGCATCCTGGTAGTGATCTGTCGATCGCGATAAACAGTACAAGAGAGAGATATATATATGGCTGTGTGCACTGAACAATGTGGACATGGACATCATTCGACCCGGCACCGAATCCGATTGGTACCGAATTCGATTGATACCGAATCCGAAGAAAAAATATGGGTTAGGATATGGTAACAACAATATCCGTCCTGAATCCGATCCGTTTGCACCTCTACTAAGACTAGCCAGTACTTAATTTGCTCTCCTAATTCCTCCTCCTCGTGTCCTGCGCTACCAAGCTGCGACAACCTCGTGCCGCGGTACTAGACTAATCGCCCATTGGAGAGGGAGTGGTTGTTCGGTGAGATTGGCGTGTACAGATTAGGAGGCTTGTTCGTTTCAGGGCAAGTTTGTCACAGGAGCCTGTCATTTCTGGAGATCGCCTACGGAATTTGTTATTCGCATTCGCGTTTTCAAATATTTCTGAAGCCACTTGATTCCCTGCAGGTACGTAGCTTAGCTAGCTTCTGCGTCCATCCGAGGATGCAACATGCATGGATGGAAATATAAGGTTTGGCCTAACAATGTACAAACATTGCGCCGCTTTCTCCAACCAAATGAAATTATGATATAACTAGTATTATCCCGATGAAGGGATTACGCTAGGAGGCGAAGACACCCTAAAAAAGAGGGCGGAAAAGAAAGGCTAAGAGCGGTTGGATTGCTCGTTTTCAGTTCAAGTATGTCCTCTCTTTACTCGGTCGGCGTCGTCTTTTGGACGTGACGTCACGTTCTAGAAGATCCGACGGCTTCTCTCTTTTCTTTACTGTCATAAAAGAACGAGTTGGTGGATATACGTCCATTCTCCTTCAACCGTTCTATTCTCTTAACTTCTCACCATTCTCTACTTTCCAACCGATCAGAGCAATTCTCTTCTATAGCCCAATTCTCTATACATTTAATGAGTTCCGTTGCAACATATAGGTATCTTTACTATTTAAAAGAACGAGTTGGTGATTGTACGTCCATTCTCCTCCAACCGCTCTATTTCCTCAACTTCTCACAATTCTCTACTTTCCAACCGATCATAGCAACTCTCTTCTATAGCACAATTCTCTATATATTTAATGAGTTCTGTTGCAACACACGGATACGTAACTAGTCAAATGTAAAGATTGACCGTTCAAGAAGGGGAAGATACAGTATGCAGTCATTTTTATGGTGTATTAAAAAATTCAAATTTTTTTGATATACTTCATGATTTATTTTATCTATATATAAAATTTTAAGTCTAAATTCATTCTATATTAAGAGTATATAAAAAAATTTAACAAAAATTAAGAGTTCAAATCTATCAGATTTTTCTCTTTTTTTGGATACTTTAATATATAATAAATTTATATTTAAATTTTATATATAGACGGAGTAAATCATGAAGGACGTCTCAAAAATTTTTATAATTTTTTTAGTGTACGGTGAATACAGTGCATATTATATCTTTACTTCACAAAGGCACATTTATACCACTAGAGGGCCAGGAACACATGACTGACAGGATTACCTATCTCCGCCAATTAAACTACATCGATCCAACAATCGTTACGCTAGTACTATCTCAAGCACCTCTCAGCTATCTTAGGCCTTGCTGCTTTAGTTTCTATAGAGATATATACTGTAGTATAGATAATTGTTATTTATAGTATTTTTAATATCATCTATAAATAGCATTAAAGATATTTTCTATAATAGGTTGTCTGTAAATTGTTTATAATGAGTTGTCTATAAAATATAGATAACACTAATACAATGGCACAAAAACGTCGATAATAGACTATTTTCTCGTGTTTCGACCATCTATAAAACTATAGTCGACCTCTCTTTCTCTTTCATCCACCTCAGCAAAAATTTTATGTGGCACCTATTATAGGCAACTTATGCTACCATATTGTACATGCCCTAACTTTCTTTTCTACAATAAATAATTTTTCTACGGTACTTAGCTTTGTTGAGATACGGGTAGGCTATACTAATTCAAATTAAATTTTAAACCGTGTAAACTAGAAAGTCATGCGAATAAAAGATTACAGATCGTTACCACTAGACGCGTAGTGTAACGGAAGTAGAGTTGAATCGACCAGTTCAACGAAGTGTGCGTCGGTTTAGTGGAAGTAGTTGATCGTCCTCTAGCCAACCGTCTTCTCCTCACGATCGTCCCGATTAGCGTCGCAGTTGCAACAGCACCTTTGCTGAGGTCCACACGTCTAGAGATGAAACTCCGTGTGTCGGTGTGCTAACACCAGCGGCATGGCAGGGGTTATGAGAGATGCCGGCTAAGGTTTCGATGGATGTGTCTCGAGATTCCTCTCTCAGCCCCTACACCTCCCTTTATATAGCCTCCAATCGGATTCTTATCTGATACGATCAGATATCGTATCCAACTTGGAAAGCTCTGGACTGGATCTTTATCCAATATAAGTAAAGATCGCATCCCACTCGGAGAACCTCCAATCGGTTACAATATAAGTAGAGATCGTATCCTGCTCAGAATTTATCATTGAGACTCTTATGTTCTGACCTATTAAGTGTATGATCTTATAGGTTCATATATATTTGGACATGGACAAAAAACTCATTTCCGATCTATAAGTCGGTAGCAATCCCTAATATAGGATATAACGACTCTCAAATATATATAAGTAACGACCCTCAAATATATATAAAGGATATAACAGACAATAGCTAGTATTCAGACAAATAATTTATCCGATAGCTAGTGGTACTGTACACACAGTGTTGTGCAAGATGTTGACCTATTTTTTGTACTAGGATGGATAAATGTTGCGTCTGGCAATTAAGATATTCGATCGCGATGGATGACAATTTAATTACGAGTTGTTTTTCCTAGTTATTGCTATATATACGATTCGTTGACTGCTTCGTCCCTGTTACATAATGTTGCTGTTGCAAGGGGACATGAAATCACATATTGATGATTAATCTTGTTTAGTAATGCTCTTCTCTCTTAACTATAGGCTGCGGCTGATGGTTTTTATCTCTTAAACAAACACTTGTGCGAACGAATTAAAAGTTAATAAGTCAATAAGCCATTTCAAAAAGATTGTCCCGATAAGCCGCTTCAAAAAAGCTACATAAAAACTATCATGTTTATTTATTTGAGAAAAATTATAAGTCATAAATTAAAAAAAATAGGGCTAATGTAATGCTTGTGTACCGTTCGCGTGTAAAGTTATGCAAAATACCACGTGACATAAAAATGAAGTTAAAATGTTTGCATGATAAGAACATGGCCAAAATTAATGCTTAGCGGTTGATAGTTAGAAAAGATAATAATCAAGATAAAATTAAACAAAAATAGGACTAAAACTGCAACTGTACCACTTAATAAGACCTCTATTACGAGAGGAAGAATGCTCGCGCGGAGAGGCCCTCCACGTCGACCGCGCGCGCCCTCCGCCAGACACGTCGCCAGCAAAATTTTGGTACGGTCGGAGGAGAAAACACGTCGCCAGCAAAATTTTGGTACGGTCGGAGGAGAAAATTTACGAAAAAACCCCTCTATTTTTCCGAAATTACATACAGGTCCTTGGTTCTCGCGAAGAAGTCCCTGGAATTTTTTCTGGCCCCTCCGTTTTGCAGGATGGCCCCCCGCGTTTTCGGAAATTACGCACGGGTCCCATTTTTTACGTACAGGTCCTCGGTTTCCTTGCAAAAAAGACCCTTTGCTTTTTCGAAAATACGTTTTTGCCCTCGATTTTTTTTAAAAAAACTCCTCGCGATTTATCGTCTCTTTTATTTTAGTACATATGGTGGCTGGTGTGGCGTGGCGCCGCGCCCATGGGGCTAGTTTATCATGCGCACGGACAATACAAAGTTCACATCATAGTTGCCTTTTGCCACTCACTGCATATATATAACTGCATGTCCTCTGAAAACCACCTAAATATTAAAAACCTATGAAAACTAGGTGTGAAAGCATTAAAAATTCTCAAAAAAATTACGAGATGCAGAGGATGACATGTTCTATAGTCATGCAAAATTTCAAAGTTAAACTTAACCACATCTGCAAGATATGAAAAGGGACAAATACTTAGTAAACGGTGCCACATGTAAGTTGTCTAGTCGAAATAGAATAACACCAAATTCGATTTTAAAACTAGAATTATTTCGAGGGTAAACGACCTAGCTAATATTCTTCTCTCCTCTAGAAAACAAAACCAATATTAGGTTAGCTAGAGGTAAAATTTAAGCCCGAAAGCAAAGCACGAAACCCACACATAACTCCTACATATGGCACAGTGCAACCGCAACGTTTGTTATCCACAATTAAATGCCATTTCCCGTACAACTCCTATCTCCTGTTTTTAATTCCCGGTGATTGCAGCTGCAGCTAGCGTGCTTACAGGGGTGTTTGGCATGGTACAAGTCGATCGGCTTTTGACAATCGCTATAGTACCTAACTTTTAAACGGAGTATTTTCTTAAGACGGGGTCTACAAGTTAAACGTAGTACACGTTAAAAGCTTAACATCTGTACCAGCTAAAATCGCAAGTGAGTATCGATCTCTCCATAATTTGTACCGTAAACAGTCAAAATTCAAAATTTTCAGCCAAAAACCATAAACCGCAGCCAAAAAGAACAGACCCTATGTATCCATCTTTTTGGCTCATAATATCAGATCAAATTTAAGACGAGAAACATATCATTCTATGATAAACTCGATTCTTCACTCGAACATATAATGGATTACTCAGTTGTAATTGACTTATCAATCACATTCGGTATAGCCATATACTTTTTTAATCCAACCACATCGAGTGACACAAAGATATCTCTCCCGTTATATAGGAGAAGTAAATTTCATCTTGATCGCTCATATTCCTCCGCATGTTTTATAGTAAACTCGAAAACTACCTTTATGACCACTCAATTACATAGTAGTGTTTGGCAACACCGTGATGATTTTAGGTCTAAGGATCCTACATACACTATATATAAGATCAATTGATGACACTTAATAATATAGCAATTCTCACAGTGCCTCATAGTAGGTTAATCCAGTATCATATTCTCCAACATGTGTCCATATTATTGATTTGATGTCCCCATATCTATGATCCGTGAAATATGATCATCAATCAATATATGTGTTGATCTGTAAATCATAATTGTCCTATATAATGACATAAGATTAGGGATAATTTAGAATAACATCAAGACATGAATAAAGAGTTCCACGAATAAGTCACATAATTGTTGATCAATATGAAAGATAATCATTCAAGGGACAAAATAACACATTATTCAAAAGATTATAAACATAGAAGTGATACAATCATCTCTATGATTGTCTCTAGAGTATATCACTAATAGCTTTCAAACGGAGTGTCTTTTCAAGACGGTGTCTACTAGTCAATTGTAGTACACACTGTAGCGACTTTATTTATATTGACCAAAATTACGTACGAGTATTTCTCTCTATAAGTTGTTACTATTCATAAGCCAAAACTCAAAGCCATCAGCAAAATTCAATATGACCACCCCCTTACTCCCTCAGTCTTTTCGTTTTTATTTTTTACGGTCTCAGAAATACGATTTTAACTATTTTTTATAATTTTATATTATGATATATTAATAAAATTATAAGTATTTTGGTAATAGATATGATGATATAATGTTTATATAACAAATATATATAGTTTTAATTATGTTAATGATTAAACTTAAACAAATTTAAAGGCTTGGATTCTACTACGTAAGTGAAAAAAAAAACGGAGAGAGTATATGTGGATTAGTTTGGCAATTCACATAGGCCGCCATACCTTGGAGTCTGCTGACTCCCCGTGAAATCCACCCAACTAAGGCCTGCTCGAAATTATACAGGAATTTCACAAATAAATGTAGTACGTAGTTTCCACAGGATTCACATGAAAAATCCAGTATTCCATAATTCATCGAGGTAAGGTGGTGGTGATCGGTTCGGCTGAAAGCTTATAGCTGAAAACACTTGTAGTAGTTGAAAAACATCAGAATGACAAAGGCTTATTTAACATAATTAAATTTAAAAAATTAAAAATTATAAAAAATATGTTAGCCTATTACAGACAACGCAAACGAATACGAGGAAAAAAAAACCGACAAAAAAGCTAAAAAAAAATCAAAAATTCAGAAAAAAACAAAATTATGAGTAGTACAAAAATAAACTTAAGCCATAAGCTTAAGTCATATTGAACACAGCCTTTATACCTTGAGCCAAGGGTTCCTATCTGACGTGACAGTTTGACAATCTGAACACCACGCGCGTTCGTGCGCGGAGCAGAGATCGATCTCCAGCGAAACAACCGCTCGTGTCCCCTTTGGCAGTATCTCCGGGAGCAAATCTTATCCCGTTTGATACGCGCGTCTCGCAGCTGAAGCCCGATTTAAATCGGTATGGCCGATTGCCAACTGTTTATATAAATGCGCTGTAGCCATTTTTCTCCGATTTAGCTCCCGAATATCTAGTCTAATAAATTTAACCCTCTTTATAAATCTACCAAATTTGATAAATACCTGTCGAGCTTTTCTGGATCCATAGGTCGTCTGCTGAGCCTCCCGTGTGCGGCGGGTCACCGGTGGCATTAATCATCATTTAATTATCTCTAATTAGCACTAATCATCATCTAATTATTGCCAATCACTGCGTTAGCTCATTCTTACTGTCGCGAGCGGAGGCTCGGTAGGTCACCTATCAATAGCTCCCTTAGCTCGATTAATTTATAGAAAAAATTAAATTTATAAAAATAAATGTTTGCGAGCTAAATTTGAAGATTGCTCACGTGCTCCTCCTCCTTCCTCTCGATCCCTCGCCATCCCGCGCTCTGCCTCTGCCGTGTGTCCGGTCGCGAGCGGGGAGAGCTCCACGAGATGGGCCGGACGCACTCCCCGCGCGTCCCTCTCGCCCGCGCGCGGACCACCCCGCCCGGCCGGCTGCAGGTCAGACCCCAGTTATGGCGGGCGACCTCTCCCTCGGCCAGTTCAACTCACCTGGCCCGCCCGCTGACATGCGCCCGGCCAGCTCGTACCTGCAAGCTGTCCTTGTTCATGCAAGCTGTCCCGGCTTGGTGCCTCCGCCTTGTCCCGCCGTCCCCATCGCCGTCGCCGTCGCGAGAATCCCGCTCCCTTCACCGCAACTCTGCGCCACCAGTTCTGAGGGGGCGGATGGGTGCAGAGTGGAATGGATTTTTTTTTGGGGGATCGGGATCGATCAGATCGATGCATGCATCGGCATCGTCGAGATGCATCCGTGCCCGAGATGCGCGCATTGATGCACCAACCTCCACCTAGCTAGCTCGCCTGATGCTGAGAGCACGTACCGCGCAGTGCCTCTAGGGAATGTGGGATTCTCTTTCTGTGCCGTAGTGGCCAGCCATGCCACTGCCATGTACTCCACGCGCTTGCCTTTCTTGCTTCCGTTCCTGTCTCCGCTGATCTCACTATGATGGGAAACAGAAGAACGGAATGGACTGTGAGATCTGGTCTTACTATTAGCTATCTGGCTAGCTGGTGCCACATGGGTGCATGGAAAAAGTGTTGGACTGGGTCGATACAAGATGGCCCCTAGTACTGTAGCGACCCATGTCATTATTTTTGAGACAATGACACCGGTCAACCGTTATTACTCGATAAAAACAATGTTCTGTTGGATAATTAGTTCATTAGAATGTTATAGCAGAACAATAATTAGGGATTTATCGATGATGGAATCGTCGATCTTACAAAATAATATGAGAAAGATGGCTGAAATCCTTAGAAGAGAATGAGAATGATCTTTATTACCATGAACTGGTTACAAGATGCCTTTGCAAAGGCCTGAAAACTAGCCCTGGCCTCTATGTTTTTCCCACTGAAAGAATACGACTTGCTTAATCTACTTGACTCCAAATGGTCGAATTGCACTGACTTGAATCTTCTTGAATTGCCTTGATTCGGATATTTTCTGTTGTCCTTTTATCTTCTCTCGTCACCCCTTAAATAGCATTGAAGGGGCGTCAATCTAAGGGCTAAAGATATTTTTTGCATTAACCTATGAAAAGTAGTACCAGCATTTTTAGACCAAACGATATTTTTACATAACAAAAATTTCGTATGGTGTGATAAAGGAAGTTTTCTCTTTGTCCTCTTTACTCATGCTAATCTGGTGGTACCCTAAATATAGATCTAAAAATCTTAATGACTCACACCCAAAAATAAAGTAAACAAGCTCATCGATACGTAGAAAGGGAAAGTCATCTTTTGGACAAGCTTTATTATGATATATGAAATCGATACACATTTTCCATTTCCTATTACACTTCCTAACCATTATAGGATTGACAAGCCACTCTGGGTGATTGACTTCATAAATAAACTCAACCTTGAGATGCTTGTTGATTTCCATCTGGATTGTCGACCAAGAATATCGTTGAATGCGGTCTCAAAGTCCACCACATTGAACGACATTCTTTCTGTTCAGAAGTTATTTGGACTTCCGAACATAACCGGCAAGGAAATTTGGCATATCGGTTCAACAGTAGATCTGGAACTATATCATGAAAGGCATACTTCACGGGCTTTACTTACGACTTGGGAACTTGTATTTCTTCTAAAGCTCCCATAAACAGAATATTAAGAGAAATACCACCATCTACTAAATGTCAATTAACTTTGCAATTATTTATGGTAGTTTCTACGATAATAGTGAACCTAGCTGATCGAGTTAAAGGAATATGACAATCTTCCCGGCTGAAGGAGATAGTTGTTTCTGACCACCTGGATGGCTTGATGGCAATCGATGCTTCGATGAGGTTTAATTCTCATTCCACAGTCTTCAAATGGCGTTTGGACTCGTAGGAGGAAGACCTACCAAAGATCGTATTGACGGAGCCCAGCTGTTCGTCTCATTCTTGTCCTTCTTGGAGCTCAGTTCCCCGACCTCCTAGATGGAAGAGAAAGGACCCTTACCCAAGGAATAATCATCCAACTTCCTCTGCCAGGCACGACAGCTGCGAAGATCATGCCCCATCGCCTGATGAAGTTGACACCACTTTTTGTTCTTCTTGGATTCGCTGGTCAGAGCTTTTGCCTTATTTCGATTGGAATAATCCTTCTTGCCCTTGGTATACTTCTCTAGAATCGTAAGAACCTTTTTAGTGTTGGGTTTGTGATTCTTCTCAACTTTGGGAGACTTCTTGGCCTTTTTCTCTTTCTTTTCTAGCTAGGTTGAGTAATTTTCTCTATCTAGTTGATGGCCTAATTCAATTCAACCACTTCACTAGTGGCTACATACTTGTCAACCATGCCGAATAGTTCACAATTGTCCTTGGAGGGTTCATTGAAATGTCCTCCATAAATCGTTGGTTCCTTAACCCAGTTTTAAAAGCTTGGATGACAGATAGATCTGCAACCACTAGAATAGAATTACGAACCTGACTGAACTTCTTGATACACTGTTGGAGAGTCTCATTGTGTTCTTGCCGAATTCGGTGGAGATCGTCTTTTTTTCGGGCGGTCGTACATCCCCTGGAAGTTTGCGATCAGTACGTCACAGAGCTGCTTCCAAATGTAAATTGATCTAATCAGTTGAGCCCGCTAAATCACCATTCATCACATTCACCTCATTTGTCCGAATTAAGTAACAAAAATTCATTTGATGAAATTGGTGATACTATTCTACTAGAGAAATAATTTATTTTACGGGAAGATACTCTGATCAAAATGATCAAAGGCATGCTTGCCTGAAATCTGGTAGTTGTTCCTAGTTGTAGACGCGTTTAGGTGGAGTCCTTCCCCCAGATTAGGTTTGTTTCTTGCATTTAGTACGAATGCTAGATTTAATTTATGAAAGCATAAAATCCGCTATGTAGATGTGACTCAATGGTAAACCTTCTGTCGATTTATAATCGATTGTTGTGTTTATATTTACTTTCTTGTTTTGTGTACTTATTGGTGGTTGCTATTTTTGCTGATGTGAAATTCCATTGTTCCGTCACTTTAGCATAGTCGATAATTTAGTTGTCTCTAGTTAAATATTGTCATATGCATATATATTTATATGTATGTGTTCGTATATCCTCATAAATGTGTGCATCCATTTATACATACATAATATATAGTGTCACTTCCGGCTGGCCCATAACCTCGACCCACTGTCATCCTGCCATTCACTCTGATCTCTATCTCTCTCTCTCTCTACGCTCGGCTCTCTTCTCTTCACTCATTAACCAACCTACTCCGCCGCCAGGCGCTGCCATCTCCATCACTAGCCCCCGGTCAATGGCTACCGGCCTCCCTACAGAGTGTCATTAACCTTGCCCATGCTCTCCCCCTTCTGTCTCTCACCTCTACGCACCGTCTCCTTAGCTCAACTAGCCGCTACCATCCGTGACTCTATTGGCCTAGCTTGGCCACCGCTGTTCTTGCCGTCAGCAGTAGTTCTAACTCCAATCATCGGGATTCGATTATCCTTACTATCTCTCTATCCCCCTCTGATTTACCTTCTATTTCTCTTTTCCTCTTGATCTGGCTTCCGATTTAGGGATTTATTCCCTTGATTTGCTTTTGATTTATATGGTGGATTTGGGTACTCAAGATCAGCGTGCCATGATGGGGCCTGGGACCAACTATGCGTTGGGGACGCAGGTGGCCGATAGTAAATCGTTCAGGTATGCTACTCCCTCTATCCTTCCTTTCTCTACTTTAGATGCAGATACTACTTGGTCCTACTACAGTGAACGTGGATTTGGGGTTGCATGTTGGTGGTCCTATAATTGTAAGGAAGATGATGTGGGATGGATGCGGGGATACCTTCGTCGAGTTATTGGGCTTGATTTGGCACGGTTTGTGTTCTTTCCCTTCCCCTGGTTCCTTTCCCTGAGTGGTTGTGGTTGACTTCTCCTCCTCTGCTCCTGTTGGTCCCGGCTCCTTCTCTTCAGTTGTGACTTCTTCTCCTAGCCTGGCCGCAGCTGTTGACTTCTTTTTCTTCTTGCTCTATTGCTTCGATGGATTGGATTTAGGGGAAATGTGGGCAGATCTAGATAATGGCAATGTATCCTTACCTTGGTGAGAAGTGGTCCTATTAGCTATTGCTCTCTCTCTCTCTCTCCATGTCAATCTCTAGCTGGTCCTTATCCTTTCAGCTTGTGCACATCATAGATTGGTGGTGAAAACCTATAGCTGTCGATGATGTGGTGTGTACTCCAGCAAGTCATTTTCTACTAGGATTGGCTGGTACAGAAAAGTGTTTTATATTTTGCTCAGAATTAACTCAGGTTGGTCTTACATCGGATGATGAAACCCTGCTACTACAAGATAAGAGAGAGAGAGAGATTGATTTGGGAAACTTTCAACTATATAATGGAGAACTTTCAACCGCAAAATCTAACCTTTCAACTAAAAGTATGAAAAAATCAACTAGTTGTATTAACTTTCAGACAAGGCAATTTCAACATTGGAAATAAAAATTTTAAACTAATATAAAACCGGTTTGGCTTTAAAACTTTTCAACTACAAATGCCCAATTCTTTTCGCTTTATGGCTCATGACTTCTCCTGAACAAATAAACGAGTTGACTTCTTTATCACCTTTTCAAAGCGGTTTATCATGATAGCCTTTTCGAAGCGGCTTATCAGCTTATTGGCTCATACAAGCGTTGTACTAGTGCCTAAAGCTATAGCTACAACCCTAAGCCATCAGCCGTAGCCGAAAAGAACTCGCCGAAAAATCTCCCTCTAACTAATCTAGCAGGGCGTTGCGCTACGACAGGCTACAACGGCATGGAGGGCCCGAAAGGGAGCATGGCCCACGACGACTAACACTCACCGCATAAGCAGACGTGGCCTGGGACGTTGTGGAGATCGCCGATGCATGCCACAAGAGTGCGCGGGAGGCTATCCCAGTCACAGAATGCCTCCGCATCCTTGATGTTCTCCAAAGCCATGACCACCGCCTCCACTCTCCCATCTATGTACCAAGTCCTTTTCTTTTTACTTTTCAGCGGTTTTTAGTTATTAATTTATTTTAGCAATTATTAATTATTAGATTAATAAATTATAATTAAAAGTTATAAGCTGCAATTTAGAAGAATATGACCATAAAGTGTGCAGCTTGAGCAGAGGCGAGACGGGATGTGCAACAGCGTTCTTCAGCGGTGACGGGTGTACGGGCGTGAGCGTGATGATGACAGTGGGGAGTTAGGGGATTTGACGGGAGGGAAGCAAGGAGGACGGAACGCGAGCGCACGCGACGGGCAACAGGGAACCAACCAGCTGTCACAGAGGGAGACTACATCAGGCGTGGGCGGACGGCCCTGGTTGCTCCTACCCATCCAACGGTCGATGGGATCCAGGGTCGCCCACAAATTAGGAAAATCGTACTCTTTTTCCTTAGCTATGGTATATACTTGAGATGAGAATTACGGTTTGCAAGGTTGGAACTGAAAGAACTACCGGACGATGTGAATCACATACATACTCTGTTGCGTTGCATGCCGTTGTGTACGGCGCAGGTAACAATCGTAGCCTCGTAGAATAGATGAAGCATCAATTGTATCCATTGTGCTGGTCTTGCACTCTTGCTTGTGTAAGCAACAGTGCAACACCGCGTGCTGCCGACCTCTTCTATTTAGTTCTTGTGGTGTGTCTTTCTTCTACCGAACAGGATCATTGCATTTTGAGGAGAGGTGCAATAGAGACTTGTTGAGGCCGGTCCCGGGTAGTTTCCGCGATAGCTTCTGACTTTTAGCTTTTAATTCACTATTTCTAAATTTTATTTTTTTTCTGATTTTTTTAAATTTTTTGTTTTTTATTTTTCCCTAAATTTCTTCGTATTGTCCGTGATGAGCTAACATGTTTTTAATATTTTTTAAAATTTTAAAATTTAATTACACTAAATAAGCCGCCATCAGCTACAGTAAAAAATAAACTAGTTACATTAAAAAACCATAAGCTACTATCAAATTGAGCGCCCATACATATTTGACAAATTTAAGGTGAATGTTAGACGCTAGCTAGGCGATCCACATCACAACGTGCCATACCTTTACTTATAGCTTTGTACACAAAATCTAACTTGGAGAGATCACTTGAAACACCAAAAATATTTAGAACTGTTCACACAAATGATATTGTTGCAACTCTTTTTAAAAATTGACCTTTGAACATTTATTTTTATAAATCTAGTCCCCTCTTTAAACCTACCGAATATGGTAGGCACCTGCTAAAGTACTACCAAGCTATAGTATCCGCGGCATGTCCTCACTTAGTGCTTGCTAATTAAATTGCTAATGGCCGACTATACACACATGCTACTGATGGGTGGCTTGGCAGACACCTATCGAGCTACTGTAGCTCGGCAGGTGCCTGTCGCGCTCGATAGGTCCATGGAAGAGGCTAAATTTATAAAACGGATGTTCGATGGTCAATTTTGAAAAAAAATGTAACAATGCCATTTCAGTGAATAGTTCAAATATTTATGCTACACCCAGTTCATGATTGTTTGGGTGGGTTCTTTTCAGTTGCGGCTTTTGGCTTTTGGTCCTAGCGCAAGCGTTTGTGTGAACAAACCGAATGTCGATAAAATGCTTCAAAAAATACTGTCCCAATAAGCCGCTTCAAAACTGTGGCAAAGAAACCATCCCGTTTGTTTGTTTGAGAGAAACTATAAACCGAAAATATGGGACCTTCATCTAGTGGCAGTATCTAGAACCTTTAGAAATGCCTTTCGGCCCAAGTGAGTCACATAAATGTTTGATTTTCAATTTCTGTTAACAGTGCTATCTGTTGGACTTAAGCCCATTGCATTACTTGCATTTTACTCTGTCAAAGCTAGTGGCCTAAGACGTGCTCACGTTCACATCGTGGCCATGATTCTCATTTAGTCTGTTAGTTAGTAGAGTTGTGTGTTCGCTGGACATGGGAAGGTACGGCCAAAGTAGATCATGGCGTAAGAATAGGAAATAAGTTTAGCCTTTGCTTTGTATTCGGATCCTATATATGAAAGAAGAAAGCCGAGAAAAGCTACAAAAGTTGAGCAGCACAAATCCCTGCATTTCCCTGAGTGTCGCGTGTATTTCCCTGAGTGTTGTATCCGAGCACAACTTCATTGTGGTACTCGAGTATGAGTTTGAAGTCTTCGTGGTCGGAAGTCGAAACCGACTATCGAGTGCGTGGTCGTAGGTCGTAACAGACTATCAACTTGCTGCGGCTTCAAGTGGTCGTAAATGGCTTCGTGGTTGTAAGCTGCTTCGAGTGGTCGTAACGACCTCGTGCATGTCTGCTCTGACAAGTGGTATCATAGCGGTGTAGAGATCCTGGCGGCGATGTTAGGCCACAGATCTAAATCTCCTTCGAGGTCCCTCACTCCACCAAGGATCCGCGGGCGCAGCAGGACGAGGGTGCAGTAGGTGACAAGGGAGAGCGGGGGACGGTGGTCTACCCCATGCTAACACGCATGAACTACACCAACTGGGCTCTCGTCATGAGAGTCAATTTGTAGGCGCAGGGACTGTGGCGAGCAATTGAGCCAGGCGACGCCGACTTCCGCGATGACAGGATGGCGCTGTCCACTATCCTCCGCTCGGTGCCGTTGGACATGTTGTCAATGCTCATCGTGAAAGACACGACAAAGTAGGCGTGGGACACCGTAAAGGTGCAGTGGATGGGCGTCGACCGCGTGCGCGAGGCAAACGCACAAAAGCTTCGCAAGGAGTTCGAGGACATCGTGTTCAAGGTTGGCGAGACTATCGATGAGTTTTTGATGCGGATCGTCGGCCTCATCAACAACCTTCGCATCCTCAGCGATGTGATTGAGGAATCCAAGGTCATGAAGAAGTTTCTGCGTGTCGTACCCCCATGATATGTGCAGGTGGCCATCTCCATCGAGATCCTCCTCGACCTGAGCACACTCTTGGTCGACGAGCTCACCGGGCAGTTTCGTGCTGTGGAGGAGTGATACGGTCTTGACAACAAAGGCGGCCCTGGAGGGTGTCTGCTCCTCACTGAGGAAAAGTGGCTTGCGCGCCAAGAAACGGGAGCAAGCCGATGGCTTCTCAGGTGGAGACCAAAGAAGTAGCAACAACGGTGACAATCACCGCCGAGGAAGGCAGCAAGGCCGTAGGCGCGACAAAGTCGGGCACGACGCCCAGGGCAGTGGCTCGTCTAGCGCATGCCATGACATGTCGCAAGTCAAGTGCTACAACTACGACTAGATGGGGCACTTCTCCAGGAACTGCCGTGGGCGCAAGGGGAGGCGCACCTGATGTGTGCGCAAGATGAACAACCCGTGTTGCTCATTGTCGAGCACTACAAGCTGTCACAAACTGACAGCGAGGTCCAACAGTAGACGGTGCTCCTTAACGAGGAGAAGGTGATCCCGACGGATGCAGGCGACGACGTCTGGTACCCCGACACGGGAGCAAGCAGCCACATGACCGGGTCTGGAGTGATGTTCAGATCGCTTGATGAATCGGTGAAAGGGACGGTTAAATTTGGCGACGACTCGCTTGTGGACATTCGCGGCAAGGGAACCATCATGTTCCAGTGTCGGAATGGGGAGCATCAGCTCCTCACCGAGGTATACTTCGTCCCATATCTCCGTAGGAACATCATTTCTATTGGGCAATTAGACGAGAATGGCTACAAGGTGGTGATCGATGATGGAGAGCTGCTCGTGTTTGACTGTGAATGCAAGTTGCTGGCGCGAGTGAGGTGGACTAGGAATCGGCTTTACACGCTGAAGTTGAACCTTGCTGATCCTGTGTGCCTGCTCACGCGCATGGATGGTGAAGTTTGGCTGTGGCACGGACGCTACGACCACCTTAACTTCCAAGCACTGCGGCTGGGGTTTCGCTGTTCGGTCACGTCGAGCAGCTCTGTGATGGGTGTGCCCTCGGCAAGCAGCACCGAGCCGTATTCCCACATGCCACAGATTACCACACCGAGCACCCACTGGAGTTGGTCCATAGCGACTTCTGCGGACCGATCACACTAGCGACGGCAGGAGGTAATAAGTTTTTCCTATTGATCGTAGACAACCACAGTAGATACATGTGGCTCGAGGTGCTCAGGTCCAAAGATGAGCCGTTCAAATTCTTCAAGAAGATCAAGGCGCTAGAGGAAACTAAGCATGGTGGCAAACTCATGGCATTCCTCTTGACCATGGTGGCGAGTTCAACTCCACTGAGTTCCATGAGTACTGCAACGAGCTCGGAGCATATCCTAAGGCACCGTAGGCGGCGGAGCCACGAACACCTCCATCGGCATCTACGGGTGTTGAGTGGGTGCCTCCACCAACTCATGATGACACACTCGACACCGACACTGGGCCGCGTCACTATCGGGAGCTGTCGAACATCTACAACACTACAGAGGAAGTCGACGTCGAGCAGTACGGGGTTTGTTTTCTGGTTGCCAAGGAGCCAGCCAATGTCAACCAAGGCCAATGTCAACCAAGCACTCGAAGAAGCAAGCTGGAAGCAGGCGATGGAAGAGGAGCTGGCTGCCATCCGCAACAACGGTACGTGGGAGCTCGTCGCACACCTAGCCGGACACAGGGCCATCGGGCTCAAATGGGTGTTCAAGGTAAAGAAGGACACTGCAGGCAATGTGGTGAGGCACAAGGCGCGTCTAGGCACTAAAGGGTACGCTCAACGGCATGGGGTGGACATCGACGAGGTCTTCGCCTTGGTGGCACTGATGGAGATGGGGCGGCTCCTACTGGCACTCGCTACCGATAGTGGATGGGAGGTGCACCACATGGATGTCAAGTCGGTATTCTTGAACGACGACCTTGTCGAGGAGGTCTATGGGCACCAACCGCCTGGCTTCGCCTACCCCGACAACAAGCACAGGGTGCTCAAGTTGCATAAGTCCCTGACGGTCTTCATCCAGCGCCACGGGCCTTGAACGCCAAGTTGGACACGTCGCTCGTCTCCCTCAGATTTGAGCGCAGCCCTCTAGAACATTGTGTGTACTGGAGGACCAGTGGCACATCATCACTACTGGTAGGCATCTACATTAACGACTTGATCATCACTGGAACCAGCGTCAACGATATTGCCGCATTCAAAGACCAGATGCGCAACCTATGCGAGATGAGCGATCTTGGTCTCATGAGTTATTACCTGGGAATCGAGGTCAAGCAAGACGCTGGCGAGATCATGCTCTGCCAAAGTTCTTATGCCGGCAAGATTATGGAGTTATCCGGTATGGCGGGGTGTAATTCGTGCCACATACCGATGGAGAATCATCTGAAGCTGAGTAAGAAGGATGTCGGTGCCGCTGTGGATGCAACACAATACCGGAGCTTCGTCGAGAGTCTGTGAGACCTCTGTAATACGAAGCTCGACATCGCTTACGCGATTTGGATCGTGAGCAGGTTCATGGAGGCACCGGCTGCATCACACTAGGCGCGGTGAAGCAGATTCTGCGTTACATCAGCGGCACTATGAGCTACGGGTGTTGCTACAAGAAGATGGGCATGCTGAGCCCGTACTAGTGGGGTTTAGTGACAGTGACCTTGCCGGTGACATCAATGATCGCAAGAGCACTATTAGGGTTGTCTTCTTCCTCAGCACGAGTTTGATAACTTGGATGTCCCAGAAGAAGAAGGTTGTCGCGCTCTTGTCCTGTGAGGCGGAATACATCGCGGCGACAACGACAACATACTATGGTGTTTGGCTGAGCTGACTGTATGGCGAGTTGGTCGGGAGAGCACCGAAGATGGTAAAGCTTATGGTGGATAATAAATCAGCCATCACACTAACCAAGAACCAAGTGCATCACGGACAGAGTAAGCATATTGACACTCGTTTTCATTTTATTCGTAAATACATTGAAGATGGCAAGGTGGACGTCGACCATGTCGGAATGGATGGACAACTCGGCGATATACTCACCAAGGCGCTTGGGCGAGTCGAGTTTATTGAGATGAGATAGAAGCTCGGCGTCGTTGAGGTGAATCATGGGCAACATGTTTAGGGGGTGATTTGTTGGACTTAAGCCCGTTGCATTACTTGCATTTTACTCATTCAAAGCTAGCGGCCTGAGACGTGCTCACGTTCACGTCGTGGCCGTGATTCTCGTTTAGTCTGTTAGTTAGTGGAGCTGTGTTTTCACGGGACGTGGGATGGCACGGCCAAAGCAGATCATTACGTAAGAATAGGAAATAATTTAGTCTTTACTTTGTATTCGGATCCTATATATGAAAGAAGAAAGCTGAGAAAAGCTCGGAAGTTGAGCAGCACAAATCCTTGCGTTTCCCTGAGTGTCGTGTGTATTTCCCTGAGTGTTGTATCCGAGCACAACTTCATTATTGTAGTCGAGTACGAGTTTGAAGTCTTCGTGGTCGGAAGTCGAAACCAACTATCGAGTACGTGGTTGTATGTCGTAACAGACTATCGACTTGCTGCGACTTCGAGTGGTCGTAAATGACTTTGTGGTTATAAGCGGATTCGAGTGGTCGTAACAGACTTTGTGGTCGTAAACAACTTTGAGTGGTCGTGAATGACTTTACGATCATAAGCGACTTCGAGTGAAAGTAATAAGTACCAAGTACTCGTGATCGTGTGACCATGTACGTGTCTTCTCCGACACTGTCATCAATCCAATTAACGAGCTACAGTTAGCTAGGCGGTCCTAGCGATTACCTTACAAATTAGTGACGATCGCATCAGTGGCGGCTAAGCTGCTAGCTAGCTAATACCACACCATGTACCTGTATAGCTAGCTAAGCTGGCAGTGAGATCGACCACCTACAGATGCGCGTACGCGTTTAATGATCTCACTCACGCTCCCCTGACTGACGGACGGACGGAACGGTCGAATCGGGTCGTTCGGCTGGTGGCCTCGGCGCAGGCGCCGGCCGCTGTCACCGACGTATGTAGCTTGATCCGATGGCGCTTTCCGGGCGGACGTTGGTTGCCGACCCAACAGTGCCGCGCCACTGTGCGCGCCGTAGCTAGCGCTGCGTTTGCGTCGCGCACAAGCGATCGACCGACCGCGCGCTCCCGGAATCTCCCCGACGGGGGGGCGTGGTCCTCACCTCCCGACGGCAGCGACGGTTTTTAATTGGCGCCGAGTACGTACGCGCCTCCGTGCGTACTCGCTGATGCGTACGCGCGCGCGGCCAGGCTTGACGCAGAGCCAGATCTATCGACTATCGGCGAAGGTACGTGACATTTGGTTTCTTTGACTGTTTACGGTACAGATTATGAAGAGATGGATATTCACTTGCGATTTTGACTGGTACAAATATTAGGTTTTTAACGTGTAGATCGTTTAACTTGTAGACCCCGTCTTAAAAAAATACCCCGTTTGAAAGTTAGATACTGTAGCAAAAGCTAAAAGCTGCTGATTTGTGAGGTAAAAAACAGGCCCGAAGATTGCTACTGGCTGCTGCTGGAAGTACGGGTACACTGTCGTACCGCTACCTCGTGCCAGTTCGAAGTCAGCGTAGGCCGTATGTAGACGCCCATTTCAAAACGGCTCTTGCTTGTTAGCTTTTTTCTTCCATCTAAAATGAGTATCATAGATGGTTGACTTGTAGCCAAGACATTCAATTAAAAAACATAAAGAAAAAAAGAGAGAAAAGTACAAAAAAATATTATATCGTTACAGACAATGCAAAGAAAATGAAAAGACCATATTAAAAAATCCAACGTATTCAAAATAACTTTCGGCTTCTGAAACCTAAAGGCCAAATGAAAACAAAAACGTTTTTAACATGCCATGAATTGGTGCTCTTTGTTGCTGTTCATGCATGCTTATTTTTTTCTCCTTTTTTTTTTTGGCTGTGTCGCTGGCGTAGTAGTCTCGTGGTTGCTGTAGCTCAGGGAACAGCGAGCCAAGCACACGAGCTGTAGCAGTGCACCACAGTGGCGCCAGGCTAGTGCCCTCTCTGTTCTCAGGGGTTTGTGTAGTCCCTTGACAGGGGAATCTTACAGAGAGGAGTAATGATGATATGTTCTTGGTAAAATACAACACCAGCTAACTTACTAGCCATGGAGCATGGGCCTTCATTGTTACGGAAAGACAAAGGGCTTGGAAATGGGCCAGATAGAATAGTGACGCTTTATCAGTGTTCAGCATGAATATTTGGGTTCCCAGCAATGGGCCTTCGGCGCATGACTGGTCTTACCTTTTGGTAGAGCTGTTAATAGGTTGAAATCTAGTTCAAATTCAATCTAAATTTAAATAAAATTGAGAAGGATCTGATCTAAACCTGGCCCAAATTATGTGTCTAAGCCTGATCCAGACCAAAAAACAGATAAAGGCCTTAGCTTGGATCAAGCATCTCTACTTTTTTAGTTATCTAATTAGAATTAGCTTTCATCTAGCCCAAGTCTGGCCTGATAAAGAAGGATCTAGATTTGATCTAGGCGTCGCTCGATTGGGCTGAAAAATAGTGGCTTATAGCTGAAATTACACTGTAGCTGGCTCAAATTACACTGTAGCTGAAGGTGGCTTATTTGGCATAATTAAATTTAAAAAATTTAAAAATAGAAAAAATATGTTAGCTCATTACAGACAACACAAACCAATACGAGAAAAAAAGAACCGGCAAAAAAGCTCCAAAATAACCAAAGTTCAGAAAAAGACGAAATTTATGAATAGTGAAAATAAACCAGAAGCCAGAAGCTCAAACCAAAATGAGTGGGACGCTAATTTATTTATAATTTTAGATTAGCTTGATTGTAAAGCCTAGATAAACTCAACACCATCAGCAGCCCTACTTTTGGGATATTGCCTCGGCTCCATTTGTACTATTCCTTATCCATGATATTATCAACTTCAACCACGGACGACTTCTGACGGGTGTTCAACCATGATGGCTTTCGACCACGATGGATTTCGACTACGAACGGCTTTCGATGGATTTCGACCACGGACGGCTTTCGATGGATTTCGACCACAGACGACTTCTGATGGGTTTCGACGAAGAGGGCCTTCGACTACCGGCTATTTTCGATGTCCGGAGGCCTCTGATTACTGGCTGCTCCGATGTCTGATGGTTTTCAACTACCGGCTGTTTTCGATGGCTGGTGACTTCCAACTTTTGATTACCAATCACTCCCTAATGCCGATGGCCTCCGGCTTCCTAGGAGTCGTTTCTAGCGGTAAATTTCGACCATGTCGATACTTGACCTTGGCGTCCTGCTCTGCTAATTTCACCACTCGGGCTATGTCTACGACATCGATTCTGTTGCTATTATCGTCAAATTAGTCATGCTTAACGTGAATCATGCACATTTTTAATACCCTTATTCCCTTGTGGCGTTCGATATCAACGAGGTCGAACGACATGGGCGGGTGCGGCCAATGCAAAGGTTACATTGTCAACGGCCCCATAGACCGACGAGGCTATGGATAATGCCAACACCCACATTTACATCAATCATTCATCACATGCACGGAGATCGTGAAACGAAGACTGAAGACAACGACTAATACACAGCTTAATCGGAGGTATTATGCCGGTTCACCCCGCAGATGTAATTAACCGGGAGTCTTTCGAGGCCCCGGGAGCTAGGAGATCACATCGTTTACGTCAGATCTGCTATACAAAGCAGACCATGGAGTGCACATATATGAAAGGAACTTGTAATTTTGTTATTATCAATTGATTGAATAAAAAAATATATTTCCGTACCTTTTTTGTGTTTATCTATTTTTATATACTTTAGTACACTGGCACGTCCGCATCTCATACACGAGATAAAAAAAATTGAGAGCGATTTCTCGCGTCACGCGCGCGCGCACACACATATATATATACACACGTACTCACAATATTGCAAGTGGCGCAAAGGGAGTATTGAAATCAAATCTATCAGCGACATCTGTTCTTTTGTACATGGATAGGTTGGCTTGGCTTGCCATTTTCCCATATTGTCCCCGTTGTTGTGTAACTTGCCCCACTCATTTTGGCTTGAACTTTTAGATTCTAGTTTATTTTTTACTATTCCTAAATTTTTGCTTTTTCTGGCCTTTTGGCTTTTTTGCCCGTTTTTTCCGTATTCGTTTGTATTGTCCGTGATGGGTTAATCTGTTTTTTTTTTCTATTTTTAAGTTTAGTTACGCCAAATAAGCCACCATCAGCTACAGTATAATTTCAGTCAGTTATAGTGTAATTTCAATTATAAGCTAGCTTATTTCAGCCTAACCGAGCGGTATCTAAAACGGTTTGTGGTGTACTTGGGGATGTTGCCTAGGATTTTAATTAACTAAAGTGCATTTCGTGTACCGTCCATCTTTAAAACATAATGTGTATCTCATCTTTGCCTTGGCCTGTGGACTACTGCAAGCGCCATCATATGGCAACCATGTTTCTGGCGTGATTAAAGAAAAGAGAAAAGGAGAAAGGAGAAGAGGGAGTAAGTGAATTAAAACTGATGCATCAAGGTAAAGTATCTATGCTTATCATAAGCTGTTTCTCTCTTGTATGTTTCACTTGGACAAGGTTGTGGTGCTAGTCGAATGTGAGAATTAGGCTATTCGTAGTGTATGAAAATAGGGATTATAAGTCACCTTAAGATCGACCTTATACATTACATGGTTGATTTTAAGCAGGTCATAAACAAAAAAGGCTTAAGACCGGTCTTCAAACTAAAGATCTGATCACAAACATTAAAATATAATTTTTTTAATTATGTTGTTCTCTCTCCTCCTACCAGCCAACTACCAATAACCACAAGCATTAAAATATAATTTTTTTACTACTGAGTGGAACCTTTGTTACAGCCAAACGATTGTTTCATACATAACGAGTCGACTTTAACAATTAGATAGAGCTCATCTTAAGACACATTGTGATTTTATACGCTCCTCATGTCCTTACTACTCGTTGCCTGTAATCTGATGCTGCCTTCTTTGCGTATGGTCGATGACCTTTGTCAAAAGAAAGCACCTAAAGCAGATTCTCCCCTCTGCGATGCACTATGCTCTGTTGGTTTCAGGCACTGATTTGGATCAAACTGTTGTGACTTGTGAGCGTACGACAAATTCAAAAGATCGTTTTGTGCGGAGCGTTTTTGTCTCGTAAAGCAATTATAAAACCAGATGCTTGTATCTAACGTAGCACTAAAAAAATATGAGAAAATATAACCTAAGAACCTAAGCTGAACTATGCTGCACTAAACCTAAAAAAAAGGGGGTAAAGAAACGTACCTTCGCTACGCTTACGACGAGCCCACAAGAGATCCGCCCCCCTCGCGTTCCCCTCCCCCGCCTCGTCTTCTCCCCTCCCCAAATCCCTCAAGCCCTATCACGGATCCAGCCCAACCGCCGGCCCGATCGCCATGGCTGCCCCCAACAACAACGACGCCGTCGCCGCAGCCAACGCCAGCGCCACCACCAGCGAGGGCGCCCCGACGGCGCCGGAGGAGACATCGATCGAGGCGCTGGCGCGGCGCGTGCAGGAGCACATGACCCTGGCCTCCAACCCCACGGCCCGCCGCCACAAATTCTGGGAGACGCAGCCGGTGGGGCAGTTCCGCGACGCCGCTGACTCGTCCCTCACCGACGGCGCCATCGAGCCGCCCACCCCGCTTTCCGAGGTCCGCGCCGACCCCTACCCGCTCCCCGCCGCCTTCGAGTGGCTCACCTGCGACCTCGACGACGACGCCCTCCTCGCCGACCTCTACTCCCTCCTCGCCCACAACTACGTGGAGGACGACGAGAACATGTTCCGCTTCAACTACTCCCCCGCCTTCCTCCGCTGGGCGCTCCGCCCCCCGTCCTTCTTCCGCGCCTGGCACATCGGCGTCCGCGCCAAGGAGTCCAAGAAGCTTGTCGCCTTCATCTCCGGCGTCCCCGCGCGCATCCGCGCGCGCGGCGACGTCGTCCGCATGGCCGAGATCAACTTCCTCTGCGTCCACAAGAAGCTCCGATCCAAGCGCCTCGCGCCCGTGCTCATCCGCGAGGTCACTCGCCGCGTCCATCAGGAGAACATCTGGCAGGCTGCATATACTGCTGGGGTCGTCCTCCCGACCCCCATCACCACCTGCCGCTACTGGCACCGATCCCTCAACCCCAAGAAGCTCATCGACGTTGGGTTCTCCCGTCTTGGCCCCCGCATGACCATGAGCCGCACGGTACGGCTCTACAAGCTGCCTGACGCTCCGCTCACCCCTGGGTTCCGCCAGATGGAGCTGTGGGATGTTGCGGCGGTCACACGGCTGCTGAGAGCGTACCTTGCGAGGTTCGTGGTGGCGCCGGATTTTGATGAGCTGGATGTGGAGCACTGGCTGCTGCCCCAGGAGGATGTGGTGGACAGCTACCTTGTGGAGAGCCCTGAGACTCATGAGGTCACTGATTTTTGCAGCTTTTACACGCTGCCCTCATCAATACTAAACAATGCCAACTATGCAACGCTCAAGGCTGCATACTCATACTACAATGTTTCCACCAAGACCCCGCCGCAGCAGCTGATGAATGATGCGCTGATTGTGGCCAAGCAGAAGAACTATGATGTGTTCAACGCGCTCGATGTCATGGAGAATGAGTCGCTCCTCAAGGAGCTCAAGTTTGGACCTGGAGATGGGCAGCTCCACTATTATCTCTACAACTACCGTATTCGCAGTGGAATGAAGCCATCAGAGCTTGGCCTTGTGCTGCTATAGGGCAGTCAATGCTCAGAACAGTGTTTGGGTTATACTCCTCCTTAGCAGGTACTCCTTGTATGGCTGGTTTAGTGTGTCTTTCCTGGTTGCTATAGATGATGATTTGATTCCCGTCATGCTTTATGTTGCTCAGTGTGCAATCCCATGGTTGTTCATTTTGTTTATTGCGGTAGCGAATCTCCTTTATATGATGCCATGCCTCTTCATGGGAATCCAAGATGATTTGCAAATGAGGAGACTGGAATTAGATATTTCTTTTCTTAATTTATGACTGTTTTCAATTAGTGACATTTGGCGTGTATGGTTCAAAGCATTGTATGATGGCACTGGGTTTACCCAGAAATTTTGATAGAACTTGTGCTATGCCAAATCATTTAAGTGCCCTTGTGTTTGAGGTTGTAATTGTATGGATGTCTCGATGCTAGGACATTCAGCATTGTTCTTCAACCCTGCCCCAAATTTTTATGTTTTTTATTGTATGCAAATCTTTGTATTTGTGTTTGATGTGCTGTAGCCTAATGTTGCTATCATATGAGGTGGGTTATGTTTAATGATTTAACGGTTTGATATGCCTACTTTGCCCAGGAATGGGTGGAGTTTGGTCTTGTGGAGGTAACTACTTATTCATATTAGGTTATTCCAAGTTGCTGACAGTAATGTTTGGTGCATTATTGCATCACTAAGCCACTTTATCAATTTAGTTTGTGGCATCCTATTTTCTGCAATTTCCTCAAATCATTGCATCTTGTACTTACTGTTGATTTTCTAGTTTTCTCCGTTCCAAACATACATCATTATTGTAATGTGGACATCAATATCTTTGGTCGTTTTCATATTAAATATTCCGAGGTTCCTTCTTACCGGATGACATTAGCTGATCTTTACGTTATTTACTTGTATTTTGCTCAACTAGAATGCGTGCCTAGACTAACCATACTTGTTAGCCTTGCATTATAAGGGAAAACAACCGGACAAAACTTTGCTTGCATTACGAAGTGACATTTTAGCAAAGGGTATTCATTTCATACTTTCAAGAGTAAATAGACAGAATTCCATTATGAACTCATCTTTTTGTTAGCATAACATGGAATTGTTCATCCCAATATGTGGTCATAGGCACCAACGATCTGACTTGTAACTAGATCAAATAATGATTTGCTGCATATCTGTGATTTGTGAGTGCCCTTCATGCAACTGTCTCTGATGAAGCATTGTGGTAGTGTGGTAATGCAGCAGGCCTGATCTTTAATTGAAATGAAATGAATGACAGGGTAGTGACTCCAAAATTTTTGAGTTGATCCCCCTCTCTGTTTTTGTCCCCTAATGAAGAGCTGGTCCAATTTTGGTGCAAGAACATCATATGATACTGGGATCAACCCTGCACCAAACCTTCAGAAGGCCAGTCGCTAGCTACAGGGTAGTAAGGCAGATAGTGGTGCTTTGGTAATGTTTTGTCATTTTGAGCGTAGTATAGAATAATGAACCTGTAGCTCCCGTTCCCATTCTCCATTCTCTCAATATGATCCATTACCTCTACTTTTTCTTCTAGGATTCAATCGAGACGTTTTCATTGACCGGCAACAGTGGTGATCACGATTATGTTGTTCACCCCCAGTGCCGATGCTAAGGTGTCTTGCTACTCACTGTAGGTGCAAACAACTTGTTGGTAGGCGCCACTCGGTGGGCGAATCATGAGAGCAGATCGTAGGGAGCAGCACGCCAACAGGCAACAATGGTGATCACGATTAATACTGACTACGGCGTAGCACTTAGTAGGGGTGAAAACGGATTAGATAGTTTCCGACTGATCCGGACAAAAACGAATTCGGATTGTCTCGGATTGGATTTTTCTCGGATAATTCTTGGATCAAAAATGAATATGGATTTTTTTGGAAACAAGTATAAATACGGTAGCCCTAATATCCGTCGAATACGAATATAAATACGGATTATCCAGATTATGCTAAGGCCGGATATTCGGCAATTCAGCCTAGAACAAGAGGTGGCCCTGGCCGAATCCATGGAGGCCGATGGCCGGAGCCGAGCCAAAACGGCGACCAGGGTTGGGCCCACGGGCTGCAACAGGAAGGCGCATGGGGGCTGCACAGCACGAAAGCGTGGTAGGCAGAGGAAGGCCCGGAGCTAGAGGCAGGAGGGAGCCGAACCCCAAGACACCAGCGGCCGAAGGCCTTATGCCTGAGTTGAGCCAAAGGAAACCTGGGGCGCCATGGGGCCGAGTGGCCGGAGCAAGAACTAAGCTATGTTTGGAAGAAGAGGAGGAAATAGAGGGGAGCGGACAAGGCATGGGGAGGAAGAAGAAATGGATGGCTAGAGGCATTCGGCCAGATCAAGAAAGATGGAGAAAACAATTGGAGAGAGAGAAGAATGAGGAAGCCACGGGGAGTAGAGAAGTATGCTTCGGCTGGGAAGAGGCAAGAAAGATGGGGACGAAGAAGATAAAGGGAAAGGAGGAGAGAAGAAATAAAGAAAGGGAGAAAGAATGACTGGCCAGGAGGTGTTCGGCAAAGTAGGGGAAATAGGAGGAGAGAGAAGAGAAGAGAGAGGAGAAGCCCATACTTAATAGAATTTTTTTCTTTGTGAACATTTAATCTTTGTATTCCATTGTACGCTAAATTACTAAATAAAATTTTACTGGCCATGTTAAATTACAAAACACCACTAATTACGAATTATGATTATTTAAAAATAGAATTAGTGCATCAGTAGATTAAAATTTAGTGCATACCGAATTAATTGGTTTATTGTCATTTAGATCGCTCTGTTGCACATTTAAAAGCTCACTTATATGTTTCTGTTAATTTCTGGCGTACAATTTAAGGGGTTATCATGTTCCGAAGAATCTCCATGACCGTATTCGTTTCGATTTGTATTCGTTCCGTATTTGTATTCGATATAATTCGTATTTGTATCCGGGATATTTGTATCCGTATCCGTGTCCGAGAAAAAATAAACACAAATATAACAAAACCATTATCCATCCGTATTCGATCTGCTTTTACCTCTAGCACTTAGCCACTTACCAAAGCTCGGGCGAAATCTACGAAAAGTCGTCGCATCCAAAAATTCCAAAGCCCAAAGCGACCAAAATCGGAGACACAACAGAATAGTAGGGTGGGATTTTTTATTTTTAAATTCTAGTTATCTGTGAAAGATTATAGAGAAAGGTATTTATATACGATTTTGATCAATATAGATAAAATTAGGATAGTATCAATTATAATCAATTTATAAATTATACTTAAAAATATTTTATTTAAAAATTAGATATCGTATAAAACTATAAATACAGAAGAATCAGCACTCGAGTTGTTCTTGTTTCCCTCCCGCACACGCGACGCCACCACCCAGCAACGAGGACAGTACGCCAACAGCGGCCGCGGCAGCTGCAAGACTAGAAACTACGTGCCGTGGGGGTGCGTGCAGTGCAGGGGCGGGCACGAGCACGGGCGCGCGGCAGAAAAAAGCGCAGGCTGCCACGCGATTCGGCCGCCGCCTCCTCTCCGCCCCTCTTTGAAGTTAGTAAAAAAGAAGGGAAAACACGCGCACCAGGGCGTTGGATCGGATCGGCGGCGAGCGCGAGATGTGGGATTCGGTGGCGCTCACGCTGGCCGGCAACAACATCGGCAAGGTGCTCCAGAAGAAGGGCACCCTCATCCTCCCTCCCCTCTCCTGCAAGCTCAAGCCCCGCCGCCCCGCCGCCGCCGCGCGTCCTCATCTCTCCCCCTTCTCCTTCATTCCGTTCCAGATCGTGGCGGTGACCCCCTCTTGGTGCTGTGCGCAGGTGATTAGGGCGTACGCGCTCTACAGGCTCTGGATCAGCGGGTTCCTCAAGGACATGTGCGGCGCCGCGCTCATGCTCACCGCGTTCTCGCAGGCCCCGGTGCGTTTCCTGCTCCGCTCCCTTTCCTTTCTCCCCACTTCTGTGTGTTTTTGCGCAGCCATGGAGTCACCGGGCTTAAGCCGATTGATTGACGGTGGCGCACTGGCGCTTGCTTTCTTCGCAGGTCTCCGTCGTGCAGCCGATTGCCGGCTGCGGCCTCGCCATACTCTGCGTCTTCTCCCACGTTTACCTCAAGGAGGTCATGAATGGCCTCGATTGGGTGGCGATTACGTTGGCCGGCCTCGGCACAATAGGTGAAACATACTCAACCTTGAAATTACATCGAATGGCGAAAAGATATAAATGGAATCGAACAGACCTTTTTTAGGATACACGATAGTGTCTTAGGCTAGTCACTAGTGTCCATGCATTTGACTGGGTGTGCTGTGCGTTCTCTAACTTCAGGAGTTGGTGTTTGGAGGCGAGGAGCAGAAAGTGGAGAAGATTCCTCTTTTCAATATACCTTGGCTAGTGCTCTCCATTGTCATCTTGTTTGTAGGTACCATACTCTGTGCTGCTTAAGTTTTACTACATCCACTAAAGTATGATTTCTACCAAAAGAAGTGATTTTCTTTTACCACAATTTGTTATAGCCATTCCGCTTCAATATTCTGACCCACCAACAAGAATTTTAGGCGTGAACAAGAGTTGGTGAGCATTTCTAAAATTTGGAATTTGTGTTTGCACATTGCAAATATTGACACCATGCATCAATGCAGACTGGACCTGAAGTGATCAAGGAGATCATATACGGCTTAGAATCAGTCATTTTGTTTGGGTAATTTCTTACTATCCATTTCCATTTATCACTGTGTTTTACAGTCTTTCATCTCTGAGGAGGTCATATGTGACTTAAAATCAGGCTTTTTCATCCATCACTTCATACTATCTAT
Source organism: Bonia amplexicaulis (assembly GCA_036346245.1). Lineage (NCBI taxonomy): Eukaryota > Viridiplantae > Streptophyta > Magnoliopsida > Poales > Poaceae > Bonia > Bonia amplexicaulis. The sequence continues at coordinate 17,622,687 of CM070737.1, read as the reverse complement.
TTCCATTTGTTGAGGGGATCATATATTGCTTAGAATCATACATTTATCATGAAATGACCAAATGCTACTTCAATGTGTTTCAGGTTTCTTTTATTTTACTATTGTTTAATGACCTAATGTGTTGGGATGACTTACAACTGTATTTCATGTATAGGATTTCATCAGTGATCTCTAAGATGGGATTCGTGATGTCTGAAATGGGCCTTCCGTAGATTGTTGTGCCAGCTGCCATTTATTGTAGTGTGGCCTGCAGTGCTGTGGGATTTGTTTATCAGGTATATCTAGCTTTCTGGAGATGTGCCTCCCTGCTTCATAATGTGCACTGTGGCCCTCATAGAATGTATACAGTGTTTGCATGGTGTTTCTAGAAAACATGTAGACATTAATTGAACTCTTATACCAATTTTATGATGCCCACACCTTGAAAAGTAGGGTACACCACATGGGGGCAAAGAGGAGTGTTAATGTCTTTGTCTCTGTGAAGCAGTACCAGGGGTGTGAACTGTGAAGTAGGGCTGCGTAGTAGGGTTAGAGAGGAGATAGAAAAAAACTCTAAAAATGCATAAAGGCTAGAATATGATTCACATAACTTGTTTCACTAATACTAAATTTGAGGTATAAAAACTTCACTTGCAGGTGTTCACTCGACATGGATGATATGCAAAATTTTAGCTGTTTGCCTAATTGCAGACATTTTCTTGTTTGTTTTTTGTTTTTGTTTTAAATTGCACTAGTAAGTTGGACCCATTTGATGAAATATATGTGTTTTAACATCTGCCTCAAGGACTTGTCTAGTAGTTTTTGAATGATTCTGTCCTGCTTTCATTTTATTTTCCACTATAATGGGACATTTCATTCGTGCAGACTCGGGGTCTCAAGCATGGGAGGGCAATTGTTGTGTCCACATGTACATCAGTGGCATCTGTTGTGTCTAGTGTTGTAGCTGGTATGGTTGCACTTGATGAGCATCTTCCAACAGCTCCCACAGGCCGTTTTTTTCTCTTACTTGGAAGGTAATATTTTTTACACTATAGTGTGTTTATCTTGTGTATTGTGTTCTTGTTGTTGACTGATTTGGGTCCCTTCTCTCTGGCTTCAATACTTAGCTACTATAGTGTACAGTTGTTTTTTTGCATAGCAATTTCATTTAATGCTGCACCTAGAGGTTGCTGGAATTCGTCTACAGCACGTCCTTGTTACATAAGTTTTGTTGGTTTTACTTTGATCATGATAAAATCTAGTAAGTTCTTAGTTATAACACTAAAGTTGCTGATTTATAAATTCAGCTTTGCTGAAATACCGAATGTATACTGGTAGATAAATCAGCAAGATAATAGGACAATAATGCCAGTGTTGAACTGGAGGCATATCCTCTTGATTGACAAATTTCCATTGAACAAAAAATGTGTTGCCCCTCTTTGTGCTCTCTGCTTCAATTTGGAACACACTCCGCAACTTACAAGTAGAGCTTTGGCTGCTACAAGAGAAACTAAAGAATTAATGTTCCTTGCAGGTTCTTCATTATTACGGGACTCATACTTCTTGTTACTTCAACCCGATTGATTGCACGTCTACCTAGGCCCATGCAGAAGCTTTTAAAGAGTAATGTGGAGCATACCCAGCATCAGGATTTCTGGCTCAGCGCGAGGGAAGGACCCCATCCCAAGCACAACAATCCATGCATCGTCATTACATCTACTAACCTCTCCAGCAAAAGAAAAGGCTTAGAAAAGCTGCTGCTGGAGCAAGATTGTTTTGGCACCTCAGATGTGTCATGCCTTTGTTCTTTTGAATCGTTCTGCGAATGTAGAAATCTAGAATAGCATGTTAAAAGTTTGGGTTGGTTACTCATATACTGCCCTTATAGGTCTAACAGAAGTTTGGAAAATTTGCTGTGAATTTTGACCAGGTTACACCTTTTCTTTTGGTCAGTTGGTAAGTGCTATATTCGTTTGTTCTGTTACTCGTACCCGGTATGCATCATGTGTTTGCGGGTCTCTGCTGTGCTAGCGGCACTGTTGTGTTTTCCTTAGAGCACGTGTGGTGGAGTTGTGTAGGCATCCAGGGGTTCTTTGGTTCGTAGCCACACCCGAACCCCCTCCCCCCCGGGCGTCTAAATCAGCTGCCATCATCGTGTTAAATTTGAGCCAAAAAATTTGTTGTTGGTCAGACCTAAAAGGCCAGTAGTTCTGCAACAGCTCTTGACTGCTGACTGGTCGTAGAACTTATTTCTCTAAGAAACGATTTTTTTTTGCAATTACAAGTATTTATAGTTTATCTAGCCTAACATGACTTCATAGGGGATTTTTACTATCTTATGGAATCATCCTGGTTCTACTGAATTGTGCGAGTATATAATTACCAATTTTGATGAGCCCACAGTTCGTCATTGAAAAAAAAATTCCATGCAAAATTAAATATAAGGTAGGATGATCTCATACTTGTCTCCATTTTCCATACCGCCAAACAAAGTGGCCAATGGCAAATTGGTCCGAATCGGAATGTATTATATCATTATGGAGGCTTTGGAATTCTCTTTGCCCCAGGTTCTAAGAATTTAGGGTTAGCTCACAGATGTCTTTTTAAAGGGGAAAATCAATTATTTGATACCCTAAAGATTGCCACTCTAAAAATTTCCCTCTAGGATTTGCCATCTAATTCATAAAAATAGTTAGGATTTGCCACTTTTTTTCGTATTCTATTGTTTTTTATGCTGAAATTAGCATGTGAAAAGATGTCTTTGCCCTTCTTCATCAGTCTTCTTCCCGAACTCCTGTCCCCTTCACCTTCATCCGCCATTGCACTCCACAACTTGCAGCAGCAAATACACCTCGCTATTTTTATCTTTCTTGAAATGTCAAGTCGGCTGCTGGCCTACTGTAGTTCCTTCAAAAAAAAAAAACCATACCACACAACGCAGGTCTGAAAAACCAAATCAATAAAGTGCAGAATACCGTGAAATTACTTGTCCGGAAACCCAACAAAAGCACTCGGTATATAAACTTGCTTTGAGTCTCTCTTATTTGTAAGAAAAATGCGACAGATTTATCTTGGGAACAAGATGTAGAAATAGCAACGAAGAGATAATTTGTGTACGCGGCTTTAAAAGATTGTGAGCTTGTGCTAAATACATGTTAATGGCCTAGGAGCTGTAGAGCTGTCCAAATGAGTCGGACCGATGAACATAAAGCAAGATCTTGGATGATTGCGGCACATGAAGAATTTTTTAAGTGAAGTAATAGGAGTTTCAAGAACAAAATGACCACAATGAAGAATAGACAAACACCGCCCATTTGCGTTTGGACTTGTTCCTTGCTATGATAACTTTCTCTTGTGGTCATCTTGTCAAGCTCGCCATGATGTGGTCTTGCCCGATGTCAGTATACCAATTTGGATCCATGGCATACAAGGGACATGGATGCAAGCCGCCATCTTAGTTTCTTGATCGGTAGGAATGATGAAAACAATGGTAGCATTTTATGATACATGCCCTATCTTTCCATAGACTTGACGCACTAGTCTCTCTTGCCTTATAGAGCCTCCTTCTCCTTGGTTCATGCCAGCCCTCTTCTCTAGGCGAGTTGATCCTTCGCGCCATGACCCTCTTTGTTGTTGTAGTTGCGTGAACCCTTGTCATGCGACACATGGTTGATTGATGAGCACGCCATGTGCAGAAGACTCATTCGTCTCCTTGTGCATCTCATAGTTGATTAAGTATGCATAGAGATTGCTAAGAGAGATTGTATCGGTCTTGTCGTGACAAACATAACAAGAGAATCATAGGGCTGTTCTTTTAATTGCGGCTTATGGCTTTTGGTGAAATTTTGAATTTTGGTACATTTATGATCTGATTACGGAGACGATACTCACTTGCGATTTTAGATGGTACGGATGTTGGACTTTTAATGTGTAGATCGCTTTACCTATAGACCCGTCTTGAGAAAATACCCGTTTGAAAGTTAGTCTTGTAGCAAAAGCTAAAAGCCGGCCGGAGGAAAAGAACAGCCCATAGTCGATCATATATATGTGATGATCTCCTCATCACGCATCGGGTGCTCGTACTAATGCAAGTGTATCGCCAAGCATCTTCATTCGATTGAAATACTCCGTGGGGATATGCTTCTTGCGAAGTTAGCCATCTCTATCTCGAATTGTCATGATCTGGCTCTTGAGTGTGTGGAAAACCTCGTCTAGAGTCATCCACACTTATCGTGCAATGCTTAGGAACAACACTTGCGCAAGTACATCTTCAGATAAAGATGTCAGCAATGCACTCAGGACCATTTGGTCTTGTAGCCATGTCTGGTATGCTGGATTTGGTACCTGCGTTGCACCGTCATCGATATTCACTATCAGCATGTGCGGTGGTGCACTTTCTATGTCATCCACAAAACCAAGAAGTTGTTGGCTTGGTAGAAATGGTAGAACTTGAGCCTTCCATAAGATGTAATTCTTGTTGGTCGGTTTATAGTGATGAAATTCTCAAGCGACAAGGAGATGAGCAGATCACGACATCGAGGAATCGAAGCCGGAGCTAGTGGGCGGATATAGTGGAGCGGTAGACATGTCTTGAGGAGAATTGGCTCTAATACCATCCGAAAATAGGAAGACAATGAACAATGTTTTGGCTGGAATGGAGCTTAGCAAAACACTCGCCCAAGGTATTACTTATATACTCATTGAGTTTACAAAAGCTCTGCATACTAAGAGTCTAGCTAAGTTGGATACAAAGTTAATAAGATTGAGTAAATGAGGGACAATAGTCTATAGGATATAAAGCGTTATGGATTTATTATCTCTAATTCCAACAAGGAGAAATGAGGAAAGGGTCGTGGCAGCAAGAGAAGGGGTCATGACAAAGGGGCTTGCGGAGGAGGGCACTTGCTTGAGGAGGAAGACAAGATGTGGGGTGGTGGAGCACTTGCTAGAGAGGAGGAAGAGGAGATTTAGGCGGGGAAGGAGGGAGAGCGGAGGAGAGGGCATACCAGGCGCCATGTGAGATTGGGAGAGCTTGGGTTTGGGAGAGATGTCACAATCCTCTTTGATGAACACAATTCAACAGAGCACAAGTGCTAGATCGCCAACCAACACAGGATACAAGTAGTTTTGATACAAACTTGGGGAATTAGAAGCAAAGCGGGAAGAGCAAATATATTGTGACAAGAAGGAAGGAAGACACAAATGAGCGGGAGGAGCGGCGCATGATTTTGGAGGGTGTAGGCACGGGATCGAGTAGGAGTGGGCATATGCGAAAATCCATGAAATTGAGGTGGGAGGCATTGAATTGAGCGAGGGCCTTTTAAGCCTTACTTTGGGTGTGATGGTTTTGTTACATTTTGAGACAACGAAGACATTAATGTGGACGGTGCATGTTGTTTTAGACTTAGAAAGTTGTTTGGAGAAATGGTTTCTCAAAGCCACTTAAAGAAGTCGTCTTATTTATTCGGCTTCGAGAAGTTGAAGCCAAAACAATAAAAACCAAAAGGAACAGGGCCATGGTTTTGACTGGAATTGGACCGCCAATTCAATTCCAATTCGTTGTTGCATCCAAACACCTATTATTAGCAAAGTACAATTCCGATTCCATAGTTCCTATCTCATTTCTAGGAACCAAATGGGGTGTAAATGTAGATTTGGAGTTGTCTCCCACAACTTTCTTGTACATCTTTACCCAGGGTAGGATGCCAACTTTCTCTTAAGAGTTGGATGAAGAAATCCACTTCACGAAGAGATTTCACTAGCTATGCTAGCAATACAAAAATTATCTTATGATGTGTGAATTGCATGTTTTTGCTAGGTATAATGATGTTTGTAGCTATAATTTGGGCTTTATTTGCTATCTTGGTCCCTTATAAGAGCTTTCTTGTTTTGCTTGCAAGGGTACATACTACATCTCCTTGCACATGAATGAAGTTGAAACACTACATATAATACATTCATGTGGACAAAAGCAATGAAGTAGACAGCTTTGAGCTGAAGGTTGTTACATTTACAAATTCACATGCCAATGTATTACTAGTTACAAACACTTTATCCATCCTAACTTGATTGTTCCTAGATGCCCTCAATTTGCTTAGAGTTATGAAAAGTACCCCCCAAAACTACTACACTATTAAAAATCATGATGCTTTACTATGAATTTAACATAGCAGTAAAGCCTTCTCTTGAAAGAATATTGTGATTGTTTTTTCTTCGCAAATAGTAAATAAATGTTATGTTAATAAAACACATACAAGAAAACAAGAACAAGCGGCCTTAGCCTATCGCCCCTCGCCATTGTTTTTAGATTCGCTCCTCTCACCGTTTTTGCTTATTTGGCCCCTTCTTGACTAGCAGACTAACGGTGACATTAGTCACGTGCACGATTTGGTACCACGTGAGGGTGTGGTAAGCAAGGTGGGTCCATCCGCTAGGGTCACTTGTCATACTACTCAACTAAAGACCTCCCGGTGCTACCTAACGGCGATAAGTCACCAATACCCAACCACATTGGGTCCTCTTTACGTGCTACCAACTGCGGAAGGTTGTGTTGCCGTGTTATGCTTGCTACCACGGTGCCATCAACCTATTTGTGGTAAGCAGCAATAGGAGGCACGTTGCGATTGTCGCCTCGCCGTGGTCGGAAAGAGGCCAAAGTGTAAACCGTGGTGAGGGAGCCAATTCAGATAAAAAGCACTAGGGCCATTTAAGCCAAGGTACCCGGTATGCATCATGTGTTTGCGGGTCTCTGCTGTGCTAGCGGCACTGTTGTGTTTTCCTTAGAGCACGTGTGGTGGAGTTGTGTAGGCATCCAGGGTTCTTTGGTTCGTAGCCACACCCGAACCCCTCCCCCGGGCGTCTAAATCAGCTGCCATCATCGTGTTAAATTTGAGCCAAAAATTTGTTGTTGGTCAGACCTAAAGGCCAGTAGTTCTGCAACAGCTCTTGACTGCTGACTGGTCGTAGAACTTATTTCTCTAAGAAACGATTTTTTTTTGCAATTACAAGTATTTATAGTTTATCTAGCCTAACATGACTTCATAGGGGATTTTTACTATCTTATGGAATCATCCTGGTTCTACTGAATTGTGCGAGTATATAATTACCAATTTTGATGAGCCCACAGTTCGTCATTGAAAAAAAAATTCCATGCAAAATTAAATATAAGGTAGGATGATCTCATACTTGTCTCCATTTTCCATACCGCCAAACAAAGTGGCCAATGGCAAATTGGTCCGAATCGGAATGTATTATATCATTATGGAGGCTTTGGAATTCTCTTTGCCCCAGGTTCTAAGAATTTAGGGTTAGCTCACAGATGTCTTTTTAAAGGGGAAAATCAATTATTTGATACCCTAAAGATTGCCACTCTAAAAATTTCCCTCTAGGATTTGCCATCTAATTCATAAAAATAGTTAGGATTTGCCACTTTTTTTCGTATTCTATTGTTTTTTATGCTGAAATTAGCATGTGAAAAGATGTCTTTGCCCTTCTTCATCAGTCTTCTTCCCGAACTCCTGTCCCCTTCACCTTCATCCGCCATTGCACTCCACAACTTGCAGCAGCAAATACACCTCGCTATTTTTATCTTTCTTGAAATGTCAAGTCGGCTGCTGGCCTACTGTAGTTCCTTCAAAAAAAAAAAACCATACCACACAACGCAGGTCTGAAAAACCAAATCAATAAAGTGCAGAATACCGTGAAATTACTTGTCCGGAAACCCAACAAAAGCACTCGGTATATAAACTTGCTTTGAGTCTCTCTTATTTGTAAGAAAAATGCGACAGATTTATCTTGGGAACAAGATGTAGAAATAGCAACGAAGAGATAATTTGTGTACGCGGCTTTAAAAGATTGTGAGCTTGTGCTAAATACATGTTAATGGCCTAGGAGCTGTAGAGCTGTCCAAATGAGTCGGACCGCACCACGGTCCGATACTATAGACCCGGGCCGTACCGAGGTTGGGCCGGTGCCGTGCCGGCACGGCCCATTGGCCAGCTCTAAGGAGCTGCCAAGATGACAAGTTTGCTCAGGAAGAAAGAAGAAGCATTCATTTACTTTCAACGTATTCCTGTTCTTGATACAACGTGTTCATTTTCTTCCGAAATATCCAACAAAGAGCAAGCATGAGACGCTGTATATGCATGCTTAGTAATATAGGGAAGCAAACATCATCCTAGAACAAAAGAGAGAGCAGGTTTTTTTTTACTCTGCATAAAAGATGCGACGGAGAAGGGGACTGGAGTTGAGGAAGAAGGGCAAAACTGTGTTTTCACGTACTAATTCAGCCTAAAAATAATTAAAAATACTATAATACGAAAGGAGTAGCAAATCTTGGTTATTTCTATGAATTGGATGGTACATCCTAAAGAGCAATCTTTAGAATAGTATTTCACGGAGTGACAACATTTGGGATGGCAAATAATTAATTTTTCCTTTTTAAAAAGGGCGTAGGTTTACCGATCTTCCGTTCTTTTTTCCCTTGTGACATAAGCTAAAAGCATACTCCGTATATTATAAGCGGCAGACTCTCCGGCCAGGGAGAGTAGCCATGTCGCCTTTTATGCGCTTTTTTACGAAAAAGTCCCTGCGCTTTGAGAAATCACATAGAGGTCCTCCGTCCTCACAAACAGGTCCCTTCTTCTCGCAAACAGGTCCTGCCAGGTTTTTTTTCTAGAAAGCACCCTCCACTTCACCGATAGCAACCCGCGGTTTCCAAAATTATGTATAGGTCCTTGTTTAGTTATGTACAGATCCTTGCGGGTCCCTGTTTTTTTGCGAAAAAACCCTTTGGTTCCTCCGAAATTACGCGTACGTTCTCGATTTTTTTTAGAGAACCGTCCCGCGGATTTTCGTCTCTTTTACTTCGGTCCACACGGTGGCTGGCGCGGCGTGGCGCCGCGCTTACGTGGCTAGTTATCCTCATATCCTGTAACTTCCCAAGCCTATCATGATTAAAAATAACCGTTTCTTGTGTCTGGTTAGGTGCTACTGCTAGGCATAGTTTTGTCCAGCCATTTGGTTAGACAAGTTAGGTCAACAGATGTACTTATGTTACACGGTAATGGAAAAAGTTAAAAGGGTTACTTCGCATTAATCGCCTTGAGCCATCAACTAGAAAAGTGTCATCCAGTGCTAAAAGGGTTAAATATTTTGTAGATTTGGAGTTGCCTCCCACGACTTTCTTCTACATATTTAACTAGGGTAGGGTGCCACCCTGCCCTACAGAGCTGCACGAAGATATTTCATTAGCTATACAAAAACTATTAGGCATAGTGATGTTTGTAGCTAACACTTGTGCTTTATTTGCTATCTTGGTCTATTATATAAGCGTTTTCTTGTTTATGGATCATGTTATGTGCCAATTGTAGGAAGATAGCTGCAACTTTGCTTGCAAAGATTACCTACTGCTATTTTTCTCCTTGCCCAAGAATGAATACATTCCAGGTGGACAAAGCACTTAGTTTTTTTACTAAATGATATCTCAAGTAGGCAACTCTGAGCTGAAGGTTTGCTGCATTTACAAATTCACATCACATGTCAATGTACTAGATGTCCTCAGTTTGCTAGAGTTATGAAAAGTACCCCAAAAGAAATACACTACTAAAGAATCATGATGCTTTACTATGAATGTAACACAACCGTAAAGCCTTCTATTAAAAGAACATTGTGATTGTCTTTTCTCGGCAAATAGTACATAACAAAAAAAATGAACATAACAAAAAAAAATGATACATCACAGCTCACAAAGCAACCTATTTCAATCCATGAACACACACACACACACACATATATATATATATATATATATATATATATATATGTGTGTGTGTAGTTTTCAAAATTTTAGTATCACAAGGAGAGGACCCTTGAAATCATGTTAATTTCTACCGCATAGACTATCACGAAAATATGCATAAACTTAAATACGGTAAAAGAAATATCTTACAAGGCACGGCTTTCGTCAACACGCGATAATGTTTCTCGAAAGATGGCAGCAAGAGAGTACACCAAGCAATAAAACCTTGAGAGAATAGCAGGGAGAAAGAGCGCAAGCGAGGAGCGAGAGAGGGAGTAAAACGCAGAGCAATAGACCCCCAGCCCCGCGCCGATCTGGGCTCCCGCCGATAGATTTCCGGGGGAAAAGCGCGTTTTTTTTAGCCTTTTTTCCGGCCGTTCTTGGTGGAAGCTTCCGAGCTTTGGTGGTTTTCTTTTCGGGAGGACGGGAGATGGAGCCGCGGGTTGGGAACAAGTTCCGGCTCGGGCGCAAGATCGGGAGCGGCTCCTTCGGGGAGATCTATCTCGGTGCGGGTTGCTCGTGTTCAATTTTCTGAAGGTTTCTGATCCTTGATCGGTTTGTGATATGGTTCTGTTCGTCTCTTTTGCATGCAGGGACTAATATCCAGACGAACGAGGAGGTCGCGATTAAGCTGGTCAGTGCTCCGTTGCTGCGGATTAACTGCCTGGATCTTTTTTAAATTCCAGCTTTGTTATGCTACTTTCTGATGCTTCGAAGTTGTTTTGCTGTTTTAGCCTGTGTGTTTCTGTGCGTCGGGTGTTTTGGCCACTGTAATAGCTGACATGTTTAGTTCCAGTTAATGTCAGTCAGAGTGTGCGTTCCCGTAGGATAGTTCAGAACATGCTGCTGTTCCCAAAGCAATTCGAACTTTTGAGTTGGCTCTGGATTCAGGGTCTGCTCGCCTTAGCAGCTCTAGTTCTCCATGGATGATCATTTGCAGTGGTTGATTGGTCCAAGGGGCTCAAGTGATGTGGTTGACTTGCTTGGGCTTGATGTGTTTTTTGGTGCTTTCAGTTAATATTGGCAGATTGATAACTAATATTCAGCTGTTGGAGTATTGGATGATAGCTAAATAAATAAATAAATGAGAGATAAAATTAACCAGGAGATGAATGAGAAGAATCAGGAACTTGATATTTTCTTTCAATATATTGCTACGTTCTTTGGTGTGTGGAATGAGAGTCTAGAAATAGATTGGCGTTCCCGATAGATGACAGTAGATATGTGTGGTAGTAGCCTGTAGCTTTTATAAATTATTAAGTTGAGAATGCAAGGTTATTCGTCTTAGTTACTAGTATCAGTTTTATGAAGTTGACATTTGATTGCCTGCTTTGTTTCTTATGCAGGAAAATGTGAAAACAAAACATCCTCAGTTGCTCTATGAATCAAAGATTTACAGGATTTTGCAAGGAGGAAGTATGGAAGCTCTACACCCTGCATATTTTTTTTTAGGAATGTGTGATAGAGCAAGTGTGTTTTGACTATCTTTTTTCTGGCAGCCGGAATCCCAAATGTCAGATGGTTTGGCGTAGAAGGAGACTACAATGTCTTGGTTATGGATTTGTTGGGGCCAAGCCTGGAGGACCTATTTAATTTTTGCAGCAGAAAAGTATCTCTTAAGACTGTACTTATGCTCGCTGATCAGATGGTACGCATACTCCCCAAGCTGTTCATTAACAAATCCTTAATACATTCATTTTTGTATATATAACAAGGAATGAACTTTAGACCTGTCTCTCTGATTCACTTTTGTCATGGCCTATGGTTCCACCTTTGCCACCCACACCAACACTTGTGTTTGTGCAGACACAAATTTTCACTACACTAGGCTTTCTTCCTCCTTACTTTTCTACTTCTCTGTATTGTTTCTTTTTTATCATTATTTTCTCACTTGTTGTTTGCTGATGAGCTATATGTGTTCTCCATTCCCCACTTGTAGATCAATCGAATGGAATTTGTCCATTCCAAGTCTTTCCTGCATCGAGACATTAAGCCAGACAATTTTCTCATGGGTCTTGGTAGGCGAGCTAATCAGGTGGGTAACAATGCAGCTTTTAATAAGCATTCCACTTTCTGTTGATATATTTTGTTGGGTTAATTTACCACTTTATGTGTTGCTCTGTTTTTTTTTATTTCAGGTCTATATTATAGACTTTGGTCTTGCCAAAAAGTACAGGGATACCTCAACGCATCAGCACATCCCATATAGGTATGAGGAAAGGGACAATAGCTCAGCATTAGAGTTTTCCATGTTTTCCCTTTTTTTCCCTGGCATAAGCATATTCATTTTTCTAGTTAGCTGGAGTGAGTTGCCATTTTTCTCTTCTATCATTTGTTTGACCGACCATGCTTGAGTTAATTTATGCATGTTTATCAGCAATTCAACATCAGATCTATCTAGGAAGTACTATACCTGATTAGGTCATTTTGGTAGTCATATCTCAGTCCTCACTTAGTGTGGGAAGGAATGTGAAATATAATAATGCTGCCAGGTCACGAAAATTCATGTTTTATTAGTTTCTTTCTTGAAGATATCATCTTTAGTATGTGTACCTTTTCATTAATTTTATTTTTTGTGATATACTTCCCCTTGTGTTCTAACTTGCTATTTAATGCTGCAGAGAGAATAAGAACTTGACTGGGACAGCCAGATATGCAAGCGTTAACACTCATCTTGGCATCGGTGAGCATTTGATACTGTACCAGTTCATGGTTTTCTAACATTATAACTTCCACCTGTTTGTACTTCAACCTGTTGTCAAGTGGAGCGTCACACACCCTTGCTCTGCACAGTTTCTTCTCTGCCTATTATTTTTGTTCCTTTTTCTAATAACCAGAACAAAGCCGAAGAGATGACTTGGAATCTCTTGGATATGTACTTATGTACTTCCTAAGGGGAAGGTGAGTTTAATTGTTTGATCCTTCTATGTGCCATATATTGATGATTCAGGTGTAACATTGTTTTCTTTTCAGCCTGCCTTGGCAAGGTCTGAAAGCAGGAACAAAGAAGCAAAAGTATGAGAAAATCAGCGAGAAAAAAGTTGCAACATCAATTGAGGTACATGTAGAAAAAAAGTTGGCACTCTGCCCTGTAGATTTTGTTGGTTCTAATGTTATTGTTCTATTTCAGGCTCTATGTCGTGGGTATCCTACTGAGTTTGCATCATATTTCCATTATTGCCGCTCACTGCGGTATGACGACAAGCCTGATTATTCCTACCTTAAGCGACTGTTCCGTGACCTTTTTATCCGTGAAGGTTAGTTTCCTTTTCATGCTTGTATTTTCCTTTTCGTACTTAAAAGAAATCCATCAAATGTTATTTTCCTCCTCCATACTTGATAGAAGCCTATCGCACTCAACTCATTCTTAAAATACCAGACATCCTAAATGATTAGAAAAGCTTTCCAGGCTGTGGTTCATAATCGGAATAATGATTTGCAGGTTTTCAGTTTGACTATGTGTTTGACTGGACAATACTTAAGTACCAGCAATCTCAAATTGCTAGTGCTCCACCCCGTGTTGCGGTGAGCATCTCCCTCAAATACCCACCCACCAAACATGCATATTTTTTTATGTAGCCATCTGTGGGGAAAACTTTGATGCCTTACCTATGTTACAGGATCATGGTGCGGGACCTTCTGGATTGGCACCACCTGCATTACAGAATGACAGGCAGTCTGGTAATTGATCTACTTTAATAGTTCCATATTAGTAGATTTTTTTGGCAATATTGCTGTGTAATTGGCTTATAATATAGTTAAACACCTTATTGCAAGGTTCAGTTGCTTCTATAACATTACATTGAACCAGAGAGGATTAATTTTGTTGTGTTTGTATTGCAACAATTAATGAGTTAGTTTTCTTAGCTATGTTCATTTATTCATTGTTTGTCTTTTAGGTGCCGAGGAAGGGAGAACTAGTGGTTGGTCATCAATGGATCGACGTCGTGCCCCACCCCCTGTTGCAAGCATGGGGACTTTGTCTAAGCAGAAAGTGCCTGCAGGAAATGATGCTCCTGTTTCTAAAGATCATGTGGTGAGTTCTCTCCCCATTTTCCTTTGTTGGTAATAGTGGACTTGACAAGGTGATTGCAAGATGAGGCAGATACTATTTTTCATTTTTCTAGTGTGACTGAAGAACAATATGAGAACTAGCCAGAATTTTTTGAATCAACCATAAGTCCATAACTTGTTTTCGTAAACTGGAGTTCTGGCTTGCCAAATTTCTACCCTCACAGGAAATCATAAACTGCTATTTCCCAGTTGTTCATCCTGTTAAAGATAAGATTAGGAAATAGATAAGGACTCTTATCTATTTCCTTATATGACTTGGATTCTATTCCATATATGTCTTATCTCTATATGGCATGTCCTCTTGTACTCTCCTATATATATATGACCCTTTGGGTCTCATATCAATACACACAATATTCATGAGTTTAAGCTTTTCGGTGAACTGGTTGGTGCATGCAACTTAATATGGTATCAGAGCCAAGAGGTCCCGAGTTCAAGACTTGGCTGACACGATTAAAAAAATTAATTGCAGTCCACTTCTATTCCACGTATTAGGCCTAAGGGAGCCTACACGTGAGGGTGAGTGTTGAAGTATAACTGAATTACCCATCTTTCCTCATCAGCTTAAGCTTTTGGGTGAACTGGTTGGTGCATGCAACTCAATATGGTATCAGAGCAAAGGTTCAAAGCCTAACCTTTGTTCGTCTTCCGTCGTCGCTGCCCCTGGGAGAATCGATCTCTCCTGGGGGTGGCCATCTTCACGCCGCCACCGCCGCACCGGCGGCCGCCACCACGGCCGACCTTCAACCGCCGACCGTTCGGTCCGCCGCCGGAAGCGATCCGTCGCCGATGCCGCTGATGCGACGGCCGCCGCCGGCCAAGATATATTGCCGCCATGGCCGTTTTGCCGCCGGCCGGCCTCCTCCGTGCCGCTCGCCTCTCGGCCTTCGCTAGCCGCCGCCGGCCTCGCTTCGCCGGTCCGGCCTTCCGTCCGCCGCTCGGTCGTCTTCGTCCGAGCCGACGACGCCACCAACCGATACCGCCGCACCTCAAGTTCGGATCCGGCCCTCGCCGGATCCGGCCGTCTTCAGCCGCCAGCGCATATCCGACGCTGTTCGCTTTCTTGCCGTCGCCGCCTTTCAACCGCCACTCTCCCGCTTTTGGCCGCCGCCACCGCTTATAGCGCTTTTGCGCCCGGCCGACGCTGCGTTCGGTTCTTCTTGTCGCGATCGTCTCGGTAGCGCAGGGCGACCACCGGAGTCGCCGGAACCGCCGCCTCCTCCATTGCCGCCGCCGCCTCCCTTCTTGCCGCCGCCGCCTTCGCCTTTCCATCGTCTTGGCCGCCGCGCCGCCGCTCCCGTCCGATCGCCGCTGCCGCCGCCTGCCGCCGCCCCCCACTGCGCCGCTTGTTCGGTCGTCTTGCCGACTCGGCCGCCGCTAGCGCCCGCCTCGATCGTCGAATGGGGTAGGTTTCCTACCCGTGACTTATCGGCTTGCTTGAGCCAAATAAATTTGGCGGGCCAAATGGGCCGTTTGGGTTCAGTTCCTTTGAGTCTTCGTTTTTAGTCAGTCTACGAGTTATTTTTTTCTCGTGAGTTTTTCGCTGCGTCTATCCAAAATCCGTATCTAATTTTTGTTCGTTCAAGCCATGCGAGTCCACAAATTTATTGTCAGTCATAGAAGTGTAGGATTTTTATTTTGCTTGACAGCAGCCGCCGCTCTACTATCTGAGCCGCGTGCAGATCGGAGAAGTCGTCATGATGCCGCCGCTTCCTTAGCCGCCGCCCCGAGCTTTAAAGGCCGCTGGCTCCTCTATGCATGCGCGCCGTCTCTTGGGTTTCGATCTGCGCCGTCATGCTTCTATCTATTAATCTTTGGCTTGATTTGACCGTTTATTCCAGGGCTGCACGCAACGACGACCTCATCAAGACTCGGACTTCGGATTTATCTTATTTTAGTGTCAACTCTTTTCCAAATGCAATGCTATTGCATACGCCTTCTATTTGAGAGGGGGTGTTAAGGATAAGATTAGGAAATAGATAAGGACTTTTATGTATTTCCTTATGTGACTTGGATTCTATTCCATATATGTCTTATCTCTATATGGCATGTCCTCTTGTACTCTCCTATATATATGACCCTTTGGGTCTCATATCAATACACACAATATTCATAACACATCCAACCCTGCAAATCACATAGTACTGAATACTCAAGTGCTTTCCCGATCAGTGAGTCCTGTGGCTGGCAAAAATGCTCCCATCATTGTGCAAGTTTGGCGCTTCTCTGTGGGTTGCCTGTGCTATGACTTTTGTAACCTTAGTAGCTCATTGTTTTTTCAGTTGGTTGTGAACGTTATTGTATTTTTTAATTAATGACACTAATCTTAGTTTTAGATGTTATTGTATCTTTATCGATCCAAAGCATCAGCTGGACAACATAATTAAACACCAGAAATATTGCTCATTTTTTTAATCTTGTCACTTACTTTGGCTGCTGCTATTGTTTAGATATCTGGTTCGAATTTTTTGGGACGGTCAAGTGTATCATCAAGGAGAGGTGCTGTTTCAAGTAGCCGGGATGTGCTGGCAACTGATACTTCTGAGCCTTCACGGGCATGTACAAATGATGCAAGCCCTGGGACATTTCGTAGAACCTCAGGTCCTCAGAGGAGCTCACCAGTCAATGCTACAGAGCCGAAGCGTTCATCATCAGGTCAGCACTCATCTAACATTAAGAACTACGAGTCCACTCTCAAAGGTATTGAAGATCTTAATTTTGACGGCGATGAGAGGGTTCAGTACTAGCACTGAAGAAATTCTACATGTGCTCTGTAAAAATCATAATCTGGAGATAAGCACAGCATTTCCTGTTGAGTTTTGGATCACAGGAGATGTTAGGAGGAGGATGTGAAGTGCTTTGGCCAGATGATGGTCCTCTGGGCACGGTAAATAAGTGGTCAGTCTGAAGTGGATAAAATTTAGCTCATAATTAATGTGATGGTTCTGTAAATATCTTTATAGTTTGTTCGTCTGGCGCCTCTTGGGTTCATCAGTCTGCTGAATTATTTCTATTCCTTCTGATACACCATGCCCAGTTAATGTGCCTCCGGACAGCAAAGTGCAACTGGTAAAACTTGTATTTGGAAAACTGGAACTTGAGCATGTAGAATTTTTTTCGTCAGTTCAGTGAAGAAATTTGTCTGAGAATATTTTTGACTTCTAATGTACCTTGGAACTACTGTGGATGTGATTTGTAAATGTGTACTTTAAAGGGTGATCAACTGCTCAAAACGGCCATGCTCTAATAATTCATTCATATTTTCTTCACCCTTTGCTTTGCAAAATTTTAACACTTGAAATTCGCACCAGAATAGTTCCAAGCCGGTTGTTTAAAGCATGAATTATGTGTGTCGGCGCTGGCGACTACAACAGATTTGGAGGACATCTGTAGCTATCCAACTCTGTGATTGCAAACTCATGTATACTTCTTTAATTCTTCTTGTATCATCATCGTATTCACATAAGAGTAATATGGAACTATTCGTCCTTGCAAAGCAGGAAAGGGTAAGTGGGTAACCATAAGTTTATGGACGAGGTTGTTGGGAAAAGAACTCATGTGGTTATGCTGTTTGTCAGTTCGCTGACGTCATTTCTACCACCGCCGGATGCCCCTCCCCTTATTTTTGCTTGCTTTGCCTACGAAACTGTAGTGGTCGATTGGATTACTCTGGCTAATGCTCTATAGCCTTACCTGGAATGTGGCCATTTTTGTGAGTAAGCACTTGCCATCTGGTGTCTCATTGGCATGTGGGTATTTTTGTTCTTAAAGTTTCCCGATACGTTTTTGTTCTTTAACTTCATCGTCCCTGAATCCTTGCATTTAATTGAACCACAGCTTATCTTGAACTTCTGGTTTCCACTACTTGCCCATGGCAGTTTTTTAGCTAAAAATCTTACTCGTTGGTTAGTGTAATTCATGTTCAGATGTGGTTTTGCAGTCGAGATGTATACAACTGTGTTGTGTTGCCAAGATGTCACTTCTGAAATATGGGCAATTTTGCAGGTGGTACCCTCGGTGGCTATTGGCTTCACCGCATATCACACAACGAAGAATTTGACAGAACAAAAGCTCTGGCCATGGCTCTACTTGAAGTTTCTATCCACAAGAAAGGCACAGCAGAGCAACAGCCTTTGTGAAGCCTTGAACCTGCGAAGTCCGTAATTCTGCCACGTAGTAATTGTGTTACTTAACTGACAGCTGACATATTCTTTCGATTCTATTTCTTAATCCATTTTACCTTTTTATTTAACATGTATATTTTATCCACTACGTGGAATGTTGTTATTGGTTAATGTTTGATGATAAAATTACAGAAGCGCAAAGCCTAGTAGCCTTAATCGTTACTTGTGCAGCCATGCTTCAGTTCAGCGTGGTGCCAAAGATTACAGTTCCTTTTTCTTTTGCATATGTATGTTGAAACAAAACAGAATTTCAAAATAAATCCGAATTTACTTTTGAGTTTGATTTCATTTGGTTCTTCCCCCTTTTCTCCTTAAAATTAAATCACCACCGTTCGAACCTCTCCCTCCCGCCTCTACTTATGTCCTTCTTTCTCTGTGCACAGCGCGGCGAGTAGACACTGTTCATCAACCGAAAATATCGCCGCCGCTCCTTCTCGCTTCTTCATGTGATATATGGCATATCACAGACGATTTTTGATATTAACCATCTGTGATATGTTAAATATCACAGACGACTATGTTTAAGAACTGTCATATCACAGACGGTTTTTGGTATTAACCATTTGTGATATGTTAGATATCACAGACGGCTATGTTTAAGAACCATCTGTGATATATGACATATCACAGACGGTTTTATATGACATATCACATACGGTTTTTGGTATTAGCTATCTGAGATATATGACATATCATTGACGATTTTTTGTATTAACCATCCGTGATATGTAAATTATCACAGACGACTATGTTTAAGAACTGTCATATCACAGAGGGTTTTTTGTATTAACTGTCTGTGATATGTCAGATATCACAAACGGCTATGTTTAAGAATCGTTTGTGATATTTGAATATCACAAATGGTTTTTTTATAAAAACCGTCTGTGTCGTCACTTATCATAGACGATTTAAGAGTCGTCTATGATAACCACTTATTATTATAAATATATAAATTCAGACGGTCTAGAAATCATCTAGTGATAACTTTTGTTGTGTCGTAGTGAATGTACAAGGAAATTGCGGTCTGGGAGTGCAGACGTCTCCGTGCAGTCCCTAAACAGTACAGCAAAGGACTCAGGACTAAGCCAATCGTATGTAGTCTTACCACACATTCTCTGTGCCATGCTGCCCATCACGCCATGGTTAATCAATGCACGGCAGCACGGCCCCCTTTCCGAACCAAAGAGATAGCTGCCGCGAGCACCAGCCCGCAAGTCAACCCCATTTCCGGCAACGGGGAGCCGCTCGGTTGTCGCATTCCAGGTCGTTTCGGCTCGCCCGGAGCGCGACAACGCCAAGGCGGACGGATATCGCACGTACGATTGGGCAAGCTCGGGAGGAGCCCAAACCTGACGACCGATCCGGCCGTTGCTTCGCGCTCGCGTGGCGACGTGGGCGCGGCGGCCATATCGGCGAGGGGATTCGGCTTGTCCCGTTCCCCGCGCCGGGTTGCCGGCTAACGGCAGCGCGCGCGCACGATATCTCTCGGCCCCTCTCCTCTGCAAAAGCGATGGCACTACGCGCGCGCGCGCGGGAGATGGCGACCAACCGTGCCGCTCTCGGAAGGTTAACGGACTGGGAAAGCTTCGTGGAAAACGACTCGTTCGGCGCCCTCTTTTAGGTATACGTGTTTATAATTTTTTCGAAATAATTTATCTGATTATCGTGTTCGATTTACTTATACAAGGATCATGCTAAGGTAAAAAAAACTATAAATCGTAGAAAAAAAATCCACCCTTAGTTAGACGAGGGATTGTGTTGCGATCTCGCAGATTAGCTCGGCCGCGTCCATCTGTGTCTCCTGACTATTCATTCAGCTATCAGATCATGTATAGGTCTCCGGACTAGTTCCAGGCTGATAAGACGAGACCGGGAGTCTAAATAAGGCAGTGTTCCCTGTAAAAAAATCATCCTGCATGAAATCTTTGCACGAGTAAGAGCGTAAAAAGTAGTGACATGCTCGCATTAGCATTCATGAGTTGGAAGCTCTGAAATGAAGCGCCGAAGAGACATGGCAGTTACACGACGGACGAGGCCGTGCTGGCCCTGCTGCATGTGCGCCCGCGCGCGTGACTGAACTGGTCCAAGATGCCTTATGTAATTTTTTTCCGGAAAGTTACCGTGAAGGTTAGCTAGAGCTTGCAACTCTTTCGGTACCAACTCCCCACTGACTCCTATCCATCTCGACCTCTTGCACGGGTGGTTGAGTACTGAACCACTCTTTCTTTCTGGTCACATTTCCTACTGTACGGCTTTGATTTCGTTCCTGCTCAGGTCAAGTGATAGATATCTACTATGAAAGTCGTGGCGAATCACACGTGAAGCTGTACACAGTACACGTATCTTCTTGAACGGATGGCATCCTGAGTTCACTGAAGGAAAAAAAATACAATAACTGTACGTGATTTTTCATGCAGATATCTGTGCATTTCCTTTTGTCCTGGACGTGTAAGTAGCTATTAGCATTCATTCCCGTAGCTTCGCTTACAAGCGCAGCAAGAGCTACGTTCACCGGTAGTTCCTGCAAATGGAGCTAGCGGTTTCTATGTACTGCCGGTTCTGAAGATTGGACATTTGTCATCTGATGGAGGAGCACCATGAATACGTACCGGATATACCCAGTCCTCACACGAAGCCCATCTGTTTGATGCCTCGCACGTACAGGCCGGCTTTTTGCTTCCAATTAACGCAAGGAAAAAATGCTAAAGCTTGGAACTAATCATGCATGAACGAAACATGCATAGTGCTACTTGGGAGATCAGAGAGCCCATAACGCGCGTACACACGAGCAAGAACATTGGAGAGAAACAAGGAAAAGGAAGGAGGCTTGCCACTGAATCAACTGCAGCGTGCAGTGGTTGAGGGATCACATCGGCTCGTCTTCGGTACGCACGGACGATCGAGCGCGAGGAGAAAGCACGAGAGGAAGAGCACCAAGGAAATACATGTACATTAGCTAGCTTGTGTCAGTGTGTGTGTGTGACCACTGCAATGCGGTACAAGAGGGAAATGGCTCACCAGATTGTCGATCCGTGGAGGTGTCGGTAGAGGATTCTGTTTTCTCGTTACGTTCTTGTAAAAATATAGGACACATGCCGCCGGGCCGGCCGGCCGGACGTAGTACATGATTGTTCTCTCTTCTTTTTTCAGTTTTTCTTTCTGGTGTGGCAGTAGTAGTACCTGTACTTGCCATGACATGTCGCGCGGGGCCCGGCGCATTAATGGCACGAGGGACGTGCACATGACCCGTATGGTGCACGCTTCGATCGATCAGGTGGAGGGGGCCGCGTGATGCACGTACGGTTCTATATGTGTTTGCATGCATGCATTTGGCATATAATATTGCTCTCCCTCTCCTCTTCTTTATAACCAAGTACTACTAATGCTCGAGCTGCGGTACTGCTTCTTCCTGTGTGAAGTGAGAGCCTTCAGGAATCAGTTCAGGTAGAGCGAGAGGAGAGAGAGATGGGGCACCACTCCTGCTGCAACAAGCAGAAGGTCAGGAGGGGCCTGTGGTCACCAGAGGAAGACGAGAAGCTCGTCAAGTACATCTCCACACATGGCCATGGTTGCTGGAGCTCAGTCCCAAGACAAGCTGGTACGTGTACATACACATATGACGTTCTGCTACTTCAGTGGTTCAGTGTACTTCAGTTTATGCATTGCCGCATATGCGTGTGCTCGATGTGCATGCGTGCAGGGCTGCAGAGGTGTGGCAAGAGCTGCAGGCTGAGGTGGATCAACTACCTGAGGCCGGACCTGAAGAGGGGAAGCTTCTCGCTGCAGGAGGAGGCCCTCATCGTTGAGCTCCACAGGGTGCTAGGGAACAGGTAACCCTTGGCCGGCCCGGCCCTACATGCAAATCGGCAATGCATGCATGTCAGGTTGTAACTTCTCTCATGTATGACAGTTACTTATATCTGTGTGCATGCATGGCCTATATGTGAGTAATGCACAATCACATTAACTTGCTTGGGACAAATTAAGAAAGGGACACAGATGGCAACTTGAGCTATCTAATTGTGTGTCATTGTGCTTTACTACGCTGCAGGTGGGCCCAGATAGCCAAGCATCTGCCTGGTAGAACGGACAATGAGGTGAAGAACTTTTGGAACTCCACCATCAAGAAGAAGCTCATATCTCAGGCTGTGGGCAGCCTCCACCCCAGTAACATCCCTTCATCTGCAGGTAATCAAAACCTGTGTTGCATTTGACACTTCTTTCTGTAAGCATGCCACTTCTCACACCCTTTCGACTATTTTTCAAGACAAAATTAGTCAGATTTTAGGACGTTGGATGATGATTCAACGCTCTAGATTTTTTTTAGGGAGGTTTGTATGAGTGGATCCGTTGGATAGAGATCCAACACTCCAGATTATTATTTTTTGGATGGGGGCTTGTATGGGTGGATCCGTTGGATGGAAATCCAACGTCCAAGATCATTTTATTTTAGAGGGGTTGTATGTGATCCGTTTGATTGAGATCCAATGCTTCAAAATCTGACTAATTTTACGTTTAAAAATAGTCGAATGTTGTATAACACTTTTCTTTTTTTTTATATGGCATAAAATTGGAGGGGCCAATAATTTTCCATTTGGAAAGAACAGATTAATCAGATGGCACCAATCATGTAGTACTAAGCACTAACTCGAACTCTGTTGCATTGCGCCAGACTTGTACTACAGCATTCTGGATGGGGCAGGACAAGGCATCGCAGCTGCGGGGTGCACATCACTGAACGGGGTGGACAATGCAGCTCAAGCAGTCACGCAGTCTCTTCCATCTTCCGTGCACAACTCCGTCTTGGCATGGGCCAATTTCAGCTCTCAGCCACTGTTCCTCCCCGGCCACGCCGTCCACGGCGGCGATCTCCAGTACGCCGTCGACGGGGAGTTCATCAAGCCGTGTCGCGCCGCGGATGTTTACCCGGAGCACGGCGCCGATGACATCGCAAGCCAGTGCAAACCAAGTGATCTCGTGGCTCAAGAAGGCGCGGCTCGGAGCTGCCGCCCGGTGTTTGTCGAACCGAAGGGCGCCGGCGCTTTCGTGGCCGAGCCGGTCATGGGTCCCGTGGCGGATTTCATGGATGCCATCCTGGGGTCGTCGTCGACGTCTGCGGCCAGTGTTTCCTCTGTCGACAGCTTCTCGGCGAACACCGGCACGCAACCTCATTGGATCCCCTGAATTAATGTTTGGGGTATTTCGGTAGGTGTGGGTTGATCTAGCTCGCATCCTTAATTTCAGGGATATATAGCATAATCGGTGTATATAATCTTTTATATATGAAAAAGGGTATAAAGTGCTCTCATGAAAATTTTTCAACCATGTCGTATTGAAGTATTTTAGAATTAGTATTTAAGTATACCAAAAGTGATACAAAGATATAACATATTCGTTTAATGGGTATATTGGAAGGTGAGAGATGTACTTCTAGGAGTACGGAAAATGATTCTATACTCCTTGGAGTATGTACTCTTACTTCTCATATACCGCTTAAATGATATTATTAATTCTCTTTATTGTTTTGAATATACTCTAATAATGGTTTATAAGATACTCCAAAATAAATTCCACGAAAAATTTCATCAAAATCTATTTTTATAGCATAGTTTGTATATATACTCTTTTTATATATGGAAAAAGGTATTTACCAAAAAAATAAAAGATTATGATGATTTTTCAACTATGTCACATTAGAGTATCTTAGAATTTATATTTAAATATACCAAAAGTGATAAAAAGATATATATACTCATTTAATAGGTACATTAGAATGTGGGAGTATATATTTCCAAGAGTACAGAAGATACTTCCTATGCATGTATGCATGTATGAAATAATCATACACTCATGTTTCTTAGAATATATTTGTGTAAGTCACGTGTAAATATATTTTTATTATATATAATGTGTAGGAATGATAAGTATATAATTGGTGTCAGAAGACTCAAGTACTTGAAAGTTAAGATTAGCTATATATATGTTTGTGCGCTTGACGAATTAACGTGTATTCTCATTGATAAAAATGTACTTGTAGTATATGCACGCATAGGCGTGAAGCATATATGAGCTACACAAACTACACTCCAATTAATTGCCCTTCATCCCTGCTTCCTTCAGTGAATGACTATTAAAATCATCGGAAAAAAAGCTCCTGAAAATGTACTTGTACAGTAACCGCAAAATAGTGATACAGCTAACATCTCTCAGTCTCACCATATATACTAGCTATGCCGGTGATCGAGGGCATGTTACGAACGCAATAATTTCGCATAGTTTATATAGGAAACAACCCTTCGATCCAAAGGGGCCTGTGCCTAAGTCGGCAAGTGTCTCGATTTGCAGAAAATTGAATTTGCTATCGCACAGATTGACCAGAAACTAGGGCAAGAGCACATCGTTTCGCTGCAGAGCACAGGTCTGTAATGTTCATAGGTAAAAGACAGGAAGCGCTACACTTCCATAAATGTCTTTTAAGGTGCTGCTGTGTTAGACTAAAATAAACTGATTTATAGTTAAGATTGTATTGTAGCTAACTAAAATTATAATATAGCTGATAATGGTTTATTTGACATAACTAAATTTAAAAAAAATAAATATAAAAAAAACATGTTAGCACATCATGAGTAATATAAATAAATATGATAAAAAAGAACCGACAAAAAACTAAAAAAATAAAAAAGATGAAATTTAAAAATAATAAAAAGTCAGAAGTTTAAGTCGAAATATACGGTGCCTAAGTGATGCGGATTGAATGGGACGTGCCCTCGAGCTCTGCAGGTACCGTTCAGAGCAGCAGGTCGATCGTTGCACAAAAGCACAACTGCACAAGGCCTCATCATGAAGCTTGTACAACGTACACTCAAGACGAAAAATGGTGAAATTTTCCCATCATATTTGTACAGCGTGAAGTTTGGTTGGGTTTTCGCCTTTCGTTTTGGTTACGCACCTCTCCTGGTCTTCTCTGCGCCGATGACGCAGCCGGTCCAACTCGTGTGTTGCACCGCGCGCGCCCCTGGTGGCGCCGCGTCCGTCGTCGCTTACTCGCCATGTTACGCCGTGCCGGCGCCGCAAAATCGACCTCCCTCCCCCCACCAGGCCGTGCGCCATCCCAACACGCCCGCTTCGCACGCCACCACCCGCCCGCGTCCACGGCCACGGGGGAGAATTGTGCGTGCGTGCAGGCAGTCAGCATATCGGTCTTGAGGCCAAATTGGTTTTGGTTTTATGCCCGAGTCGATTGCCAACAAACGGGCCAAGAAAACGTACTGGTTGGGCCTGGAAGACTCCGGTGTTTTAGGAATTCGGACTAGTGCCTGTCGGGGCCACATGCGTGGTAGGTTTGCACTACCACCGATTTTCTGTACGTAACGTAGTAGGAACACCGCAGGGAGTTAAAAGCTATACTTGGTAATGTGAAATATCGTATTTATATAAAATAGTTATATGTACATCGTATTAATAAAAATATCACATATATCATTCTGTGGACGGGTGGTAGCGCTCGCGAGGCGATACGTAGCACGACCGTCGGTGGCAGGCGCCTGTAGCCCCCTCACCAGACGGAATATAGCCTGCCACACGGTGGGCAGACGGCGGGCTATTGCCTGCCGTTTGGTGAGATGGGGGCAGATGATTAAGCCGGCTTAATTATCTGTCCTAACTTTTTGTTAAGTATTTATTTTAATTTTTAAATATATCAAATGAGCTCAAAACATTACGAGACATTATGTACAGTCTGCCGACATAACATAACTCGCAGTGTAATTTTTGGGTAATTTTATCCAGTGCGAATATTGCTAAAAAATTCATGCAATTTTGATATTTTTATGAGTTTTTACATATAGCAAACGAGCTCCAAAAATGACAAAATTTTATGTGAAGCCTTCCGATATAGTCATAGTTATTGTGTAATTTTTTAGAAATTTTATGTGGTCCGAATTTACCACGTTTATTCAAGTTGACTTGATCATAAATTTAACGATCGTCACGCATCTTTTGAAGTAGCATGTGTCGGCCAATCGTGGTATATATTATTTGCTACTATCTGGTTCGCACAATTATCACTCTCTATATATGTGCCCCCTCGCACACTCTCTCGTTCACACTAATGTCATTATTTTCGTATCATCCCCCCTCGCCCGCTCCATTGTTTGCACATTTGTCAGTGTTACGATGTCGTCCCCTCTCACCCGAAGCGCTGCTCATAATGGGTCCTCAATATATGGGGTGAGTGCATCGGGTTCACATTTCGCTCGGACATAAATACGAACCTCTGGTAGTTCGTTGTTGCTCATCCCAATCGCTCATCGCAGAAGGTCATTGTCGCGGTCGTTGCTGAAAATTGGGAGTGCATAACTCATTAGTTCAAGAAGCCAGTGCGTAGCTCAAAATTGGCAGTGCTGATTTCTTCTCCAGAAAGGCAGGTAATTTTTATCGTATGTTTTCGACGTTATTCCCGTAATCGTAGTCAATTAGTGTTATTTAGTTAGTCGTGATTAATGTAGTTTGCATTACAAAGTAAGTACATTGTAGTAATTTAGACATAGTTTGTACTATTTTTGTGTACGTACGGTACCCATAATTTGTTAGTTTGGGGTAAGTAATGAGTTAGTGCTAAGGATGATGGTAATGAATGGTTCGTCATTTTTTCGGATGAGTAATCAAATTATCGGTAAGTAGTGAAGTATTTGTATGTAGTTACACGCAAGCATGTAATCACTGACTTGTAGTATGTTATTGTCATTATCAATCTTTGCACTAATATTCCGTCTATCCCATTTGTTGCAAGGTACTCTCAAAATTAATAGTGCGTAGCTAATTATTTGGAGAAGGCAGTACATAAGTCGTTGAGGACGCGGTAGTGTTGATTACTTCTCCCGAAAGACAGGTAATTTTTATAGCATATTTTTGAAGTTATTCCCATAGTCGTAGTCATATTTACTGTTATTTAGTTAGTCGTAATTAATGTAGCGTGTATTACAAAGTAATTATTAATTTTCGCACTAATATTTCGTCTGTTCTATGTATCCATAGGTATGGCTTTACCGGAGTTTCTGGAATACTTGTACGATGAGAGACACCATTGGCACGCTTGGATGATGGGTGGCGTGACTAGCCCTTCGCTGTTCAAGCTGCAGGGGGATCCGTGGGAGCTGGACGAGCGTTACGTCATAACCCTGCGGACCACATGCTTGTTGCCCTTTGCGAGGCTGGTCTTTGCCACGCACGAGTTCACCATTGATTGTAGCCTGCTCGTGGCACTGATGGACAGGTGGATGCTCGAGACGCACACATTCCATTTTCGTTGGAGTGATATGACGGTCACTCTGAAAGATAGCAGTGGCTCAGATGAGTGAGTTATATCGCATTCAGTGTGATGCTTTTTTGTACTACTATAATTACTTTTAATTGTATAAATTTCTAATGTATAAAATTGTAAAAACACGTGAAATATTCGTAAATTTATGATTAAGTTAACCCGAATAAATATGGTAAATTCGGACCACGTAAAATTTTCGAAACAATACACAATAATTATGACTGTGTCGGGAGGCTTCAGATAAAATTTCGTAATTTTTCGAGCTCGTTTGCTATATGTAAAAACTCATAAAAATATCAAAATTCTATGAATTTTTAGCAACATTCGCAATGGATAAAATTACCCAAAAAATACACTTTGAGCTATGTTGTGTCGGAAGACTGTACATAAATTTTCATAATTTTTTGAGCTCATTTGATATATATGAAAATTCTAATAAATAAAAAATAAAAAAATTAGGGCAGGTAATTAAGCCGGCTAATTAGCCGGCTTAATCACCTGCCACCCCCTCACCAGACGGCAGGCATGCCGTCTGCCCACTGGGTGGTAGGCTGCCTGTCGTCTGGTGAGGGGACGGTAAGTGGTACGCTGGAATTTCAGGCCCACGAGTTGGCGTGACTACTTTTGTGAGGAGGCATGATACTATTTCTATCTGTAATTGAACTCCTGGATTGTTGTGGGTGGTACGACGTCCTTGTTCCTAAAAATAGGGGCGTTACCGAGCGTGCGGCAGTTGTGGAGGGAAAGGGCATGGGGAAGGAAAAGACAACGTGCGGTTGGGGTGGAGAGAGGATTCAGGGAGGAGAATTTCAAGCCCACGAGTTGGCACGACTACTTTTGTGAGGAGGCGGAGAAAGAATATATCAATCACAAACTGATTTTTTTAAATAGTAGACATGAAGCCAGGAATAAACGTATGTTACGGAACGAATCGTCGGTATGTGTTTAGATCAAGGACCTCGGACACACGCAGGAATTTTGCACAAAATTTTTTTAGTTCTCATATAAATAAAAAAACTATGTTTCAGACGAGACCTAAATATTTGATTGGTTGGTACACAGCCATGCACAATCAGACGCGCAAAGAAAAGGGCACAGTCGTGTAAGATAGAACAAGAGGTTACAGATCGTCACAAGCGCATTTACTATTGGTACCGTACGAGATATCTATTCCAGTGTCGCTCGTCGTCGGGGCTGAGCGGCTCCACCTCGCAGGTCGGGATGCCCTCGGCGGGCAGCTTGGGGAAGCCCTTGAGCGCGCAGGCCTCCTCGCAGCTCTTGACGCACGCCTTCTCCCTGCACTTGCCCTCGCAATGCTCCATGTTCGGGATGTGCGTCCGCATGCACAGCTTCATGCACTCGCAGATGCAGTTCTGGCCCGCCTCCACGCGCTCCACCGCGGCCATCATCGCCACGACCATCAACGCCGCCGCGCACGCCAACGCCACCGTCGTCCTCGCTGCTGGTCTCGCCGCCATCTTGTGTGCTGCAGATTGCTTGATTTCTAGCTCTCAGCTCCTTGTTGCGTCCGTACCGGCTGCTGGCCCTGTCGATCGGTTTGGTTTCGCGCGGCCGGTTTTGGCTTTCAAGTTCCAAGGCTAGCTAGCGCGAGATGCAACGTGCGTATATGCGCGTGCGGTGTGTGGTTCCGTTGCTAACTTACTGTGCTTAATTAGCAAGCGGTTCCTGTCGTGCTAATTAAAGGCGTCGTGGGTGACAGATTGACAGGTGATTGTATATAAACTATAGGTTAATGTACGTGTTCGTTGGTAGGCCTTGAAAAGCGGCATGGAATGGTTAATCACGGAAATGCCTAATGATAGCGTTTCTGGAAACACTGGTTTGGCCGGGCAGGACACAATGTCAGACTGTTTTTTTCTTCGGGACGAGGGCGATCTTATACTGAATATATATATTGATTAGATGCTTCAGGTAATAATTAATTTAGCACTAGGTACCAATGTACCACAATTCACGACAAACGTACGTGCGGTGCGATAATTTGACCTCTCTGCGTTGAAACAGCCATCGATTTTCATTACGCGTATCGAGTCGCACCATGAGACAAACAGATAATATATCTAGTAATGAATGTGCTAGCCACGTCTCCTCGAACACACAAAGTCAAATAAAGTACGTAGTGCATTGAACGTGGCAGACGTTACTCGTCGATCAGAGCCAGCTCCATGCATCGAAAACGATGGCTCGCGGTGCGTGAGTGCATGACATGTATATGTAAAGTGCAACATGAGCCCCCCCCGGCCAAGAACAATCGATGGCTTGGTCGGTGACACGGGGCACGCAAGTTGCATGCGAAGCCAATCACGGGAATCAGAAACGGTACCGGGTGGATTAGGTCGCGGGAAGAGATCGCCCAAAAGCCCCCACGTATGGACCAGATCAAGCGCGCATGGCCCAGACGCGCGTTTGCGACTTTTTTTTGCTTTGCATGAGACGACAGACGACCGAAGCGCGCGAGCGACCACCGACCGACCAGCCTCTGGGCTTGTTGTTTTTCTTCGAAATTGAAGACTTTTAATTTTTACTATAGTATTTAATTTTTAAATAAAGTATTTTTTAAAGACGAGATCTACAAGTTAAACGATATACACATTAAAAACCTAACATCTATATCATCTAAAATCGTAAGTAAGTATCTCTCTCTGCATAATCTATACCGTAAACAATAAAAATTCAAAAAATTCAGTCAAAAATTATAAGTTGCAGCTATTACCAAACAGACCTCTGTTGCGCGCGCCGAGGTACGTGAGTGGCCCCATCGAGCCAGGTGCGCGGGGCTAAAATTAACCTTTTCCGCGAGCGCGCGCGGCCGGTGGATCCGGCGGGGCTGCCTCCTCCGGTGGATCGATCCGGCCGTGCGAACGATGGAGAGGCACGCACCACCAACTACTGCTAACTGGCTAGCTCCTCACATGACCTCTGAAAAGGACTCACATGGGGTGCTGCCCCCCACGACCGCTCTTGTCTGGTATTCCGACTGGTTGCCTGATTGCCTCGCGATCATGCGCTCCGCACGTACACGAGCGCATGGAGCTGCGCGCGCTCGTGTCCTCGTGCCTACAAGATTTGGGTTAGGCAAAACCCATTAATGTTACCGGACGAAGCGGGCGGCCGGGCCACTCGCGTGAAAATGGCCGGCCGGATACGAGGGGGGTTTGATGGTACTTAAATTTAGATGGTACTTGATGGAGTATACGTGGCTGGGTATAGAGCATATGTCCGCACAGGAGGTCTCGTGAGATTCTTGATGGTCTACCAAAGGTACGCTAGCCAATTATTATTTAAATCTATAGAGTCAGAACAGCTACACAATGGAGAAATTTTGCTGTATAACGGTGATACAACTTAACTTGTGTAACAAGCCAACCGGAGCCGACACATGGGATGAATACTGTAGCACAGAAAACCAAAAAAAAACGACGCGGTAGTCGCAGAGGAGGAGGCTGGGGAACGGCTTTGGCGGCTTGGGCCCTCGGCGGAGGAGCCGATGTAGAGGTTTGGGCTCCGATGTTGCTGACACCGACGACACATGTTGCTTCTGTAGCCAAAGGAGATCTCGTCACCTCCTCGTCGGAATCTTGGGCTCCTCAGCAGCAGCCTCTGCTGTGGCCACGACCTTCGTCGGCAACTTCGTCCGTAGAGTCCTCAGATGCGGCGCAGGTGTCGGTGCCAACGGAGGTAGCGTCGCGACCCCCACCCCCTCCGTCGACGTGGTTGCGGGCGGCATGGGGATGCGGAGCGGGACTAGCTTCTCCCCGAAAAAGAGCTCGTCGGCCGGGGGCATGGACATCGCATAGCACCAGGTAAGCAGGAACTTGAAGTCGGTGTTGGGCCCCGCCCACGCAAGCGCTCGCCGCCACCTGCCTCCACCCTTCGCCGCCGACATTGTCGAGGCTGAACGACATCCATGGGTTCTTGGCTGATGTTTGCATGAGCGTGGTGGTGCTTGCGGATACAGCGGTGTTCCAGTCGCTGCTGTATGAGGTGGCTGGTAGGATGATCAACCCGGTAAGCGCGCGCGGTGGAGCTGCTCTAAGTGGGAGCCGCACCTCGCTGGCGGGTCGGTCGAGGCGTGCTTGGCGGCGTCATCGCCCACCGCCGGCTTGAGGCGACTTTTCGACAGACGACACCGGTGGCGAGCGCGAACTTTTTGCCTTCTCGGCAAAGCGGGCCGTGGGGTGCTCCACATTCTCAATCCTGGGATGCCAGACACCGCGGCCTAGGGCCAGGAGCCGCCGTGCGATCTCAGGCTGTGGTTCAGTCCTACGTCCCCGCCGGCGGTGAGAGAGCGACGGGCAAGGCGCTCCTCCGATGAACTCCGAGGAGTCCGTGATGACGAGCGGCGACGAGAAGGAGCCCAAGCTGCTGAATCTTTTTGTCTAAGCTACTGTTCATATACAATATTGCTACAATGTTCATGCCACATGTCACCGTCCGATTGGCTTGTTACACAAGTCAGGTTGTATCACTGTTATACAGTAAAAATTCTCCATACAAGGATCCATTAGACACCATTGTATTAGAGACAGTGAATTAGGTGTCAAAATCTGTGCAATTTTCTTTTTTTTATTATAGTGGACAAACTCGCACACGTCCTACTAAAACACATGTTATCACTTGAATGAAGGTAGTTGGGTAAATCTTGGATTTATCCAGTATCTTACAGAATACAGACACACGTTTTTCCATTGAACATATACATATGTGTGAGGCGAGGCACCTGGGCCGATCCAGAATAAAAAATTGTATCGTTTGCTTTTTTAGATTATATCGGACACATGTGTGTCGTTCTACTGAAACATACATTATGACTTAAATGAAGGTTGTTATATAAATTCTTATTTATTTAACACCTTACCAAGTACGAAAACATGTTTTTGTGCTAAACACGTGCGTGTGAGAGGAATCGGTGCAGTTCGCTGAAGCACTACTTAACATTCCCCTCAAATCTGTGCAGGTCAAAAAAGTGCTTCTCTCCACACATAAAGTGGGCCCGGCCTGGAAATCCATAAACTATGCGCGCCCAGCCCATTTCAATCCATTTTCCTCCCCTCCATTTCATCTCTTGCTTCCTTCGTTCGTACACCTCTCTCTCTCTCTTCCCCCGTAACACCCGTCCACCTCTCCGGCGAAGCCGATGGCCGCTAGCTCCGGCAACGATGCCCCGAGGCCTAATCCCCTCCCGGCCTCGCTCGTATCTAACCTCCAGTCCGTACTCGCTGCCCGCCGCCCGCCTCCGGCCGAGGACGCCGGCGCCACCGCCGCCGGGACCTCGGCCCCGGAGGCGGAGGCTGTCGGTGCTCCGGAGGCTGATGAAGCGCCAACGAAGCCTGCCGTACTTCTGACCTGCGCCAGCGGGATTCGGTCGGCGGGTCTCGCGGCGCTCGTCGACGCCCTCGTTGCCGGCGGCCGCTGCGATGTCCACGTATGCGCCCCCGAATCGTACGTCCCCCAATCCAAACACCCGAATTCTTGATTTCTCTTTGCAATTTTATCGTGACCTCAGAAGATTCTCCGTTTTTGCTGGATCCGTTGTGAGCTCAACTCATCAAATCCACCGGTGGTTCTAAAAGCAACCAACTTATAATCTTTTCTTGATTTGAAGGGACAAGCTTGTCTGCGGTCACTCCATCACCATCTGCGAGACCGTTGCAGCGACATCCGTGGAGTTCACAGGGGCGAAAGCTTTCGAGCTATCCGGTGAGGGTTCTTAATCCATCTGTGCTCCATTTGGATCATACTATTCCTCTGCGATTGACTATTGTTAGAGTTTGTCTTTGCTGATTTTGATGATTGTTAATGTAGGGACACCGGTGGATTGCGTCTCATTGGCATTATCTGGGAGGCTGTTTTCTTGGTCGGCACCTGCTTTGGTATTGTGCTTGTTAGCTATGTTTAGGAAGTGGATTTCCGATTTCCTAACCTTGTTATCATTGAGGATGATTTCATTCGGTTTGCAGGTGATCAGTGGTATCAATACAGGGCCAAATTGCGGTTATGAGATGTATGCTCTTGTTTCAGAAGTGGTCCATTTATAGTCTGATTTCTATTTTGTTATGTAATTTATTGCAAATTTTTGTAGGTTCCACTCTTCTGCCATTGCTGCTGCAAGGGAGGCCTTAATTAATGGGGTACCTTCAATTGCAATTTCGTTGAATTGGTGGGTATGCCTGTAGTCATGCTAAAACTGTATTTAAAATCTGCTCCAACACTACTAGTATGATTGGTTCACGCAATAACACAAGCTAACAATATGCGGTGGATATACGCAACCAGGAAGAAGGATGAAACCAAAGACAGTGACTTCAAAGATGCAGCTGAGGTGTGTTTGCCATTGATACATGCTGCCTTGGCAGACATTGAAAAGGGAACTTTCCTCAGAGGGTGCCTGCTGAATATTGGGGTTCCAAGCTCGCCGATTGCAAATAAGGTTATTTTGTCAACGAAACTCTGAACCTTAAACTACATATTATAGCCAAATATAGCACCATAGCTGTAGAAGTACATGAGCTTCTTTTACTTGTCCACTTTGAAATTTAGTTATAAGCATACTGGACCATGTTATTGCTATTGGCTAGAGCAATACATGTAATGATTAATTTAAGAACATGATATACTACTTTGATTTCCTTGAGAGGCTAGTCTTAAGGGCAAACAAATGAGATTCTACATTACTAATGTAGAACGGAAGCTGTTTGCTATGTTATCGGGGAACAGGTTTTTGAAACTGTTGAGCCATCTGAAGGCATCTGCTGCCTGCATCTCAGTGAGGATTGAAGTTTGAACCATCTTTTCCCCAAAAAAAGGCTCTATCGTGTCACCTCTGGTTATCTCTCTTCTGCTATTGACTTATTGTATCATAACATACTAATGTGTATCTGTCTATCTGATTCTTGAATTTGAACTTCCTCAAGTATCATGGTCGTATGTTAGCTTGTTTTTGGCTTCATCCTTTAGTATAAGTCATAAAGAAAACAGTTGCTTTCATTATGCTGCTGCCTGCTCGTTTGCAAAGCACTGGCTCAATCTGTCTTCTCTTCCAATATGTCATGCATTTTTTTCCCGAACTTCGAAATGGCCCATGGGTTCATCGTTGCTTTTCTGCATCATGAGTTCATGACTTGGACTTCAGCTGCTGAGCTGTACAGAATGCTTAGCCATGTCGGTATGCTACAAGTGCAACAATATGCGTCAAGTTTTCTTCATTAAGTATATGCTGATTGTACTTGTAAGGTCATGCAGTTGTCTGTACAGCACATCACCTTATCCATTGGAGGAACAATGATAATTGTTTAGATCTTGATAACCGGTTCACTTTGATATGTTGTGTTAATTTGCATTCTTTTCGACAACTGTGATAAAAAATCTATAGCACTCACTTAGTTTTGGTTCTTTCTTTACACATAATTGCTTTTTTTATAAAAAAAATGTATATCTATCCTGATGTCAGGGTTTCAAGCTGACCAAGCAAAGCATATACAGTCCTGCTCAAAGTTGGCAAAATGTGTCAACAAGCAGACCCTCATCTGCTACTCACTTCATGGGCATGCACCAAAGCCTTGGTATTCAGCTCGCCCAGCTTGGGAAGGATGCGTCTGCTGTAGTATGAAGCCATTCTTTTATGCCACATAAGTTTGTTATGTCCTCATTAGCATATTCTCCAATTTGTTTATCCTTTCTTCTTCAGGGAGCTGCACGCAGAGTTAATGCACAGCGGAAAACAGTTGAGGTTGAGTCTGTTGCAGCTGCAGGGAAACCAGAGGCTCGAGAAGTAGTGAAGAAGTTTTTCCGTGCTGAGGTAAATATATTTTTCAGAGCTTTGATATAGCACAAAACACATTGTTCCACTTCTTCGACCATGTACTGAAATTTGTTTGAACTTTTAAACAGTACCAAACTTGGTACATATGGTCGTGGAGATTGTGAATAGCCTGGGGCCATTTTAGTATTGATTTTTTTGAGAAGTGAGAAAGTATTTCTGAGCATATTTCTAGGGACATATGGACACCCTCAAAGCTTTCTGAGCATCCTTTTCTTCTTTGGTTACATCATAACGCAGTTCATCGAGAAGGAGCATGGAAGTTTAGACGAGGATATTGATTTGAGAGCTTTGGAGAGTGGATTTGTAAGCTCCTCTCTCGGTCAGTGTTTGTGTGTGTGTTTTCTCAAGTGGCTAAGCGTTTTCCCTTAAACAACCTACAGATATCTGTCACTCCTCTGCATGTACACGGGCATGTGGAGCCTGAACTTGGAGCTCCAGCTTCGGACTGGCTCTCAGCAGCTGTGGCTCTAGACAAAGAAAAAGAAGCTTCTCCAGTTATATCTGAAGAACAAGATGCTCCGGTTGTAGCCGAAGAAAAGGAAGCTCCTTCAGCAACCTAACAAACACGCAGACATGTACACACTGTAGGTGTTTTAGTCCGTGGAATGATGCCTTATCTTTTCTCACCTTGCTTTATTGGCTTGATTATTCTGTCTTTTGCACTTCATATTTGTTCAGTGCAATCTTTATTTTTGCTCATGTCCTCTGTTGATTGCTGATTTTCTTCGTCATGTAATATTGTTTGATGCGGGGCCCCTACAGTTTGGATGTAACCATGTAGGCGATGGTATCTACTAGATTAATACTGCCAGCCCCCACTACTTTTTTCAGTGTGGTTTGTTCCAGAAAGGTGTTGTATACAGCATCGGATGGATGTGATTGATTTTTGCTTTGTTCCGTCTGAACGATGGCCGACAAGAGTATTTTGACCTCATGTATCCTGAAATGCAATTCCAACGATTCGGCTGAGTTTTTTTATTTATGACTTATGGCTTATAATTTATGTTATAGTAATTAGGTTTTAAACGTTGTGTTTTTTTTAAGATGAGGTCAATAGAAATATTATAGTAAAAAGTGTACTAAGTTTAGCTGTACCGATCAAAATTGTATGTGACTATTTTTCTATATACTTCATAAACAGTTAGAATTTAAAATTTTAAACTTAAAATATAAGTCAGCCAGAAAAACATATGTTAAGAGTCACCTTGACTTATGATTCGTTGGTGGATTTTTAAGACGAAAGCTATAAGCTATACGCGGATGTGTGAGATGAAGGTGGTGATCATTTGGGCTTATTTTTGGTGGTTTATGGATGAAAAGCATCAGTGGTGGTGAAAAAAACATCAGAATGACGGGGCTTATTTAACATAATTAAATATAAAAAATTAAAAAATATAAAAATATGTTAGCCCATCACAGACAACGTAAACGAATACGGGAAAAAAAGAACGGGAAAAAAAGCTCAAAAAAAAAAGCCAAAAGTTCAGAAAAAGACGAATTTATGAATAGTGAAAAATAAGTCGAGCCAGAGCCGAAGTCGGCCGAACGATCACAATAAAAGCTTATACGCTTCAACCTGTTCGTACTCCAGACCTGCGGCGGTGGTTGTACGTACCAGCTGCAGTGTGTGTTTGAGCGATTGTCTCGCAGCATACTGTGAGTTCAATAGCTCCAGTCTGCTGCCTCGTTGTCAGGTCACAAGCCAATCTACCAGTTCGCCACCACATTGTCGATACTAAGTTGCGCAGATTAAGGAATTTTTTTTACAAATAATTAATTTTTTATTTGAAATTATGGAAATATGTCTGTGGCATTTTTTTTGTAGAAATAGGTTTTAGTCGCCAACGAGGAGTCGCCTGGAGCCAATCGCCCAACGAGGGGGGAGGGGGGCGACTGGAGCCGATCGCCCAACAGGCAGGCGACATGGAGGCAGTCACCCAACCATCGGGCGACTGGAAACACTCGCCTAATCATTGGGTGATTGGCTTCAGTCGCCCCTCCGTTGGACGACTAGATGTGAAAGTCGCCCCTCCGTTGGACGACTAGATGTGAGAGCCGCCCACCCATTGGTAATTCCACATATGTGAAGTGGTACTTGCGATGATCGGTAGTACCGGTCGTTAGCCGACGGAACTACTGACAACCTACGATAATGGCTAGTTTTTTACCGTTGTCGAGGGGAGAGAAAGTACATGTCATAAGCAGTGGTACTTATGATAATCCTGTTTACTCAGGGGTTTAGCTTCCAACGGCTAGTTTTTGTGTTGTAGATATATATAACACATTGTGGCCGGTTGGAAGAAGACCTTTGGCACTCCATTTTATTTCCTTGAGGTAGTGTGAGATCCTCCTCTCAATTGTGCATGTATTGCACCTTGTGAGCAAGGAGGAAGGCACTAGATTGTATGTGTTGCATCTAGAGCTCACACCTATCCGGAGTGGGAAAGAGCTACCACTAGTGGATTGAGGTGTTTTGGCTTAATTCGTGGAGCTAGTCCAATTCATTTAGTCTAACCTCAACGTGGACTAGGGAGACCGACAAGTCTCTGAACACCACGGTAAAAAGGAACCGTGTTAATTGTGCTTTGCTTTCTTGTACTCAATTTATATTCAAGTAATTTATATTCATAGAATTAAATTGATTGTTTTTCAATCTAGGATTGCAAACCTTTGAGATAGACTTAGGTTGTTGGTGCACTTAGGTAAACCTAGTTGATTTAGACTTTATTTGTACTAAACCAATTTGAGCTAAGCTTCCACATTACATACTTGATTTAGATAAATAGAATTTGGCAATTATTTGGAAGAAATTTTTAGACCGCCTATTCACCCCCTCTAGTCGGCCTACTCGATCTTACAATGTGAAAAGGGGGATGTTGTTTGCACTTTATTGGGTCTGAACTCCAGGTTGCTGATATCTTCATAAAACCTTTAGAGTCTTCTCGTTTTGCTTTCTTGCGAAGAGAGTTAGGGGTTATTCATCCCGCAAGACTAATTTGAGGGAGTTCATTTTATCTGCATGCATGTGTAATATATTACATATTCACCTTCTATTCTTACATTGTAATATAATCTAGAGCTTTGTCTATTATCTATGCTCTTTTCATATCCAATCATACCTACTTTATTTAACTTTCTCTATCATATGCTTACATGTGTAGCTTAGTATGTGTTATAACTAGCTTAATAAAATTTGGTCAACTTGAACTAAAATAAATCAAGGTTGAATCTTTTGAATAGTTTAGTTTTAGTGATAATTTTCTTATTCTTGCCATAGCAAAGTGCTTAGTTAAGTGCTTAGTTGAGTTTTAAGGCTGTCTAGATTGGGTAGAGCTTTTTGGTTCTATTGTGAAGCATTAAGTAGCTCATGCCTTTTTATTGCTTTAAGTGATCTCAATTGTGCTTGTAATTACATCTCAATATTTCTTTCGCATGAGACTACTTGCTATTGCACTTGACATGAACTCAGGGGAAGTTATGTATGACCAAGATCGCAACACGGAGATGCGCAAAGGAGGGGATTTAGGATTAGGATAGAGTTGGTTGTATGGAGTGCATCAAACACTAGTGTGTTAGTGGGTTGACCTTTGTGAGCGCTTCGAGAAACATGCGTGAATATGTAAAAGCCGTGTTAGTGAGGTTGACAGATTTTCCTGGTAAGCTTAATGGGTTGGACCCATTAAGGTGTAGTGCTGGATATTTAGAGGGGAGAAAAGGAGGTGGCAGACTAAAGGATTCTAGGGTTTAGGTTTCTCCTACTACCTTGTCTCCTTCCATGGTTGTGAGCGAGAGAAATTGAGAGAAGAAAGGGTGGTGCTTTGTCTGCACCTTGTAACCATCCATGAACATGTAAAATTCATTCTCCTCTAAAATCGATTAAAGTTGTGTCTCAATCATGTTCTTGTTTGAGTTTTTGCTTAGTTGTTCTTACTTTTGAGCCAGATTGTGCTTTCAGATTTGTGGGAGTTCTAGTCCAATGTCTTGCTTGGTTTATCTTGTTAGGACATGTGAGAACATATCTAAAAACCTCATGTCTTAGATCCTCACAAGCAAAAACTAATTTGAGAATTAGGAGTTTTTGTGTTCATGTGAACTAGATCCGATTCTTTTCTATTTAGTAAACACTAGCTAAAGATCTTTGCATTTATTGATTGGTTTAGGTTCCTATTATCTTGAACAAGTCTCATGCAAAACTTGAAAGTGTTTAGACGAGATTCAAGCTAATTCTTAAGATTTGAGATTTTGGCCTGAGAGGTGCTTAGGTCTGGAATAGAGGTCCGGTCGGACTAGTCCCAGACCTGCGGTCAAATCGATCTTTCGATCAGTAAGGTCAGAGGCCGACAATCGGACCAATCAGTAGTCAAACTAAGCCATCAATAATAGTCTGACAAGGCTTGTGAAAGAAGCTGGTTTTATTGGTTCTTATTGCTATCTTGGTTTTGCCTAGGTATGTTGGTAATTTGGTATGATCTAAACTTGGTCACTATTGTAGTTATTCAAGTAAATATTTTAAATACCTTAAGAGGAAAAGTGATAGGAACCATTCACCCCCTCAGATTAACAACATTGGTCCTACGCTCACCAATATTCACAATCAATATGAAATCCAGGTTGCACAAAATAAGCCAATGTCATTTCTTCAATGCCCACATCATCAACAGAAGCCTATAATGTAATACCACCAGAATGCAAAAAGGGAACAGAGGCGAAGAATGAAAAATAACACAAGGGAGAATAAAATGTTTTTGCCGTAAGAACCCGTTTGACTCTAGAATGCCAAATAAAAGTAGCGCTCGTTGAGGTTCCCAGACCGTTCTCGGCTGGTTGGCACCATCTCGCGTTTTGGGTTTTCCTCATTCAGTAGAAAATTTAGCCAACGCCCACTTTTGCTATCTTACCTCCCGCAGTAGAAAAGCCATCAACAGTGCAGAGCCCACCTATTGGACCAAAAGGTCCTTAAAGCCCACAACCACATGAGAAGAGAATGAGGGTAAGGGAGGGGCAGCCAGGGCATTTCACAATGCCAAGGCCCCCATACAAAAAGAATAAGCCAGTCAACCAAGAGGTCTCTTCCCATCGCTCTTCTCATTTCCTTCCTCAAGCAAGAGCTAACTTATGGCCTAGAGCCATTCCCCTTTATATGTTCGGCCATAGGTAAGGCACAAGCCAGCAAGAGAGCCAGTGGCTCGCTGTTGTTAGGCCACAACCACAAGAGCCAGCTAAACCCCCACAAGTCAAGCACAAACATCACAACTAGGCACTTAGAATAGAAATGAGGAGGTAAGTGAAGGAGTATACCAAAGGTAAGGACACTGTGGTAACGATGTGCCATCACTATATACCAAAGGTAAGGACGTTGCGGTAACGGCGTGCCATCATCGGTGAGCCACACGCTCCTGATAGCCATCCCGTGCTCCCAACGCATGGGAAGGCCTCGAGTCCTGACAAAGGCAGGCCTTGTTGCACACCACCACTGCATGAGCCAAGAATAAAACTAGGTAAGAAGTAGCTAAATCAAAGGCAATAGTAAAGTGGGGAGTGAACCAGTGACGCCCCTAGGGCTCACGGTGGCGGTGGCAAGTGGCTGAGCCTTGGTGTCGGCAGCCAGGCCAAAGAGGGGTGATGACGTGTAGACATCCAGGGCCGACGGTGAGCTCTGGGACAGTGGGCTATGGCCACCGAGCCCACAGGGAGCGACAGCGTCGGGTGGTGAGGGGAGACAGGTGGTGGTGCAGGCGCCCAAACCCTAAGGAGGCTGAGACACCTAGACGTGGTGGCCGACGGCCAGGGGAAGGGTGGCGTCGGGCTCCCGACCGGCCATGAGTCATGGCCGGTGAGCCCAATGAGGAGGGGCAGGGGAAACAATAGGGAGGCGGCGGATTCAGCCCTAGTCGCCCGGATCTAAGGGAGATGTCCGGGGCGGTGTAGGTGCACGCACGGGGGACGGCCGATGGCCGACGGTGAGCTTGGGACCGGCGTGCCCAAACTCGGCCATGAGTCGCCATCCCACCTGGGGAACACCAGAGAGAGAGAGGGGAGTGAATGAGGGGAATGGAAGAAGGAGATGCGGGGAGAAGAGAAGTCTGGGGAGGAGGTGCTCGACGCCAGTGGCCAACAGCGCTCAACACAGCTGCGCCATGAGCCAGAATGGAGGGTGAGGGGGAGAGGAGAGATTGAGTGAGGGGAAGAAGGTAAGGCCATTTCGGACGAACCAAACAAAGAGATTAGACCGGCCGGTAAGAAAAAAAGAGAGAGGAAAAAGAAAGAAAAGGGAGAGAGAGAGAAAGGAGGAGAAAGGAAAAGAGGAAAAAAGAGAGAAGGGGGATTTGCGACGTGCGCGTCGTCGAATCCTTACCCTCTGCGCGTCGGGTCCTTAATCCCAGGCATTTTTATGCTAGTGTCGGGTTTACGCGTAAGAACGATGACGTCCGTATGAGCGCATGTATTGCTACAATGTTTTGAGTTGGGTTAACTGCTTGTTTAGGTGGAGGTCCTGAGTCGACGCCGTCCGTACGTCGCTCCGCTCTGCTTGGTGAACAGGCAGGTGCATGGTAGAGCGGTAGACCGTAGAGTTTATGAAATATGCGATGTTTACATGATATGATGATGTTTATGTCGAATATGTGATGGTTTCGCTTTATGATGTTGCATGCTAAATGATGATAGAGCAGAGTGAGCAGTGATGCTTACCTGCTAATGATGATAATGGTGAGTAAGGTTATGACAATGGATATATGCATTTGTATCATGTGCACTCATGGGATGAGAACTGGGATCTGCCTAAGTGGATTCTGCAAGTCCTACTTCGATAGGCATTCACAGAAGTGGAGAGACCCCCGTGCCGATAAGGACGGGCCCAAGATTTTGGGTGAACATCGATGTATGTTCACTTAGCAATACCGGTTTGTGCAATGAGATAAGCAAATGAGCATTTAGAGTAGTGCTGCATTACACTAATGGTATGACAATATTGGAACATAAGAATGATAATATAAACATGATAATATATGTGGAGTATGTTATGGCTAATTAATTGCTTACATGTTTTGGTAGTGTTTATCATTCTATTATGTATTTACTGAGTCTACGGATTCACCCTTTGCTGTTTTTTAGGTGGTCAATGAAGGCGTCATGCACGGGCGGGAGTAGCACATGAATAAATTCACATGCCAGCAGCATTTCACATATCAATTTTTGTTAGTATGTTTAAACTCCACTAGTATGATAGAATAATTGCTTAAAATGATATGATGTAAGTGGTCGCTGCATTATGAATAAAGTAATGTTTGCTTGAAACGGTTAGTAGTTGTTAAAATAGTAATATTATGTAATGATGGTAATATTTTAGACCCAAAAGATGGACGGGATATTACATACAAGTTGACTACCCTGAATCTATCCTAAATCTTTGTAGACCACCGTGTTCACTTGAGCTACCTGTTGATACGCCTCTCTCACGATTGTGTCCAGTTCTACCAACCCTCAGAGGACCTGAGCTTGAATATCGTCGAAATGAACCAGAGGCATCCAGAGTATCATGACGTGCTGATGCAATGAACAGCTCGGCAGAGAGCACTGGGCCTCCGTGCATATCCAAACTTGCTCTACTTATAATCTCAGCATCCTGGATATGCAAATCTTGGCTAAAACTTCTTGATTCATTGAACTCGCTGCCTTCGTTGCATACCAACTTCAAAGCTTGAACAACTTCCCCCATAAACGGGCGCTGATCCACCTCAGGCTGAACGCACATAGAAGCAATCGCTGCTACTTTTGCAATGCTGTCAAATGGGATGCTACTTCCAAGTGATGGATCTATAATTGTTTCCAAGCCATCCCTGCTTGTTAGAAGAGGACGAGCCCATGCGACTAAGTTTTCTTGCCCTGGAGGTCTTGACATATCTACTGGTTTCCTTCCTGTAAGAAGCTCCAGAAGGACAACACCGTAGCTGTAGACATCACTCTTTACTAGAAGATGCCCAGTCATTGCATATTCAGGAGCAACATACCTAACAAGAATCCATCATAAGTTTACACTATGTCGAGGATATTTAATCAACTACAAAAGAGCAAGAGAATAATTTCATATCTAACTTACCCGAAAGTTCCCATAACACGAGTTGAAATATGCTCGTTCCCCTCGCCCAGAGCTGTTCTTGCTAGGCCAAAGTCTGACACCTTGGGGGTGAAGTCATGCTCCAGCAAAATATTACTTGACTTGAAGTCGCGATGTATGACACGAGGACTTGAATCTTCATGCAAATAAGCAAGAGCACGTGCTGCACCAAGTGCAATTTTAAGCCTAGCATCCCAATCAAGCGGAGCAGTTTCCTTATCTGATCCTGCTTGGAATCATGAAAAAAATATTCTCAGAAATTCACTTATCCATATTATCCAGGTTTGCTAATTGAGAGAACAGGAGATATATGCTATGTAACACATGAAACATGTCGAGAATTTGAAAAGACAGGTCTGTATTTTTGCTGGTATCAAGTATCAACATAATGTAACTGGAAACTAGTACGGATATTTCACTTCTTAGTGCTCATTGTTCATATGTGCAGCTCCATTATATCGGCAGTATAACACTGCAGAATGGATTTGTGTATTTTTCTTGTCAATTGTTTGACCCATCCATCTCCCTCCAAGCAAAATAGACTAAACAAAGTAACGAAACCGAAGTTCTCATGACAAAGTAAAGAAAGTCTTGGAAACTGAAGGTCTAGTGACAAAATGAACAAAGTCTTACCATGCAAGTGAGATTCCACACTTCCATTCGGAACAATCTCATATACCAAACATCGGATATGCTCCTCTGTGCATATACCTATCAACTTAACCAAATTCCTGTGATGCAATCGACTAAGCATCTCAACCTCAGCCAAAAATTCCCGGGTTCCCTGCTGGTCATCCCTCTTAAGAATTTTGACAGCAACCCGTTCTCCATCCTCAAGAATACCTTCATAAACACGTCCAAAACCACCCTCACCAATTATTCGGGACTCGTCGAATCTCTGTGTAGCTCTCTCCATCTCAACCAAGCTAAATGTTTTTGCCGATCCTTTATATGTCACTATG
The DNA here is from genome assembly GCA_036346245.1 of Bonia amplexicaulis. Taxonomy (NCBI): domain Eukaryota; kingdom Viridiplantae; phylum Streptophyta; class Magnoliopsida; order Poales; family Poaceae; genus Bonia; species Bonia amplexicaulis. Next base: position 17,578,408 of record CM070737.1, on the reverse strand, counting down.
CTTGAGCTGAAGGACGGTGATGCTGAAATAGGTCTGCTTCCTAGCCTGCTCCCGATCACAACAGAGCCAGGGCCTGCATTTTCGATGCAAGGATTGATGAAAAATAAGAGAGAATTCGTGTCTAAAGTTGTTTTTTGTAGCTGTAACCCCTACAGATTTTGCTCAAAGCTGTTCCGGGTACTTTCACCAGTGAAGCAGGAAACAAAACTCATATTTTTTTTTTCATAAAAACATTCCTTTTCAGCAACAGAAACATGAAAAAAGACTCATCAACTCTTGAAAGCTAAAAACAGAATAATCATCTTAAACGAACTAGTTTGCTAGTTACATGCACGAACAATCATATCAAGGCCTCAGAATGTATATAGGCATGGAAAGGATGATCAATCACTCCTGTTGTTCTCTAACATATACATGTAGAATCTGCTACCTGATGGCTCATGTTTTCACCGGAAAAAGGGACACCTTATGCTTTTAACAAAAAAAAAAAAAGATTCACCATGCTGCATTTCACTAGTTTTTTTTTTCTTCAAATGTGTCACATGGAAAGATAAAAACAAGGATAATCCATAAACAGAATGTCTTGCTACCTGCAGGCTTTGCTGGCGTAAGTGACGCTTCAGTTAAATGATTACGGTTTCTTAGCTTGAAATAAATCACCAATGCAGCTCCAGCACATAAAATGAAAGCAAAGACACCTGATAGAACAACTATGATAATTATGCCCCTTCCTTTTCTTTCTCTGTGGCTTCCCACATCAACAGCAAGTGGACGTAGCCTAAAATCATTTACATTGCTAAGGCCATTGTTCATACTTCCAGGAGCTGTTGGTGGCGACAAAGGAAGACCTGCATGAGTAAATGAAACAAAGTATACTGTGACCATGCTTAAAAAAATGTAGCAAGGGAACTATAAACCAGAATAATAAACAAAACGATTTCAGGATCAAGTCAAATATCAGAAAAAAAACAACAATTTAGGTAGGAAGAGGTTAACATAAAGCAACCGATAATAAGTGGAACAACACAAAAGGAGTTATGAAGAACTCTCACCTGGGTAAAGAACATATAGCACATCATAGTTTCCAAAATGCATAGGGTTTATGATGACCTGCTTGTGCCAAAACCTTTCAAATACTAGAAGTGCTGTTGTATTGTCAAATTTTGCTCCCAGTGGCACAAGATCAATAAGGACAATTGTCTTCTCAGGGTCCTCAGTTGCAGCATTTGCTCCCATAACACGAACTTGACTTTGTTTCATGAGCACTCCAGATGAAATTTCTTGTGCAAGTTCCAAGACCAATGCAAAGAACGTGTACAACGCTATCCCTAAACGAAGCTCGACTTTTATTGGCAACACACAGAGACATGTTGTTCCTGGAGGACTATTGGTCAGAGGATCTTGACAAGATAATGACGTGCAGTCTAGCAAAACAGAAAAGAATATGAATGAACTACAAGTGATCGATACTAAAAAAGTATCAGCTGAGTAGCTGACTTAATTTGAATGTAGAGAACATTTGAATTAAGGAATTCAAATGGCACAAATAGTATCCTTAGCATACATGAATTTGGAGGTGGAGGTGGAAGTGATTGACTTGGTGCTGGTGCCAAAGCCTTGGGCTTTTTAAATGCAGGACTGTCAGGCGGATGCATATGCGGTAGAGCAGGTTCTGCATAGGCATAATTATACAGAAAAGAAAAGATTATAACATTATATAGTTACATTCATATGAAAGCCATGGAAATCTAGATTACTTCTGGTCCTATTGATTTAACATAAACAGAGAAAGTTTGTTTTTTTTCTTTATATTTTGACAAATTGAATGGAGGATGGAAACTTGAGGACCTGCATGACTAAGATTGCATGTATTCAAATGCCTATAGCAGGGCAGGATTCTTTGCATGTTCAAATCAAGGACGAGTCTCAATCAATGTTTGCGGACTAGATATTGAGCTGTCAATAAAGTATACCAGGGATGATTACTGCATTACCATGCTGAACTATCTGTGTCCTATTCAATGCCATGATATGTCTCAACTCTCGAGGTTGTCAGCATGCATGCTTGAGCCTAATATTAGTACTTTTGGAAAAACGATGTGGTGCATGTTTGGACCTGTTCTTAGGGGATATGGCTGGAGCATTTGTAGGAGCTAGAACAAATGAGATAATGTAAAGAACAAAAGAAAATTGCAACACGTGTTCAAACAAATAACAATTAACCTGGAGAATACGAAGGTGAATGATAATGACGAGGATGATGTGGAGCATATGCAGGATTTCCTTCCGATGGAGGCAAGCCTACAGATGCAGGTGCAGGACTATGATGTAAACCGAAATGTCCATGGCTTGTTGCAGAAGCATTATCAGCTCTATGAGGAGCAGGGCTTACGACAGGATAAGAACCTGGATCAAACATCACCTACTGAGATGAATGCATTTATTTCTAATTGTCTTTTCACTATGTGCATACCTTTGTGGTGACTATGATTTCCAGGTGGTAAATGGCTGGAATGTTCCTTTGGAGGTGCAGCAACTGGAATGCCATGTCCTCTCCTATGGATGCTGGGAGAATTTGAGGGAGAAACGGCAGGTCCTGCACAATATGACTTCATGAATCATTTTATTATAAACAATAGTTTCATTATCGCAGTAGCCAGTAGGTATGGTCGGTGGGATACCTTTTACATATGTGTTATTTACAGGCAAGGAATGGTGATGCCTTCCCTTTGAAGGTGCCACAACTGGAGCTCCATGGATCTTCCCATGTGTATTATGAACATGCATGGAATGGCGATGCCTTCCTTTCGAAGGTGCTGCAACTGGAGCTCCATGGGCCTTCCCATGGTTGGCAGGATGGATTGTTGTTGCTGGAGAAGCTGCTGGTCCTGCATATTGTAGTAGAACAAAAATGTGTTATGCATTCCTTAGCAGATGTATTTCTTGTATAATACTGCTTGAGAGACATACTTTGCACTTGCGGCTTATTTGCAGGCAATGGAGGGTAAGATCTGATGGGGGGCACCAAAACTGGGGGTGAGTTCGTTGATACTGGAGGAACAGCAGGTCCTGCGTCATACATACATTGTTGGAATTAATTTTAGAACCGACAATACATTTTTTTCATAAACTCTCAACTGGATGGGATATAGTATATACTTTTCTTATGTGGATAATTTAAAGGTGGTAAATGTTTTGGATGGGAAGCAACTCGAATGCCATACATCTTCCCCTGATTGGTCCGTGGAGCATTTAGTGGCGGTGAAGTGGATGAGCCTGCCCGTCATACATATGATTATATTGTAATCAAGAAAAGTTTGTTGAGGTTTAACTAAATGAGAAGGGTACCTCCTATGTGTGGATAATGTGCAGGGGGTGAAGGGGAAGAGGATTGCTCTGGAGGTGCAGGAACAAGCGCACCATACCTAGTCCAATGGACGGCAGGAGAAGTGATTGGTGATGGAGAAACAGCAGACACTGTACATCATATGTTTGGAATGCATAAATGGAGATGTTAAAATCTACAGAATGACCTAGTTGAGTTCAGTACCATTTGAATGCGAACTTTGTCCCTGTTGTGGGGGAATTTGAATGGCGCCATGCATAGAAGGTGGAGCTGCAGGAATGTTGTCTCTGTTCGAATCAATTGGTGGGAAGATAGCTGGGTTTGCAGGGGGAGAATGATCAATCTCCCTTGTGACTATTCCCAAGCAAATAGCTCTTTTAGATATGCCATAGAATTTTTGCACACTGAATCAGGGAGACTGCACCTTTTGGTGGTGAGCTGTTGTGCCTTGGTAAGTTATTTGGAGGTCTGGCAGCTGATATGCCATCCTTGTCCTGACTAGATGCGGGAGTGATGGGCGTCGGTGGTACAGCTGCTATAATACGCCAAAGGTTACAACAAAATCTGGGTCAGATAAACATGAGCATTTGAAATAAATGGACCAGCTATAAAGAAGAACTATACCTTTTGGTGGTGGCTTTCTTTGGCTGGGTAATTCTGCTGGAGGTGAAGCAACTGGCACTCTAGATGTGTCCTGGCCAGTTGGAGTATGGGATGATGGAGGAGCTGCTGCCATGCAAATGACAGGTTGCAACAGATTCTGAGTTAGGTAAATATGATAACTTGACGCCATTAATAAAGTAATAACATGGTATAATATTAGATCCAACAATCTTACAATGGGCATTTATACGGGGTGAATGAGCTGGCTGTGTTGATTGACTGCCAGTAGAAGGGGGAGATGGAAGAGGTTGAGATGCTGACCAAGGTAAAAATATATGAAATTAGAGAAAGTAAAAGATTGATCAAATGTTCTAATGAACAGTGAGAACATAAGCCAGATCCAAAGAGTTTTTACACCAGGGTGGCTGTTGAAAAGAAGGTGCAGCAGCTGGAGTGTTCACAGCAATTTTAGGGTCAGGCACATGCGGTTCAACTGGAAGAGATGGCGAAGCTGCAGGCACTTGTTTTTGAATATGAGGATTGCCAGTTTGAATAGATGGAGAAATCATTTGTGAAGGTGGGGCAGCTTGGCCTGTGGATATAACAAAAAGGTTATAATCATTCCAAACTAGATTTTACAGTATACATAGATGCAGATAGATTTCAGCATCATGCTGACCAACAATTGGCCCTGGACTCTGTATAGATGGAGGTATTTCTATGTTTGGTGGCTGATAAAAATGGTCAGGCAAAGCACTAGGTTGCATTGTAGGCAGCACTGCTTGCTTAGATGGTGACACAGCTTCATCTGTGGAAGGCAACACATTAGGATAGTATAAACCATTTCCAGGCAAAAAATCGCCAGCGTTATTGAAACAAGTTTGCTCAACATGGGATTTCAGGAAAACTTAAAATAAATCATAGTTACGAAAAGTACCTTCATGTTTGGTCGTTGGGCTCTGTGCATATCGATCCTGCTGTTTGTTAGCATGTGTACTAGTTGGTGCAGATGGTTTTGCAGCTAGTCCTAGAAAAGAAATAGTTAATTGCATTTATTTTAAAAATACATATCATGATATTCAAAAACTAAAATTCCAAATCGTTGGGCTATAGGCATGTTTAGTTACAGACCTAAGCTTTGGAGTCTTGGAGCTTGTAATTGTGATGGATGAAGTATAGTATCCAAGTTATTTTGTTGATGCCCACTTGTTATAGATAGAAGAACTTTACGGGCAAAGGCAGGTGCATGAGAATGCTTCGGACCTTCGAAAACAAAGTGAAACAGAACATTCAATTATTTACCACTATACAAAGCCACAACTCCTAGTCGTCGTTATACAAAAGAAATTTGGTTGTGCTTGGAAGCGAAATAAACTATAGAGCAGTACAGTACTTTTTCCATCAAAGAAAATGATAAAGAAGATACGGAGAAATTAATCTGACCAGCGTGTAGTAGTTCATAAACAATAACAACAAAGTGGTAACGAAAAATATGATTAGTCAGATAATTAGTCACATACATGATCATTATATTTTTGTTAGTGCTCAACACTAATCTGATTAGAAGTGAACATTCTCACTTCATATGCAAATAAATGAAAACCCTCTTTTCTTTCCCCTCATATACTAATATGCCTACTTCCTTAAATTCCAAATCCCTTCGCGTATCATAGTGAACGGTTAACTTCCAAATCATGACGTAATTGAGCTTCCTTTCCGGTTATTGCCACCACCCTAAGCTACTATATTCATCCAAATTCTTCATCTTTTCAGTCTTCCGTGTACACCCTTCTTTGAACATATTAAGCTCCACCAATGCCGCATGCAGTGCAATTATTTTATATGTCAAAACAAATAAAAGAGATACCTAACAAATTGGACACAACAACTCACTCCTGCCAAACTTTCTAAGTATAGAAACTTGAAACGTATGTGTCTCAAATTTAAATTTCGTGCATTTTTTCTTCTTTTTACTTTTGCTTCTGAGTAGGCTGTTCCTCGAGGGGCGCGTCCTGTTATCTACTGCGAGTCCGAGATCCTAGCAGATGTTACATTCAGGACGGCCGCCAAATCACAAACAACACCCTCTAACCATTAATTCACCATCCAATTCCAAGGATCAAAGGCTCAAGCGACGGTAACTCGAATTGCCACGCAGAACCTACGCATCAGTTTCACACTAAAATCTAAAGAGCAGTACCAAACAAACGCTAAGGCTGGGGGATTTTGCCAGCTCAAACCCCAAAATTCTCACAAGGAAGCTACTCTAGCATTCAGACACTCATGATCCTGACCAAACTACACCAGCGGGAAACCACCAAGCTCCCATAGAAAAACACACTAACACAGCACATCACCGATTCGACATACCTCCAGCTCCACGGATCACGAGCGCCGAGACGACCAAGGCGGCGGCAAGGACGGCGCAGCCACCGCCGCAGGCGCCCCACGCTCCTCCTCCGCGCCGCCCCATCTCCCGGCCCCCTCTCCACACCACAGTCCAGCGGCAAAACTCGGATCAACCGCCGCTACTAACCGCCTCCGGATTCGCCATCGATCACATCTCAATAGCCCGGGGAAAAATGTCCGGCACTCCGCCCGACACACCGCACGGCACGCGCAGACGCGGAGGCTGATGAATGGCGGTGGTGGTGCGCGAGGAGGGAAAAGATTCGGTGCGGAGACTAGTAAACACAAGTGAGGAATGAAGCGAAGCGAGCATAAAACCAACGAGAGCCAGGAGGAGCGACCTAACTCTTTTTTTCAAAAAAGAACAAAAAACGTGGAGGCGTGGAGCGGTGAAACGGCTCGCTCGGCAAGTTGCGCGCTAGCAGCAGCGCGGCGATTTGCTGTCTGTTTCCTCTTCGATCGCGCGAGCGTTTTTCCGTTTGTTTTAAGGTTCGGTTTCGCGGCAGAGGCGGGCGGGCGGGACTCGGGAGTAGCAGTAGTGAGAAGGCGTTGTGTTGTGGTGAGATGAGGCGGAGACGGAGGAGGTTTCTGGTTGATGTGGTGATGTGGAGCTGTATTGTATCAGCGGCTTGTGATGTTTGTTCGGTAGACTCGCAATTAGCTTGAGTGGATTACCAGTCCAGGCCGCTGGTGGCGGTGGACGCGTGGGGTAAGGTTTTGCCCTTTTTGGGGACAGCAGCAATCAGTGAGATTATGGAGACCCGCCGTGTGCTACCGCAACACTATACTGTTGTTGTAGCAGTAGTTTACTGTTATGATTACAATTAAATAGTGGATAATAAAAACTATAGATAGGCTACCAAGGGTTGTTTAGAGACTATAATTTACAGTGGCGAGAGATAGAGAGAATGTATCATATGCCATTACTACAGTATGATCCTTTTCCTTCCAAAAAGTGGATCTGTCCTCCCATAACGTCCTAAAGAGTATTTTATAGGCATGATGAGGTTATTTATACAAATACTCCTATTGGAGTATACAATAGTCCCTTCTGAGCTTGCCATACGGTTTTCATATTTAACGAGCCTTCTAGCACAGTGACCAATTGGGCCACGATGGAGACCACTCCTACCAACACTTACGGTTATATATTAGATTGGATGGAGCATTAAGGTGACATTTGATTCAGCTTTGGTTTTTGGCTATTATTTTTTAGAAGAACTTTTTTACTATCTTGGGATGCTCCACAGCTATTCATTTCGCAAAGATCTAACGGCTCACAATGTAAGGTACCTAGTGGTACTACCTTGTTGGTCACAAGCCTAATATGGAGGTACCAAAGCTAAAGTGGTGTAATGGTCATTTCCCATGTCTCGCGAGTACTCCGACGTCTCAAACCGCAAACCCTAGATCTAATCAGTGTACATCACGCCCCTCATCACGAGTACTCTAATGTCTCAAATCGTAAACCCTAGATCTGTCACGCCCCTCATGGGCGTCTCCTCTACCCGGCCTCCCTCACTTCCACCCCCGCCCCTGACCGTGTGACAAAGCCACCCTGCGGCCTCTCCTTCACAACGTGGATGAAACACAGACGCCTACCTCCCCACTCCCAATTCGCCTCCCCCTCCCGACCATGCGGCGGCGCAACCCGTCGCCTCCTCCCTTGCAGTCTGGCTGAGGCGCCATCGGCCCCGCTCCCGACCTCGTGGGGGCGCAAAAGGTGGCCGTGTCCTCCGCCGCGTGTCCCCACGCCCAATCCGCCTCCCCCGCTCCCAAACCGCCTTCCCGCTCCTAACCGCGCGTCGGCACAACCGTCGCCTCCCCACATGCAGTCCGGCTAAGGCACCGTCGGCCCCGCACCCCGACCCCGCAGTGGCACGAATGGCGGTCATCTCGTCCGCCGTGCCTCCCGACTCCCACTCCTCATTGGATCCCAACTACCACTCCTCGCCCGTGCCGTCTTCCCACTTGTAATCCTCCGCTTCGGCTCCTCCCCATGCTAACTCCTCGTCCTGGCCTCCCTTCCATTCCTATCTCGCGCCGCCACACGAGGCACCATATCCGTCGACGTTTGTGAAGAGATCTGCAATGGATGGGGTGAGAGGTGGCTATGGTGCCGTCGCCTCTCTTGCCAGAGGAGGTGGACTATGAGTATTATTTTCCTCTCCTACCATGCGTGTTGGTATGTTCAATTGTATTTTTTTATGTAGAGTGCTGCTTACCGTGTGTTTTGGAGCTCCCAATTGGGTTATATATGCAGCATGACAAATTCACAGATAACAAATAAATCAATGATTTACATTAGCATGCATTATGTTAACTGTGCTGATTAGTAATAAGTATTAGGGGTAGGTAATGACATTGGATCAGCTGTGTATCATCTTCGGATGGTAGAGGCTGGAACTTAGTTCCGTTATCTAAAAAGGTAATGACATTGGAATTAGAAAATTTTGTGCAGACTAGTTGAATGGAATCACCTGTAAAACTGAAACATATTTAGTGTTCCTGTCGTATAGATTAACAATTGAAGTTTGTGCTCCCATTGAAATAAAATTGACAATATCATTATTATAATTAAATTATAACTGGCAATATCTGAGGATCACCTAACATAGGTTGCATGGAAAAAGCTATTGGGGGTAGTTTTAAGGTGTCCTCATGGCACCTTTGTCAACGTAGCCATGGTACAAAGTATATCTTCATTCAGATCAGTAATCTTATTTAGAGGGGATTTAATTATGTCCAATGCCAACTTCCTTCTAAAAAATTCAAGACCTTCCTACAGTTTGAAGTAGAACGAATTGGTTAGTCCAATGCACTATTACGAAAGAAGAGCAAATTTTTTGTAGACATCATCATATTTACCATTGAGTAGTAATCTTTAGATAGTGCATGAACCTCAACGCCATGTTTCCTACAGTTTGATGTCACGCTACATCCTCAATGAGATCATCCCTCGCTATAATGCTCCAAACAAAGACGGGAGGAAGAGAAAGGCCACATAATGCGGTCCCATGTGTGGAGCATTCTCAAAAGTAGAATGACTCAACAACGGATTTAGTGATCATCTAGTCCCACAGTGCAATACTATATATTTTTCATTCCTTTTCGAGGGGGCAACTGAGAAGAGAAAGCAAACCAGTGACGAAGGGCCTTGCGTGTTGTGGATGCCTTGCCTTTGATGGCAATCAGACAAGACACTAGGGTCACCCAACTCATTTCGGCTTAAACTTTTAGGTTCTGACTTATTTTTTACTATTTATAAATTTCGTCTTTTTCTGAATTTTTGTTTTTTTTTGAGTTTTTTGCCGGTTCTTTTTTTCGTATTCGTTTGTGTTGTCCGTGACGAGCTAATATATTTTTTTTCTATTTTTACATTTTTTTAAAAAATTTAATTACGTCAAATAAGTAATCTTCAATTACAGTGTAATTTCAGCCAGCTACAATATAATTTCAACTATAAACTACTATTTTTCAGCCCAATCGAGCGGAGGCTGAACATGCAATAAGTATGTTAAAAGTGAGGTGTCCAGATTCCGACCATGGCTAAAGCCTTTCACATTTCTTTTCCATTAGCTTTTCGTTGATCTGACCCCCTCAACCACTACACAGGATCCTACTGGTAAAATTCGCAACACCGACTGACACAATGTCTAGACACGTACGGTGTCAAGTAGAATGTGTGGAGCAGGTCTCTCAAATCGTCAGTTAGCGTCTAGGTACCAAAACTCTTTCAGGTGGTGATTATTTTGGCTTATTTTTTCTGATTTATGGCTGAAAAGCACTGTATTTAGCTGAAAAAACACTATATCTGACAGAGGCTTATGTAACATAATTAAATTTAAAAAATTAAAAAATATAAAAAATATGTTAGTCCATCACAAACAACACAAACGAATACGGCAAAAAAAAAGAACTGGTAAAAAAGCTCGAAAAAAGCAAAAAATTCAGAAAAAGATGAAATTATAAATAGTAAAAAATAAACCAGAAGCTGAAGCCGAACGAGCGGGGCCTCACAAGCAGAGCTAGCCATCCCTGTTCCGAATCTCAGAGCAGCCAACCTCCACCGGACATGCGTGTTTGAACCACCATTATTCCTCATCGTTTTCCTTCTGATGGACCACGAACTGATCGACAGAAACGCACCAATGCGCGCGGTCTCTTAACGATCCAAGGACATCGAGCTATGGATGATAGCTTTTGTGCCCAGTCAAGGACCCACCATTATGCAGCAAGAAAAGGTGGGCATCGCAACTTAACCGTACAGCCACCAGCTAAGCAGTCCTGGCTCTGTGCGTTCCAGGTTGTCACACACTCACACAGTCGCTGGCACTGCGTGCATGCAAAAATGTTTCGCAAGAAAAATTTGCTGACGATTGGAGCGGAACCCGCGCGCACAACCACCTCTCAAACGCAGCGTCACATCACATCACAATGACTGTTCATGGAAATCGTATAGCTTCTTACAGAGATACGAGTACACAACAAGGCACCTCCGAGCCAGTGAGGAGCTACTACTGCTACTCTCTCCGTTTGTGTTTATTTGTTCTTATTGGTTTTAACTGATCACTGTTACTTTTTAAGCAATGCAAAAGCGATTACGCTAATCTACATGCGTGACAATAATGGCAACCACAAGCTCACAACTTGTCTGTCCTTTCAAAGCTGTATGCATAAAAAGATTCTTCACCGTATTCCACCCTGGCCTGATTGCTACCTGTCAATCACCGTTTGTATGCAAAAAGAGAGATTCCACGTGCGCTGTATGTTCTGTTAGGTTTTCACTGGTCTGAGATTAATTCCTAGATTAATTCCGTACATATTTTTTAGTCTATCTTCTACCTCTTTTTTTTAATCTGTGGTGCCACTCACAATATATAATGATCTAGAGCGTATGAATCTATTTATAGATTCTACTTCTAGGTGTTATAAAGTGACATATCTGTTTCTTGTATAACGTGAGACTCTTGAACCATGTCACTAACCACGATCAGACCTATCAGTTTTATGAGTCTAAAATATATTAATCCCAAACACATATATGTGAGTCATACGCCATGATCAGATTATTTATGAGATCAATTTCAATCTGATTATGTGGGTCAACAGCCTGCGGAGCCGATCCTGCAAAACAAACCGAGTTATTCCACCCTGTGTTGTATCCAGGTTAACAAATGCATGCATATTAAATTCCAGTAGATTTGATCTCAATATATATCTACCATATTCTAGCACAGTCATCCTCAGCACCTCGAGTATTAATTCTTCGAGTTAAATTTCGCATCAAAATACTCCCTATCACTTGCATTAATAATATGAATAATTTCACATTAAGTTAAACTGATAATAATCACAAAAATATTAAAAGACACGTAAAAATCCTAACATATTCACTGTGTGATATGGAGTTCAATCACTGTCACTGCATCCACCGAACCTGCTCATTTCAGCTTGAACTTCTAACTTCTGGTTTATTTTTCACTTTTCCTAAATTTCGCTTTTTTCTTACTTTTGAGCTTTTTTTGCCGGTTCTTTTTTTCCGAATTCGTTTGGGTTGTCCGTGATGGGTTAATCTGTTTTTCCTATTTTTAAATTTTTTAAAATTTAGTTACGCTAAATAAGGCACCATCAGATATAATACAATTTCAATCATAAACCACTTTATTTCAACTCAACTGAACGACACCTTAATTCGGACAACGGCAGCATGCTTACTTATCCATGCAGCCCATGGCGTCCACAGCGACTTGGATCGTCCACCGTTAGCCGCTCTCTAGCTGCACGATCGTCCCTTCGGTCGAACTGACGTGAGATTCTACCAAACGTACGTGCATCAGACTGGTCAAATGACGTAGACGAGCCGAGCCGGCCGGGAGGACGAAACGACGACCTGGAAGTTAGAACAGATCGAATAAGTTCGGTGGAATTCCGTGCTGATTTCCGCCAAGGGCACCGAGAGCGACCCGCGCCGCGAGGCTTGCGTCGGCGAAGTTAGGCGACGCATGCTCTCTCCCCTGCAAGAGAGATGGTAGAGAGGACACGAACGGTATGGTCGTTCGTGAGTGCGCCGGCCGGCAGCTCGCAAAAGTTAGGAGCAGTTTTGACGCATGACGATGTGGGCGGCGGGGAGGTGGTGGAGGATGAGGAGATGAGCTCAAGTCGCGGTTAGATCGGAATTTTGTTCTCTTTTGGTCCAAGTCCAATGAATTTCCTCGTGATTTCACTTTCGCCATCAATTCTTACTGCAGGTGGTCGAGCAGAGTCAGAGTGCCAGCGTGCAGATGTCCTATTCCCGCCTCCAGGGGTCCCACCAGTCATTAACTAAAAAGGGATCAAAGAAAAGAGGCCAGTCGCACTCACACTCGCATGATCACATCGGGTTTTAAAACCTGGTCCTCGAACACTTCCGAAATCGCAATCCGGCACGTTGTAAGCCTTGTCTATGTTTATTTTAGCTTCGGACTTCTGTTTAAAGAAGCTAGAAATTAAAATAAATACCCGATTGCTTTCTCACTCTTTTCGCTCCTGTTTTAATTCAGAGATAAGGCAAAGGGCACAGCGCATCACACGCCCCATTACTCTGGTCTTGTTCTTTTCAGCTTCTAAAAGCTGCTTTTCGACTTTTCTACAGTAACTAGCTTTTAAATAAAGTATTTTTTCAAGATAGAATCTACTAGTTAATTATAGTACATACTTTACTGGCTTCATTTATACTAGCAAAAATCACACGTGAGTTTCTGTTACTCTGTAATCTCTCACAAACAAATTTAAAATCACAAGTTCGCACCAAAAGCCACAAAGTGCATGACCAAAAGAACAGGCCCTCTTACTCTCGTCTAGCGCATATCTCTCTATTTTCTCATCACTCGTCTACTCCTTTTAAAAGTTATTTTTTCAGCTATCACTGTTTATTTTTAGCTAAAAGCTATCGGCTCCAGCTAATGTAAACAGGCCCATAGTTACAAAAAATGACAGACAACGCCGGGTTTATCGGTCCTTTTCAAAGTGTGTTAATTAACGGTTTTGCTAATCCTGGCAAGCTCCGTGAAAGAATCCGTTTGCATTTGCTGATATGCATCGAGTCATTTACTCATTTACCAATCGCTGTTGATGGAGTAGAAGACTGCGCGGAGGAATGGGAGCCCGAAAACGGAGGTGCGGGGGTCGCTGTTGGCGACGAGGACGTGACGCTGCGACCAACCCAACCGTTAGTATTCATCGTCATTCGCGGACCAGCCTTATAGCCGTTGTTTACGGTTTCTAAAAATAGTTTTTACTACATTATTTAAATTTTAAATAGAATATTTTTTTAATATATGGTCTATAAGTTAATTATAGTACACATTAAGAACCTAACATCTGTATCAATTAAAATCATAAGTAAATATTTTTCTCTATAATTTCTATCACAAATAGTGAAAATTCAAAATTTTTAACTAAAAGTGGTAAACCGTTCAAAAAAAACTTACCTAATGTGCGCGATCGAGGCCGGCGCGGACACGCCTGGGCGCGCGCATGTGCGTCACGCGCTGGCGCATCGGCGCGTCAGGCTGCTCATTCACGGCCCCAGCGCAACAGTTGCGCTACTAGATTGTTCGTTTTTGTACTGATCCTTTCAAAGTTCCAGCCTCTTGTGGACTTCAAAAGAAGAGGAAGCACCGTGCTTATCACGCGTACGTGTATATAATTCTTTGGTCGGCTCGGAGGATGGATCTTGCTGTTCACTGAGGTGTATTGAATATGTAGTAATTTTTCCTTTTTTATGGACTTGTTCCAAACAATAGATGTTCCAGGAAGAAGCTGGACCAACTGGGGGAACATGGACATATTCCAAACTCTATTTCATGAACAAAAGCAACCTGAACATGCAGATTAATTATCGGTGGCCTTGGTGCCTAACATCGGCACCCAGATCATGATGCTGTTTAGTGCGATTATTCAAAATCGAGAAATTGACATATGCCGACCCAGTATCCTTGTGTGTTGAAGTTCGGTTCCTTTGAAAGACTCATGTTGACAAATACGGATCCTACCTTGTACTATTAAATTTGACTGGGCATTTTTTTAGTGCACGTTAGCAAACACACGAGAAGCTACTGGACAAAAAAAAAAGCACAGTCACTTAATTTGGTTTCGGAGATGCAGCGTTTCGCTTTGCACATAAGCCAGCGATTTTGGACAAAGCCACACATTTCAGGCTAATCGCATGCATAGTCACAGACAGAAAAAAATAGAGATCCAACAATCTCCAACGGCCCAAATCACTGAAGCCCACGAAGAGCACTCGTACTCTCTACGGCTGTACCCGTCAGCCCAAACACAAAAAGGGCCTGGCCCGCAACCGCTTCCGTTTCCGCTCCGCAGCCTCCGCTCCCAGCCTAGGATACTCTCTTCTCTACTCGCACTCGGGCACAGTGGTGCCATCCGTCGCCGTGCGGAGAGCCAGACAGGAGAGCCCAGAGACGCCCCTCCCGCAGCAGAGAGAGCGTGACCTGGCCGCGAGAGGGGAGCGGAGCAGTCGCCGGCGGCGGACAGCGGCGTAGTGGAGATGAAGGAGAGAGGCGGGTCGAGGGCGGCGGTGGACGAGCGCTACGCGCAGTGGAAATCGCTCATCCCCGTCCTCTACGACTGGTTTGCCAACCACAACCTCGTCTGGCCGTCCCTCTCCTGCAGGTAATCGCCACCGTCCCGCAACTCCTTCCTCCTTCCCCTAGCCGTTTCTGCCGTCTCGTGGCCGTGGTCGCCGTCTCCGTGTAGATTCCTGCCGGGTTAGGGTTTTGGGGGCATAGTGACCGTATCTAGGGTTTTGGTTCGTGGCTATGCTTGCGGTGGCTCCAGATCTGTCGCGTGGTTGGTGCATTGGTGGGGATGGAGCGGGGTGGGAATGGTGGGGCCGTGTCAGTGATCTGCGATGCTAGGGTTTTTGGGCCGGGGGGTTTTGTGGGATGCGACTGTTTGGGTTGGGGGGTTTTGAGCTAGTATGTTTATGTAATGCTTGTTGTAGTGAATTGTCTCTCTAGATTTGATGGCTAGTGGGATGGTGTTCGTCCATTTTTTTTCTTTTTAATACGACAAGTCGTTATCTGTTAGAGCGAGAGAGCATGATGCTGGTGACATCCTTTATGCGCATCAGTGATGTGCTGCATTTTAGTTTTTCACCTGGTACTTCGAAGCTAAAGATAAATTATCGCAGATTAGTATCATTCCGTTTGAAAGCATGCTGCTTGGATTTTTTTGCTCCACTTTTGATCTTCAATAATGGTTCTGTAAATGATGATTTGCTGACCTCTTGGTTGATTGGGAACAGGTGGGGCCCTCAGTTCGAGAAGGCTACCTATAAGAATCGTCAGCGCCTTTACCTATCAGAGCAGGCGAGTGCATCCACAATCAGATATTACTTTTTGTCTATTTAGAGATGTTATGAAGCTCAAGCTTGCTGTGTAGTTTGAATTAGCATCTGCAGCTGATGCCTAAGTGTTGTTAGCTAATGAGTATTTATATTTTCTTATTTGGAGCTAACTATTTCATTTGTTTATCATGCAATGGTTTCAGACGGATGGGAGTGTCCCTAACACTCTGGTTATCGCAAATTGTGAAGTTGTCAAACCAAGGGTTGCAGCTGCAGAACATATATCGCAGGTTATTCATTATTTGTTGCATTCATTACAGTTTTGGTTTGTCAAAAGCAGAACTGCGTGATTTTTTAGATGCGTGTGCATATGTCTGTCCTGCGTCTTATTCCTCCCTTAGTTCCTTTCCTGCAGTGTTAATTTATTTTGGTGTTTGTTTCTCATCTCAATATAATCATAGATGTAGACTGAGTTGTGTCAACTGAAGTTATGTACTTATGTCCAATCTATATAAGTAAATTACTATATCTGTCTCAACTGGAACACTCAGATTTGCATGACTTCTGTCTTGTGATAAGGACATATGTCAATGCCTTCTTTCTAAACTATTGTTTATCGTCAAATTAGCAAATTGTTCTGTATAGTAGTGTAACTCTGGTCATCTGGTGGTTCCTGATAATCTTTATGTACTAAGGAGTATACTAGCATTGCATGCTCGAGAGGACCTGAATTAGGAATTCCTTATGCTGATTTTTAATCGGTTTACATGTAGCTGACCAGATGACTGTTTTTTCTTGCAGTTCAACGAGGAAGCACGGTCGCCTTTTGTGAAGAAGTACAAGACTATAATTCATCCTGGCGAGGTAAGAACTGTCCTTTTGTTTTTGTTGCAGTTGCAGCTATTTTGTATTTAAGTTATCTTGTTTACATGTTGCTCACACTATTTTCTGTATCTTGATGATTCCTCTTTTCCTTGCTCAACTTATGTTGTCTACTTCATCTTGAGAATTTTATGTTGTCTGACGCAGATCTTTCTTCTTTTTTTGTTTGAGATTTGATTTTCAGTCTTGAGGTTCAGCTTGCTTACCTATATGGAGTATAATGTTCAAGATGCTTTGTTTGATTTGTTATACCCAATAGTTGATGTATTATTTCTGTTTTATCATGTACAAAGGTTAACCGAATCAGGGAGCTTCCACAGAACAGTAAAATCATTGCCACTCATACCGACAGTCCAGATGTATGTCCAAGCCTTTATGCTGCTGCTTATTTCTTGTGAAAGAGTTAATAATCCCTAAGCATTCCAGTGATATGTTTATGAATTTTAAGCCTTTTTCGTACACATGCAGGTACTTATTTGGGATGTTGAGGCTCAGCCAAATAGACATGCTGTCCTAGGAGCAACTGGATCTCGCCCTGATTTGGTGTGTTTTCTTATTTTAATTCTTAACTTGTATCATTTTAAGATGCTGAAAATTGTAGTTTTGCATGGTGGATTGTGCAAATAGGAAGTGCACAACATGTATAGACATAACAGGGTTTAATAGAATAGATTGAAAGTTTTTCATTGTACCAATTCTGCGCCTTTCAGACATGGTACTTATTAGCCTAACTGTTTTGTCAGATATTAAGAGGACATCAGGAAAATGCTGAGTTTGCGCTTGCCATGTGTCCAGCAGAACCATATGTCCTATCCGGAGGTTAGCAAAATTTTGTCTTGTAATATGCTTGTATCTTTCTGCCCCTTTCCCCCTTTTGGATTTATTCAAATGTCTCTTGTTGCATTGATGAGCTCTCTCTTTCCTCCTAGGATATGTACCCTTCTTTGTAAGCCTAGCAATTATCTGTTTTATACCTATCTTCCTATATTCCTTACAAGTAACAATCCAAGAAATTTGGAGATATCATGATCGTAGTTTATGTTCGAATGGCTTGTCTTTTTCCAAGTTGCATGCGTTTTCTTCCTCTGTTGAGTAAAGGACACTTTAGGTTCGTAAACTTGCACAAGTGTATCACATATTTTGAGGGAGAATGCACAATTGTGTTACTTGGGTCCATGAACTTGATAACTGAACTTTTGATTCCATTTGAGCTTGCACATGTGAGTCAAGACAGGTCCAGACCTGATTTAGCTGACAAAAGGAGATGACATGACAACTTTAACACGCAGATAATTGAATGGAAAATAGAATCCAATCACCAAATCAGCCAATGTGATAACTAGGCTAGCATCATTGCTAGCTAAGTTGGGTTTGGGCCTAACTCGAATCACCTGTAAAAGTTGAGGGACCTCAAAGCTTTGCTGTCAAGTTCAAAGGACCCAAGGGACACAGCAGTGCCATGTAATTCTTTTGAGTGTGCTGCTGTGATAACTTGAGCTTTGGTTCAAATGCAAATTTTAAATAGGAAAGGATAAGTCGGTTGTCTGGTGGAGCATCCAAGACCACATATCTGCACTTGGAGATTCCTCGAAAAGTGAGTCTTCCCCTGGGGCATCAGGCAGCAAGCAGTCTGGCAAAACTGCGAATGAAAAGGATAGTCCTAAAGTTGATCCTCGAGGTGTATTCCACGGGCATGATAGCACCGTTGAAGATGTGCAGTTCTGCCCTTCTAGGTAAATAGACTACTCTGTTTTTCTTGTTTGCCTTCAAGGTTGGGTACAGTTCACTGGCATGTGTATTACATCGTGCGGGCTTTGAGCTACACATGTTCATTTTCTACTTGGCTAATAGTGATTTTTAACGATAGATTAATAACATGTCACTGTTGTTAACGAATGGTGTGATGCATATTATTTTTTCCCCATCTGTATGTTTTATCTTACAGTTTTTTTTCTTTTTTGGATGAAGTGCGCAGGAGTTCTGTAGTGTGGGTGATGATGCTTGTCTTATTCTTTGGGATGCTCGGACTGGTACGAGCCCAGCTGTTAAGGTGACATTCTTATCTATCTTAAGTAGATTAACATTGTTTTACACATATTTTTTAAATGCATGCTTTAATGTAATACCTCTTTCGCAATAAGTAATAACATCGTTTAACTTGAAGAGGTGATGGTCACTAATGAAACCAGATGATTCCTTTGGGACATGCTTGGTTTCCTTTGGGACATGCTTCGGTCACTAATAAGAGAAGTCTCGCTCACTCTTGGGTGGGCAAGGGAACTAAACATGCCAGCTTGCCACTAGCAAGGTTGGGCAAGGGTGGGCAAGAGAACCAAACATTCCCTGGTCAAATTAGCTCGACATATTTTAATTGGGTGTATTGTACTTATGTTTTTTTAATGGTTCTACATTTTTTAACTTAGCCAACATATATTACCTCTGATTGAATGAGTCTTCGACTAGAGGACTGATTGTTAAGTTGCTGCAACCAGCTTTTATTTATCTTGTTCCTAAGAGGCTGAAGTATTTTTTTTAGTATAGTGTACCTTTTTCTTCTAAACATATGGAGTGACACAATGTTGAAACTGCTTTCTTCTTGATGTCCAGGTTGAGAAAGCTCATGGTGGAGACGTTCATTGTGTTGACTGGAATCTCCATGATGTTAACTATATCTTAACTGGGTATGATGACATGAAGGCTTTCTTAGTTCTGCATAATCTGTTATGAGATCTGTACTTAGTTTATTTTAATTTGTCATATGGACTTGTATCTACATTTGTCAATTATTTACACATTTGAGTTAGGGGGTTTCTCTATATGTTCAGTTCTGCCGATAATTCCATCCGTATGTGGGACCGACGGAATCTAGGTTCTGGTGGGGCTGGTTCTCCACTTCATAAATTCGAGGGTCATAAAGCTGCTGTTCTTTGTGTTCAGGCATGTACAGAGAATACATTGGTTATATCTATTTCTTTTTATGTCAATATGGTTGCTGTTCATGATATTTCTGTATGCTTTTGGCTTTAATTTAAACCTTGTGCACTCCAGTGGTCACCTGACAAAGCATCTGTTTTTGGAAGCTCTGCGGAAGATGGTTTCTTAAACGTCTGGGATCATGAGAAGGTATCTGTCTATACACTTATCTTCTTGTACACTTGGTGAACTATTTTGGCTCTTCTGAGATAACCCGGCAGAATGATTGGCGATGGGAGCTCGCTCACCTGTTGTTTCTTTCTCTCATGTAGTTTTTTATTAGTCTGAGACTAATAATGATTTTGCGTGATATAGGTTGGGAAGAAGAAAAATCCCAATTCATCCGCTGGGCTTTTCTTTCAACATGCTGGTCATAGGTATGTACATTGTCTTACCTATGAAACTTACCTTTCCATACTCAAAATCCACCCTTTTCTCCTTAAAATGGTTATGCCATGTTTGTTGGCATTTTCTCCCTGTCGCATTGCTGAAGCAATTGAAGAAATGTCTTTCTTGCACGACAGTTTTAGGTTGTATCTTTTCTTTGTGGGTGAGTAAGCAGTTTAGCTAATGTCCTTCTCTGATCCAATAATTATCTAGTTTTGCTGATACTTTCATGAAGCTGTATTTTCTCAGCTAAAGTTTGACTAGAGAAAATAAAAAGGGGGATGGACTTAAATCCACTCATTTCTGTCTGACTTAGGCTGACAGATGAAATTTCAATTGTAAACTAGAACGTATCTGAGAAGCCCAAGAGGGGGGGAAAACTTGATTTCGGTCCACTCTCCATTGTCATATCCCAGCCATTTTTTTTGGGGCGGATTAACACCAGTGTAATGTCACCTTGTTCTTTCTCCAGCTTTTGGGAATGCCCATATAAACATGACATACGTCATGCCATTCATTTTTACCCTTTCTTTTGCGCTACCAAGAACCGATAGTTAGTGGATTTTAGGTTTATTGTCTTGTACTGTATTTGAAATGCTTTGTATGGCTTTTTCCAATTGATTTGGACACTGTCATACATTGAGGGGAAGTCTTCAGTCAGGTGCAGTGGAGACTGATTGGATCTATAGGAACGGTCCTCAAACCATTCTATCAAGGAAATTGATGTTGCATTTTCATTGTTCAATAATCATCTATTTCATCCTTTTCACCTTTGCAGGGATAAGATCGTAGACTTTCACTGGAACTCGTCAGATCCTTGGACCATTGTGAGTGTGTCTGATGATGGTGAGAGCACTGGTGGAGGTGGAACATTGCAGGTGCTTCTCTTTCTTGAAATTGTGTACGTTGTGTAAACCACAGACAAGAACTGTACTTTCATAGTTAATTGCAACAATTAGGGACCTACGCTGTGTTGCCTTTTGTCTGGTACAATACCTGGTCTGTTCTTATCGGTGCTTTACTGATACAGATATGGCGCATGAGTGATTTGATCTACCGCCCAGAGGAGGAGGTTCTTACGGAGCTGGAGAACTTCAAGTCTCACTTGGCCAGCTGCACTCCGAGGACTTGAATTATGCCATAGTCTGTGAAACCCAATCCTGTGATACTCTAGTAGGTATCGTAGTTTTATGTCCATTTCAAACATTGATTCTGAAGCTGAACCTAGACTCGTACCCTTAAGGTGCTTGTGAGCTTATGTTAACTTGTTGTATAACTCAAATCGGTATGCCCGTGCAAACACAGCGGAGCTGAATTTCTCTGTAGGCAGACTGTCGGGGTATTGTGAAACATTATTCTGGAAACTTCTATTGGACTTAATGAGCTTGTTTGCGAGGAGCTGGCCTTGATGACTTGATCAGATGGTTCTTCACATAGATCTGACCGACGACTATGTGCTTGATTGTATCACATCGTTTATTGCATCGTTCATGTGTGATTCTTGCAGTTGCAGAGTTTGTATCTGAAGAGATAATTGAGGGCACGTATTTCGCTGTTGCTATGTTGTGATGAGGAATTTAGTTAGTTCCATGTTCTAATTTACAAATTCAAGCAAGATTAGCATGGTTCAAAAAAGATGTATTTATGTAGTTATCTATTATATTAGCTAAAATGATGTTAAGAAAAGCCTCTCAAAGTCATTGTGAGAGGTTAGAAATTCTCACATTAGTTTGAGAAAAAAAAGAGATTTATATCACTTACCTTTGTGGCAATAGATTATGATGATTCAGATTTATCAGAAGGAGATTTATCAGATAGGTAGGGAGATAGAGAGAAAATAGTTGTGTAGGAGATACAACTATATATTTAATCATAAACATTAGAGTTGCACAATGAATTTGTACGTCTTCCAAAACGAATTTGTACATCTTCCAATCACGAAAAGAAGTTTTGAATATCGGTAAAAATATAACTTTGACTACTTATTTTTATTATAATATATTTATAAAATCTAATAAAGTTATAATATTATAAAAATACTTTTAAGATAAATCTATATATAATATTTTCATATATCCAATCTAAATATTTAAAAAGACATTGATAGTTAAAGAATATAATGTTTGATTGCATGTAATTCAAAATGACTCTCTCGTGACTGGGGAGAAGTATTTAACTGTCGTAGTTGCATAGAAAATTAGGCTAGTTATATAAAAAAAGATTATAGGCATCGTTGAAAAGTGACTGCAATGCCAAACGAACGAGCCTTGAATTTTATTGTCTGATTTGCAACCAAGGCCTCTCATTGCCTTTTCTGTGACGCTGCTATTTAAAATGAAAAGCAAAGAATGGGGTGGCATTCTTAATCCGCTCCTGTGCTTCTTACGAATGGATGAACAATGAATTCGAATTGGTGGGCATCCTGTCCAACTTTAAAGATGGACACGCGCATGTGTTGATGAGAGCTCACATGTTGCCGGGACTTCTCAGCAGCGCTGTTGGCGTCATTTCGCGGTGGGTCGAATCAGGTTTGACCTGCCGCGATTCCCATCTCGCCACCGGAGCAGGTCGTGGCACGTGACGTTAATAAAAGGCGCACACACCAAGTGGGCCTGTATCACTAGCTGGACGGTTACTCCACGTGGCTGGCTCATCCATCCGACTGGTAAGCCCGCACACTTGCTCCTCGAGAGCATGCGCATGTGCTAACTTACTGCGTCAAAACTCAAAATGTCGAAGCAACACATACCTTCCAGGCTTCCAGTACCCAAGTCGGTAGCATTGCTTTAGAGTTGTCTCTGTTTTCCTCGCAACACTGTTGAGTCAATCGGCCCTTCTTTTTTGGGCAGGTCGTCAAAATAATTGATGGTACTGGAGTACTAGTATGGGCACATCATTATTTTCTCACGATGAAACAATGTGGCCGACGCGACGTCCAGTGGCCCCCTGCTGCTTGCATTGACTCAGGATCATGGGCTTGGGGATCTCCAACCTGGCACGGTGGATGGTCGGCGGCGAGCGCACGAGGCGGCGGCACTCTTGCGCACACGGTTTCTCCCTCCCGAGCAAGCATTCCCCGCCCTCCACCACCCGCCTCCGCGCGCCGCGTGCCCCCCGACTTCTCCTCGTATATTACCACGCCGAGCGGCCAAGCAGGCGAACACAATGGACGGCGCTGGCGCGATGGTGTCTTGGCCGCCGGCGTGGTCGCTGGTCTGCGGCTACTTCTCCCCGGCGACGCTCTTCCTAGTCCTCAACGTGGTCATCAGTACCATCGCCCTCATCTCCAGCTCCCACCGCAGTCACTGTTGAAATTAATATTGTTGTTGGTCGTACTCGTATGTTCGAGTACTGTGTATTGTATGTAGAGTACTCGTTGTGTTCGAGTACGGTATGCTACAAGTACTCGGTGTGTTCGAGTACTGTAGTCGTATCGAATACTTGTGTGTGAAGTACTGTATAGTCGTGTCGAGTACTCGTGTGTTGAGTACTGTGTGGTCGTACTTATGTGTTGAGTAGTACGTGGTCGTAATCGTAAGTCGTACTCCGTAGTAGTCGTGGTCGTGAGTCGAACTATATAATAGTCGTAGTCGTAAGTCGATGCAGTAAGTACTCGAAGGAGTACTATAGCAGTAGTCGTGCTACTGTGGTCGTATCACAGTAGTCGTGCTACAATGGTCGTAGCACAGTAGTCGTAGAAGTCAATAGTCACGAGTCGAGCTGCATTGTGGTCGATGGTCGATACTCGTAAGCTACAATATCCCAATCGTGCTCAAGTAGTAGTATGTCTGACGTACCAGGCGTATCCACTAATTGTTAGTTGGTTAGAGGATCGAGTCGTTCAAGTATTGCGCATATTGCGGAGTCATCAAGGATCTCGGGCATTCTATTAGTGCGGAATCAATGGGATCGTGGCAGGAAGTTTCGAGCAGTTTGTTTGCCTGTGTAAATTATAATCTGAGTCTACACATAGAAAAGAAAACAGAAAAGCTATAGCGGATTGACACAACGCATCTCTTGCGTGTTTTAAGTAGATTTAAAGTGTTCGTGTGAGTTTCAACCACCGTATGTGTGCGTGGTGTTCTGTCCCTAGGCAACAGCCACCACGGCGACGACGAGCACCAGCAGTAGCACCACCATGATCAATACACTCCTCTGGCCTCGCTCGCGCGCACGTCGTCCGTGATGGAGCACCTGCGCTCCCTCAGCCTCTACTGCTTCTGCTCCGGCGACTTCCCTCCCGAGTACAGCCTCTCAGCCGTAAGCACCATCGGAGACAACGAGAGCAACAAGAAGCAGCAGGCTCAGTACACCAGGAGCCGGTCAGAGCTGGTCACCCGTAGACAAGAAGGATAAGGAGGTGGAGAAGGCGGTAAAGGTGAAGGTGGTGAAGAAATCGAGCTCGGAGGTGAAGAGGCTGGAATGCGCCTTGGCGCTGGCTCAGGCATGGCAGGTCCAGCGCGCGCCGAGGGCTCCGGCTCGGGCGGCGGTGGCTAGGGATAAGGAGGTGGCGGAGGCCACAGTGGAGAAGTGCGTTGACGCGAGGGCGGGCAAAACATGAAGAAAGATCTTCGAGAGAAGGAGAGGGGGCAAGAGACGAAAAGAAACCCACCTGTATGTGCCTACTCTTGTCCATTCGGCCCCAAGATTCCACCCCTTCTCGCCTTCTTTCCCTTCATTTTTCCTTTGTCCGATTCCACAAACTCGGCGTATGCTGCTGATTTGCCCGTGTGCCCCTGCAGTGCTATTTTCGGCCCCCTGATATACATGCTGCCTTGGCCAGATTGTCCGGAGAATCTGCTTGGCGCTTCAGGCTCCAGTCCTTTGGGGAACTGCAAGAAAAATGTGGCCGGATAAAGAGTTCTTTGTGATGATGGTTGTTGTGAAATGGGAATCGCCCTTTTGTTTAAGAACAAGACCTGTAGTTTGGTAGACAACTTGTTCGACTTTAGATGTTCGCATGACACAGGAAAACAGCAACAATGATTCATTAGACTGAAAACCCTATTCCTCTGTAATTGTAAACATCTCAGCAAACCTTGTCTGAATGAGTTCAGAATATGTAGGATCTCAGCCCAATCAAGGTATGTGTGTTATGGGTCCAACATAACTACTCCGTTAACAAACATAATTACAACTTCAGACTGCTTATGAGGGTGTAAGGTTGATTACATGTAAAATCAAGCGTTTTTTTTCTTTAGTTTGTTTTCGCCTACTAAGAGATGTCAGGAGACTTTTGAGTATCCTGATTCAATGCAAGCAACCCACAAGCTTAAAGAGGATGAAGAAAGGCCGATAATATACTCATAGCCAGACTAATCTTCTCACGGGACAATGATCGGATTTATCGGCTGGGAATCGCTCGATCGCCTCCTGTGGGCATCAGCATCGTCGTGGTGGCATCGTCGTGTTGGGATTCGGATAAGGAATGGACGGGCTGCCTGATTGGGACCCTCGGCCCTCGCATCGCATCATCTGCGCACACCCACTCCGGGTCCGTTCGCTGTTGCTATCGGCATCTCCAGTGGTCACATGGGGCTCTGCCACGTCATCCTAAAACTGAGTTAAGAGGAGAGGGAACGAGGAGAGAAACTTAGCGGTGGCCGTTTCCTCACGTGACCGTCGCGCATAGGAACCAAGAGATTTTTTTGTATGAATAATTTATTTTTTATTCAAAATTACAAAAATATACATACGGATTTTTTTTTACAAAAATATGCTCAAGTCGTCCAATTGGGGGGGGACTGGAGCCTATCGCCCAACCGGGAGGCGACATGTGGGCAGTTTGGTAACAATTAGACGAATTATTGCTGTCGCCCGGGAGTTGGACAACTGGAGTCCAGTCGCTGTACGGTTGGGCGACAGCAATTCCAGTCACCCAACGGTCGGGCGACAGAGGGTTAAAAGGCAAACGCTCGTGGCCATTTGCATTCTTCATTTTTTCGCTTACTCGCTCAGAAAAGAAAGAAGAGGAGAAGAGAAAAGAAGAGAAGAGGAAGGAGAAGAAGAGGAGGAGAAGAGGAGAGGAAGAAGAGAAGGAGGGGCAGAAGAGGAGAGGGAGAGGAGGGGGAGAAGAGGAGAGGAAGGAGGGGAAGAAGAGAAGAAGGGGGAGAAGCGGAGAGGGAAAGGAGGAGGAGAGGAGAGGAAGGAAGGAGAAGTAGGAGTTATTCCATCCATTCAGGTCCTCAGATTTAGGTATTTTTTAGTATGTTGTATTTGCAGTATTTATTTTGTACGAATGTTAGTGTTAATAAAAATTATAGATGTAGAAAATATAGTATAATTTTTAGTATAGAAATGTTAGTATAGAAAATTTCTAGTATATATTTTTTAGTATGAAACATTTTGAGTATAGAAATTTTAGTACAATTTTTAGTATAGAAAGTTTAATATTGTCCGAAAGTTTAGTATTTTGACATGTCGTAAAACTGAAACGTATATGCAGGCCGACATCAGCAATGGCAATAGCCACTACATTGAGAGTGCATTACGGTACTGGAACCGTTCGTGAAGGTCCGAATGGTGTGGATTTGAGCGGTTTTCCTCAAGTCACTCTAGTACATCCGGATGGCGAGAATGCTCGAATCACAGATGTGCTGCATTGGCTGATCCGGAGTTTTTCATTGGACCCTGATGTGTGCAGCGTCGTCATGCAAGGGCTTTGGAGCCGGTCTCCCACGGACATCACATGGGAGTTAAAGACATTGCTGCGCACTGCGGCGTGGAAGGGCTTTGTGCAAGGATGTCGGCACCGTGCATACGAGTGTGTCCTACTTGTGCAACCGTGCTCACTAGAAGCTGCGCAAGGTCATGCGTTCGCCCTTGCTGCGGGAGGTGCTAGCAGTTCGGGCGGGCCGTATGTTGGCGAAGATGATCAAGTTGCTCGTGATAAAGCCAATGCGGTACATGGAGCAGAGGTACAATGGTCAATCCATATAGAGGTAACTAGACAAGCCGACGAAGGGGAGCATATTGAGTACATCATGCAGCAGATGGACCATGATGCCCAGAGGGCATGAGCTGAAGAGGAAGCTGTACAGGACGATGACGAGGATAGTTCGGATGAGAATGAAGTTCCTATCCCGCAGGAATGGAACTGGTTTAACGCTGAGGGTGTTCCCGCACATGATGAGCATGAACCAGCGTGGGAGTATCATGAGACAGATGTTTGGTTGCATTCTATGTTTGCTGACAAGAATGCAGTGGACATTTCGTGTCGTGAAATCAAGCCAGGAGCAGCACACTGTGAAGTGCGAGCAGGCTGGTTGTCCTTGGAGGGTGCACGCATGTAGACCCAAGTATGAGACTCACTGGATTATGTCAAAGGTGGAGCCGCACTCTTGCATTCTCAACAATGTTTTGGCGAGGCATCATAACCTAACGTCCGCCCTTATAGCCAATTTGATGTACGGAAAGATAGTGGAGAAGAAAGATATGGAGGTCAAGCATATCGTGGTAGCTATTGAGAACAAATTAAAGTACAAGATTAGTTACGTGGAGGCGTGACGTACCAAGCAGAAGGTGTTGGAAAAACGTTTTGGGTCTTTCGAGGCGGCGTACGACAATCTTCCTCGTATGCTTCATGCAGGACAGGAACCCGGACACGTATATCGCCGTGCAAGACATGCCGTCCATAAGTCCACCAGGATATGCGGTGTTGCAAAGAGCCTTGTTAGCATGTTGTAGAGAGCCTTGTTAGCATTTGGTGCTTGCTCCTTAAGTCTTTCAATCATGTTCTTTGGAGAGGTGGTGGCTAGGATCAAAGGAATTTCTTCCTTCTGCTCGGGCTCCCCCTACAGATCATCTTAATCCTCTCTCACTTTAGCAAGAGATAGGGCTATGAAATCAAGGAAAAAGAAAAACCTTAAGGTTAGAGAAACATAAACAGACAAAAATAAAATTTGACTGGACGAAATTCTCGATTCTTACCTTTTGAAGAGTCCCAGGTTGAATCCGCTACACCCTCATACCAGATCAAGATGTTGTCGTGTAACTTTAGAAAACTAATATGGCGCATGGAAAAATCCTTTACCATGTGCCATGAAGTAAGTATCGTATCCTTGAGATAGGTGATGACATCGACCCATCATCCTACCTTTCCTTCCTTCTTTGAGGAAGACCTCCACCTTGTATTCTCGACTGCGATCCGGCCAATGAAGGAAATGCTATCTTCTTTGCTGAATGTCATGTAGAACTAAAGCTTCTTCCATACGACCACGAAGACTTTGAGTACACTGGAATATTCTCCCCTACATTCCCATCATGGAGCCATAGAGCGCAACCCTCGGGTGATGCTGCTGATTTCCCAGATTTCTATGTCATGTTGTAGAACTATTTGAGGAGCTCCAAATTTGTTGGAATCCCCAAATACGCTTCGTAGAGATGGACGAAGATGCACAAGTTGAAGACGAAATTGAGATCTAGATTAACCAATTCAATCCCATAGAACTCCAGAACCTCTGATAGGAATGGATACACTGGCAGGTTGAATCCACACTCTACATACACCCACAAGATTGGGATTTCACCGCCATTCCCGCTCGAGAAGTTTTCTCTGATTGCTAACCTCCATAGGACAAAAACCTTACCGGGGAGTAACCCCTCCACTTCGATGGCCTTCGGCTTCTTATATCCAAGCTCAGACACTAGTCAATCAATAATCAAATTCGACATTTTGGCTATAGTGGTTGAGAATCGAAAAGGTGATTGAAAGAATCTAAGGCTGCAGTTGAAGAGCGTTGGGGCAAAAAAGAAGATGAAAGGTATTTCTGAAAGCGTGAAGGCTAATAGGTACCATGTTGACTTTTTATACGGTTTCTCCCCAACTGCTAGAACAGTAGTTGCCAGATTTGAAGCCCAATGGACACAAAACCTTTCATTTTCTTCCAGTCACTTTTTCTCAACCTTAAGTGAATAAAACTTCCTCTTTATTGCCATTAAAGAGTATCCTCCAACTTGAATACTGATTGAAAAGAATTCAAGTTATAAATTCACAAAAAGTTCAGGGGCTAGCTGACGAGGATTGAATAATCCCTTAAATATGGCTTCAATACTTAGTTATGCCTCTAAGATCCCTGTGGTCGTAAGCCTCCAGAGGCTATTTCCTGAGTACCCTGGTCGAAGATCTACCGTACGACTTACCCGACCAGATGACCACTTAGAGATTCTATGAACTGGTACCTTTGTAAGTGCATCTTGTAAACAGTTCATTGTAATAAAGAGCATCTCTATTCTCTTCTGAAGAATTTAGCTATCTTTCTCATATTATTTCGTGAGAGCGACGACTTGATCGTTGACAATCCTATTGAAGGTTGATGAAAACATCTTCACTTCAAGTCTGGATCCTTGAATTTAGACATCAACACATGATATCATTTACTTGACTTGATGACGATCAACACATGAAGCCATTCAAAGTCTTCATCATCATAGGACATAACCTATTAATCCAACTCACAAAAAATATTAGTTCCACAATATGATTGTTATTAATTACCAAAATATGTCATTAACTCATAATGGTGGGTCTACATTCTTCACCGATGTTGCTTCACGGATCTGCGCATTATTAGGAGGTGAGGGACGGCGCCGACGTGGTCAGCGAGGGAGGATGAGGCGGCGACGCTCGGTTGTGGGATGGCAATGGGGCCCCGGTACCCGATAACCCTTGGGGAATTCTCTTATTAGGGGATGGGTATAGGGGAGATTGTGTCCACGCTAGGTTATATGGGGATAGGGACGGGAATGCCTCCCCCATCCCCGCTATTCCCAATATATATATATATATATATATATATATATATATATATATATATATATATATATATATATATATATATATATATATATATATATATATATATATATATATATATATATATAGGCACCTTGATTTCAAATGCACGAATTCAACCAAATTTGGGTATATTTTTGAAAATATCGTTTTAGGGTATGTACCCATCTATAACAATTCAAATGAAACATATATCTTTGAAAAAAATATACTTGAATTCAAAGTTTTGAACAATTTAGATCACATGCTTTGCTGATTTATATATATAATCAAGACATACCTACAATCAAACTATCAATAAAAAAGGCAACTATAGTTCAAATTTTAGTTCGAACTTGTTTGAACTAGTTAGTAAACTAGTTAAACTTGATATCTAAGAAATTTTAAAATTTTTCGCACGCGATACATATCTATTTTAGACTATGGTGCCCGGCACCAAGGAGCACTCGTTATTTTTACTATATATATATATATATATATATATATATATATATATATATATATATATATATATATATATATATATACATGTAGATTGATACTGCATGTTTAAAATATAGGTATTTTGTCTCAAGCCTAATATATTTTGGTATAATATATGGTACACAACTCATCTAGCATTATTCTACCATCTCATGTATCAATAAATTTACTTATTTCTATACAACCATATGATAAATATGTAAAAGTTTTACCCTTAATGTCATTGAAATTTACGTCCTTGATGGGCCCCGGTTTCCCGCCAAAACCCCGGTGGGGATGGGAATGGGAGAAAAATAGCCCTGATAGTTAAATAGGGAGTGGGGATGGGAGGGTATTCTCCATGGGGAATAGCCCCATTGCCACTTGTGGGGAGGCGCAGGAGGAGGTCGGCGAGGGAAGGGAGAAGTGGTGGTTCTCCGATCCATTCGTGGCGTAGAAGGTGAAGGAAGTGAGGGGTGGCAACAAGGGTTGGGGAGGGCAGCGGTGCTCGATGGTGGGGAGGCGCGGGAGGTGGGCGGCGGCGCTCGGTGGAGGATAGCGGATAGCCTGTGAAGAAGGTTGGCGGAAGGAGAGGTCGGCGAGGAAGGGCGAGGTGGCAGAGCTCTAATCCAACCATGTGTGGTGGCGAGGGAGGGAGAGGTTTGCGGCGAGGGTGGATGAGGACAATGGTGACGGTGAGTTGAGGACAGGGAAAGAGGTGCGAGAAGGAATTTAATATATATTGAGACTGATATCTGGGTCCGTTGTTGAAAAGCTATAAAATATTATTGCGTTTATTTGGTGGGCGAGTAGTAAGAGACAAGCTATTGAAGTAGACAAAGTTCTAAAAATCGGTAACTGGTACTTGACCGGTCACCTAACCTAGTAGTGATTATATGGCATAATCGGCCTATTAACCAACCTGATTATGCAAATAACTGGCTAACAAGTAGGGGCACCTGTTACTTGTATACGGCCTAGTAGACCTGTTTTTATAACACTAGAAGTAGCTATCTTTAATAGTGTTGGTTGATGACATGAACAAATTTAAAGATAAGCAAATATACAAACTATTGTACATGCTCCGATACGAGTCCGGCCACTTCATATCTGCAATTTTGCGTAGCCTGGAGCCCTGAAGCCTAAACTGAATATTTGGCTCGCCTAACTTCTGCCTCACAACCAAAGTTACCCCTTACATCTAATTCAATTAACAGGACATCATTATGTTATTCGAAGATGTGAGGTTAGTAGTAACGTCACTGATTTGACGTGCAAGAAATGTTGTGTTGAACCACATAGACATAGGCCAATGGCCAGACGCAGTTCAGTACGTCATCAAATGGCAAGTAGAGCGACAACACCGAAGGAAGATACTCCTACGTTGTTATCGGAGGGGGCGACACATGTCACGTCGTGGCCTCACCTCGCCGGTTTGACACGTGTCGAAAGCGGACAGAGGAGATCAAGTACAGTGTCAGTGAGAAAGCGCCAACAATGTTATCGTTCGGCGTGCGAAAATGCCACCGTAACAAGCTGACAGGAAACGCAGCCACTCATTGTTGGGCTGAGCTCACCACTAACAATACGGACAAATACACTCACAGAAAAACTCACCAGAAAACTGGAGCTCAAGGCCTCAACCACAAATTCCGTTTCACAGGCGAGTTTTCCGTTGTACAAAAGGTGCACAAGCCCTTATTCGCCTCTGTTAATCTGATACCAATATTACACTATCCAGCACAATGCACCTATACAGAGCATTCATCGTATCATATCCATCATGGAGACACGGACCCTCCCCTGATACACAATGTCCCATTTTTATCAGTATACCTCGGATTACACAGAGCGCCATACCGACAATAACATAGCCTACCTGCCACGTGAATCACACCGAAAGAAATCAGCGAATTGCTACCGAAAACTAGTAAGCTACAGGGCTCGATCGAGTTCAGCAAAACGATCGCGGCTGCTAGAAGAAAAATTTTGCAAGAACTCTCAGCTGTAGTGTTGCAGCAGCCGGTTGGCTTCCCGTACGCCGCTCAGGTAGGCCGCGTGCGCCGTCGAGTAGTGCGTCCGGTGCGTCGCCTCGCCGGCGAACAGCACCCGCAGCGGCGTCCATTCGGCCTCCGGTGCGCGTGGCAGCGGCTCGGCCATCAGATCGAGGTCCTCCCCGCCCGATCCGACGGCAACGTAGCTGTAGGACCCGAGGAACAGCGGGTCCGTGGCCCACCCGCTCCTCTTGATCCTCGTCATCCTCCACCGTGACGTCGCCGTCGCGGTGGCCCCGCTGCAGCGGCGCGGTGGGGCCGGGAGGAAGGAGTCCAGCGTGGCGTGGAGCCCCCGGATGATTTCGTCGTCGGGGAGGGACTCGAGGTGCGCGGCCTCCCGCCCGGCGAACCACGCCAGCGCCACTCTGGAGCCCGCGTGGACGGGGCAGATCGACTCCGTGCCCCGCATCCACCACGGGATCTTTGCCACGTGGCCCCCGAACGCCATGTGCAGGAACGGGAAATCTGGCGCCGGCGCCGTGGCCAGCTGCTCGTCGCCGCCTTCCGGTTCAGGCGCCGCCACAGCCTCCACCTCCATGAACAACTTGTTCACGAACCCGAAGCCCAGGCGCGCGATGGCCTCGCGCTTGAACGGCGGGAGCGGCGGGTCGAAGGCGATGGCGCCCGCGGAGGAGGCGTCCTTGCCGAGGCTGGCCTTGAGGACGCCCAGCGATACCGTGAGGATAACGTGGTCGGCGGTGAGCGTCGGTGCTCCATCGGCGAAGCGGAGGCGCACAGGGGTTTCTTCCCAATCGAGACGGCCGAGGCGGAGGCCGAGGCGGACGGTGCCGGGTGGGAGCGCGGCGGCGAGGTGCTCCACCACGCGGGAGTACCCGCCGGGGATCGTGACGTGGTCGCCGGGGAAGTCGCGGTACTCGCCCTCGGCTGTGAGGTCGAGGTCACCGAGGTCGTCGGCGGATGTGTCCGTCCGCTCCCGGTTGATGTGCATGGCGAGCAGCGCCTCCTCAACCTTCTCCAGCTCCTTGCTCCCCCCGGGGCGCTCCGCCTGGTACGCTCGAAGACCCCGCCGCAGGTACTCCTCCACGCCCCGCCTCCGCCCGCCTCGCCGGCGCGCGCGGCCTCCATCATGCCCCTGTACAGCTCCTCGATCGGCTTGGCCACCGTGTCCGCGTCGACGACCACGCCACCCTCGGCAACGGTCAGCACGCGGTCGGGGAACCCGTCCATGCGCTCGTACGGGAGGGCAGCCGCCGCCTCCCCGAGCGCGCCGGCGTCGCGCGCCAGGGCGTACACGGGGCTCCCGACGACCCCCTGCACCCACGTGGCGCCCATCTCGACCCGGTGTCCCGCGAACTCGGACGTCAGTATCCGGCCGCCGACGCGGGCACCGGCCTCCACCACCGCCACCTCGAACTTGTCCCCGCCCGCGCTGCACAGCCGCCTTGCGGCCGCGAGCCCGGCTATGCCAGCGCCCACTACGACAATCCTCGGCTTCTTCGCCACCATCCTCGCCTGCCGGCTGCCGCGCGCGCGTCGCAAATCACACCGGGCACAGAGGTGTTTTGCCTTGCCCCGAAGACCGCAAAGCCACGAGCACGAGCAGTTCTAACAAAGGAGCCCAAGCCAAGCGAGAAGAGTGAACAACACAGGTTACACGACACGGCCGGGGAAAAAGGGGTGGCACAAACACGAGCGACACGACGAGCCCCTCTTTTTGACACGCGCGTATTGCTGTGCATCGCAGTTGTTAGTAGCGACTTTTTAGCATATTTTGTATTGTTTGGTATTGTATTTATAAAAATAGTAGTATATATATCGTATTAATAAAAATAGTGTTTTTGTAGTTCGGTGGACGGATGGTAGCGCGCGTGGGCGGACGTCTAGCCGCTGCCGTCCCGCGGTGGGACGATGGGCAACCTGACGTCCTGTGGCCGGACGGCAGGTGGCCTGCGTCCCACTATCAGATAGCAGGGATCTACCGTTCCACCACTAGACGGCAATTGATTAGCCAGTCTAATTACCTATCTTAATTTTTTGTGTATAATTTATTTGAATTTTTAAACATAGCAAATGAGCTCAAAAAATTACAAAATTTCATGTGCAGCCTCCGGACATAACATACTTAGCTGTGTAATTTTTGATAATTTTATCCACTGTGAATGTTGCTCAAACATTCATACGATTTCGATATTTGTAGAAGTTGTCACATATAGCAAACGAGCTCCAAAAATTATGAAAATTTGTGGAAAGCCTCTCAACATAATCGTAGTAATTGTGTATTTTTTTGAGAATTTTATATGCTCTGAATTTGACATGTTAATTTGTGATAATTTAATCATGAAATTAACGATGCTCAGGTATCTTTTGTAGCTCATACATTATAAATATTTCTAGAAATATATGTAATAGTACAAAAAACACATCACACGAGATGCGATATGGCTCACCTATCCGAGCCACTGCTACCTCCTTGCCGTGTCTGCCTCCCCGTGGGGGGCTTGTCTTTCGTTGAGCACGAGCATGTCCCGTAGAGTACGTCAGCCAGTCCGGAGGTTGCGTCTTGGTTCGGAGGAGGTATGGAGACCATTCCGTTTGCTCAGTGGCCGGTGATGGTCCAGTAGGTTAAGTACAGTAGACTGGATTCAGTAAGGGTTGATGTCCTCCAGCTGAGACATGTCGAACTGCGAGCCGCTAGCAATAATGTTGTGAACGAAGGAATCTAAAAATCCATCTCGTGGTACGTCAAAAGTGATGCATCTCGACGACGGACCTGCGGCGAGAGAATGCCATGATGTTAGTGGAACATAAGGCCTAACAGGAAAACAAAATATAGGTTTATACGTAAATTACCTCCTTGTCAATATGGCTCGTGGATGATCGGCGGCTAGTACTACGACGCCGGGCAGACTAGATAGATTGCGATGGCCTACCGGACTCGCTAGGTCACGATAACCTGACGGGTGAGCATGGTACCCCCTCTGGGTGCCCGATGTGCACGGCGTGATCCGTCAAACGACTGTAGCTCAGGTTGTTCATTATTTTCTGGCCTATTTTGCGATGTACTTCAAAGTATTCTGCGTGGCTGGTGGTGTGTCCGGCCTAGTGAGCGCGGTCTCAAAAGCGCTTGCGATGCGTTGCGCCTGCTCCAACTGAAGTGACATACGAAACATGTTCAGTAACGACCAGTATGAATTCCGTAAATGAATCTCTCAGAAATTGCAACCGTCTTACGTGTCATATCGCCGCAAAGCGCTGTGGTGATCGATCAAGCGTTGTAGATTCTCGTCGTGTGAGATCTGTTCGGGGCTATCTAGTGGATGAACGGTGAGTCTACTACGCGACCGCGGTACGTACCACTCCAAGTACTCGGCATACATCCGGACGTCGTACTGGCACTGCTCCATGACGACATCCAGGTTCACCCTATCAGTTCATGCTGTCGTCCATTCATGCTGCATTGGCCGCCGGTCCGTACCATGCCGACCAGCCCTCGATTGCCTGTGTTTTTAGAATCATCGATGTTACAGAGTAAGACATACAAATTGTAAACATTACACGGATGGAGTTTGACTCACCGGTGTACGGCTCGCAGTAGGAACCTGCCGTCCAGAGGGGGCATGACCTGGTGGAAACAGGAATGTCGCATTACGCGCTGCGGTGCGTAAGCCTTCACCATGTACGAGAACAACAGATGGCATGTCGTCGCCCATAGCGCTGCATCCTACAGACTTGCAGAGACAACCCGTACGGCGATACACGCTTCACGAAGTCTATAGTCCATGGACCCCGAATGACGTCGTTGTCGTGCGACAACTCAAATTCATTGTGCCACCGCAAGTAGCACCTCGACGGTTTGCCCTTGGCTCAACGCAGACAGGCACCAGTCCTCCAGAAGCCCATAGTGGGCCGATCTATCAGGTCATTGAACTCATCGAACAGGTGCACTAGCTTCACGACGGTCGGACGCCCGACAGGGAAGTGCTCCCAACTCTACAGCTGTAGGAGCACGTAGCACACGCACAGGTTGGGGGTGATCAGCAGTACCGTGCTGGCAAGCATCACACAACCCCTGATATATGGCGCATAGGATGGCTAATCCCAAGCTGTATTGAGGCATCGCCCCAAACACCACGTCAACCAAAGACTGGGGTGAAGCGGATGAACTCGGCGTTGCAAATATCATAGTGTGTACCTGGAAATATACTCCAACCAAAGGGATGAAGAAGGTATGCGATGAGGTGTGTCCTGACAACTTCGAGTGGTGCATCCTACGGATACACAATGAAATTCTTCAGCCAAGTGGAGGGACGCCATGAGCACCTTCCAGGATAGGCAATGGAGACCAGCCTCGTAAAGGGCAACAAGCCCATGGCCCGCAGGATTAGGACGTAGCGCTCGTCCAGCTCCCCATGATTCCTCCCTCCTCGTAGCTTGAAGGGCCGAGGATCAGGCGCGTCATCCGTCATGCATGAGTGGCACCGGTGGTTCTCACGTAGAACTGTTCGAGAACCTTCGGTAACGACATACCTTCCAACAAATGGGATAGACCAAATTTTAGTGCAAAGACTGATAATGACAGTAAAATAATATAAGTTAGTAATTACATGTGTGTAATTACATATGAATAATTCGTTAATTACCAACAATTCGATTACCCGTCCAAAAAAATTACAAGTGATTCATTACCGTCGTCCTTAGCACTAACTCATTACTTAACCCTAACTAATTGCCACTACAGTAATTACGACTGCTCAATTACACACTACCATACAATAACAAATTATGGGTACCGTACGTACACAAAAAATATAAATTATGTATACATTACTACGACCAACTTACTTCATAATACAAACTGAATTAATTATGACTAACTAAATAAAACTAATTAACTAGGGCTAAGGCAATAACGTCGAAAGCATACGATAAAAAATTACCTGTATTTCGGGATAAACAATCAGCACTGACGCGTCCTCAACGAGCTATGCACTGGCTTCTCAAAATAATTAGCTATGTACTCCTAATTTAGAGAGTACCTTGAAACAAATGATATAGACAAAATATTACTACGAATATTGATAATGACAATAAAATACTACAAATTAGTAATTACATGTGTGTAACTACATTTGAATAATTCATTAATTACCGACAATTTCATTACCCGTCCGAAAAAAATTACGAGTAATTCATTACCGTCATCCGTAGCACTTAATTACTTATCACTAACTCATTAGATAACCCTAACAACTTGCCACTACAGTAATTATGACTGCTTAATTATATTCTACTGTACAATAACAAATTATGGGTACCGTACATAAACAAAAATAGTAAAACTACATCTAAATTACTACGACCTACTTACTTTGAAATACAAACTACATTAATTATGACTATCTAAATAATACTAATTAACTAAGACTACAGGAATAACATCGAAAGCATGCGATAAAAAATACCTATCTTTCGGGACAAACAATCAGCACTGTCTCATCCACCTGTTGTGTCCTTAATGAGCTATGCACTGCCTTCCAAAAATTACGCACTCTTAATTATGAACGACAACCGAGAGAATGAGCTTCTGTGATGAGCAACTGAGATGAGCGATGACAAACTGCGAGGGGTTTGTATTTATGGTTGAGCGAAAAGGAAACTCGATGTACTCATCTCGCAAATTAAGAACTCCTTGACGACGAGTAGCACTACAGACGAGAGGGCGGCATGGTAACACTGACAAATATACAGACGAGGCAATGGATGAGGGGACGACATGGACGTAACGATATTAGTGCGAACAAGGGAGCGCGCGAGGGGGGACGATACGGATAGAGTGACAATTGTGCGAAGGACACAACGGGAAAGAAAATATAGCAGTAACGGGACGACATATGTGCGAAGGATAGAGGTCAGACACTGCAAAAGATGACTGGGCATCGTTAATTTCATGATTAAATAAATATGAATTAACGTGGTAAATTCGGAGTATATAAAATTTTCAAAAAATTACACAATTATTATGACTATGTAGGGAGGCTTTTAACAAATTTTTGTAATTTTTGGATATTGTTTGCTATATGTAGCAGCTCCTACAAATATCAAAATCTTATAAATTTTTAAGCAACATTCACAGTGGATAAAATTATCAAAAAATTACACAGTTAAGTACGTTGTGTCAGGAGGCTGCACACAAAATTTCATTTTTTTGAGCTCAGTTGCTATATTTAAAATTCAAATAAATAGTAAGCAAAAAAATAAATTAGGGTAGATAATTAAACCGGCTAATCAGCTGGCTTAATCACCTGCCGCCTGGTGGTGGGATGGCAGGTCCCCTACTGTCCGGCCACGGAGCGGCTATGCGTCAGCCCACGCGGACTGCCGTTCGGTCACCGGATAGTAAAAACACTTTTTTACCAATACATTAGATATACATCTATTTTTATAAATATAGTGTCAATTATGCTAAAAAATCATTACTAGAGTACGTAGTCATACGTAGTGAAGTAATAGCGAAAGTGTGTGTTTAGTTAGACGCTTTCATGGTCTGTTTGTCCCGCGAGCTGTTTTCCAGATTGCTGGTCTCGCTGTCCGGACAAGACCGGGAAGGGGACCCTCTCTCGCTGCTACCTTTGGCTGGGCGCACCCGACCAACCTCGCTCAATCAGGCCACACATGTACCGGCCCACGTGTGCGACAGGTGGCTTCGGTCGTGTGGATTCTCCATGTGAGCCCTGCCCTGCCTGCGCGCTCGTGCTTCACGCGCTTCTGCGTGCTGCTCGTGGTGGCCGGATAAAATCTTCGCGGTAATCAGGCGTAAAGCTCGTCAAGCTGCCGTGCAATTGCCGGCGAGCTAATTTGCTCGTTTTGATTGGCTCGTGCCGTTTGTGTGTCAAGCGAACGATCTAGATCCCCGCAGCGTAGAGAATCTCGCGGTAATGGCGTGCTGACATCTGAACATACCTTTTGGGATCCTTTTCCAATAAGACACGCACTGTTTGTCAGAATCTTTGTCGTGGGGTGATCTGGCCACCTTTGTGTGCGCGTATTTTACAAGAAAAGCATACTACCGTACGTCTACATTCCAAGTACGTAGAGGGCAGGTACTACACATGTACGGTGCGTAAAGACCAGTTCAGGTCAGACACCAAGGAGATTTTGTCTTCTTCCTTGTTAGGAGTGAAAACGCATCGGATATAGATCAGACAATGTTTAAATCATAATCGCATCAATCTTTTTTGGATTCAAATACGAATCCACAAACGCCGGATGCTAATATGGATCTGACAAATATTGGATACGAATTTGGATCAGATTATACTCAAAATCGGATCAGATTCGATATTTTTCAGATTCCAATAATTGTTCGTGTCCTCTCCTATTTAAGACATGGCATCGAATTATTTTAATATTTTAAATTTATAAACAACTGACTTAATGACACTAACATATAACTGCACATTAAATATTGACAACAACAAATGAATAATATATCTCACGTATTTGTATAATGCAGCTTTTCAGGACAGATTCGTATCCTATGGCGCAATGAAGTTTAACAAATCAATATCAATTTTATAGTAATATTTATGCCCCTTTTTCTCTAGTTGATCACGTAATCATTGACCACTACTGTCATTTTGTCATTAATTCTAACTTATTCTAGATATATTGCAAATAAATCGGTTATAAACATATCAATTTTAGCTAAAAAGAGCATGCAAAAGGCTTTATTGGGATGTACCAAAATGAAAAATATGAAAATACCAAATTAAATCCCACCATGATGACGGGCTCGTCGAGATGATTGAAATGCATATATAATATGCCCAATTTGAAGATCAAATGCAAAAGATACGTATTAGTAAGTTGTTGCTATTATATTTGCTGGATATCTGAATTCAGATCTTATTCGAATATCCGAATCCGCACCAACCTATACCATATTCGCATCTGCATCGGGTATTAGACATCAGATTCATTTTCTATCTAGATTTGATATATCCAGATTTAATAGCTGGATATCCAAGTAATACCTAATTCATTTTTACCCCTATTCCTTGTGCTTTCTTAGCGAATGCAAACTACAAAGCCAAGCTTCGTAGCAATCATACGGGAATTTAGGACAAATTTGACATTGTTCCCCACATTAATACTAAATATAGCTCCCTGGCCACCGAAATCCCATATATAGCCCCCTTCTTGACCGCACGTTCACGGGAAGCCGACACGTCGCAGTCGTGCGGTCCCAGACCGTACGATTAAGCTCTATAGTGGTATTAAACCAGCTACAGTGGTTGTGCGGTCCACGACCGCACGATTAAGCCGGCTGTTTTTTTGCTGCTTTGTGTATTCTTTTTTTTTGCTGCTCTGTGTATTTGTTCTGCGCGCGGGCGGAAATCTCGGTCAAGTTGTGCGCTCGGGCACCACATTTCTCTCTGAATTCATATGCTCGTGGACCGCACCGCTACATGCTACAATTCAATCGTACGATCCCAGACAGCACGATTAAGCTACAGTGCTAGTCGTGCGGTCCCGGACCGTACGACTAATACGTGTCGCCATCCTGTAGTCTCACGGTTGCATAGGAGGTCAAAAATAGAACTTTTTCGTTTAAGAGGTTATGTTTGATATTTTTCGTCATACGGTCATCTGACCGTTATGGCAGGGAAAGTCGCTGTGTAGACAAGCTTTGTCTTCTTCCTTGTGCTATTCCTGTCGCTTAACTCTGGACCCTGTAGTTGCTACGTACAGCTAGCTCTTGACGTTGTTTGCATGTATGTGTGTGGGCAACTGACAAAAGCTTCTCCCGCGCCAAAAGAAAGGACGTCTTCCTTTGTCGTTTAAGAAGCGTACAAACCGCATATGTTGATAACTGATGCACGATGCCACATCTGAGTTGTAGCTTTCTTATTGCTTAAGCCCAGCCTACGTGGCTTCTGCTTCTGACTAGAAGTCGAAATAAATACAATGGATTTTTAATTTTGATTTTTTTTGTTTTTTCTCTTTTATTTATTTATATTGTTTATAGAGGTATAACAGTGTTTTATTTTTTTATTTTTCTTTAGTTCGATGATTTAGAAAATCTAACAACTGCTACAATATAATTTCAGCTAAAAGTCAGAAGTCGCACTCGGTTAGGGCGAGGCCTAAGTTTTAAAGTTGGTAGTGTTTGATTCTGACCCGTGTTTATAGTAGGAAAAACAAAGGACCCAATTAATGTTTGATAATTACAATTTATCACCAACTTAAGATAAAGTTTCAGCTTTATTATGCCTCAAATGCAGCGATAGATTGTTTAAATAATTCTGAAAAGCCATTCAAATAGACAGTTATCCCGATTGAACCTTTTAGAATTATCCCAAAGTAACCTTATCGAGTAAGTTCAAACTAAAAAAATTCATCCGAACGTGTTGTTACCAATTTATAATATATCTACAATGGTGAGGTAGATAAAGATGAATCAACAAATAACAACAAACTTCCCTAAAGAGAACAGATAACAACAAAGTTATATATATATATATATATATATATATATATATATATATATATATATATATATATATAAACCCTCAAATTTACTTTCGCTGATGACTTTTGACTAAAATGGGTACTGTAGCAGCCATTAGTTTTTGGCTGAGACATTCAATTAAAGGAAAATGAAAAAACCATTATATCTCCATTGACAATGCAAAGGAAAAAAGACGCATTAAAAAACCAATACGTTCAAAATGGCTTCCGACTTCTGGAAGTTAGAAGCCAAAAGCCGTTTTGAACAGGGCCTAATTGCCCTGCTACACATTGATATGTAGGGGTGAAAACGACACGGATACGGACGGATAATAGCTCTACCATATTTATTTTTATTTTTTCTTGGATGCAGATACGAATATGGATATCTTGGATATGAATATAAATACAAATAATGTTGAATACATATATAGAGCAAATACGAATTGAAGCGAATACGACTACGAATATTTATCGGAACATAGAAACCCCTTAAACTGTACATCCAAAATCAATGAAACACATAAATAATTTATCTTATGAAAATATTCATAAAATTTGAACAAGCATAAGTATTTTCACCCAAAATAGAAATATATTTGATAGTCGATCAGTACATAGCATAAGTACCAAGCATGGTGCGGTTATATGTGGGATGGTCACGTCTAGCTAGGTGGACGGCAACTTGAAAGGGGGTAGAAAGGAAATGTCAACGATGAGTTGGAATTTATGGCATAGATGGCGATTACCTGCTCCAATCGTCTTAAAAGCCTTCGGCTTCTGCTTTCTAGCTTCCACAACCAGAAGCCACTTGGAGTGCGTTAACTTCTTAATTTTGGCTTTTTCTTCTTCTTATTTCTTTGCACTGTTCGTGATGACATAACGATGTTTTTCATTCCCCCCCTCGTTTTCATTTTTTAATTGAATGACTCAACACAAAGCTAACAACCGTTAAAGTGCAATTTCAGTCGCTGTCTATAATGCAAATTCAACCAGAAGCTAGAAGCTGGCAGCTCGTTGGAGCAGCCCCTAAGTGGTCGTGATTACGGTTAAGAGTTCATTGGATCGAAGTTTACCAAAATTGCTGGACGCATCACTCCTGTATGCATTTTCTCACCATGCACATGCACGTGATTTGGTGAAAGCATGCCAAGTGGTGCAGTAGCCAGCGAGTCACTGACGGCATGTGGAAGAGAGCGCAGATTCTGCTTCATTAGCAATTAGGTGGGTAGTTAGATGGGTGGAAGTCAAGAAGGCTAACGTCTCTCTGCCGTGTGGGGAATGGATGGATGAGCGAATCGGCAGAGACTTAGGCCGGCTAGATGGGTGGAAGCCAAGAAGGAGCGTCTCTCTGCTGTGGTTTGATGGGTTGATGATGAACGGATGTACGTGGATCTGGATAGCCGAATTGTCTTGGGCTGGCTGGCCGAATCTATATTCGTATCTATCAGATAGTGTCATATCAAATTCATAATCATTTTCGATAAAAACTAGCCACTTTCATTTCCAAGCCGATACTAACCGAAGATTATCCGATCCGACGCTAGTGGAATATAAAAAAAATCTGGATCCGTCGGCAAGTTTCCGGCCGTTTTCACCCCCCTATTGATATGCCGTAGACCAAGTGCTGATAAGTTTGTTTACTTACACAGTCGTACGCCAACACGCTTTAATTTATGCAACTTGAGAGTTCTGCATGTACAATGGTTTATTTTTAAAAATTCGAGGACTTTTTTAAAATAAAAATATAGTTTTGGAAGTACTTGATTCACCTAATACATTTGTAGTATACGAGGCTTAAGTGACCTCATGTTCATTATTCCAAATATAGCTATAGCTAAGTACTCCACAGAGGACTAATTATTGACCGAGGGGACAATTAATATAAGCAGAAGTACTGTCAAGTTGTTCACGAGTCTCTGTTGGCAAGGTTTTGAATGAATCTACTACAGGGCCGTGGTTTTCTACTCCCCCCATTCTGAGGGTGGCCATCTCTCCTAAACTAGATAGCTCTGACAATATACTAACTTTAGTAGAGTCCGTTTCGAAAAATTTAAGCAGTCCCATTCTTATGTATATCTTGCATGGTATTAGGTTTATAATTTGCTCACACACTGTCGCTCAAGAACAACAATAACAGTGAAAATTTATGTATATTTTTCCAAGTTGTGTGACCTTGAAAATATGCTCATGTGGAGTTTCTTTTGAGGATACATTTTGTTATCATAACAATAACATGGAGAAAATATCATCTCTACACTGCGAATCCCTTA
Source organism: Bonia amplexicaulis (assembly GCA_036346245.1). NCBI lineage: Eukaryota > Viridiplantae > Streptophyta > Magnoliopsida > Poales > Poaceae > Bonia > Bonia amplexicaulis. The sequence goes on along the minus strand of CM070737.1, from coordinate 17,534,403 downwards.
TTATAATTGTAGAGTGCATGACGTAGTTGTCTGTAAGCTTTATCACGTAGGATACAAGATGATATATAGGAAAGATGGGGAACATAGAGAATTAGACCGTTTCTCATACAATAGTCGGCTGTAACACAAGAAATAAGATATATTGTGTCATGAAGAAGTTGTCTACAGAGATATGTAAAAAAATAACATATTGTATGAGCTGTCTTTAGTGTTATCTATAAATGATATGGAGGGTATTATAAACAACAATTGTCTATACCATTTGTAATACCCTTAAAATGGAGGATGGATTTTTGGGTTTATGACTTGGGTTTCTATAGTAACTAGCTTTCAAACAGAATATATTTTTAAGGTGGGGTTTACAAGTTGATTATAGTAGACAATATCTCAACTTCGTCTATATTAGCCGAAATCGTCCGCGAGTATCTCTCTTCGTATTCTCTCTCGCGAACAGTCAGAATTCAAAAATCTAAACCAAAAGTTATAAGCCACAAATTAAAAGAATCCACTTGTGATCATAAAAGGGCATCTGAGGTTTCCAAACAGGATTCTCGATGCCCCATGCAGCCATGCATACGGCTAGGAGCTCAGCAGGGCTGCCTTCTGTAGGACTTTGAGTCGGCTTTGGCTAGTACGTGTTACAGTAACTAACTTTTAAATAATAATTTTTTAAGATGGGGTTGGGGTCAACAGGAAGATTGTAGTAAAAAATATACCGAGTTCAGCTGCACTGGCAAAAATCGTATGTGACTATATGCGACTATTTTCTTTTGTATACTGCATCTCGCGAACGATAGAACTTAAAATTTTATGTCATAAGTTACGGACCAAAAGAACAGGTCATCAGAGTCTCGTCTTTGTTTTTAAGTTACTATTTCCCCATTTGGTTACCATAACCACGGGGATTTCTGTACTATGATGCATTTTTAGTGCGATAATATGTACTATTTCTGTACATCTGCCAGGGCCCGGGGATCCTACGCATTTGCCCCGGAATGGCAAATTTCATGCGCAAACGCCACCTCGATGATTCGTGACCCTCGTGTTTCTTGAGACACTAACGTTTGTTCTTTTTCGCGACTTCTCATGACCAAGAAGAGCAACCAAGCCATATGTTGATGTAAGGGAGCTGCTAATAGAAGCACAACTGCGCAGCACATGCAACACACGTTGGGCTTTCCAATCAATCAGGCACTGGCTAGCTAGGGGTGGAAACGGATCGGATACGGTCGAATAGTATCAAATACGAATACGAATCCATATTTTTAAAACGAATACGAATACAAATTCGAATATTCTCAAATACGAATACGAATATTCTCGAATACGAATACGGATATTTTCGAATACGGATTTTATCGGATCCGAATATCGGATAAAACGGATTTCTAGCGATTTTGCCGATTTTCACCGGTTTTTGACCGGTTACCGGTTTTAAACCACCTAAATTCAAATTTTGAATCACAAAATTTGAACGAATTTTTCATGGGTTCTAGAAACAGATCGAATACGAATCGAATAGTCTCGAATACGGATACGGATACGAATATTCTCAAATACGAATGCGAATACAAATACTCTCAAATACGGATACGAATACTCTCGAATACGAATACGAATATTTTCGAATACGAATTTTTGCTTACCATATTCTTGTTTTCTCAGATACGAATATCGAATAAAACGAATTATCCGCTACCGTTTTCCACCCTATGGCTAGCTCCACTGTGCTGCAGCTTGTGAGAACATGGACAGTGTACTGGTCTCAAAGTTGGCCCCGTACGTGGCTCCTGCTGGTAGGTTCGCACTTAAAGTTGGCCTGACCTGTCCATGATGTAACGGTGATTGTCAGTGTGGCCACTGTTCCTTCCCGCCGATTCTGCGGATCGAGCACTGGCATGAAACACGCGCACGTGTGCTGGCAAGGCTCCCCGCAAACCCCATAAAAAAATCCTGCAAGCAAAAAAACACTACACGGATGCCTCCTAGGCTCGTACAATTGAGCGTTCCTTTGTTTCCTCCGTATCCTACAAGCGTCAAAAGAGAGAGAGGAGCACGAGAAGAACGCTGTGTAACTTGAAGAAAAAAAAATAAATGAGGTTCAGAGATAATGCTACAGTTCAGTAGTTCGCAACTTCACGTCACAAGATTCACAGCTGTTGTGATTGCGGCTTTGCATGAGTCCATCTGATAAAAAGAACTTGCAGCGGTCCACTGATCGATCGATGTGGCGCTGCACGGCCAAGTGGCCAGCTCTGCATTGACCGGTCAATACTGTTGTAATACAAACTGCTCAATGTAACTGTCCTATGTACAGATGTCTTTACAAACAGACACCTTTTCTAGCTACCCCCTCTTCATGTATATATACATGTACAAGATCAGAATAAAGACTGCTTTTTTTTCTCTCATTCACTTTTCTGTCTCAATCACTTGTATAAAGTCTCTTGCAACAAATACGCTTGCAGAGGGGACAGCACCCTTCTGGCCAGCTGATCGCTGGGCAGAGCCGAAGCAAATACGATTCGGCACTAGTCCTTGCATGAACGCAGAGACAATATAGCAGAGGGAATCTGCATCCTGCGAAAAGAGGGAAATGATGAGCCTGTGGCGGAGACAGTACGGAGGACTGCGCTGCTCAGTGACGCTGCAATGCCATGTGTCACTGACTGCCTGCCTACGTGTATCAATCGGAGGCGGACGTGTCCAGCTCAGATTGGATGGGAGTCGATCGAGCCCCCCAAGGCCACAACCCAAGGTGTTCCTCGTCGCAGTTTGCACTGAACCGCACCATGCGTTTGGCTTCAGCAGGAGTTAATCCAGAGATCGAGATCGACGTAGGGAAGTTTTGATCGAAAGCTCGGTGGGAAACTCGACTTTGTTAGTACTAACACACAGAGGCGGCGGCGGCGACCCACAGGTGAGCCGTGGCGGAGAGGCGTGGAGACGGGGTGCAGAGGGCGGCGCCTCGCGGCGAGCCACGACGGCGGCAGCGCGGAGGCGCGCGGCCATGAATGGGGATGGGAGCGAACCCACAGCTGGGGACGAGTGCAGCGGCGCCATCGGCGCGCCGAATCGCCTGGACCTGATCGGGATTGGAAGAGGAGGAGATAGGCTGGAGAAAGGGATTGGAGAGAGATGCTGTGAGGGGACTGGGGAGCAACGAGAGAGATGGAAGCGTGAAGAACAGAGGAAGAAGATAAGAAGAGGAGAGGAAGGGGTGGGCTGGGCCCCCAACAGCCAGGAACGGAGGGCCCAAGGGAAAAAGAAGGAAAAGAAAAGAAAGGAGAAGGTCAGGAAAAAGGAAGAGAAAAGGCCTAGGAAAAAAAATATAAAAAGGAGGATAAACCGTGAGAAGTAGGATCGTCGTGCATCACAACAGGCTACAACTCCACAGTAAGGTACATAACTCGTCTCTCGATTAGACTATCGCTCAACACATGTTGCTAGGTATTAATTTTAGCAGCAGTATTTAGGCTCCTCGATCATGCATAAAATTATTAGATGCGTACCTCATCATAGAGCTTATTGTGCTAGTATCATCTTATCATATAGGCATATATTATACGTCACTTACATATATGCTTTCCCTACCACTAAGTAACTAAGGAAATTGCACACACATGTAGATAGATGTATAATGCCCGTTAACGCCTTGGTGCATTGCACATACATGAACTGTAGGTCTATCCTTGCACTAGTTAGATCATACTTGTTCTTGTATACACTAGTTAGATCATACTTGTTCTTGTATATATTAGGCCCGTTAACGCCTAATATAGAATGTGATGAATGATGGAGTTGCAATCAGAGAGTAAGCAGGCTGATGGAGCAGCCGGTGGATCTAAGCTAAGTATGGTGGGCAGAGGATGCTCAGGGAATGTTTAAGATTGGATAGTCAATGCTCCTCTACATATGGTTATAACCATATGTATGTTGGACCTCAGGGGCATTTTCGGAATTTCCCAATTGAGGGGAAATAAGCAGTGGGGCCCACATCCGGTGGCACCATGAGGAGATAAGGGGAGACGCCGTCTCCTCCCGAGCGTCTTGATTCTGAACAGCGCGATTGGATCCGGCGATTCTCGCGGGCGTTGGCGCGGCCGGTCTCATGAGCGACGGCGGCCGGGTCTTGGGGCAATGGCGACGGAGGCGGAGTCGGCTCGGGCGCTTGCGCGCCCACACCGCACCCGCCTGTGCCTCCCTCGGCTCCGCTATAAAACCCCGGCCTCTCCTCCTCGTCGAGAACCGGAAAAATTGAGTGAGTTCTTCCCCTTCCTACTTCAATCTCCACAGGCGGTTCTCGGTCTTTGGTCGTCGGCCGTTGCTCTGCTTGCTGCGTAGAGAGATTTCACCGGGTTAGGGTTCTTGATTTGATCTTGGACCGAGACATTTCTTGAGGATTTGAAGTGTTGATTTGATATTTGGGTGTGATTCTTGGCGGAATCACCGAGCGGTCTGTCGGCATCCACGAACCTCGTCTTCCTTCTTGGCTTCGGCTGAGAAAGGGAGAGCGGCATTGTATCTCCGTGAACCATCTCCCTGCTTGCAATAGTGGGTTGATAGGTTTTCTGGGACAGCGAATTGATCGTGCCTTGCCTTCATTCGGTTCCTTCCAGTGATTTCGAATATCACTACACTGTGAGTTGTTTATCTCTGTTCTTCAGAAGTATTGCTGTAGAAAGAGATGATTTGTGGGCTGTGTTTGCTTGCTCTGTGAAGAAATTGTCGCATACTGAGATTAGTCTAAATAACTAGATTGGATTTGAGCTCACTTTGTTGTTTTCTGGACAGTGCTACAGCTGGTTATATTTCGGTTGAATAGAATTGTTATATGCACTAGGATTTGGTTGATTCTGTATACTCAGATTACATTCTATATCTTTGTTCTGTTTAGTCTTATAGTTTTTTTTATATAATCTGTTGCTGTTGAGTATTACTGGTTGTTCCTCTGCATATTAACATTGAAACTGAAATTAATAAGCTGATGTTGTCATCTGTTTTGCACTGTTTTGGTAGAGAAATCATAAAGAGGAGCTCAAATCTTAGAGTCTAGTTATTAGAACTTTTGTTAAGAGTATCGACATCAACATGAGAAGGCCAAGATGTATGATCTTGAGCAACCATGTTCTGAGAGCAATATTAAATTCATTAACTTGTTATATGCTGTTTTTAGTCATCTCATATTGGCTATATATGGAGGCAGCATGCTATAATCTTGGATCTGTTTACATTCTTGTGATTTTCATATATGCCATGTTTATAGAAAGAATAGCATGTGAATACATTAATATGAATGATATGCTTTTGTTGAATATGTCATATATGATGTTCATTTTGAGTATTCACTCATTTTGCAATGACATGTTTGATTTCTATATCAATATATTGTTTATGTCATGCTTATGCCATGCTTGGGTGATTACTATTATCATAATTATTATTGGAATTAAAATAGAAAATATGCTTATACCGCAATATTTACAACAATCCAGAAAACCTATTCTTGAAAGAATGGCTTCCTCATCTGACGTCAGAAAGCTCAAGTCTTTGACGGTGTCAACTTCAAACGTTGGCAGGCGAGGGCTAAGCTTTGGCTGACTGACCTTAGGCTCTTCTGGGTCATTTCAAGTCCTCCGGCGTTTCCGCTAGAGATACCTGAAACGATGCGTTGGGAAGAGGCCAATAATGCGATCTTAGCCCGCTTGTTAGCCATCTGTCTAACCGTTTGTTTGACGCTCGTCAACTTCACGAATGCCAAACAAGCGTGGGACGAGCTTGATGAGAAGTACTCAAGGAGATAATGGAACGAGTCCTTTGTAACGGCAAATTACTTGAACTATAAAATGGTGGAAGGACGGTCGGTGATGGAGCAGCTCCACGAGCTTCAACTCCATGTACGTGACTTAAGTCAGTACGACTGCGTCCTACCAGAGAAGTTCCAAGTAAACGTCATCCTGGCGAAGTTACCGCCCTCGTGGCGTGACTTTGTGACCGCTCGTAGACATATAAAGGAGCGCTTGACGCTTAATGAGCTGTCAGCTGCTATCAATGTCGAAGAGCGTGCCAGATCAGGTGACGGCATGGGAAAGGCTCAAGTCCAAGCTCATTAAGTGGAAGTCAAAAGAACTGGAGGCCCTGGGAAACCCAAATTCAAGAGTCAGCCCCAATACAAGCTCCAACCAAAGAAAATGAAGAAGAAAAAGGAAGACATTGTCTGTTTTGTTTGCGGAGAGGCTGGCCATAAGGCCAATCATTGTCGCAATCGAAAGGGCAAGGGTCCTGCTCCTGGTCAGCACAAAGGCCATAAGGCCGAAGCAAATGTCGTGCTGGCAAGCTCCAGCTTGGAAGAGTACGTACCTCAGGCCTTTATGGCAAGTCCATCTATTGATTGGTGGATTGATACAGGTGCTACTAGACATATATGTGCTGATCGATCTTGTTTCTCTTCATTTCAGGGTGAAGGTGGTGGATCCGTCCTAATGGGCAACGGAGCCGCCGCAACAGTACGTGGGATTGGACAGGTTTGCCTGACGCTTACCTCGGGCAAAACACTCATCCTCAAAGACGTACTGTATGTGCCTGCAATGACTCGCAACCTCCTTAGCGGGTCAATGTTATGTAGGCAAGGAATAAAGCTTGTATTTGAGTCCAATAAGGTCATTTTGACCAAGTTTGGTAATTTTGTGGGCAAAGGCTATGATAAGCGGAGGCATGTTCCGCTTATCAACTCTTGATTCGAATAATGTAAACATCTTTAATGTTTCCCATTGCAATAAAGTTCATGATATTTGGCATTCAAGGTTGTGTCATGTAAATTTTGAAGCCATTATGCGGTTAAGTAAAATGAGTTTAATTCCTAGCTATAATTATGAGAAGGGTTCAAAATGTGAAGTGTGTGTGCAAGCTAAGCGACCGAAAACCTTTTCATAGCGTAGAAGGGCGAAGCACTTCTCCACTTGAACTAATCCATTCTGATATTTGTGAGATGAATGGAATATTAACTAAAGGTGGCAAACGATACTTCTTAACTCTCATAGATGATGCAACTAAGTATTGTTACATCTATCTACTTAAAACGAAGATGAAGCACTTGAACACTTTAAAATCTATAAAGTCAAGTTGAAAATCAACTAGAAAAGAAAATCAAGCGGTTAAGATCGGACCGAGGAGGTGAATACGTTTCACATGAGTTCTCCCAATTCTGTGAAGAAAGTGGAATAATTCATGAAGTTACTCCACCATACTCACCCCAATCAAATGGAATAGCCGAAAGGAAGAACCGAACTCTATGTGACTTGGTTAACGCCATGCTTGAGTTCGGTATCTTGGGACTATTGGTGGGGTGAGGCGGTTCTCACTAACTATATCACGAATAGGGTTCCACCTCGCAATCAGGAGGAAACACCCTATGAAGGATGGAAGAGGAGAAAACCCAACTTATCATTTCTTCGGACTTGGGGATGCCTTGCTAAGGTTCATGTACCATTACCGAAGAAAAGGAAGATTGGTCCTAAGACCGTTGATTGTGTCTTTCTAGGATATGCTTTACATAGCACAGCTTATAGATTCTTAGTGGTCAAATCCGAGGTGGTTGACATCACTACAAATATAGTGATGGAGTCTCGTGATGCGACATTCTTTGAGCAAGTGTTTCCTATGAGACCAAAGGAAGTTAGTGACCATTACGGTTTAGATGATCTCTATTCTTCCCAATGTGGATAACACTACTTCAGATTTGGAGTTGAGGAGGAGTAAGAGACAGAGAACCGAAAAGTCACTTGGTGAAGACTTTGTCACCTATGTCGTGGATGATGAACCGCGAACACTTTCAGAGGCATACGCATCTCCGGATGTGGACTACTGGAAGGAAGCAGTCCGTAGCGAGATGAATTCCATCATAGCCAACGGCACTTGGGAAATTTCGGATCTCCCTTTGGTTGTAAGCCGGTGAGGTCGCAAATGGATCTTTAAAAGAGCGTAGACCGATGGTACTATTGAAAAGTACAAGGTCCGTTTAGTGGCTAAAGGTTTCACGCAAAAGAAGGAGAAGACTATTTCGACACATACTCTCACGTGGCTCGTTTACCCACAATCCGAGTGCTTTTAGCAATAGTCTGCGCATACAAGCTCCTAGTACATCAAATGGATGTAAAGACCGCTTTCCTAAATGGAGAGTTGGATGAGGAGATTTATATGCAACGACTGAAGGATTTGTGGTTGAAGGGCAAGAAAAGAAAGTATGTCGATTGATCAAATCCCTGTATGGTCTAAAGCAAGCTCCTAAGCAATGGCATGAGAAATTTGATAGTACGATGACATCGGTCGGCTTTTGTGTAAACGGCGATAAATGTGTCTACTATCGGTTCGAGAGAGGAGAAGGTGTCATTCTATGTCTTTATGTAGATGACATATTGCTTTTGGGACCAACATGGATGTGATTAATAATACAAAGTCTTTCCTTTCCCGAACTTTGATATGAAAGACACAGGTGAAGTCGATGTTATTCTAAACATCAAGCTTATAAAGGGTGAGAATGGGATTACTCTTTCACAATCCCATTATGTGGATAAAGTCCTAACCAGATTTGGGTTTATGGACTGTAAGCCAGTATCCACACCCTATGATCCAAATGCAAAGCTGCATAAGAACACTGGGCATGGAAAAGATCAACTTAGATATTCTCAAATTATAGGATCCCTGATGTACTTAACTAGTGCAACGAGGCCAGACATCTCATATGCTGTTTGTAGATTGAGTCGTTATCGTCCAATCCGGAGATGATCATTGGATAGCACTAGAGAGTACTCGATATTTAAAGGAACCTCTAAATTGGGAATACATTATTCAGTCATCCGCGGTCTTGGAAGGATTCGATGATTCCAACCGGATCGATGACTCGGACGACATGAAGGCTACAGTGGTTATGTATTCACTCTAGCGGTGGGGCCGTTTCATGGAAGTCTTCAAAAGACTATCATTACACGGTCCACAATGGAGGTGAACTAGTTGCACTAGATTCGGTATGTAGAAGGCGAGAATGGATTCGAGAACTCCTTTCGACACACTGGCTTTGGAAAAACCGATTCCACTATATTGATCTCTCGCGATAACCAAACCGTTCTGGTTAAGGCGAAGAGTAGAAAGGACAATATGAAGTCCTCCAAACACATAAAGAGACGACTTAAGTCGGTGCGGCATGCCGAGAGGCGGGTGTTATTTACGCCGAATACATCCGATCCGAAAGGAACTTGGCGATCCTTTCACTAAAGGATTGGCTCAAAAGGTCATCCTTGCAGCATCTCAGGGAATGGGGCTTATACCCGTATGAAGGTTCACATCGGTAGTAACCTATCCTAGGAGATCGGAGATCCCGTGAACTAGGCTCTAGGACAACAAACTGTGTGAAATTAGAGAGCACAACTAACGGGTCCCATTAGCTGCAGTGCTCTTTCTGTATGGAAGGTTGAGCAGTGGCTCTTAATGAACTCGAGGTCTATATATGACTTACGGAGTCGTCCTACAGGACTCCTAGAAGAGTTCACCTACGTGAGTATGATTGTGAGGTCGCAATCAAAGGAAGATAAGGGTATACTTCTTTAAGTACTCATGAGCTAGATACGGGGACATGACCGGAACGTCCCAAACCGAGAGGAAGGGCAAGCCGCCCAATGATGAATGTGACTTGGGCGAAAGCTCTCACACAAGGCATTGGATCAAGGCAAAGTCCTCCTTTGTCTGTGCAGAGTCGTAGTCCTTGTCGCTAGACTTTGGGTTCAAACCCGCAAGGTACCCATAGTCGAACAGCTGTATATTAAACAAGACATTAAGAGCTCAATATCAATTGGTAAATTGGTGGGGATTGTTGGACCTCAGGGGCATTTTCGGAATTTCCCAATTGAGGGAAATAGCGATGGGGCCCACATCGGTGGCACCATGAGGAGATAAGGGGAGACGCCGTCTCCTCCCGGCGTCTTGATTCTGACAGCGCGATTGGATCCGGCGATTCTCGCGGGCGTTGGCGCGGCCGGGTCTCGCGGCGACGCGGCGGCCGGTCTTGGGGCAATGGCGACGGAGGCGGAGTCGGCTCGGGCGCTTGGCGCCACCACCACACCGCAGCCCGCCTGTGCCCTCCCTCGGCTCCGCTATAAAACCCCGGCCTCTCCTCCTCGTCGAGAACCGGAAAAATTGAGTGAGTTCTTCCCCTTCCTACTTCAATCTCCACAGCGGTTCTCGGTCTTTGGGTCGTCGGCCGTTGCTCCGTGCTTGTGACGGTAGAGAGATTTCACCGGGTTAGGGTTCTTGATTTGATCTTGGACCGAGACATTTCTTGAGGATTTGAAGTGTTGATTTGATATTTGGGTGTGATTCTTGGCGGAATCACCGAGCGGTCTGTCGGCATCCCCGAACCTCGTCTTCCTTCTTGGCTTGGTGAGAAAGGGAGAGCGGCATTGTATCTCCGTGAACCATCTCCACGCTTGCAATAGTGGGTTGATAGGTTTTCGGGACAGCAATTGATCGTGCCTTGCCTTCATTCGGTTCCTTCGGTGATTTCGAATATCACTACATCGTGAGTTGTTTATCTCTGTTCTTGAGTATTCTTGTAGAAAGAGATGATTTGTGGGTGTGTTTGCTTGCTCGTGAAGAAATTGTCGACATCGAGATTAGTCTAAATAACTAGATTGGATTTGAGCTCACTTTGTTGTTTTCTGGACAGTGCTACAGCTGGTTATATTTCGGTTGAATAGAATTGTTATATGCACTAGGATTTGGTTGATTACGTATACTCGATTACATTCTATATCTTTGTTCATTTAGTCTTATAGTTTTTTTATATAATCTGTCATTGAGTATTCTTGGTTGTTCCTCCGCATATTAACATTGAAACCGAAATTAATAAGTCTTTGTTGTCATCTGTTTTGCCTTTGTTTTGGTAGAGAAATCATAAAGAAGAGCTCAAATCTTAGAGTCTAGTTATTAGAACTTTTGTTAAGAGTATCGACATCAACATGAGAAGGCCAAGATGTATGATCTTGAGCAACCATGTTCTGAGAGCAATATTAAATTCATTAACTTGTTATATGCTGTTTTTAGTCATCTCATATTGGCTATATATGGAGGCAGCATGCTATAATCTTGGATCTGTTTACATTCTTGTGATTTTCATATATGCCATGTTTATAGAAAGAATAGCATGTGAATACATTAATATGAATGATATGCTTTTGTTGAATATGTCATATATGATGTTCATTTTGAGTATTCACTCATTTTGCAATGACATGTTTGATTTCTATATCAATATATTGTTTATGTCATGCTTATGCCATGCTTGGGTGATTACTATTATCATAATTATTATTGGAATTAAAATAAAAAATATGCTTATACCGCAATATTTACAACAATGTATCATACGCCTGTGCTAATCACAGTTCCAATACGAGATAGGCTGAGAGAGTACCTTATCAGTATTACAGTACCGCCACAATGATGGTAACCTTATACTATGTAAGAACGGGGCGAGCCTTGTGTACCTAAAAAGATGAATGAGTGGCTAGGGTCACACATGCTATATTGCACCGGAGAGTAGCGGACCGTTGTCCCACTACAACGGCTTAACTACGCCGGGTAGAGATCTACTATATACGAATAACTGGGAAAGGTTTTGTATCCTGATTAAAAGATTTTTATGGGTAAAGTAGCACATCTCTGTGCAGAGTATAACGTAAATATTCGCTCTCACTTCTTCGATTACTAGCTAAATGCCCGTGCGTTGCTACGGATTTTAAAATTCTATCATACTCCATGTTCTAAAACCAACGGGTGGTAAAATTTATTGGAACATGCATATAAATATGTTCTAATTTTTTTAACATTGCAAAGCAAACTTAATATTCTGAAGGTAGAAACAATTAGAATGCTCAGTTCAATAAAGTATGGATTGAACTCAAATGGTACTGAGACCAAAACATACCGTCTTCTTAGCCTTCGTTTCCTCAAGTCAACTGTCGTTTTCTCTTCTTCCCAGGTTTAGTAGTCTGCAAAAGATTGTCACAGAACATATTGATTATCTGTACTTATGTAGTCAAGCAGAAAAAAAAGATGAACATAAAAGAATTGATTAAACTGTACAGCTAGTTCAGTGACTTTGATGAAGTCATGAAGACAGGCACACTACTGTTGTACTGCATGAAGTGTGAATTTCGTACTCCTTACAATGAATGGGTTGTATTCTTCTAAGGTGAGGAATTTTCAAGCAAACTCACCAGCTAAATAACCAGTCAAACACATAATTAGACAAGACGAAGCAACAGATGAACAAACATTTAATATGATATGTTTGTACCCAATACTGGCTAATAAAAAAGAAGTGATATATTCAGTACCTCGTCATCAGGCAACGGCCTCGACTCCCGCGGGTGCAGGGGTCTCGAGGCGAGAAGTGCTTCCCACAGACGCCGCCTCCTCTACATCCTTCCCCCGATCAAACTCAGTGTGTTTAGTTAGCATCGATCCCCCCTGCGGAGGCTCGTCGGAGTCGCCAATAGGGTTCGCGGCGGCGGGCTCGACTTCTGGGTGCACGGGGACCGCATGCCGCGAAGGGTGGAGGTGGAGGCAGTGGGAGAAGAGCCGGGAGAGCGTGCGGTAGGAGGCGCTGTCGAGATGTGATCGTCGGAGAGTGAGGACAACGGGGGCCGGGGCGTTACGATCTCTTGCCCCGTGCCATGGGAGGCGGAGTTGTTTGAGGATGCAGTGGAAATAGAGGGGATGAGCAGTTACGCGAGAGATATGGTGGTGGGGAGAATGACGAGATGGGAAGAACGCACCAACTCAAATTTGTATCGTGGGTTAGTCACAGTGAAGATGGGGGAGAAGATTCCATGGAAGGAAGTTACTCGGCGGTTTTGTGAGTTGGTCCATATGTCAGCGGTTCTTTTTTGTGAAGAGAGGTGGGAGAGAATGAACGGACGACCACTAACTCAAATTTATTAAATAGTAAAGAAAAGATATGTTCATGATAGAAAAGGAGCATTTAGGAAGTTCTGGCCCACCATATGAGCGAAAGCTAGATTTATAATGTATAAGTATTTTCCAACTTCCTTTCGTTGATAACAAAACTCTAAAATTTGAATATTGATGAAAGTAGTCCTGTATGTATGTGTGTCACCACTTTCGTAATATAAGACTTGCTAAGTATGAAGGTAGTCACACTTGCTATTAAACCTTTGTTTAAAAATGGCAACGTGATGGTCACGCACGGCCTGCCTCCATCCGCTCAGAGCCCACGCACGGCCACGCTTGGTCGTTGCTCGGCATCTGGCTAGTCCCCCGTCGGATCGGAGCCCGATCCGCACGAACTCCACGTCTCCCGCCGACGGTTGGTGCTGGGCCGCCGAATATGCTGGAGTTTTGTAGTTTGACCGATCTTGATTAGGCCTGTCACGGAACAAATCCTCCAATCTAGCCATATAGGCACGGTGTCGAGTCTGGTGTCAATGCCAGGTCCCGTTTGAAATATAGAAATTCTGTAGAATTTCTACAAAAAATTTATAGAAAACAGTTTAATTCTTATAGGAATAAAAAAAAATCCTCGGCTGAGCCTTCCACCGATGCTTCTTTCCTCAGTTGTTGTAGAGACATCAAGGTATCCTCAAATTTCATCGTAGGGCGCTTCTTGAAACAGAAGATCACGGTGCCGTCCATGAATCGAGTTATTTCGTGAAGAGGATACCACACTAGTCCGAAACTAAACTAGTTCGAATAGAAAGATGTTTGCAATCCTCGCAAACCCCAAAAAAAAAAAAACAAATCAATAGCAATCATGACACCCATTAAAAATGCTTTCACCAGACTTCGGAGACAACTTATAGCGAATATATGAACAGAATATCACCGTATCAAAAACATTAGTATACGCAGACTTACAAAAGTATCTAGCTAAGCAAACATACGCCCTGTTTAAATCATATTTTTAAATAATAAAGTGTTAATGATTTTAATGTAATGATATTTGATCAAAATTAGTTAGTTTATTTCCTTTATTAGGTTTTTCATGTTTAGTTGTTGATTTGGTTCGCAATTTAACTAGACTATATAAGTAGGATAGGAGCTATGTAATCTATTTTGATGTGAGAGAAAATTCGAGAATAGAGAAAAAGAAAAGCTTTGACTAGGCAGTTGTAGTTGAGCACTAAAGTTCTTGTGTGCATGTTCTTGTTCTCTTCCATCGTGAATTGTGTATGTGAGTTTTATCGTAAGGCTATGCCAACAATTGGTATCCGCCGGCCACCGCCTGCGCGCTCTTCTGACGCTGAATCTTGCACGCAATTTGTTCGTCGGGCCCGTGCCCACCTCGCTGAAAGCACTGACCAAGCTCGCCGAGCTCAACGTCTCCGGCAACCACCTCAAGGGGCAAATCCCCAAGCACCTCGCGGCCGCCTTCCCTGTGTCATCGTTTGCGCGCAATCCCGACCTTTGCGGTGCACCGTTGCGCCACCGGTGCAATAGGCAGCAGCAGATAGTGTACGTCCGCGGCGAGGGTGAGACGCCACACGGATCGAGGAAGAGGAACCACGACCTGTTGCGGCGGAAGATACGAACGGTGCGGTTGTTTTTCGTGGCAATGTACGCAGCCCAAAGCCCCAAACGTTTGGCGGGAAGAAGGGCCAGCGTGGTTGGGCTACTCCCAACTGGGCTGGATCGCAGTCTATGGGTTCGTTTGTTGCGGTCTGGTTCTAGCTTCCAGTGGTGATTGTGAAGTGCTCTGTTCCTTTGTTTAGCGTGGTCACCTACCAGAGTGAGCCTGTTCAAGCCGACATGAACACACAGTATTTTAAAATGGCCTCTCTGGTTCTTTCACTTTTATCTCACTATGGAAATATCTGTGGTTATAAGGGCATTACACATCTCACTCCTTTTGCTCTCACCTCGCATGCGCATCTCTCACTTTCCCACAGCTCTTTTCTTCTTCTAAAAGTTACTTCTTTCAATCACTACTATTTATTTTTAACTAAAAAAATATCAATCATAATCAAAGTCCATTAGCCGCATCCACTGTAAACATACCCGTATACGCCATTTGAGCTGAAATGACCTGTGACCAGCTGCGATCTACAGGTAACGGTGTAACGCTTTCTGTGGAGATAGCATGGCAACATGGCTAAAACGTATGCTCCAGTGAATAGCGATGCTATTGCCTTTTAGATTTGGCCATTTGGGTAATAGTTAGGATTTTGGTCTTTTCTTTCATAGCACTGTAATTGAAAGATTTTTTATGGAGTAGGAACTGCCAACAAGGCTGGGTTTGTAGGTTGTAAATCTTAAAGGCTGGTTGACGGTTCTGATGTTTTTAGCCCAGAAATGCAGGCCATAAGTCGGTAATGGCTAAGGTTGCTCAAGTAAGAACATTATACAGTGCATTATTCTGTTTTTTTTGTGCGTTGGTTAGATTTTAGAAAGGAAAAGAGAAAGATAAGAGTTAGGTCTAAAGAAGATGTATTTCAACGGAAACTTTGTGTGTGGACTAGTCGATGTATGAAGCTTACACGGTATATGATTATGGGTTCAAGATCTATCTTGCGTAATTTTTAGGAAAAGATATGTATTTTTAGCTAAAAAGCTTGGTGCTTAGAGCAAAAGGACCACTAGGTGGAACAGGTCCTAGCATATTGAACCATGTCTTAGGTCTGACTAAACCTACACGTACGAAAGTGTTGAAAATACAGGTAGATTGTCCACACTTATTCGATAGTTTAATATTTTAGGTGAACCAAATAGATGGGTAGAACTTATTGTTGTAAATAGTGCGGTATAAGCATATTTTCTATTTTAATTCCAATAAGAATTATAATACTATTAAACACACAAGCATAAAAGAATGACTTAAATATCATATTGAGATATGCATCAATTAAGTCATTACAAATTGAATATGTGCTTAACATGTACATCATAACAGATATAAGCAATAACGGCATGGCATCCATATATATGTAAGTATTCAATGAATATGAATATACAACTGCCGAAATCATCATGCTAAGCAGCTCTTTGCAAAGTAAAGCAATTAAGTCCAATAGAGAACAACTTAAAGAATTTAGAATTGCTCTCAGAACATGGTTGCTCAAGATCAAACATCTTGGCCTTCTCATGTTGATGTCGATACTCTTAACAAAAGTTTAGATAACAAGAGATTAAGATATGAGCTCCACCTTATATTCTCTCTACTGTTAATTTTAATAAACAGAGGATACCAAACTCCAAATTTCAGTTTTAAATGTTGACATGCACAACAGTAAGAAGTTGTAATCAACAGCCTATCAGTTTATACAAATAGGATGAACAGAACATAGACTGATTATCCAGAAACTACAGGTTCAATCAATTGCCAATGCATGCAACAAATCATCAAACCGAAAGCATTACAACGACAGTTTAGAGAATCAAATTGAGCTCATATTCAATCTAGTTATCTAAACTAATCTCAGTATTCAACGAATTCTTCACAGAGCAAGCAATCCGATCCCACATATCATATACCAGTTCTCGGTTTCAAGCAATCAAAGAACGACATCTTGTCGAAACAAGTTTGCACCACTCACGATGAGACGGTACTCAAAACCGTCCGAGGTAACCAAACCAAGAAGTCAAGATCACCACGGACGGGGCAAGGCGCACAAGCATGTCTTGTCCCGAAAACCTAGCACCCCTCTATGCGGTGAAGGAAAGGGGTGTGGTCGTCGGAGATACAACGCCCTCTCCGACCTCAGTTGCCCGGAGCCGGAGTCGAAGGTCAGGGAAACGCCGCACAAGAACAGGGGAGGAGCCGGCCAAGCCCTCACCAGAGATCACCAGAGGACCACAGATGCCAAACACCACAGGCAAATCTCAAAGAATAAGAGAAAGAAGCTACGCTTCGCCGCTCCACACACAAAGAACCGGCGCCATTTATAGCCAAGAGGAAGAGGGATGAGCACTCGGTGGCGCAACCAACGGCCGGGACCGAGTCCCACGCACCACCACCGCAGCCCAAACTCACCTCAAAAGCCGGATCGAGGACCGATTCTCACGGGAAGAAGAAGCGGCGGGTTCACGGGAGAGAGGGAGGCGCGATCGCCGGTGGAAGAACCGCAGAGGTGACCAGGCGCCACCGAGCCGGTCCACCGAGCTCGCCCGCTTCCGCCGCGATCCGGAATCGCCGCCATCGCCTCCCAAACGCGCCGCCTACGCTTGGGGAGGAGCCGAGGCTCCTCCTTTGCCTCCATCCGGCCCACCGACAGGTGGGCCCCTTTTCTTATCCTTTTCCTTTTTTTTTCTTTTATCAAATGGGAAATTCCCATTTTGCCCTTGGTGAATATATAACACTTATAGCAAGCATTTGGGCTTCAAAAGTGCACTCTTTAGGGCATGTGTAATAAACTTCGAAAATTCTTGCAAATCTGTTTGCAGTTTCTACAGTACTAAACAAGAAAATATCTTCCCACGAAATTTGGCTACCATATGTTATTTTCATTTCGTTCGTGCTAATTTTCAAGGTAAGGTACGAACCATTTTTCCCTTCCCCATTTTTATTCAGAACGATACCACTCCACTTGGTTAGTGCAAGCTTTTCTCATTCTTTATGTTGATTTTTTTTTAAAAAAAATGTGATGGTACCTCGCTTTGTGACACTGTCCAAAGTGTTTGTTTGCATGTTCCATAAACAAACCTTGTGACAGCACTGGATACTTCCACTGTTCATATTGTTTATTCCATAAATAAAGTAGCATGCTATGTCCACAAACATTTGGTACTGCTCTTCAATAAAACAAGGCTGGACACCGGGCCCGTTTAGTGAAATTCGAACTGTATA
Source organism: Bonia amplexicaulis (assembly GCA_036346245.1). NCBI lineage: Eukaryota > Viridiplantae > Streptophyta > Magnoliopsida > Poales > Poaceae > Bonia > Bonia amplexicaulis. The sequence goes on along the minus strand of CM070737.1, from coordinate 17,516,549 downwards.
ATATGTTTGGGTTTTAGTTGGCATGGAACATCAACAGTAGAAAATATTTTCCAATTGATGGTGCTCCGAGCTTGTACTATGCTATAACATGTGCCTAAGTATTATTGACTCAAATTATAGATTAATCCAATAATCATTACTCAAATACTGCAAATTTTATTTTGAAAGTTGTTGAGGGAGTGGTCTCACTTGCCCCAGTTGGCCCACAACACCAAGAGAGTCATTAAGCATGTAACACGTGGGTGACCCAAAAGGCTATTATAGGGGACATAATATGTTTGCCTATACAATTATAAACCGGCAGGGGCGTTTATATAAGCAATCCCTTTATGGCTACAAATATGTGCCTCAGAGCGCCATAGAGGAGGATCCATTTTTAGAGAAAGGGTTAGGTAATAGACGAGACATTTGTGCATACGCCTTCTACATCCTATCTTCATGGCTTCTCAGGCTTTGGGCAGCCCCTTTGTGGCCTCCCTGTAGCCTGTATTGTTCAATGTTTGGCATGTAGCCACAACAGTTGGCGCCATCTGTAGGGAGTGGTGTAGAAGCTATGAGCCTAACATAAGGCGTTCGGACGCAATGGCACCAAAAAAGATAATGACATCGACTTCCAAGTGAAAGAGGAGTACAACCGCTGAGACCGCTACGGCGAGAACAAGGGAGCTGGTCTATGAAGACCCCCTGCCCTCATGACAGTGGCACACTGGCATGGCGGCGTCTGAGATCACGATAGGTAATGAAGACGATTCTTTAATAGCTACGCCAATGACGAAGCAAGAAGTGTCACGAACGGAGTACCCGACTGCAACGCTCGACCAAAACGTCGAGGTTCGTATTGCCTAAGCAGTGGTCTCTACCAGCATCGACACCGTCACCATCACCACATAGAGAGCGGAGGGCGTCCTTCCCCACGCAGGACGCGAGCGGAGGCACCCTTGAAAACTATTAAAATGTAATTCATTAATTTTCTTTAAGTAGTTCTTTTAAGGTATACTAACTTGTATCGTCCATTTACTTCGATCTAAGGTTCAAATCAAATGTGGTGACATGTTACCTCATAGGGTGTAGTTATATCCAGTCTATGACTACTAAATGGGCATTAATGTATATCTATTTGGGCATTTAGCACGAAAGGGAATAATAAGATTTTGATTTTACCCAATATTTGTTGGACTTATTCTATATTGATGCATGTGTGAGCAATTTAATGCTTTATTCTTATGATCTTTTCTAGTTCGGAATGTACATAAAATGTGAATACTGTCACGTTTCATGCGAACATACATAAAATGTGAATACTGTCACGTTTCATGCGCTAGCATTTGGTGCAAAATATGGTGGTCTTGGTCCTTGATACCACCTCTGGACAGGCACTGGGATGTAAGAGATCTCGTCAAATTTCCGATGGCAATTTCCATATGCAGCTCTGGCCAATCAAACTCAGCAAAAGATGGAAGGTTTTCTAAAGGTGAGCAGGCCTGGCCTACGCTTACTCTACGGAGGTTGGTGGAACAACGACAGCCGGCCTCCCACCCCCACGGGTTCCCAGAGATTCTTTGGCGGTAGGTGATCCCAACCAACATCCTGGCCCACTTGGATCCACCTAACCCACATCTGTCACTGACGCATCATCCCCGCCCCAGTGCGTGCCTCCTACCCCGCGCATCAGTGGATCGTTTGCTACTCCAACCTCCGAGCCGCGGTGTGTGCCCGAGCGCGCCATCCCACGTGTTCCGTCCGGGCTTGAATCTGGGGCTGGATCCCTCGCGTCGCGCTCGCCAGCGCAGCACCGATTTGGCAGCCTCCTTCCTTCGCACCGAACGGTCCGCGTGGCAAAGCGATCGTGCTGCCCCCACACCACGAATTTTCTGCGGCCGGAGGGGGGGAAAGCGATAAGGCGCCTGCCGCGCCGGCGTCGTGCCCGCAGCTCCCCCTCTCGCTCGTCCCCCACTCGCGACTTGCCCGTTTCTGTGGCTGGGCCTTCTATACCGGCCGCGGCTCGGCTCCTCGTCCATCCAAACGCCATCCGCCTCCCCCGCCTCCCGTTGCCGATCGCGGTGTCAGCGCCCACGTCACTCGCCCATCGCCAAAAACATCTCTCTGCGCCGATTATATATTAGCCAACCAAATCACTCCCTAAGCGAGCAGCGCCATCCGCTCTTCTCGGCAGGAGAGGAGGCCCTCCTACCCCCGGGACTCGCCGCTTCCATTCCTGCGCCTCTCTTGCCCTGCGTGTGTGTGTTTCCGCATCCCGCATCTCCAATAGGATGGAGCGCGCGCGCCGCCTCGCCAACCGCGCGCTGCTGCGCCGCCTGCTGGCGGCGGCCACGTCCACCACGTCGCCCTCGACGTCCCGCGGCATCTCGACCCTGGCGCCCGGGTCGCGCCCCCGCGCGCGGCCGGCCCACCAGTACACGCCGGGGCGGCCGGTGTCGGTGTCGGCGCTGCAGCCGAGTGACACCTTCCCGCGGAGGCACAACTCCGCCACGCCCTCCGAGCAGGCGGCCATGGCGTCGGCCTGCGGGTTCGACACCCTCGACGCGCTCATCGACGCCACCGTCCCGGCCGCCATCCGCGCCCCGCCGATGCATTTCTCCGGCAAGTTCGACGAAGGCTTCACGGAGTCCCAGATGATCGACCACATGCAGCGCCTCGCCGCGATGAACAAGGCCTACAAGTCCTTCATCGGTATGGGGTACTACAACACCCACGTCCCGGCGGTCATACTACGCAACCTCATGGAGAACCCCGCGTGGTACACGCAGTACACGCCGTACCAGGCGGAGATCGCGCAGGGCCGTCTCGAGTCGCTGCTCAACTACCAGACCATGGTCGCCGACCTCACCGGCCTGCCCATGTCCAACGCCTCGCTGCTTGACGAGGCCACCGCCGCCGCCGAGGCCATGGCCATGTGCAACGGCATCCTCAAGTCCAAGAAGAAGACCTTCCTCATCGCCTCCAACTGCCACCCGCAGACCATCGATGTCTGTCAGACGCGCGCCGCTGGGTTCGACCTCAACGTCGTCGTCGCGGACGCCAAAGACTTCGATTACAGCAGTGGTGACGTCTGCGGCGTGCTCGTGCAGTACCCCGGCACGGAGGGGGAGGTGCTGGACTACGCGGAGTTCGTCAAGGACGCGCACGCGCACGGCGTCAAGGTGGTGATGGCCACCGACCTGCTCGCGCTCACCACGCTGCGGCCGCCCGGCGAGATCGGCGCTGACATCGCCGTGGGCTCCGCGCAACGGTTCGGCGTGCCCATGGGGTACGGCGGCCCGCACGCCGCGTTCCTCGCCACGTCGCAGGAGTACAAGCGGCTGATGCCCGGTCGGATCATCGGCGTGAGCGTCGACTCCAGCGGCAAGCCCGCGCTCCGCATGGCGATGCAGACCAGGGAGCAGCACATCCGCCGCGACAAGGCCACCAGCAACATTTGCACCGCCCAGGTAATACACGCACTCCACCCGCTCACCAAATTGCCTGATAGCGATAGAGACGATAAGAGATGGGTGTTTGTGATATGGTTGATTATGGAGTAGTGATAAAGATACTTGTGGTTTATACTTTATAGGCCTTGCTCGCCAACATGGCAGCGATGTATGCTGTCTACCATGGTCCTGCGGGGCTCAAGGCAATCGCTGACCGTGTCCATGGCCTGGCTGGTGCCTTCGTCCATGGATTGAGGAAGCTCGGGACAGTGACTGTGCAGGAGCTGCCGTTCTTTGACACGGTCAAGGTCAAGTGCGCAGATGCGGATGGGATTGCTCAGGAGGCTATCAAGAACGGGATGAACCTTCGCGTTGTTGACGCAAACACGGTTCGCTTTCTGTTGATGTTCCTGTTCCATTGCAACTGAATTAGACGATTTTGAGAGTTGAGCATTAATTTCGAGTTGTGATGTTGTAGATAACCGTCGCCTTTGATGAGACCACCACCTTGGAGGATGTTGACAATCTGTTCAAGGTGTTCTCTGGTGGCAAGCCTGTAAGTGGTCATTCAATCAATGCATAATCCGTTTGCTTGATGTGAAATTAGAACAGGATATTAAATGGTGTGCCATCACAAACACTTTCAGGTGAACTTCACAGCTGAATCCCTCGCACCAGAAGTCTCAAGCTCAATTCCCAGTAGCCTTGTGCGCAAGAGCCCCTACCTAACGCACCCAATCTTTAACATGTGCGTGTGGTTTCAAAAGCTCGCATCTTTGCTTCACTAATTCGTCAGAATGTTTAAAATAAACTGAAGTTATGTTGTGGGCCTGCAGGTATCACACAGAGCACGAGCTTCTCCGTTACCTGCATAAGTTGCAATCCAAGGATCTGTCACTGTGCCACAGTATGATCCCTCTTGGTTCTTGCACCATGAAACTAAATGCTACTGTGGAGATGATGCCTGTCACCTATTCCAACTTTGCGAACATGCACCCATTTGCCCCTACTAACCAGGCTGCAGGCTATCAGGTAAGAACCATTCATCATTTATTTAGTTTCTATTGGAAAATCATTCATAATAGCAATTTCTAGATGATCTGAAATGACTTGTTTTGTTATGAAGGAAATGTTTGACGACTTGGGCGATCTGTTGTGCAAGATCACCGGTTTTGATTCTTTCTCTTTGCAACCAAATGCTGGTGCTTCAGGAGAGTACGCCGGATTGATGGTTATCCGTGCTTACCACATGGTATGTCATGATAAATACGCCGTCCTAGCTCTTTTGTTTGTTTAGCATTCTTTGTTTACAAACCATGTGAAAAAACTGCAGTCAAGAGGAGACCACCACCGCAATGTCTGCATCATTCCTGTCTCAGCACACGGTACAAATCCCGCAAGTGCTGCTATGTGTGGAATGAAGATTGTTGCTGTTGGAACTGATTCCAAAGGTAACATTAACATTGAGGAGTTGAGGAAAGCCGCAGAAGCAAACAAGGACAACTTGGCTGCTTTGATGGTACTGTTTTTATTGCCCGTTAGTATGAGAATTTATCATGGCTTATGATAATGTCGCCACACTTTTACTCTTTCAGCTCAACTGTTCATTGCTAAATTTTGATCTAGTGTTCTGATGCTATACTACTGCTGCATGGCCTTCTCGCCATATCTAGTGTGATTATGAAAATTAGTAGACTCTTGCTGTCTTACTACTGCTTCTAATATATTTTAAGAGAAAAGCTAGACAGCTGCTTCGTAGTACTTCCCTCTAATGGTACTTGTCACATATTCCAAGGTACTTGACATAAATAATAGAAACACATGTCCAAACTGCTTTGGTTTATCTACTGCCACATAAAAGCTACAGATGATTGATGAATAAGAGAATAAAATGGAACTATGGAAATGTTAGAGTTCACTCAGGAGTCAGGACAGAAGTTGATTTATTTTTTCAAATAATGTTTGGAATATTTTTGCCTTGTGCCGAGAATAACACAATGTTGCATGATTACCTTATTCTTCAGGTTACCTATCCTTCAACCCATGGAGTCTATGAAGAAGGCATCGATGAGATATGCAGGATCATTCATGAGAATGGCGGGCAGGTTTATATGGATGGGGCTAACATGAATGCTCAGGTTAGTTCTTTGCAGTTTGCTTAACCATCTTGTTTACTTTGTTCTTTGTGCAATTGCTCTCTTCAAGTGTTTTATACTCTTAATGGATTGGAACGCATCTATGTTGGTCTCCAGATTATATAGACGATTTTCCAACATGATGATGAGTTATTTTTTTTAAAAAAAAAGTTGTGAAAGAAAATTTGTATTAAATTTGTTTGTGAAATAAGTCTACACGAATTCAGTTCTAACAAAGACATAAGTAACCATCTTTCATTTGTTTGTTGCTCCGCTGTTTGAAGAATGATAATTAAATGATACCTATCCAAATATGAATGCTGAGCTATGCTCTTTAAGAAAATTGACTCCAAGTTCACCTGAACCTAGTTGAGAACTTGCGATATGGTAATTTCAGATATCTTATGATATAGAACAAAACGTTCAATGCACTGGAAATTCCCTTGAACTTACAAATTTGCCTTTGTACAGGTTGGATTGACAAGCCCTGGTTTTATTGGAGCAGATGTTTGCCACCTTAACCTTCACAAGACATTTTGCATTCCACATGGTGGAGGTGGTCCTGGTATGGGTCCTATTGGTGTTAAGCAGCACTTGGCACCATTTTTACCATCTCATCCAGTGGTAGGTGTCCTGAACTCTTTATGCTGTCAATCTAAGCAAAATTATCTTATTTCACTCAGGCATATCAGATAAGTGATAACGCCGCCCAATTTCCAACTCTTGGAATAATAGACAAGATTGATATTACAAAGAATGTCACCTCATGTTTTGCCATTTTACGAGCCTAAAAACTTTCCATCTTTACTTATACACTACATAAGACAGATAGCATATCGTGCGCAATCAGTTGAACTTCCACGAAGGGTCTTCTAAGATGTATTAGACTGAAGATTCAGATTATTTCACGGTTTACATTTTGCTATGTTATCATCAATCCTGTATTATTCTTTGGAAACTAGTATCATTGTCACCTTAACTTTAATACGCAACTCAAGAACTACTATTTTCATCTCCTGCCAATGTCTTTTTTCTGGTTTTTTGGATGGCACATTGGCTCAGGTGGGTGTGCTAAGTGGCAACTTATTTTCATTTCCTTACCACCTAAAACTACCAAAGCAAGAAAGAGTTGCCTGCATTTTCTTTCATGTCAAAAGCACCATAGGGTGATAGATACTATATGCAGTTGCTTAAGAAGTGTTTAGTCTTGATATGTTAACTATTCAAACCATGCTTTAAATGTTGAATACCAAAACCAAGAGAATCATTCATAATTTTTGCATGACTTTGTCGTTTAATTCAAAAGCAAATGCAACTACATTATCAGACTTATTCTGTAATTATTAGGTCCCCACTGGTGGCTTTCCTCTCCCTGAGAAGACCGACCCTCTTGGTACCATTTCTGCTGCTCCATGGGGGTCTGCTTTGATTTTGCCAATTTCGTACACATACATAGCCATGATGGGCTCTAAGGGACTCACTGATGCTTCAAAGATTGCAATCTTGAATGCAAACTACATGGCACAGCGTCTAGAGGTACTTCATGTTATTCATAATCATGTAAAATTCGCTACATTTATTATTTATATTTAAACTAGTGTTCTAAGTTTTACTTTGCAATGATTTTGCAGAATCACTACCCAGTTCTTTTCCGTGGAGTCAATGGAACTGTTGCCCACGAATTCATCATTGATTTAAGAGGGTTTAAGGTACTTATCCGAATCATATTAGCAATTGAATCTTGTGTTTATGCATCCCAATTCTCTAACTGGATAGTGAAATTTTTTACAGGCAACTGCTGGTATAGAGCCAGAGGATGTTGCAAAGCGCTTGATGGACTACGGATTCCATGCACCAACCATGTCATGGCCTGTTCCAGGCACACTTATGATTGAACCCACTGAAAGTGAAAGCAAAGTAAGCATATTCCTTTAAATCTATTGCTTGCCACTGTGCCAACTATTGGCTTTTATATCAGCTTAATGTCACATCATTTGTCTGGCAGGCCGAACTAGACAGGTTCTGTGATGCTCTTATCTCTATCAGGGAAGAAATTGCAGAGATAGAAAAGGGCAAAGCAGATGTGCACAACAATGTCCTGAAGGTATATACTACTTGTTTCAGTTAAATGATTAAAGTCTTACCATATCAATTCATAATCTCTCTATATAAGAGTTTAGTAGGTCCTATTGTATCCTAGTCCCTTCTTTTTATGCTGTGTGCAACTTTTAAAGCTGTAAAGAATATCTATACGTTAGCATGGTCAAGACTTCCAAACATCCAATAAACATGAGATGGTTATGCACCTCTCTTGCATCAGCAGGGAAGTTGACATGTGCTTTCTGTTTTGTTACGCAGGGCGCTCCTCACCCATCCCAACTCTTGATGAGTGACGCATGGACTAAGCCGTACTCCAGGGAGTATGCTGCGTTCCCTGCAGCATGGCTTCGTGGTGCCAAGTTTTGGCCAACAACATGTACTAAAACTTCACTCTCCAAAGCTTTCTCGTTGCTTAGTATCTTTGACGTATAAGTTAATCTCTGTTTGTATCTTACTAGGTCGTGTGGACAATGTGTACGGGGATCGCAACCTCATCTGCACTCTGCAGCAGGCGTCCCAAATGGCAGAAGAAGCTGCGGCTGCTACTGCATGATCGTCTAATAAATCATGATCCCAGTGTGTAAAACAGCATCAAGAAGCTATAATGCTTCCTGTAGGAGGGAATCATGCTCTCTTCTCAAGCTTCTGAATGTATATAGCTCATGACAGCTCCTGATTCTCGTCAGCTGCCACCACCTCCTGTAATTCTGTACTCCATTGCCTCTCCATTCCCATTTAAAAGTGAAATTAGCTTTATTGACTAGCATTGCTACTCATTTCTGAATACAGGAAAAATTTAAGATCTATTTTGTGTCCTAGCCATATAAAAAAGGAAACAAAAAAAGGAAATGAAGGTTATTAGCTTGTGTAATTAACGGGAGTATGACTGCTATTGAGAATAGTTGTGGACTATTTTGTGTCCTAGCCATATAAAAAAGGAACAAAAAAAAGGAAATGAAGGTTATTAGCTTGTGTAATTAACGGGAGTATGACTGCTATTGAGCATAGTTATGGACGGTGCGTTCTTTTTTTTTTTTGTTACAGCTTATGCTTATGGTTGCGCCATCACATACGGTTTATCATAATTCGTCAGTGTTATAATTATCACAGATGATTTTACAAGCGTGACCATCTATATACTAGCGATGGATAGAACCATCTATGATACATAATTATTACAGATGGTTTTCAGTTAAGAACCATTTGTGCATTATCATAGATGGCTCGTGTTGAAAATCGTCTGTGAAAATTGTAAATGTCACAGACAGTTTTTAATCCGAGTCGTCTGTGATAATATAATACATCACATATGTTTTTTTAATCCGAAGCGCCTATGATAACTCACAGACGGTTATTTTTAAAAATCGTCTGTGATAATATTCTTCTATATATACAGGAGTAAAAATCTAATTCACAGAACTCCTGCACACACTTAGGTTTTCTAACACACCCACGCACCTCAGCTCCCCCTTCTCCGCCTTTGGCGTCGTTGTGTCCGCCCCGGCTCCCCGTCGCCGTCGCCTTCTCCTCAGCTCTCCGTCGCGTGGCTCCTCCTCCCAACTCCCCATCGCCGTCATATCCCCGTCATGCGGTAATATGTGTAGCTCGCTGTATGCATTTAGGATCTGCAGCCGACACTAACACATTTGTCATCCTTCTCTATTTCTATTGTAGTTTCTCACTTGAGAATATTGCTATAGTTTAAAAAAGTTGTTTGGGAATAATATTACGAAACAAGGAAACCCAAGTTCACCTTTGCCAATCGGCCAAGCTCAAGGTGTGCATCATTCGCTTGTCCATATTGATTTCTAATGCATTTTCATGCGTACGTGAGTGTCATGATAAGTATGAATGGTTGACATGTGTATGAGTGTGATGCTATATTTTCAAATGTGATCTAATTTAATAAACTGCCGTGTTGTAATTCATTTGGGATTCATTTGCTAATAAAAAACAAGTAAAAATGAAATATTTGACATGCATAGATAATACAATTTGAAAAATAAAATGCTACATAAATGTTACTACTGTTCATAAATTGAAATCATAGGATTGGCCAAAACATTAGTATGAATAGTGTTTTCTTTATGTCAAGCATGTCTAAGACAGCAATCAAGTCTAACACGCAGTATGATGAGAAAGAAGAGATAGCAGCCATGACCTACTTCATAGAACCTGACACACTGCAATATGTGATTTGTTTCATGCTATTTGAAGATCAAGTGTACAATGTTTTAATGTTCCTCTTGTAGTTGTTGAAAAATACCAACATGAGCAATCTGACTAATTTTTAAAATAATTTGTAGACAATTGGTTCTTCTTTTCTCATCTTGGTATATGTTATTGCTATAAGATCTCATTGGAAATGTGTTTTAAAACAACTACTACTCCGACTGACATAATTTTAACTATCAAGCGTGATATAGGATCTGACTTTGTCTCTGTCTCATTTAAATTGTAGGGTGTGCAAGACTATATATGTTAATGTTACTATGAAATATGTGGGTATCATTTATCTAAATCAAGAACAAGTTGTGACTTGTGACTTTATGTTATCTAGTTTACGACTTTACTCCTCTTAACGACAGGGTGTGACAATCAACTCAAGTACATTAGATCTTAACGAACTCTCCGACATTCGAGGACTACTCTCCACCTTCTTGATGACGGAGGTCATTGATCTGAAGAGAGGTCAACTCCCCCGACAGCAATTAATAGATGTTCAACTATTTGAATCAATTGTAATTTATTCAATTATAACTCATTCAATTGTAATTCATTTGTGATATCTGTGTAATTAGGGATGCAAACGGGTCGGGTTAATCCCGACCGATCCGGCACCGAAGCCGATTGGTACCGAATTCGGAGAAAAAATATGGGTTAGGATATGGTAACAACAATATCCGTCCCGAATCCGATACGTTTTCAAGTTTAGTTTCAGGTTAGTGCTACTATTTGCCGTTTCATTTTCTTTTGCAATGGTAAAATAAAATCTTCCACATCAGCTATTAAGTAGTAACATCAAGTTTTTGACGATCGTCCTCCTACTCCATTTGTTGTACTGCATGCATTCCTTACAAACAAGTAGGGGTGCAAACGGCTCGGGTTAATCCCGACCGATCCGGCACCGAATCCGATTGGTACCGAATCCGATTGGTACCGAATCCGAAGAAAAAATATGGGTTAGGATATGGTAACAACAATATCCGTCCGAATCCGATCCGTTTGCACCCCTATGTGTAATGATTGTCGTGTGCTATACATCTGCAATTATCTGTGATTTGTTTACTTGTTTTCAGAGGGCATGGTTAGCATTTCCCGAGACTAGCCAAAAAACAGAAAAAAATAGCTATTGAAAGAACCATCATAGACGGTTTTTGTATTAGCCGTCTGTGATAAGTCACAACACATACAGTTATTGTCCAAAACCATCAGTAATGTCTGACATATTACGAATGTTTTTAAAAAAATCATCCGCGTTGTGACTTATCACAGACGATTTGGGAGCCGTCTACGATAAGCACCTAATATCACAAACACAATAAATCAGACAGTTCAGAAACCGTCTATGATGAGGGTTACAAACTGTCTGTGGCGATCCCATGTGTGTTAGTGTGCTAGTACACTGGCGCAAGATATTCCTCCTTGACAATCGGTTTCTGAGGATCGCCTTACAAGGACGTTGGACAATATGACTATTTTTACTATACCAACGTGTGTTACGTTGAATTGGCTTTCTTCAACTTTTTTTTTGCTAAATTGTATGTCTAGTGGTAACATTTGTGATCTTTTAGTTTATATGGTAAAAATTTTAATTTTAACTAGTATAGTGTATCGGTATCGCTTCAGGTCCTACTTTGTCAACGAGACGATGCCGTCTTTATTGGCAAAACGTAAGCTTTCGATGATGAAGAAAACAGGCAGTACTGCAATTTCGTCAGTGAAGCAAAGCAAGAGCTGTGTGTGGGTCACCGGTTCCTCTTGCTTCAGTGAAACAACTGCATTTGTACCTATTTCTGTATAGTGATCCTACAAGTACGTGTATTCGCGGGTGACACTTTAGAGACAAAGCCAAATTTGACACTGTTTTATATCGTATTTACAAAATTAGCTATATACAAAATGAATTTACAAAAATATCATTTCTGTCGTCTGGTCAGCGGACATAAAATTTTCAAAAAATTACATAATAACTATGAGTATGTCAGGAGGCTTTACATAAAATTTTATAATTTTTAGAGATTGTTTGCTATATGTAAAAACTCATACAAATATCAAAATTTTATGAATCTTTGAGCAATATTCATAATGGATAAAATTATCCAAAAATTACACTGTGAAGTACGTTGTGTCAGAAGACTATACATAAATTTTTATAATTTTTTGAGCTCATTTGATACATTTAAAAATTTAAATAAATACTAAATAAAAAAATTAGGACAGATAATTAAGCCGGCTACCTGCCGCCCTCTCACCATAGCGATGTCTGCCGTCCCCACCGGGCGACAGTCGCTTGCTGTCTGGCGCGGGCGACAGGTGCCACCGTCCGCTGATCGAACAGTAGAAATGATATTTTTATAAATATATTTTACATATAATTTTATAAATATAATATGAAATAGTACTAAATTCGGCTTTGGCTCGACACTTTATCGTTGTCCATGTATTTCAGTATCGAGGAGTAACTGATGCCTCACATCTGTATGGCAAATAAGGATCACATAAGCCAACAGACAGCAGCCAAAAGTGACACAAACCATTCGTTGGCCCCCCAATATCGTTCCATCCATTCTCAAGTCGACACAGTACTAGCCTTAAGAAAGAGAAGCCTGCAGCGCAGTACGACCATGCAACACACATGAGGTGAAATCTTGGGACCTACCTACCAATTTCAATGGAGGTGAATACAAGGCAGCATATATGCTGCTGTACTGAACTACCATTTCCACTTTGAACCGTCCATGGCTACGAGACAACCAACACTAGCAACACAAGACTTCCTTAGCTGCCTAGCCTTTGATTAAGCTTCAGGATTGCTATTTATATTGACGTGAGAGCTGATTAGATCACATATTACGATTACTTTAGTAGTTGTTCCATTACAAAACTGCAGGACATCCGGCACAGGACCTCATCTCCCAGATTTGTCCTGGAATTCTTGCACACCGTAGAACCAACTCTACCGCATGTTTGGTTGCTACCTCTCCTACTAAATTTACCGGGCTACATTTCTCTCGTCTTCTACTTACGTGCTCTGTTTCCAAACAGGCCCCAGGCGAGACCAAAAATACATTGCCGAAGCCAATTTGTTCACGCGAGGGCTCGCAAACAAAAAGTGCCGGGTATGGTTCTTTTTACCCTATGACTTATAGATTTCCTCGAATAAATAAATAAAATAATTTTTTCGTCGTTATTTCAAAACAGTTTATCGGAACAGTTTTTTCAAAGCGGTTTATCGATTTATCAGTATTCAGCTCGCTCACACAAATACTTATGCTAGGTCCAAAAAATATGTTGTAACCGAAAAAAACACATGTGTTTGCTGTAGAGTCTGCTCAAGCTGTCAAGCACAAGCTCACGTAATAACCATCAGAAAGCGATCAGTTTGGATGCAGAATCATTTGGGTCGGGACAAGAACGCTAAACAATCCAACAACGATTGCATCGCAGTCAAATTTTTTTTGCTGCTAAATTTTTTTTGAGATGGCTTACGCGACTGATTTAGTACACCCTCGTGGACCATCCTTTTCTATGTCTATGTTGTTGTTTTCCCCGGGACATTCATTCTTGCATATTTATTTAAGAATTAAAGAGGGGTCAGCAAGAAACTTCCTTCATCCAGAAAATGATACAAGAATTGCCAAAATACTTCTACAAAGACAGTCTTAACTATGATTGCAATATCCTATCAAGAATAGATTTTCACTGTGATTGCAGATTTGCAATATATAATGAAGAACAGGTTAAATGTGCACCATTGCTTTATTCCCTGAACAGGTTAAATGTGAACTAACTACCTTCGGCTCAGCCCCACCAAGAAAAGTTCATAAAGTGATGGATCAGTCATGTGTGTTTGAGGCTTGCAAGGAAGAACCAATGTGCATGATTGGGTAATCAGTAGTGACCACCCAAGGTCCCACTGTACGTGCAGCAGAAGCAACAGCTCCATTATTCCATTTTCCTCATGATCATGAGCTGCAGTGTGTAAATTCGTGCAAGCGACGCCGTAGAACTTGCAGCAAGAGACGGGGAAGGAGAAGCAACACGTTACTTCCAACACAAATACAGGCGTCATATTCTACGCCAGTTGTTTACTGTTGGCATCATTTGGAGGATTTTTTTTTCTCATAACACACATAAGAACAGAAGAATACTACTCACTCTTGAATACCTAGGCCCCAGATCTCAGTGTCCAATCAGCCAATCGTCCAGCGCCATGTGGAATTAACAGCTCACCCAACTGCACAAGGTTTTTTTACCCCTGATCTTATTCTTATCACGTCTCACCTCCTACTCTCCCCCACCGCGAGGGGTCCAGAGGCGCCGTCACGCATCGGACGGCCTGTAGTTGTACACGTGGAAGCTCGCCTGCGGCGCGGCGGCCAGGAAGATCCTGGCCGTCGCCTCCTGCGCCACCACCGCCCCTCCTCCTCCACGAGCGCCGCCGCCACTGCGTCCCCGGCGGGCCGCCTCCGGCGGCCACCATCGCCACGATGGCCGCCTGGACGGGGCCCAGTGTCGGGTTGTAGGCCGCGGACTCCAGGCAGCCCCCGGCGTACACCTTCCCTTCGCCGTCCACCACCGCGAACCCCGCCGGGCACCCGCTGTACGGCGCGTGAGCCGCCCGCGCGGCCGCCTCCGCCGCCTCCCTCAGGCACGCCTCCAGGTCGCCGCCGGCGAAGCCATTAGCGAGGGCGGCGACGGGGTCGCCGAGGGGGTTGTCGTGCGGCTCGAGGACGAGGGGGACGTGCTTGGGGAGGAGGTCGTGGGGGCCGAAGGGGCGAAGGAGGAGCGACGCCACCGTGCGCCACTCGGGCACGCAGCCGTCGTCAGCGTCGGAGGTGACCAGGATGCGGATCCCGGCGGCGCCGCGGATCTCCTGGAGGAACTGGCGGCAGTGGCCGCAGGGCATGTGGGAGACGGCGACGGCGCGTAGCGCGGGCTCCCCTGCGGCAGCTGCGTTGGCGACGAGGAACTGCTCGGCGTGGACGGAATGGGACAGCGGGAGGCCCCGGAACTCGAGGTTGACGCCGACGTAGACGCGGCCGCTCGCGCCCAGCCCCACGGCGCCCACGGGGAACCGCGAGATCGGGGCGCGCGCGCGCTTCATCGCCGACGGCACCAGCAGCGGCAGCAGGTCCTCCACGGTCTTCACACCGACCGCCGCGGCCGCGCGCTCCGCATCCTCCGCGCTCATCACGAACCCCGCAGCTCGACCGCCGCGCGCGCTCCGGATTCGGCGCCACCTTCTCCTCCCCCATTGCTCAGATCTAACTCTAAACTATGTTATTAGTATATGATTTACGACCTTCTAATCGTGTTTAGTCCCTTAGGGGGTGTAGATGTTTCCTCCAAGTGCGGAGGAGAGTAGAGCACGGAGCGGGGGCCGGGGGGGTTATTGTTTGTGGTGTGTGGGTATTTATAAAGGACGCAGCGATCGAACTTGAAGTGCTCCGTTTCTTTCTTTCTCTCTCTTTTCTACCCTAGCTTTAGAAAGGAAAACGATGGACACGGATTATTATCATCAGCAAGGTTGCATTCGACGTGCAATCTGACCACTCTGCCACGTTGGCAGCCGAAATGATATGGTTGCCAGGTAGTCACACAAGTGTCGTTAGGAGTTGGAAAATTTGAGACGTAACAAGTCATAAAATGGTTTAGATCAACTCAAGATCGATCTAGAGTCATCTATTTCTCTAACATAAAATTTGTAGCAATATATGTACTCCCTCGGCTATGCAAATGAAAAGCGTTTCTAAATATTGGTCAATTTTGACCCGTGATGTGTAACCAGACGGTCCAAATGATGGTTTGAAATATGCCCACACGAGTGTGAAGTTTATTTCTTATAATTTTAAAGTATGAATGGTTTAGTATCACATTGCATAACTAAGTGAAGAAAAGATAATTTATAAGATGAAATCATTATCACTCTTTGAAATATGTGACACATGCAATGTGTATGTCATGAGAAGTACTTTCGCTAAACACACTCATATATTCATGTATTTTCGCGTGAAAAATCGTGTAACTTATGCCGCTTTATGTTTACTAAATCGTGCTTCTCTCTCTGTTTGAATGAGATTCAAATATTTAAATTTGAGGCTTTATTAAGTGTTAATTATAAGCAGTTACAAATAGATAAATGGTTGGTTAAATGTGTGAGTTGCCATTGGGTAAATGATTGGTTAATCATACCAGTTCATAGTTATATATATATATATATATATATATATATATATATATATATATATATATATATATATATATATATATATATATATATATGTATGTATGTATACACCTAGAGACATCCAAAGCAGAATGCCCTGAATCATTGCATGCTTTTTGTTTTTTTCCCTTCCTCCTACAAACCTATGCTGTTGTGTTGCGTTGCCTGAACCTCGTCAACTCTTCTTTCCGACGTGCACTATGAAGAAGGGGAGCGGTAGCTCCGAGTTGTTGCTGTCGTGAAGACTTGTATGAGGTGGTAATAAGGTTCGTGAGCAGCGCACATCTGCGTAACTGTTCGCTTCACTGCTTCATCTATATTCTACACTATATTTCTTATTTTCGTTAAATCCAACTGTAAGTAGTTCGTATGACTGATCGATTTTGTTTAAATCCTGTTTCTACATATATTTAAAAGTATAATGTGGTGCATATTGTTAGTACTAATTTATACATCAATGGTTATTTACAATATTTAACTCATAGTAAAATCTAAAATTAAAATATTAACCATGTTTTCGACGATGGTCGCCCATTTGCTATCCTGTACCAAACGAGAGATGCCCCGTGCTACTCGGAAGTTACTTAAGCCGTCGCTTTCGTGGTCCTTTCTTTTGTTGCTTGTGAATGTGCTGCTCCCGGCAGTATGGTGATGGTGATGGTGAGGTCGATATTATAATTGAAACAGCACTTCATCGCAGAATTGTTAAAATTTTCGGTATCATGCGCTTGGTTGCCTGCCTCGTATGATTCACGTTCACGTGTAAAATATTGTTGCCGCAGGGCAGGTTGTTACGAGAGGGAGCTAGGCCAATTCAGTATTTCATACTCCGCTCAGATCTGATCGTGCCGTGTCGTGTCAAATCTGACCATTTTCTTCGTACGAAAACGACGCCGCGAGATCGATGAAGAAACCGTTGCACGCTTTGCACGCCCGGTGCCTGGGACTCGCTGTTTGGATGACTGGCGGTTAACGACACAATCATCACGAGAACTGATGCTGTTCGATTGATGAGAAGGAAAAACTTGCTTAATTGGTTAAGCCAGTAACAGAGATGGATTTCATTTCGGTGATTGCAAACCAACTTCTTGACAAGGGAAGACTGAAGAAATTCAAGAAATGGTTGCTGAAGAATTGATCACGATTTTTCGTCTAATGGCCGGATGGACGCAACGTCGGTGCGGTTAATTAGACCCTGTTCTTTTCGAACTTCAAAAGGCTGCTTTTTTTTCGATGAATCAGCTTCTAAATAGAGTATTTTTTCAAGATAAGGTCTACTAGTTAATTGTAGTACATATTTTACTGACTTCATCTATATCAGCAAAAACCGCACGTGAATTTCTGTTACTCTGTAATCTCTCATGCAAACAGCTCAAAAGTCATAAACCGCAGCCAAAAGCTACAAACCGCAGTCAAAAAGAACATGCCTTAGTAGGTCAGCACGACTGGGGGTCTGAATATGTTCGAGTTAGGACGCGGTGTTGATGGGAGTGTGCGCTTTCGAACAAAGGTATCCTGGACAGGGACGCCTCACTCCTCAGCACACATATATAGAGAGAGCCAGTGAGGCGTGCATCGGACTCGCACTAAGCCGATGCAACAAAAGGCCTATGCAGAGCAAGCAGGCACGGAGATATGAATTTGGGGGTGTTCGGCGCAGGCTTTTAGCAGCCGCTACAGTATCTAACTTTTAAATGGAGTATTTTCTCAAGACAGGATCTACAAGTTAAATGTAGTACACGTTAAAAGCTTAACATTTATACCAGCCAAAATCGCAAGTGAGTATCGATCTCTCCGTAATTTGTACCGTAAATAGCTAAAATTCAAAAATTTAACTAAAAACCATAAACCGCAAAAAAAAACAGACTTTTGTAGCACGAGATTGCTTAGCGCGGTGCGCAAAGGGAAGCGAAAGGGCACGGCCTTGTTTCGAAACGTTGTGTGCCGTGTTGCACGTCGTGTTTCATGGTGAAGTAACTCTGCACTGCATGTGTACAAGATAGCTTGGTGCTTGGACCTTGAAAGGCGCTGCATTACCGAAGGAGCTTAGATGATTTTTCTTCTTTTTTTTTCCTTTCCGAAAATACCTTAGTTGTCTTCAGTAGTGGAATGATTGGGTTGGTGGTTGCATGGTCGTACTGGCTACTTTTTTCTAGATTGAAGTTGTGTGCGCTGTGGCTACTTTCATGCTTGTGAGTTGTGACCTGTGGGGGATCAAAAGACAGCTAATGTTGGCCTCCGTGAGTTCATGTAAACTTTAATTCGGTTCCTGTTGTATGTTTGGGTATTAGTTGGACCGCAATAGTGTACGACAATTTTAATTTGATAATCCTAGCTGCCAAAAGTTGTTCGGGTCCAGCTTAATCATTTTGGCGAGGAATAGGCACTGAATTCAATTGTGATCAATTTGATAATACTATCTTAGATTCTTAGTTTAGTGTCTTAAGGGAGTTTTAATCAATGGATACACAGTCAAAAGGCTATTTCAGATGGGGATATTCACATCCTATCTTTAAGTTTCAAAGCTGTGATCGGCAACGTTAACATCACCATTTTAATTAGTTTCTTCGATGCGTCAGATCATCACATAACTAATAAGGAACAAGGGGGAGGTCGTTCGAATAAGAACTATCTAAACGTGGGTTCATATGAACCCGCTATCTCAGTCCATGTATACAGATGTGTGCTGCATATTCTTCTTAATTTCTTTTTTACATTTTCTAAATTGATAATGGGAGAGAGAAAAGAATATGCTCTCAGATGCATAGTTAGGGGTGGCAATTCTCCCGTGCGCCAGCGCAAGCGCGCGGGGGGTTCATCCTCCCCCCGCAGGGCTTCATGGGGATCTGATAAAAATAAAATAAATATTTTAATAATAAATTATAGTTTTTTAATATGAGAGATTGTATTCTTTTCTTGTATATTTAGACTAAAACTTGAATTTATATGTTAGAATATATATTTTGAAGCTACATTTTTAAAAAATATATGCTTAAGTAATTATAAAAATTTAATGAATAAAGTCAAACTATTATTTTTTTAAAAAAATAAATTTAGTCTTTATCCCATGAGGACCTCGTGGGGTCGGTCCCATGAGGACCGGGGCGCGGGGGGCATCTCCACCCAGGAGGCTTAGCAGGCGGGATGGGGCCACGGAGGCTTTCCCCACCCTGTTGCTATCCCTATACACAGTACAAACAAGCCTGCGACAACCCTTTATCCTCGCACCTCTCTCCTCTCACTGGGCACATCTCATTCAATGGTGTAGCCAAGATTGTAGTCCCATGGGGTTAAATACATGATTATCTATTATTACAAATTTTGCATTGTTTTTTGGCTTTTTGCATGAATTTTCATTTGTATTGGGTGTTTTTGCAAAAACGTTGTCAGGTTAATTTAAGTAGCTTTAAATAGTTCCGCCACTGGTCTCATTCCTCTCTCGTCTCTCCCTCTCCTCCCACCAATTCGGCGAGTAGGCAACACGGTGGCGTGGCGGTCTACAGCCGACGACCGACGGGGAGGCACATGAGGCGGCGGCGACCTCGAGTCCCACCGCTGTAGGTGTCTGTACACCTCTGCTCTAGAACTGTTCTAGGCTGACAACAAACCGTCCCAGAACCCGCCACCGTCGAATCCACCGTCACCGAGCATCGGTGCACCTCCTACTCCCCTGGATCTGTGCTTCTTCCTTGGCTCCGATGCGTAGTGCACCAGCGCCGGTGTCAATGCACCTCTTCTGCTATGTGTACCAGATCCGGACCTACCGTCGTCTACCTCTCAGGTACAACGCCCTGCACCATGTGCAACTCGTCATCGTAGCCTCGTCCTCACTAGTGTATACACCGCCTTCCATTCTATATGCTCCTTAGCTATGCACCTCCATTGTGTGTGTCATCGTGCACCTCCACCATCTTTGTAGCTGAGGTGCGTTGCCTGTTAAACCAGGATGCCATACGAATAAGAGATCATAGATTATTCCACTAGACATTTAGTGTAGCGGAAGAAGAGTTGAAGCAACCTGGTTCAATGTAGCACACGTCGATGTAGTAGAAGTAGTTGATCGTTCACGAGCAATAGTCAATCTTCATGAGACAACCATCTCCTCCTTATGATTGTTTCGATCGGCACCTCTACCGAAGTCCACATATCCAGAGATAGAATATCGTGCGTCGGTGTATTAGTACCAGTGTGCATTGTTGAGGTTTAAGAGATAGCAGCTAGGATTTTGATATTTGTGTCTCGGGATTTTTTTTGATGATTCTTAAGCCCCACACATCTCTTATTATATAGCCTTCAATCGGATCTTCATCCGATACGATTAGAGATCGTATCTAACTCGGAGAGCTTCTGACCAGATCCTTATCCAACACGAGTGGAGATCATATCCCACTTGAAGTCTATCATTCGAACCATTATTATTTCAATCCGTTAAGTGTGTGATCCTGCAGATTCATATATATTTGGTTGTAGCTCGAAAACATCTTTTCAATCACTAGTCGGTAGCGGTCTCTAGAAAAACATATTGACCTCCAAATATATACAAAGATTAATCTGGATGTACCTTATACAATATGATCGAAACCAGATCCTATTCACTCACGATCAAATTATAACTCCTTGTGACTAGATCGTATCTGGTTACAACCAGTCTGTATCCTCATACAAACATATCACATACTAGTCTATGATATGTCTAACCAGTGCACGATTAGTTAGTATACTCATACAACCAATTTGTATCCGGTCAAATATATCGATCTGTTTGGTATTCTCCTTTTACCTCATGATATCCAATTGAACTCTAGTTAGAAATGTGTCATCCATAGATTATTCAATCTTTTCCCAGTCTATTGATGGATAACTTCATGTGGTCGATTCTTCGACCACTCGTGGCATGGCTATACATTTTCTTTATCCAACTATATAGAGGGGCCCAGTGATCTCTCTTGTTATTTCGGAGGGGAAAATCTTATATCTGACCAAACACATTCCTTAGCATGTTTCATAGCATACCCGAAAACTACCTTTATAACTGCTCAGTTATGGAGTAGCGTTTGGCATCTCCTAAGTGCACTGTTACACATGTAGAAAACTATACTAATATTAGGTAACAAGGATTATACATCATTATTATTTGAGACCAACTGATGACATATAAAATATAACAATCTCAGCAGTTTCAAGATGGGTCAATCCAACACCACGTTCTCTAACATATAGACATTATTGGTTTGACATCTCCATATATATAACCAGTGAAACATATCATCAATCAATATATGTACTAGTCTATAAGTCATTAGTATCTCGACTAGTGACATTCGACCATAGATCTTTTAGAAGGAATAAATAAAGGGCTTCACCAATAAATCACATACTTGCTAGCATTTATAAATAATAATTAATTAAAAAATATAATAACATTTGTTTAAAAGATCATAAATATAGAAGTAATATAATTATCTTCATGACTGCCTCTAGAGCATATCAATAACACCGCCTCCATTCATCTGCTGCTCCGTGCACCTCCCTTCTTCCTCGCCAAGGTGCATCACCGGTCATCTCGTCATCGACTCCGGTGTACCGCCCATCGTCATCGTCCTCGCTCTCTACAGAATGTGTACTGCTTGTGTACGGTGGGCTGTAGAAAAATACCTCACTTGTGTATTGTGTACTTTAGTAAAATACTCCTCACATGTGTACTGCTTGTACGGTGCACTGTAGTAAAATACTTCCTCGTGTGTGCACAGTTATGCATTGTTGTAAAATACTAAAATACTCCTTATGTGTTCATGTATTAGCACTAGTTTGATGTTTAATCGGTTATCCGACGAGATAAAAAAAGGAGCTATTTATAAGGAGCAAAAACATTCATGTAAAAAAGGTGAGTTCTCAAGGTTAATCTTCTTGGAGCACTTGATGTCCAATCGGCTCATTGGTCAGATCCCAAAAGATGTGATCTTTGGAGGTACATCACTTATCAGAATAACTTGAGAATCCTTTACAACTTCATTGCCACATGATTCCTCTGCTCTGCTTAGTACTTCCCCCCTGTGAACATTGGATTCTGAGGTAGCTTGAGCCAGGAAGACATGCCACTTGAGGCCGAAGGGATGTGTGATTCATGCATATGTGCTCATCGATGTAGATATAGATCACGATCGCGCAGAGATTCCCACTTACCTGCCTGGATAAGTTCTTATTCATCATCACTTGCTGCATCCAAGAAGGATTAGAAGATTCGCCGATCGAGCAAGCTGCGTCCGTCCGTCCTTCGGCGTTGCCGTCCTCTACCTCAAGCCAAGTTCCACCAAAAAATTAAATCTTTTTTTAACTTTTAAAAACTATTTTTCTATTTTTATACCGTAACTAACTTTCAAATGAAATATTTTTAGATGATATCTACAAATTAATTATAATACAAACGAATTTGTTTATATGGTTAACAACGTATGTAAGTTTCTATTATTCTACACTGTTTCTCACAAATAATCTAAAAACCATAAACTGAAACAAAAAAAGAACCCAACAAAAACAGACTCATTAACCGGATTTGCGGTGCGAGGTGCCGAGGTGTTTGCTGGTTTTTGTCGAAGTGGAAACGTGCTCAGACGTCGTACGTAACTGTGCATATGTAAGCAGCAAGCAAACGTCAGACGCAGTCTCCGCGGCACAGATGCTTGACGCTGCGCAATATCTAAGCTCGAGGCGGCGACGGCATCTCGGATCAAACGCCCGCACGCTTTACCAGTCAAAGCGACCGATGCGAGGAAACGAGTCCTCTGCATTGGAGATCAAAATGCACATGCTACAGTGCTGTGCATTAATCATTTAAACAACTGGATCCAAAACCAAAGGCTGCGGACGCAGGTGTACTGTAGAAGCACTATTTTTGGGACCGCCTATTAGAGGCGACTGAAAAAACATTAACTTTCGGTCGATTTTGACAACCCTTAGATCCAGATCGTGTGGTTGCTGTGAGTTCTATGTTGTTTCTGTGCTTTTCGAGATCCAAGTTGTCTCTGTGCTTATCGGGACCGAAAAAATAAAAAATGAGACAAATTAATCCCAAACAGATGCCACACAATTTTTTGAGAAAGACCCGATGGCCACAATATTGACTTGCATGTATGAAAATTTCAGTGAACTTAGAATTAGCAGAACTAACCAAAATCTTGTTCCAATTAATTTCTTGCAATCAAATAGTTGATGAATTGGTATAGAACTAGTAGCAAGAAAGCACATGAACAAGCATAGTTCAGCACCTCAGTTCAGTTCTATGGTAGCGTTACAGGTATTACAAATGATTATTTACAGAGAAAAGTTAACAACTCACACCCACCATTGCTATCCTCACATCCATTGATCTCCTAGGCGACTGCCTAGCCTGTCTAAGCGACGCCTAGGCGCTAGACAGGAGGGTGGCGCCTTGCCTGCCTAGGCCATTGTTCCCGCTTAGGTGGCCGTTTAGCCCGCCTAGATGGTGATTAGGCGCTAAGTGCCAGTCTGGCACTTGACTAGCGGCTAGGTGAACACTGCTCACACCATAAGAGCTTTATATAGTTATACCAATTGAATATACATAGATAGATGCTCTTGTATGAGACTATGAGTACATATGATTAAGACAAGGCATATATATGGATAAACTTCCAAAAGTTAAGGTAATTGGAGACAAGGTTTAGACTTCAACTTACAATCTGAAAAACAAGTATAAAATGTCGATCTGACATGGTGTCTGTGCACTAAAAATGATAGGCAGAGCCATATAAGGTGACAATAAAATGTTGATCTAACATGGGAGCATGCACTAAATAAAGGATAAACAAAATAACACAATATCTTCTCAAGAATTATGAAATGCAAGTGCAAAAATATCAACTTAGCATCAGACTGCAAAAAACCTAGACAGACAAGCACCTATGTCCAATTACAAAACATCTCTAATTGCATCTCACAACAAATATGAACTAGCCGAGGCAACACACAGTGTCTCATAGTGTGCTCAGGGCTCCTATATGAGGGGCACATCATCACCTTTGTGTCGAGGTGGGCAGGTTCAAAGCTAATGGACCATGGCGCGGTTGGACGGGAAGATGACGCTCGCGCTGTTAGGCCGACATGGAAGGGGTGTCAGATGAAGGTCAGGCGCCTGCACACCTGCCCCCGCCGGCAATAGCTATCACATGAGCACCCTCAAGTAAACCCTAGAACACACGAGATAGCCAACTTAGTTAAAATCCCAAATCGACCTCATGGCACACGAATTTGGCCAAATCAGATGCAATAGAAGCTAAATTTGTGAGACAGATGAACCAATTGCACATCAATTTGGACAAATCGGAAGCAATAAAATCTCAATTTGTAAGACAAATCCAACTAGGTTTTGAATTGGGGATCTACACCAGGTCCTACGCCCTCAAAAAAAACTCGACGGCGGCGTCGTTCTCCGGCGACGGAGCTCACCACCAGCAGCACAGCTTCCATGCCAACCATCTCTATCCCTTTCCCTCCCTAGCCCTCTCCCTCCCTCTCTCTCTCTGTCTTGTGTGTGACAAACTGCTGCAGTGCTGCTCCAGGAGGCTTCCGATTCCAGATGCAAATCAATAGTGGGCCGGGTCACAAAACTCAGAGAAAATTGATACTTTGCCATCCTATTCGGTGGGCTTTGATAAAATACCACCCCCTAGAATGACCACTATAAAATACCACTCTTAATATTGACACTTTGATTATTTGCCATTTTGAGGGTTTTTTAGGATTCTTAATTATTTTTTAACCATTTTCAGATTATTTGATATAGGAAAAGACACATTTGCCCTTGGACCATTTGTTTGTTCTCATCGTTACATTTTCTCGGTGCGTGAGACAGAGAACGGCTCGCACGGGGACGAGAGGACACGAGAGAGACCGAGAGGGAGGAGGCCCTCCGGCCACCGCGACGGGGACGGCGCCGCCCTCCCGGTCGTTGAATGTGACGACATCCATGCCTGTCTGGTCTTTCTTCAATTCTTCAAATATGATCAAACTTTTATCAATGTGTCCATACTTAGCTGTGGCAAAAATAACACGATTCACCACTGTAGGATCTCTGACACGTGTAATCTCCAAAATTTCTCTTACAAACTTGAGTATTAGTTCGGGGTCATCCAAATTCTAAAGGGCCCTCGTGACATTCATATAAGAAGTCAAATCAGGAGCCACTTTGGAAAGCAGCAAGTATCTGAATACTTTGGCGAAAAGAGTGAAGCTATTTGCTTCACCTGTTTGCTGCAGTAACATATGAAACGTGCCCAAGTCTACATGGATCTGCTCATCGTGCAAATGCCGCAGGATCCGAAACGACATCGTGGAGGTGCCCGTCTGCGAGCTTCTCAATATAAAAATACGCCGGGGAGGCTGCCCGATCTGCAGAGCATCAGACAGGCTTGTATGTCGTCACATTCAACGCCGGGGAGGGCGGCGCCGTCGCCGTCGCGGTGGCCAGAGGGCCTCCTCCCTCTCGGTCTCTCTCGTGTCCTCTCGTCCCCGTGCGAGCCGCCCTCTGTCTCACGCACCGAGAAAATGTAACGATGAGAACAAGCAAATGGCCCAAGGGCAAATATATCTTTTCCTATGTCAAATAATCTGAAAATGGTTAAAAATAATTAAGAATCCTAAAAAACTCTTAAAATGGCAAATAATCAAAGTGTCAATGTTAAGAGTGACATTTTATAGTGGTCATTCTAAGGAGTGACATTTTGTCGAAGCCCACCGAATAGGATAGCAAAGTATCAATTTTCTCACAAAACACACCCGATAATGCAGAGCAGCCCTGTTAATCACTGCAACCATCACACACATCTCAAAGAAAATTAAAGGGCCACAAAATCGATTGAAACTTCAAAAAAAATCCAGGCGTCCGTGTTAGCAAATCTGCTATTTTAACACTAGCAATTGCTGGTTGGGTCTGCAACGGTGTGTTGTAGCAGATGATCTGAAGCGTTCGCGTTTGATCCAACTGTGCATAGATGTCCCTAATGCAAATCATTGTGGCTCTCTGCATTTTGTTCTCATTTCCCCGGTGTGAGCGTATCTGCGCCGACCGGCTGCGGTCTGTCTGTAGGTCCTTGTCCGTTCGATCGCACAGACGCAGTACGTTCTGCTATCCAAACAGAGCATCGATCAAGCGGCTGATTCGAGGTTCCTGGCACTGGGAATCTGACCCGTTTGTATGGTCTACACTAATGCTCTTTTGACTTCAGGCTTGCACTTCCCGTGCCGTGTCTCACCTGTCAAGTGTTTGGTGTGTCCATGTCAGTGCCCAATCAAAGTAGCCGTGCAA
This sequence comes from Bonia amplexicaulis, assembly GCA_036346245.1. Lineage (NCBI taxonomy): Eukaryota > Viridiplantae > Streptophyta > Magnoliopsida > Poales > Poaceae > Bonia > Bonia amplexicaulis. Next base: position 17,490,107 of record CM070737.1, on the reverse strand, counting down.
CTGGCATGTCCTTGTGGACCTTGTCCGCCTACCTCACCGCCGTCCACTGCACTGGAAGGGTACTAGTGTAATACTACCTTCATGTAGTGGGACAGATCTGCAGTGCAGTACAACAGCGTGGTACAAAAGGCATCCATGATTAGAACTGTTCGTTCGATTTTTTCGGTTTATACGGTTCGGTAAATACGGTTTGTTCGGTAAATACGATATTAGTTATTCAGGAAATACGGGACTTAATAGAATACGGTACGGTACCGGTAAATACCATTTTATTTCGGTACGGTTTCGGTAAATATCAATTTTACCAAAGTTTACGCGAAATTGGTAAACGATAATTTCATCTCCAACTCCAATTCTCCATAACCCATTCCATTCCAGAAGCAGAAATGCAGCAACAGAATGCAAAAACCAAAAAGCCAGTGAGGATTGAGCTACCGCTCTGTGTCTCTGTGCCGTCAGTCCCACACCATAAGTCTTCCAGTCCAGTTCGAGAGGACGAGCGGCGTGAGCGAGTTCCGGTCGAGCAATGAGCGAGTTCCAATCGAGCAATGACGAAACAGATCATAAACTCAGAATCAGAACCAGTGAACCACAAGCAGTCAAGCAGAACTTAGTCCTTAGTCCTTACAAGTTACAAGGTTACAATCAGAAGTGCAGAATCACAATATTTGGAACAAATTTTAAAGCACACTAGCAGTCTGGCACATGCATGTGCACATACAAACAAGGAGATAGGCGACAAATAACCTTTTGCTTCATACCTGCAAACAAATAACTGTAGAGCATTGCAAAAAACAAAAAAACACATTGAGACAATTGACATCGCCCATGCTCAAGACCATATGAAATATACTGAAGAGCACCATGTATGCAGAATCAGATGAAACCATATGGCATCCATGTAATGACCAGTGTAGCAAGTTATGTGATGATCAACAACTATAGTTTCAAAAGATTATCACAGATTAAATTGCAACAGAGGTCATTAACCTTGTTTGTATATCCTACTTAGATTAATAACCAAGCACTCTAACCTTTGATATCGCTAAACTTAGGTTACATATTTATCCCTTTGTTAGTTTGAAGATGTCATGTTTCATTACAATAAATCACCCATAGTGTGGCAACATTATTATCCAAGCATCCAACATAGAACATCAAAGCATTTGGAGGTTAGACCTAAGATTATACTTGATGTCTGACGCTGATCCAATTAGATTATGTTGCTCAGCCTATCACTACACAATACCTTCTTAAATATTCATGCTATGTGTGGCTAGAGCTCTTTGCCGGTGTCCGTGCCTGGGAGGCTGGGTCTCACCGTCTTGGACTGGAGTGGAGTCGGGGAGAGCACCGACGGAGGCGGAGCACCGGAGCCCGAGCGGGGAGTGGCCGCCGGTCGAGCCTGGGAGTGGGGGCGCAGCGCACCGGAGGTCGGATACTCTCTAGATCTAGTGAATGGAGACTTAGAGTTGGAGAGGATCAGAGGAGAAAACCTGGTGGCTGGTAGTCGATGGCTCGACGGCACTGCCGGTGGCTCCACGCGGGGACATGGCGCCGCCACGGCGTCTTGGGAGAGGAAGCCCGACGAGGCGGCAGTCTGCGATCGCGAGCGGCGAGGTCGAGCACAAAGAAGGCGAGGCGCGAGCACCGGGCCCGGCGGCGGATCCGCTACGGTGCTCCCCGGTCCGAGCTTGACCGTGGCGAATCGGACGAGACTCGAGGCGTCGGTCGCGGATCGGCGAGGCGAGGGGCGTCGGTGTCTGGTCGAGTGGTCGTCTGCGCTCTGCCTCTGCGGCTAGGGTTGGAGCGTTGGTGCGTGCGTCGGTGCGTGGTGCTGGACTGCTGGTGGGCCGAGACCGGAGCGAGGCGTCGCGCCGTCGCGCGAGTTACTTGCCTTAGTGGGCTGTTCGGTTTTCTCGGGAATTTCAGTTTTTCCTTGGTTTTTACCGAAAAAACCGAATTAGACAAATGCCACTTTCATAGCTACCGAACCGAATACCGAATACCGGTCAAACCGAGTTGACCGGTTCGGTTCGATTTTTTCGGTACGGTTTGTTCGGTTCGGTATGGAACTGCACAGTCCTATCCATGATGAGGCTACCCTTGTATAGTTGTCGCTGGAGATAGAATAATATCATGCTAGCTAAAATTATTATATAAAATTTTACCCTTACATAATATATGTAGTCTCAAGTAGTAGCTTCAACTATTTACGGTCCAAGTATAATGGGCTAGATGGGTGGTCTACGTGGTCCTAAGCGAAAGCACGTGATGGAGCAAGCACCTTCACCACCGCTTTGAGCTCCTCCTCTACACTTTGTCAGCGAAGCACCAACTCCCTCTACAAGTTACTCTAACACTCGTGTAACCACCGATCAGACTGACATGACATACCTGAGCCGACTTGGAGAGTTGAGTACCCAGCCATGGTGGAGCATTGTGGATGCTCTAACACACCTCATGACTAGGTTACTGTTTATGGCTTTTGGTTTACGCTACAGTAACTAGTTTTAAATAGTGTGTTTTTTTAAGACGAGGTCTATAAGTCAATTATAGTAGATATTGTATCGACTTCATTTATATCGATCAAACTCGCATGCGAGTATCTCTCTCTGTGCATACTCTCTCACATGAACAGTCAGAATTTAAAATTTTAAACCTACAACTATAAATCAGTGCTAAAAAAATCCAAGCATCAGGGTACTGACATCTTCTGAGTTCTGACACAACGTCCGTTAAAGCATACTCTGGTAAAACTGCAAAGTGAACTTTTAGAGCATCCAAAATGGCGGAAGATTACGTCACGTCACACAACTAATCCTACTCTCCATTTTTGTAGGGCTTTTAATATTTTTTTTGAGAAGTTCTTTTAATCTGAGAGAGCTAATTTGCATATTTCTTCTTTCTCTTCTTTATGAAACAAGGGCATATTTCTTCTTGTCATAGCTATTGCCATCATCATTTTTTACCATTAGCTGCACCCATTGGGTCAAGACGCTTGACGTCTCAATCTCATAACATTTGGCCTCTAAGGCCTGATTTGGAACACAAGTGGATACTTTCTATCGTACGAAATTACTATGTTCTATGTAGTGCCTCACTGGCTACATGTATACCTCTCATAGGGGATCACATTTCTTGCCCTGCTCAAATACCCTTTCTTTTTTGCTTTTCAAATGCAGAAACAGTGGGGCACCGGTGGTTAGTTCCTTGGTGCCATGGAAGTGGTAACTAAAGTGATTTACAATTGTTGCATTACTACAAGAAAATATCTTGGGTTCTTTTACACAGGAACTGGGCGCATCCACATTGATTCGATTGGCCACCTCCTCCATCCTCCAAACTGCCTAAGTTCATAAATTTTTTTACGAAATACCTTCATATTTGGTGCCCTCGGTTGGGCTGAAATAAGCTGATTTATAGCTAAAATTATACTGTAGTTGGTTGAAATTACATTGTAACTAATGATGGCTTGTTTGGCATAACTAAAATTAAAAAAATTAATAATGAAAAAACAGGTTGACCCATCACAGACAATATAAATGAATATGGAAAAAAAGAACCAGCAAAAACGCTCAAAAAAGCTAAAAAATCAGAAAAAGACGAAATTTAGATATGAGAAATTACAGAGTAACAAAAACTCACGTACGGTTTTTGCCGATAAATGAAGTCGGTATAGTATGTACTACAATTAACTAGTAGACACAGTCTTGAAAAAACACTCCGTTTAAAAGCTTGTTAATGTAGAAAAGACAAAAGCTGAAGCCAAAAGCTGAAAAAGAACGAGGCCTTAGTCCATTCCGCTTCTTTTCTTCCTCCGTTTTTGTTTTCTAGTTTACGTAGCTGTTATAGAAATGACATGAGTTTTTTTTGAGTTATGTCTTATAAATTAAAATTTTGAATTATGGTGTTTATGAGAGGCAATACGTAGAGAAAAATAGTCGTATGTGATTTTGGCCAGTACAACTGAACTCAGTACATTTTTTACTGTAATCTTTCTATTGACCTCACCTTAAAAAATGAACCGTTTGAAAGTTAGTTACTATAGCATAATCTATAAGTGAAAAAAAAACTCAGCCTACACAATAGCAAAGACCGTTTGAAAGCTAACTACTATAGTATAAACTAGAAGTGAAAAAAAAACTCAACCTACACAGCAGCAAGGTGGTTTGGTACTCCCTGAGAGCAGGGGCGTAGCCACCGGGGGAGCTTAGTGAGGCTTGAGCCTCACCTCCCCCGGTGGTAACTTTATACATAGTAAAAATAGAGAGAGAAAGAGAGAGATTAACAAATCTAAAGAGAAACTAACTCTCCTTGATCGGAAGATTAACAACAATCATGAAATTAAAGAAGACGACGACGAGAAAGATGAGGAGAAGAAGTGAAAATCATAAAATTAAAGAAGAGTTAACAATCAATCAAAGAAAGAAAGAAAGAAAGTGAAATAATATATGTAAATCATAAAATTAAAGAAGAAGAAGAAGAGGAGGATGAGGAGTAGTGAAAATCATAAAACTAAAGAGGAGATAATCAATCAAAGAAAAAAAGAAGAAAGAAAGTGAAATATATACAAACCTTCTTTAGTCCGGGGATGACGGTGGAAAGCTCAATGAACCTCTGGTTGATCTTCTCCCTCTGCCGCCGCTCCGCGATGATGTGGACCTGCACGTGCCCCAAAGGCACCGCCATCGCCGAGCCCCCCGCTGTGAAAATGATAAGAACATTGGATAGAGTGTGGAAAAGATGCCGTCTTTTGTTTCCATTGTCTCGTGATTCAAATTAGCTTAGTTCTGGTATGTTTTATATGATCTAAATTTTTATTGTCATTCATAATTTTCTATTATATCACTAATTTTGATATGCTTTATATATATGTGACTTATCGTTATTCCGTACTCATGGCGTTTTCTATTATCGAGGTACCTATTTTCTATTTCTCTATTTTTCATTGTTTGTCTCTATCCAATTTATAATTTCTACATGAATTTAAAATTTATAAGAGTAAAAGACTAATTTTGTGTTAATTTAATTTAGATCTATAAATAGTTCAATCCATCTTCAATTTTATTCCTAGCTTCGCCACTGCCTGAGAGTACAGATGCACGAAATGTAACAAGAGGCAAGCGCGGATTGTAACTGAGCACCCCAATAATCCGCTTTCAAGGCATGATCTCCCTCAGATACATGCACCCTTCTCGTCTTCCCGTGAGGCTGAGTGCATCCTGCGCTCGGACCAGCAGCTGACGGCGGGGAGCACCGTGTGGTGGGCGCGCGTGTACGCGTCCGGGGAGCGCGGCGAGGAGGCGTCCCGCGAGGACTTCGCGCACGCCATGGTTAAGCTCTCCGCGCTTGCGCCGCTCACCGGGTCGGCCGGCCGGCCAGGTCCGGATCAGCTACTCCAAGCCCGTTCAGGAGTACGAGCCGTAAGGGTGTGTAGTAGTAGTGTCTATGCCATGTAACTTGTGTATGTATGCTGTACGGAACTAAGGATAAATGTTCATTCATAAATGGTTGTTTGGCAACATATTTGCATATGTAAGGCTATGATGGGCTCTTCGTGAGTCAAATGAGTCCTATGCTATAGTGAAGAATAATTCGTTATTGTTCTAGCGCCATTCGTGCTGATCATGTAGCTTCAATCCAATCAAGAAGCAACGACATAGACTGATTATTACCGGCCCCAATGCCACGTTACCCGATTAAATCTTGTTGCTCCTATCCCATCCAATGGATACGGAAGAAATTCAAGTCAGATCATCTCATTCCGCGAGGAGTGGTTTGTGTTCAGGCAGCACATTTGCCCTGTTTTCGTCGTTCAAACACGTGTGTTTCTCCAGAACCAAAAATATTCCCCAGAATTTGTTGGGCCGAGAGCCCAATTGCGTATGCTCTATGTGTGCAGTCGAGCCTATCATGCCTACTTAAATTTGTGGGTTGGTCTCTCAAAAAAAAAATGGTAGGTTGGGCCTAGCCATTTGAGATCATACGATCATCTTGCTGATGTCTGCCTTGAATAATTCTTGGCGGTGCTCCTAAGTCCTCATGTAAGTTTCGTACGACAGATTTTACGCATGGACCATTTATGCTTAGAACGTAACTTCTCTTCAAATAAGTATGGCTACGAAGAAAAACTTTAGGCGTGTTTAGATATTATCCGGACATTTTTTCTAACACTCATTTAGATATGAAATTGTTAGATTAGAGATCCAACGGTCCTTGTTTTTTGGAGGAGGGGGAGATTTTTTTTAGGGGGTGGGGGAGAATTCATGGCCTTTAGATCTCCAATCCAATGGTCATAAATCTAGATGATAGTTAAGAAGAAAATATCTGAGTGATATTTATCAATATCTAAAAACTTTATATCCCGGTGTAAATTTAGCGTGTCTTTGATGCCATTGCTTGATGTACCATGCGGATTCTGGTGGTTCCAACTTCCATGTACCCCGTCCAGGAAAACTACGCATTTAAGCATTTTGAGCTAACTCAATAGCTTGGTGACCTTCTTTGGAGATAGAATGGCTTCTACACGTATATAAACCCTCGATCAAAAATGAATGTTCCCATCAAATTTATGCGTTACGCATAACGAGATTCAGAGGCATCTCACTGCTGCTGACGTTAGGGTGATCCTATTTCTTGTGTACTCTCAAATCCTAATCGAGCCATTATTTCGCACCAACGACAAAGACATATCGGCCGGCCTCTATAAATGCCAAGGATAGATGAGATGATCGCAAATATAGTTCTAGATATACTCCATCCCATCACAAAACAATATCCTTTTTGGTATGTACAATTAAACTTTCTAAACTTTAGTTGTCGATATCTTTTTCAATAATTAGATTAAATATATAAAAATACTATATATAGATTTATCTCGAAAAGAACTTTCATAATATAATTTTATAAAATATATAATAAAAACTAGTGATCAAAGTTACGTTTCTTTATCTCGAAAAGAACTTTCATAATATAATTTTATAAAATATATAATAAAAACTAGTGATCAAAGTTACCTTTGTCTAAAACGATATTCTTATTTATATATGCTCGTGTCACCTGTGCTGGCGAGCAGATTCTGTCTCACTCCGCGATGTCTTCGACTCCAGTCTCCAGAGTCCACTCTAGAAAAAAAATTTCGTGTGCATGGCAACAAGCAAGCACACGTCTTGTGCTGCCGAAATAGTGGTTCGGCTTTTGAGGTTATAGCCAGATAAGTCCATGCATGAGTGCGGCAGTGCGGAAATGGACAAGCTAGCTAGCGTGTTTCAGCATGCATGGGGTCTGCATGACTTGGTTTTTCGGGTTTTTTTAGACTCTTAGTTGTATTCATTGTGCGTTTCCTAACATTGTGCACGACAGTAAGGGTGGTAGACGTCTGTGCAACCGGGCCGGGGGAACGGTTCGAATTTGGAGAAATAAAAAGGTTGGTACTGTTACATTTTTTGCTAGGTAAGGAAATAACTGTTGGAAGGCTAAGAAATACATATATGATAGGTTTTCCTGCAAGAAATACAACGGGAAAAAGGAAGGCCAGGATAACTTATGTTGTACATGTTGGAATTATTGAAAAAGTTGCATAGTGAATACGTAGATATGCCCTTAGAAATTTCCAGTTAACCCTTTTAGGATCCAATTGGTAGTATTTATGAATATTTGTAGTACACAAAAATAGGATAAACATTAATTTCTAAAAGTCGTATTCTTAAACCTTCTTTTTGTAATTCATCCAGAAGTGCCGCTAAATTAACCCAACATGTAGAGTGACAAAACTTTTAAATTTGTTGAAACTAGCATATTTGCCCGCGTAATTACGCGGCTTAGATATTACGATACAGTTTTATTTGGTATACACTCTACCACCTATGATTGAAATATAATTGTATTTACTATACAATTCTAATATACATATATGATTAATATACACTATTATAATCTAGTCTTCACCAAAATAAGTGGTGGAAAGGCTCATCTTTTTCTCGATTAATATGAGAATTTCTAGATTTTTTTCTTATTTAAGATTATTGTGGGATTTTCTTGTCCTCGTAACAAAGAAGATGTCATAAATCTCACCGGCTGTTTTATTTTATATAGATCGGCCTAGGCGACAACACTTGTCAAATGATGATGGAGCAACAACACTGTTAGATCCACGTGTATGTTATCCGCTTGCGTGACGCACACATAAAGCCGACTTCCCCTTTCATAGCAAAGAAATCCTAGCATGCACGATCTATAAATCTATTGCGGTGCTCCATGGCTTAATCCATCTTCTCTTCTCAAGGTGGAAACCATATCCAACCCTAGGCCGGCAAGGTATCTATATCACCGGATCGACATAGCTCTTTTTCCACCTAGTTTTCAAGTGCCCTCTCTAGATTTGATTATCTTGTCATAAGTTATGCTTAGTACGCCAGATGAGTTGATATCTGCATGATCTAGAGTTCTAGACTTTACTACCTTTTGTTCCCACTAACGCCTTATTTGAAATACAGAATTGCAAAGGAATTTTGGATGAAAGAAGCATAAATCCCGAGAAACAAATGTTCTTTCCATGTCGCCGCAATCACAACAAAGCAGCCCCTGAAGATAAGAGTTCATGCATCGACGCTTAGCTGCTTACCCCTCGAATTCGACGGTGCGCTCAAAGATAGTTCCTCGTCCAGATCACGAATCAACGGTAAGGTTTGTGTTTCCAATTACTTTATTTTTCTGCTCCGCATTAATGGAGCATGAGATTTTGCTCTACTACTTTTTGATAAATCCGGATCTAACGTCTATACATCGCATTACATTACACATTTCACTTTAGACCCTGTTCAACTTGGTTTTTTCAGATGACTGCTTTTAGTTGAAATGGCAATGTAATGCCCGTTAGATTTTCATTAGTCATTCAATTAGAAGAAAAAAAATAAAAAAAGCTATGTTAAGAAGTTAACATGTTATAAATAGCTTTTGCATTCTGAAAGTTAAAAACCCGAAAATTATTTGGAACGGAGCCTGAGCACAGGTGCTATTGTCCATTTGTCCTCGCTTGAAAAACAATTCAGGGGCTATTTTTAGCAACCCTCCTCCACGTTTCAAGTTTCACCGCAGCCTATCACCAGTGAATCACACGAGCGCGCGCGGGCGGCAGTGAGCCAACGACCAGGGGCAAGCGAAAGCAAAGCGCAGAGGCAGAGGCCAAACCCCCGGATTCAAAAGTACACGGCACCCGCAGGGAATCCCAAGGCAGCCAGCCCGCGCCTCCCACCCGTCGCGTGCCACCTCGCGCCCGCGCGGTTGGCCGCGCCCTCGGCCTCGCCCGTCGGGCGTTGGCTGCCCACCTGCACCCATGTCAGAGCTCGCCCGCCACTTGGCACCGCGCACCCCGTCTCCGCGTCTCCGCCCGCCCATCCGCCTATAAAAGCACCGCGCGGCCCCAACCCTAGCCGCCGCCGCATCCTCTTCCTGGACCTCCTCCCAACACTCCACCACCACTTCCTCCTCCTTCCGTTCCACCGACATGGCCGGCATCAGCAGCAAGCGCCGCTCCCCCTCCTCCTCCGGCGACTGCGCCGGTGCCGCCCGGCGGCCGAGGGTGACCAGGAAGCGCAGGTCAGCTGGCAGTGGGCCCCGCGGCGCCCCCCGGAGGCCACCGGCGCCCCGACCTGTGAGTGCCTCGGAACTCACGGTCTCGCCCTACTATCCTACGTATATATGTGTGTGCGCGTGGAGGTGGTGGGCCGGGGTGGTGGGGAGGAGGCGCCGTGGGCTAGCGGCCCAGAGGGAGGGGCGCTCGTTCGCTCCCCTGGTCCCGGTGTTGCCGGATTTTAAAATTTTGATCGGGAGGAGCTCGCGGGTGTAAACGTTTGCGGGCGATTTGGAGCTCTGATCCGTCCGATTGCTGCTTTGATTAATGAATGATTGCGAGTCTAGTAGGTTTCGTTCAAATTCCACGATCAGATTTGAGCGATCTTGTGCACGGCTGTGTGCTTGACATGGTGGAGATGTGATCAATCGACAGTTTTTGCTGCAGGTGTGAATGAGCGATCGTTATTGCTAGGTTGCAGGTTTTGGTGAGGTATGATTGCTGCAGTTATTTGTCGGATTTGCGATAGTGATAGGCTGATAGCTCGTTCTAGGATAGTTTTGGTCTGTGTTAAACCAGTTATCCATGCTTTGGGGCCAAGCAGAGTACGATTTCGCAGTTCACTTACCGTCACGTGGCACATGGATAGAAGATGTCCTGTAGGCCTCATCTTGCAGTTTCAGGGTAACAAGAACACTTTGTATTACTTGCAAGTGCATAATTTAGCGGTTCACATACGTCACTTTGCGATGTATACATATGTGCAGTGGTACAATTATCTCTACTACTTAAAAATATGAGTTGGTGGTCGTCGGTCCGTTCTCCCTCCTCTCTTCTCCGCCGTCCAGATCCGCATATAGGTAGTTCTTTCACTCCTCGTAGGAAAGGTCGGGCTGACGCTTGGACCGCGCTCCTCCTCTTCTCTTCCCCCGCATCCTTCGCCTCCCGCAACCACTCCACCTCCCACAACCGCTGCCTCCTTCTCTCCCCCGAACCCTCGTGCCGCGCCTCCTCCTCCTCCTCCTCCTCAGCGTCGCCACCAATTCCTTCCCCTCGCGGCAGCGTCTAGTCGCAGTCCCCCAACTTCCCCCAGCAACGCCGCATCCCCCATCGCCGCCTCCCCAATGCATTCGCCCGTCGCTTCCTCTCCCCATCTGCCCGCCGCCTCCCCACCTCCACCTCTCGCAACCGCCGCCTCCTTCTCTTCCCCGAACCCTCGTGCCACGCCTCCTCTTCCTCGACGCCGCCACCAATTCCTTCCCGTGGGTAGCGTCGGTTGCGGCCCCTAACTTCCCTAGCGCCAAGATCCCCGTCGTCGCCTCCCCATCTCCACCTCCCGCAATCGCCACCTCCTTCTCTCCCCCAAACCCTCATGCCGCGCCTCCTCGGCGCCGCCACCAATTCCATCTCCCATCGCCCCTCCAACCAGTGGCACGATGCTCGGCGACAGGGGCCGGTGGATCGGAGAGAAGGGCGCTCAACGATGGCGGCGGCGACTTCTTCTTCCTACGCCCGCCCACGTGGCTCTCCCCACGCTGTCTCCGCCCAGCGGTTGCTCGCCCGGTGAGCCTCTCTACCTCCTCTGCTCTTCGCTCGAAGCCCGTTGCGCTGTCTGGCGATTTTGATCTCCCAAACTGGTTGTCGAAGTCGGTGCCGTGGTTGAAGGGGGTCGTGGCTGAAGTCAAGGGGCCGTGGTCGAAGGGGCGGTGGTCGTGGTCGAAGGGGCTGTGGTCGAAGTCGAAGGGCCGTGGTCGAAGTCAGGCCATGGTCGAAGTCGAAGGGTCATGGTCGAAGTCCAAGCTGTGGTCCAAGGGGACAATGGTCGAAGGGGTAGTGGTCGAAGTCAAGGGTCGTAGACAAAGTCGTCCATGGTCGAAGTCGAAGGGTCGTGGTCAAAGGCAGGCCGTGGTCGAAGTCCAAACCATGGTCGAAGGAGACAGTGGTCGAAGTCAAAGGGCCGTGGACGAAGTTGGTCCGCGGTTGAAGTCGAAGGGCCATGGTCGAAGTCGAAGGCTCGTGGTCGAAGTCCAAGTCATGGTCGAAGGGGACAGTGGTCGAAGTCGAAGGGCCGTGGACGAAGTCGGTCCGTGGTCGAAGTCGAAGGGCCGTGGTCGACGTCGGGGCCGTGGTCGAAGTCAAAGATCCGTGGTCGAAGTCGAAGCCATGATCGAAGGGGGTGCTAGTCGAAGGGGGAAGTGGTCGACGTCGAAGGGTCGTGGTCGAAGGGGACAATGATCGATGTCGAAGGACCGTGGTCGAAGGGGACAATGGTCGAAGGGGATGGTGGTCGAAGGGGTCGACGTCGAAGGGTCGTGGTCGTCGAAGGGCCGTGGTCGAAGGGGACAGTGGTCGAAGTCGAAGCCGTGGTCGAAGGGGGCCGTGATCGACGTCAAAGGGTCGTGGTCGAAGGGGGCAGTGGTTGAAGTCGAAGATCCGTGATCGAAGTCGAAGCCATGGTCGAAGGGGGCCGTGGTCGAGGCGCGTGGTCGGGTAGAAGGTCCGTGGTTGTCGTCGGCCGTGGTCGAAGAGGAAGTGGTCGACATCGAAGGGCCATGGTCGAAGGGACGATGGTTGAAGGGGCGATGGTCAAGTCGCGGTCATGGTCGTAGTCGTAGCGCCCGTGGACATGGTCGTAGTCGTAGCGCCAACCCGGAGGGCACCTGTTGGTTCGTTCACAACCTCCGCCGTTACGAGTTCGCCCTCCAGTTGAACATCCCCGTCGCCTAACCCCAGGTCACCCCCGAGATTGAGCTCCCCACCCTCGACGGCAAGACCCACAAGGTCTCGTACTCCCTATAGATTGTAACATGCTTTTGACCACGAGGTGTGATCGACGACTTTCGATTTACGACCATGAGCACTGGTCGATGTGTTCCGACTTACGACCATGAGGTGTGGTCGATGTCTTCCGACTTACGATCACGAGCGTTGGTCGAAGTCGAAGCCATGGTCAAAGGGGGCCGTGGTCGAACGGGGAAGTGGCCGACGTCGAACGACCATGGTCGAAGGGGACAGTGATTGAAGGGGGCAGCGGTCGAAGTTGGGGCCGTGGTCGAAGTCGACGTTGTGGTGAAATCGGGCCGTGGTCGAAGGGGCCATGGTCGAAGGGGCCGTGGTCAAGTCGGGCCGGTAGGTCGGCGGCGGTAGTCGGGCGACAGGGCACAAGCACACCGGAGGCCTGCTAACGTATGACCACCAGCGATGGTCGACCGCTCCTGACCTACGATCACGCGCAATGGTCGACGGCTTCTAACTTACGATCACGAGGTGTGATCGACGGCTTCTGATTTACGACCACGAGCACTAGTCGATGTGTTCCGACTTACGACCACGAGATGTGGTCGGTGTCTTCCGACTTATGACCACGGCGTTGGTCGATGTGTTTCGACTTACGACCACGAGGTGTCCTCGATGGCTTTTGACTTAAAAATGTTGGAAGGGTGTGAAAGAAATACACATATATAATAAGTTTGCCTATAAGAGATACAGTCGGGAAAAAGGAAGGTCAAGATAACTTATATTGTACAGGCTGAAAATTGAGTTTTTGAATAGTGAATACGTAGATACACCGTTAGAAATTTCCAGATAACTTTTTAGAGGATCCAATTGGTAGTATATATGAATATTTGTAGTGCACAAAAAATAGGATAAACATTTCAAAAACTCATACCATTAACCCTTTTTCCACAACTCAACCAGAAGCGCCGCTAAACTGGCCAACCCAACATGTAAAGTGACAACTTTTAAATTTGTTGAAACAGCATAGTCGACAACGATTGTCAAGTGATGATAGAGCAACAGCACACCTGTTATATCGACGACTGTATATATGAACGAATATCCATTGTTATATATCCGCTTGCGTGCCGCATAAAGCCAATTGCCCTTTGATAGCGAAGAAATCCTGGGTGCGCGACGATCTATATAAATCTACCATTGTGGTGCTCCATGCCTCAATATCTTCTCTTCTCAAGGCGGAAACCATATACAACCCTAGGCCGGCAAGGTATCGTATATCGCCGAATCGACATAGCTCTTTTCCACCTAATTTTCGAGCTCCTGCTCTAGATCTGATCATCTTGCTAGGAGCCATGGTAAGGTAGTACGCCAGATGGGTTGATGATATCTACATGATCTGAACTTTTCTACCTTTTGTTCCTACTAACGGCTTACTTGAAGTACAGAATTGCAAAGGAATCTGGGATGAAAGAAACAGTACAATTCTTGAGTATGCGAAGAACTAAGCCACCGGATCATCCTTGGCGACTCTCATTCTTTCCATGCTGCCACAATCACAACAAAGCAGACCTGAAGATAGAGTTTCTGCATCGACGCGTAGCAAGTGGCGACTCGCTTCTTGAATTCGACGGCGCACTCAGAGACAGTTCCTCGTCCAGCTCACGAATCAACGGTAAAGTTTTGTGTTTCCAATTGCTTCATTTTTTTCACTCGGCATTAATGGAGCATGGGATTTTGTTACACCGCACTTTACTCCGGACTAGTAAATAGTAGCAGCTAGCGCAGGTGCTATTGCCCTCTTTGAAAAAACAGTCGAGGGCTATTTTGCGGCACTCCTCCGTATTTCAAGCTTCACCGCAGGCTGTGACCAGTGGATCGCCGGAGCGGAGCGGGCGGGCGGCAGTGAACGAACCAACGACCAAGGCAGAGGCCAAACAAGCGGATTCAAACGTGCACGGCGCCCGCAGATCCCGACGCGGGTGGGAAAACGACAGGAGCAGCCAGCCCGCGCCTCCCATCCGTCGCGCGCCACCTCGCACCCTCGCGGTTGGCCGCGCCCCGTCGGGCGTTGGCTGCCCACCTGCACCCGTTTCAGAGCCCGCCCGCCACTTGGCACCGCGCGCCCCGTCTCCTCCCGCCCATCCGCCTATAAAACCACCGCACGGCCCCAACGCCCGCCGGTCCGTGGTCGAAGTCGGCGGCCGTGGTCGACGCCGGGCCGTGGTCAAGTCAAAGATCCGTGGTCAAGTCGAAGCCATGATCGAAGGGGTGCTAGTCGAGGGGAAGTGGTCGGCGTCGAAGGGTCGTGGTCGAGGGGACAATGATCGGCGTCGGCGACCGTGGTCGAAGGGACAATGGTCGGGGGATGGTGGTCGAAGGGTCGACGCCGAAGGGTCGTGGTCGTCGAAGGGCCGTGGTCGAAGGGACGGTGGTCGGTCGGCCGTGGTCGGCGGGGCCGTGATCGGCGCCAAGGGTCGTGGTCGGCGGCGTGGTTGAAGTCGAAGATCCGTGATCAAGTCGAAGCCATGGTCGAAGGGGGCCGTGGTCGAGGGGGCAGTGGTCGAAGTAGAAGGTCCGTGGTTGTCGTCGAAGCCGTGGTCGAAGAGGGAAGTGGTCGACATCGAAGGGCCATGGTCGAAGGGGACAGTGGTTGAAGGGGGCAGTGGTCGAAGTCGCGGTCATGGTCGTAGTCGTAGCGCCCGTGGACATGGTCGTAGTCGTAGCGCCAACCCGGAGGGCACTGTTGGTTCGTTCACAACCTCCGCCGCTACGAGTTCGCCCTCGGTTGAACATCCCGCCGCCAACCCCGTGTCACCCCGAGATTGAGCTCCCCACCTCGGCGGCAAGACCCACAAGGTCTCGTACTCCTATAGATTGTAACATGCTTTTGACCACGAGGTGTGATCGACGACTTTCGATTTACGACCATGAGCACTGGTCGATGTGTTCCGACTTACGACCATGAGGTGTGGTCGATGTCTTCCGACTTACGATCACGGCGTTGGTCAAGTCGGCCATGGTCAAAGGGCCGTGGTCGAGCGGGAAGTGGTCGACGTCGAGCGACCATGGTCGAAGGGACGATGATTGAAGGCGGCAGCGGTCGAAGTTGGGGCCGTGGTCGAAGTCGACGTTGTGGTCGAAATCGGGGCCGTGGTCGAAGGGGGCCATGGTCGAAGGGGGCCGTGGTCGAAGTCGGGGCCGAGTAGGCTGGCGCCGGTAGTCGGGCGACAGGGCACAAGCACACCGGAGGCCTGCTAACGTATGACCACCAGCGATGGTCGACCGCTCCTGACCTACGATCACGCGCAATGGTCGACGGCTTAACTTACGATCACGAGTGTGATCGGCGGCTCGATTTACGACCACGAGCACTAGTCGATGTGTTCCGACTTACGACCACGAGATGTGGTCGGTGTCTTCCGACTTATGACCACGAGCGTTGGTCGATGTGTTTCGACTTACGACCACGAGGTGTCCTCGATGGCTTTTGACTTACGACCACGAATGGTGGTCGTCAGCTTCCGACGTACGACCACGAGCGATTGTCAAAGGCTCCCGATTTAGGACCACAATCGATCGTCGACCGTTGCCAACTTACGACCACTAGCGATGGTCGGCCGCTCCCGACCTATAATCACGCGCGATGGTCGACGGCTTCCAACTTACAACGACGAGGTGTGCTTGAGGGCTCCCGACCTACGAGCACGAGGTGTGGTCGATGTCTTCCGACTTATGACCACGAGGTGTGATCAACGGCTTCCGACTTACTTGACGGATTTAAAAACTTTTAGAACATGTTTGTACGCATATTCTAAAAATTTTTACCACCCGTAAGTTTTAAAACATGTAGTATGATAAATTTTAAAAAATCCATAGCAACACACGGGTATTCAACTAGTATGTAATAACACTTCTTATTAGTTGCAAGTGCATGAATTAGCGGTTTGCATCCCGCACATGCCACTTTGTCCAGGTAGTTATCTGCAGTGTACAGTTTATTGAGTTTCATGCACCAGTTAGTCCACCCAAAAGCTTAAGCTGATGAGGAAAAATGGATAATTCACTTATACTCCAACACTCCCCCTCACGTGTAGGCTCTCTTAGGCCTAATACGTGGAGTAGAAGTGGACTGCAGTTAATTTTTTTAATTGCGTCAGCCAGGTCTTGAACTCGGGACCTCTTGGCTCTGATACCATATTGAATTTCATGCACTAGCCAGTTAACCCAAAAGCTTAAGCTGGTGAGGAAAGATGGACAATTCACTTATACTTCAACACAGTTACTATGTGCATAGTTCTGGTGTTTTTGTTACTGTAGTTAGCAGGAGGCAGTGCAAAGTTGGTAGTTGTCGGTACATGTGTGTGTTCTCAGTAGCATACTGCAGCACAAAGTTGGTAGGGATTGGCAGTACATGCCTGATCAACTGATCAAGGTTTTTCGTACCAGTGAATCTTTGATTGGCATTGACACTTTCTTGCCAGAGCATGGGCCATACAAGTAATTATACCAGGCATGATACACTAGCTGATAAACAACGTGTACCTGTATACTGACCGGCAGGAATGGTACACCATCTGGTATGAATGAAACAGTGGTTCATTGGGTCAGGGGTTCTTGACCTTTAATGGCTCCAAGTAACCTTCCATTTTAAGCTAAATGTCATTGATCTCTTGATTTGCAAGGGTGCTAGTTGCTGTTTCCATGTTTGATTTGAACACTTGGTTAGCCTGAGATCTCTCCTCTTTCAACCGGAAACTGGGAAAATGTTCTGCCCTGTTCTTAAACCGGATTAGAAGACATGGGAACTATGTGCAAATTAGCAGAAATTTGTGTTTTTAGTGGCATCTTTGTATTACTATTGATGGATGCAACTGGTATAGGAGGGCATGAATAGTTGAATGGTTGACTACTTACTCACATACACTTTTGTGATCAGTTGAAAATAGTATTATTCTGGTTATCTACAATACAAGCAAGAGTGGTGAAATCAATTGCAAATAGAGAGAACGGTGTTGCAAAAAGAACGTCCTATGTTCCTACATAATGGTCGGGTTCTTTTAGGCTTAAAGTTGGTTTATACTTGTACTGTCTACAGTAACTAGCTTTTAAACGAAACAGTGCGTTTTTTCAAGACAGGGACAATAGAAAATTTGTGGTAAAAAGTGTACTGAGTTCAGTTGTACCAGCCAAAATCGCATGCGACTATTTTCCTCTGCGTACTGCCTCTCGTAAACAGTCAGAATTCAAATATTTAAACCATAAACCATAAGTTATCAGCTCAAAAGAGCCCAATAACTGTTGGATTGTTGCCTCAGTTTTTTCCCGGACTATATCTTGTCTACGAAACCATACATGATATACTTGATATCTATGAAACCAAACTAAATTAATTCATCTTTTGATGACAGGTAAATGAGCTGGATTTAAATAGAGCTGTTCTTGATCCAGATGTAAGATTTTATGCAGAAAATAGAGAAATTGTTTGCTTTTGTTTTGATAAGAAATATAGAGTTGGTTGAACCAGCACACTTTTCTGGACTAAAAGATTCTCCAATGTTTATGTAGCATCAAGTTGCTGGGTTGAGAGTTATTCTGCAGAAGGAACTCCGAAATAGCGACGTAAGCCAACTTGGGAGAATTGTTCTCCCGAAGGTCAGTTCTTACGCAAACAGCTTTTCCAAACTATCTTTTCCCCTCATATTCCATATACACTCTGCTGTCTGTAACTATTGGCACTTGTCTCTGATAAATTAATTCCGCAGAAGGAGGCGGAGGCTTACCTCCCAATTCTGACATCAAAGGATGGCAAAAGTTTGTGTATGCATGATTTTGTAAATGCGCAACTGTGGACCTTCAAGTACAGGTTGGACATACTGTAATCTATTTGGCTTTAATGTTTGTTGCTATGAGTTGAAGTGCCAATATAATCCTTGTCATAGTTTATTTTAATTATTGCTTATCTATCAAATTGGGTAAGTTCCTCTGAGAGAAGCAAAACCGCATGATCATGATGGTGGGCATTTTTTATATTCTGCAATGTCTAACAAGAAATGAATTGTATCAGTTAAGGTAGGTTTTGCAAAACTGTTAGAACTACAACCTGTGAATATGAATCCTGTTAGGAATGTTCTAGGAAATCCTGTCTCATCTCTGCATTTTTCTTTAGTAAGGTCTAGCATATCCGCTACAGTGACATAGTTTATCATCTCCCATACAGATACTGGCCTAACAACAAAAGCAGGATGTATGTACTTGAGAATACTGGTGAATACCTTCTTTTCATCCTTTTCCTTTTCTGTTACATTTTGTATATCAATGTTCTTATATTTCTTCCCTCTTAAACATCCCAGGGGATTATGTCAGAACCCATGATCTTCAACTAGGAGACTTCATTGTGATATACAAACATGACGAGAATGACCGATTTGTACTTAATTTTTTTCCTAGTTTTTTAAGCACTTTACTCATTTATGGCGCCGTTAGTAGTTGCTTACTCTACGCTGTATTTTATACCATATGAAGGTCATCCGAGCAAAGAAGGCGGGAAATGATCAAGCTGCTACTGTGCCACAAGTCGATGAGCATATATGTGCTACTTTGCCAATACCAGAAGTGGATGACTATATGTCTGCCATTCCACCACAAGCTGATATCTCTGGCATTGTGCCACAAGCTGATGAGAATTATGAGATATTTGATGGAATACTGAACTCTCTGCCAGAGATACCAGTGGCCAATGTGAGGTACTCTGACTTCTTCGATCCATTTGATGATTGTATGGACATGGCAAATCCCCTGAATGCTAGCAACTCTGTTAACCCGACGCATTTCCATGATGAGAAGACTGGGCATTCCTCGTTTCCCAACGCAAAACCTGGGCCTCACTTGTGAAATTCAGCCAAAAATTTGCTGGATCATACCATATCCTGTATGAAGCTCGGAAACTCCCGCCTTGACGCCATTGTTGTAAATCAAAATAATCGGTGTCCTTATTTTGTATGTTGTATATGCTTAAAATCTATGTTGTTTATGTGTAGAAGGTTTCGTTTTCAACTCAACTGGAGGTTTCATCAGATGCAACGCTGTAACTGTGTTCAGTTCAGCTCAGAAATGTGGTTCTGATGTTTTCCAGCCCCTGAACGTGCAAATACAAAAATGAAAGATGTCCTGTGAATTTAGCCATGTACCTATGACTAATTGACTATGTTAGCAGACGGAGGCAAATTTATCGTTGGTGTAAACTGATGGATGTTTTTCTAAAGGGAATCACGGCATGCTTCTGAGAATCTCATGTCATGTTATTGCATTTTGAGAAACTTCAACACGGTTGGGCTTGATTCCATCCTTCCGTGTTTGAAGAAACTTTTCTTGCGTACCAAATTACTATTCCATAAGAATGTTAAACAAACGCGAATAGTTATGTTTGTTTAGCATTCCTATGTTTCTACTGATGTTTAGTATTTCTATTAGTGCTTGTATTTTCACTAGAGATAATACTCAGTATTCACACATGAAAGTGTTCTCATTCATGTACTTGTATATAAATAAATGATCAATAGAACGCAAATGTGTGCCGGTTCCAAATCATTCTCTTGATATTTTTGACATGGTATCAGATCATACTCTTCCCATCTAATGACAATCTTTGTAAATACATCTGCTAGCCTAGTTTTGTCAATCTCAGGATCGCTCAGCACTCAGGTCGTCGACCTGACGTCCACTAGTCACCCATCCTTTGGCAATCTTACCAATGGAAGGTGTCTCACGACATCTACTTGTTGTGGAAGACACAGGTTCTTCCTATCCTTCACGGTACACAGTGTCTTGGTCTCGTAGAAGGAATCGATCCAGCATCGCCCTAGCTGATCGCAGCATCGATAGAAGATGGAGTTACGTAGGTTCCTAATCTTGCATATATCGTCTGGCTCCAACAAGACCAGATGTGCCTAAGCCTGCTGCTATTCACCCTCTCGCCAAAGGTGTTGGGACAGGTGTTGTTTCTGTCATCATCAACTATAGTCTGGGATGCCCTCAAGCACAGGTTTGTGACTCAGTCTAGGGCGTGTATTATGCAATCCGACGGTAGTTTGCTATGCTCCAAAAGCGGGACATGATGATCAACTACTTCAACAAAGTCAAGGGCTTTACCAATGGACCCACTGGCGCCGGTAAACCACTCGAAGATAAACTCCTATGATGTGCTGGTGACATCCGTCACCACCCGAACATGCTTGACTATGAAATGTGTCACCAGCAAAGCAACCTCATGTTCCAACCCTCTATGAACATGATGTCTCGGGGCAATCATGGAGGGCGTGGGCAAGGCGGTGGTGGTGGATGTGAACACGACCGAGGTGGTGGCCACAGACTGTGCTAGTACCAGGGGACCAATTACAACAATCAACATGGCAGCAACAAATGCTCCAACAATCGGTCCGTCTGCTAATTGTGTGGAAAGATCGGCCATATAGCTTTTAAATGCTAAAAGCATTTCGATCACACGTTCCAATAGGAGGAGCGCATGGTGGCAAACGTCACCACATGATCAAGGTTTGACGTGCTCTGGTACACAGATACCGAGGTGTTGATCATATCACAGGAGAATTGAATAAATTGATGATTCACAAGTGGTACTCCAGCAAAGATCAGGTCCACACAACAAATGGTTCATGTATGCTAATTGCTCATATTAGTTCTTCTAAAATTCATACGCTACATAAACCCTTGTTTCTAAACAATATTTTTCATGTTTCACACAAAAATAAAAATTTGTTATCTATTCATAAACTCATGGCTGACAATAACATCTATCTTGAATTTTTCCTAACTATTTCTCATCAAGGATCGTATTTCGAAGAAGGTGTTTCTTCATGCTCCCAATGAGGGTGGGCTATACCCCATTCCTAGTAGCTCAGTTGTATCTAGGAAGACCCTCACTGTTGTCAAACACAGTCACAAACAGTTGTATTGCCGTTTAGGCCATCCCTCATCCCCGGTAGTGGATCAGATTCTTTAGCATTACAGTCTACTTTTTCATGAGTTCAACAAAGCCTCTGTTTGTGATGTTTGTCAACAGGGCAAAAGTCATCAACTTCCTTTTTCATCAGTCAAATAGTGTGTTAACATCATCTCTTGAACTTGTTTTCTCTGATATTTGGGGGCATGCGTGAACTTCCTTTGGTGGTTTAAAATACTATGCGAGTTTCATTGACGATTTTAGTAAATTTATCTAGATATATTGTCTTAGAAGTAAAGCTGATGCCTATGGCATATTCATCCAATTCCAAACTCATGCAAACTGACTGGGGAGGCGAATACCAAAAGTTGAATTCATTTTTTCAACAAGTTAGAATTACTCATCATGTTTTCTATCTACACACTCACACTCATTAACAAAATGACTCGGCCGAGAGAAAACATTGTCATATTGTAGAAGTTGGCTTGTTTTTACTCGCCCATGCCTCCATGCCCGTCCGTTTTTGGGATGAGATATTCCAAACAACATGTTTCTTGATAAATCGCCTCCCTAGCAAAACGATACAACACTCAACTCCACTAGATCGTCCTTTTGGAACATCTCATGACTACTCCTTTCTTAGAACTTTTGGGTGTGCATGCTGGCCCTGTCTCTGTCCATACAATGATCGTAAACTCCAATTTCAGTCTAAATGGTGTGTTTTCTTGGTTATTTCTCTCTTCATGAAGGCTACAAATGTTTGCATGTTCCTTTGGGTAGGATTTATATTTCCCATGATGCAGTCTTTGATGAGCAACAGTTTTTATTTGCTAATGAAAAATCACCATCATTAGATCAACTATTACTTGACCAAAATTTGATCTTCCTCTCGTTGCCTCCGCAAATTATCCTCCAGTTGTGGGACGTATGGATGGTGGTGAGACTAATACGGGTACTGTTACACTTAATTCAAATATTGTTGTGCAATTTGACCCGGCTATCCAGCCGAATTTATCATTTCCCTCTGTGTAGGCTATAGGTGACTCGCTCACCACAAATTCAGGTGATGATCTCTAGGCGGGAGAGTACGGATACAGACCCTGGGGTGATTCGATGGGTGCTACTACCGCAGATCTTGGGGGCGCTGATCCCGCACAAGATTTCCTATTGTCTATCAGCACGAGTCCCACGGAAGATCCTGCTGGCCTCACACATGTATCTGATGCTTCACCTGCTCCACGTATCCCTGGCACGACCGTGGAACTTGGCACAGTTTCATCTCCACCGCCTATCCTCCTGCACCACCGCCTCATCCTATGCAAACAAGGCTGAGGAATAGCATTCACCAGCCAATGATTTGCACTGATGGCACGGTACAATATGATGCCTACCGACGTGCATTTCTTGCTATGACCAAACCAGCAACCCTTAAGGATGCTCTTTGTGACAAAAATTAGAACAATGCAATGGACGCTGAATATCAGGCACTCTTAAAGAACAAGACATGTCACTTGGTATCATCTCAGTCTAGTTGCAATACATTGATTGTAAGTGGATATTTAAATTGAAGAAGAAAGCCGATGATTCTATTAAATGCTATAAGGTCAGGTTGGTTGCAAAAGGGTTCATACAACGGTATGAAATTGATCATGAAGATACGTTTAGCCCAGTTGTGAAAACCCGCTACAATTCATCTTGTTCTATCATTAGCAGTGTTGCATGGATGATTGCTTCGTCAATTAGATGTACAGAATACATTTTTGTATGGTGTTCTAAAAGACGATGTGCTCATGCGACATCCTCCGGGTTACGAGGATCCACAGTTTTCGTATCATATGTGCAAATTGGATAAATCTCTTTATGGGTTAAAGCAATCACCTCGTGCATAGTATTCTCGACTCAGTTCTTATTTATAAAAACTTGGTTTTGTTCCTTCCCAAGCTGACACATCCCTGTTCATTTATAGTCATGGTAGCGTGGTCACATACATTCTAGTTTATGTTGATGACATTATTGTGACTACCTCATCTTCTCAAGCTATTCACACATTGATTCCAAAATTACAGTCAAAGTTTGCACTCAAGGATCTCGGTGATCTCATTACTTCTTGGGCATCTAAGTATATCGATTAGGGGAGGATCTCATCTTTGCTCAGACCAAATATTCTACCGACCATCTACAACAGGCTAGTATGATAACATACAAGCCAGTAACTTCTCCAATGTTGATAACAGAGAAATTGTCAAAATCTAACGAAAGAAATATAGAGGTGCTTTACAGTACCTAACATTAACACGACCAGATATATCATATGTGGTTAACAAGGTATGTCAATTTCTACATATACCAACCAAACATCATTAGACAGCGGTGAAAATGATATGTACGATACACAGTGAGAAATCATCTGGATATAGTCATTATTAGGAGAACTTGAAATTTATCAATCGCAAGCATCTGTCCTGTTGTGTGACAATATTGGAGTTACATATCTTTCTACTAATCTTGTATTTCATGCCAGGACTAAACATATTGAAATGGTTTTTTATTTTTTTCCGAGAACAAGTGGCAAGAAAGGCGTTGGAGATTCAATTCATACCAACACGAGATCAATTGACCAATGGTCTCACCAAACCAATTGGAGTACAACAAATGAAGATTCTACGGCACAATCTCAACCTCACTGCTTGTGATTGAATGGGGTGTTAAATAAACTAGGATAGTTGTGTTTTCAGTGTCGTTTAGTATTCATATGTTTTCATTGATATTTAATATTTCCATTAGTGTTAGGTAGTGTTTAGTATTCACACGTGAAAGCGTTTTCACACATGTACTTGTATATAAATAAATGGTCAATAGAAGGCAAATATATGCCGGTTGCAAACTATTCTCTTGATATTTTTTTACAAAGAATACTTTTCTAATACTTTCTTGCAAGTTTTTTGGATTGGTCGATTGATCGGTTGACTGGTTTTCCTGGCTAGCTATTACTTGAAAACCATATGATACTCGAACCTCTCTATCTTATAACTTGGAATGAAAGTCTTTGCTCCATGCACGAAAGCACAGTTGTTGTATCTGTGCTTGGAGCAGGCTGATTTGTTAGGCGGGTTGATACATTTTGTTGGGCTCTTAGCATTCCGTGCATGATGCATGTAAATGTAATGTACTGGTCATTGCTGTTTTTAAGGACTGGCGATTACAGTTTATACTTCAAAAGATCGAATAGAACTACACGTTAGTTTTTATTATTCTGTAATCTTTCACACAAATAACCTAAAAATCATAAACTATAACTAAAAACTACAAACCGCAACAGAAAAAAGAACAATCCATAAATGTCGTTGCTTGGCTTCCGGGTGAAGGTTGATCGAACACGTACGAATGGGACACCTTGACAAGGGAAGAAATGGATCGCCATGTGTCAAGACGCTGACTCACCAACACAAATACTGCAAATATATTTTTTTGAGGGGAATACTGCAAATATTATGACGGTATGCACGCAAGCAAATATCACTTCGCAAATCATTGCGAATGGGTACAAGATCTACGCAAGGGATCACGCCATCATGGTCTCATGGAGCTAATCTGCTTGTCTCAACAAAAGAACATAGTACGGATCTATTAGGCTCAGAAGTTCAGATATGACTGAATTTTGAGCATTCATCATGGGCTGTAAACAATACATCTCAGGAACAGATACGTTGAAATGATAGTGGTGTTCAAACAGAGTCAGCAGTGTGAACGTGCTCGACGACGAAAGAGAACTAGCCAAATGTAGCAGAGAGAGACGTGAGAGTCGTGCTCCGGTGCATTGTATGAACTTTGCACAAATCTAGAAGCAAGATGAGGGGCCAATCTAGCCGTGGGCCTAACTAGCTAGGCCTAACCTCGCTGCAAAACAATAGAATATAGGATCAGTCATTGTTTCGCTACAACTCAAGGTTACTTGGATGTGAAGGTTGTGCGTTCGCGCTACATCCCACCAATTCTGAGCTACGACATATTGAAACACCTCAAAATTTCGAAGGATTTAAAAATTTTCTTGAATTGTGATTGCCTAATTTAGCAATTCTTAGTGAAATCCCGCTTTTCTTTTTTGGCCTTTCTGTTTTCCTCTTTCGCTGGCACCTCCTTGCATTGCCATCGCCGTCGAACCGCCTTACTGTGCAGGAGCACACGCGTCGCGCGGTCGCCGGCCAAGATTGCGACAGCCCGCCCTCGTGCGTTCACAACTACCTGCTCATGCGGTCCCACTGCTCAGTCGCATGTCCCTTCTCTCCCCTCGCTTTGCGCGTCACAGCTCTTCGCTCCTCTCTCTCTCTTGCTGCACAAGACGCGTCGTACACCGCTGTCAAATCCTCGTCAGCTTCCGCAGGGCGACAGTGCCACCTTGCCCCTGTTCTTTGCGCGGCGGCAGAGCTCGCCTTATCGCCTCGCTCGGGCGCGAGAGACAAACCCCAAACCGCCTCTTTGTGGCTATCGACACTTGCGGTGTTTTAAGCCCAATAGTTATTGTCAAACCCTTTACACCACTCCCACATATCTCCCCAAGCCACCAATTTCAGCTCAAGTCGACCGCATCGCCGCCGACAGCCTCTCCTACACCCGGTGAGCCCTAGTGACAATCTAATTCGCACTTTTGATGAATACGATGGCCAAAGGCAGAATCTAATTATTGCCATCTACACCAATTGCTGTTAGGATCTACTCCTTGTATTTCCATATTAGAAATGTCCCATCGACTGAGATCACTGGTAACATGTGCCTAAAAGCATCGATGCAGGCACCGACGGCTAAGAAGGTCCTCTACAAAACTAGGTAACCAGGAGTCTTCTGGACAGCTTGTCCTTCACAGCAATATGTGTGCCCGAGTTCTTGTCCCACGACACCTTGAGCATATGAGGAAGGTTATCATAAGCCACCTCGAAAGAATTGAACCTCATTTCCAAAGCTTTTTGCTTCGCACTCCATGTCTTGGCATAGCTAATCTTGTACTTGAATGTTTGCTCAATAGCCACCATAATCTACTTGGCCTTTACAATTTTCTTCACTATCTCACCGTACATGAGGTTTGCTATGAAGGTTGATGTCAGGTTGCGATGTTTCGACAAAACACTGTTGACTACACAGGAGTGCGGCTTCACCTTCGAGACAATCTAGTGAGTCTCGTACTTAGGTTTGACTGCGTGCACACACTAAGGACAGCCAACCTGCTTGCAGACCATGGTGTACTACTCTAGGCTGGATTTGAGAACCCGAAATGTCCTTTGGATGGACAAGGCCCACAACTTAATAGCATCCTGCAGTGATCCCTTGTCATCAAATATTGTATGAAGCCGAACCTCTGTAGCATGGTATTCTCACAGTAATTCATGCTCGTCATGTACAAAAAGACCCTCAATATCCACCGTATTTTATGCCCGCGGCATGGGACATTTGTCCTCATCGGAAGAGTCGACGCCATCCTCTTCTAAAGCTTCCTCCTCAACCCATGTCGTCTAGTAATCAATCTCCATCTGTCGCACAATGTTGTTGGCATACTCCCCTGCGTGTCCAGTGGGCTCAACTTACGTAGTGTGATATTCATGATCTGCCTCAGCAACATTTGCATCCGCCTGTTAGGTGGGCTGAGCATACGGTGTGCAATATTTCGGTTCTACCTCCGAAACATCGTCCACCGCGTCCTCTTCGTGAACCACGCGTTGCACGCCTGAGCTGCTCCCACCAATCAGACCTCCTGTGTCTCCCTTCATACATGATTGCACGAGTAGCATGCACTTGTAACCATGTCACCGGTAGTTTTGCACAAAGCCTGTCCATGCAAGCGTGCGCATTAATCTCCTCAACTCCCACCAAGTGTATGTGGTAGACTGATTTCAAAGCCCATGTAGGACGACACTGCACACCTCGGGGTTCAAGGACAAGTTGCGTGTGAGCCAGTCCAAGACATATCTGATTCGATTATTCTCCACGTCTAGGAGTACCATACGGGGTTGCAGAAAACTGCTCCGGTCAACACTGTATGGACCTTCATGAATGATACCAACACTGTAATGCATTTTCAATGTTGTGAGTTCTGACATGACTAATTTCTCACTGCAAATATTACTATTTATCAACATGTATTCACTAAATACGTGCTAAACAAATACGTAGCTGTACGTTGCCTACATTCGGATGAGAACAAGAACAGATGAGACTATTACCTTCACACGAAGACCTTTTCTTCTTATCTACGAGCTTCCTTTGTCTTCTTCTCTAACCTCAGGAGTTCCTCTCCTCTCCTTCACTCCCTCTCCCGAGCTCCTATACTTGTCTCCCCATCTCGGCCTCTCCCTTTCCCTCTCCCGAGCTTCTTTGCTTCTCCTTTTCTTTTTTCGCCTCTCTCAAGCTTCTCTCGTTCTTCTTGCGAGAGAAATGAGGAGAGCCTGTGAGGGTGTTGTGTCAAAAAGAAAATGACGGAGTAGTCGCGCAATGGTTGGGTGATTTGTCCATGTCGCATAATTGTTGGGCGACTAGAGGAGTAATCACCCAACCGTTGGGTAACTTGGCCACGTGTCACCCAACGGTTGGGCGACTAGCTCAAATAGTCTAACGGTTAGATGACATAACGTTAAAAGTGCAAAAAATTAAATCATTGGTATATTTTTTGTATTTTGGAATAAAAATTGATTATTAAAAAAATTGAAAGAGGTTTTACAAAAGTTCATAGGATCTCTAGTAGCCTTTAGATTTGATACAGGCCGTGCCATGCCTGTGAGACTGTGAACCGGTGTGGTGAGTGGGTCTTCACTGCATTAGATATTTAGACCAGTGGTGGAGTGGCCCAGTGGGCAATGGTGACTAGCGGCTATGGGCTTATGGCCAGTCGACCAGATATTCGGACTCTGTAATCACTGGATAGTTCGAGTCTGTATTCGTATTTGACGGATAGTGGGCTACCGTATTTGTATTCATTTTCAACAAAAAAAATCCTTATTTGTTTTTGATCCGAGACTATCTGACAAAAATATGAGCAGAAATATTTCGTATTAAAAAATTATTCGAATTGATTAAAAACTATCTAATCCATTTTCATTGGTACAAGTAGGAGGAACCGCCTGCCTAGTCCAAATGGTGACGCAGCTAACTTGTCCTATCTTCCCCTCCTACTCCTACTGTGCTCTTTCGTAGTGTGCATCATTTGTACGGCCCCTTGTTAACACAAGTCACACACATATAAGCCAAACATCTAACCGAGAAACGTATTAAAAAATTAGGGCTGTTGTTTTTAAGTTGCGATTTATTAATCTAATAAATAATAATTAATAAAAATTAAAACTTTTTAAAATTATAATTTATTAATCTAATAAATAGTGATAGATGAAAGAAGACAACAACTAAAGGCCGTTGAAAAATAAAAAAGAACAGCACCACTATTGTATGTATATTCGTACGAGCTTGGCATGGCGTGCTGCTCACCTCGCCGGCTCACCCTCATCCACTAAGAGGCAAATTAAATTCAAAAAACCACCACCATCAGGGGGCACAGCCGTGACCAACTCAACGGAAATACAGAGGGGCGTGCAAAGCGTCGTCCATGATTCGTGACGCGACGTCGGAACGCCCGCGCGCGCGCCCGGGCGACACATGTCCGAGACCGAGACCGAGACGGCCCCGGCGGGACAGCGCGTCGACGGCGACGTACGTGCCGTGCGCGGCGCGCGCCAACGCACGGCAATACAAGTACCCGTCGTCCAGAAGACGACGCACTCCCCTACCTATCGTCGTCCCATCGACGCGACTCGGCCAAGCGTCGCGCCCCGAGTGGCTCGAGCGACAGGGGACCACCGTCGTGGACCCCGCCGGGAGGGAGGCAGCGGCGTCCGTCCCCCCGCGCGCCGTAACGTGCCAAGCCACGCGCGCACGCGTGAAAATCGCCGGGAAACGATAGGAAGAAACGTCGCGGAACACCGCTGGGGTCGGGTCGGGTGACTCAACCGCGGCAGTTTTCTCTCTGGGGCGGGACACATGGCCTAGCGAAAATATCTCGTGGTTCTTTAGCTTTTGCGTGAGACTTGCAAAATTCAAACTGATGACAGCAGTGACCGAGTGCGTATGATGCTACAACATTAGAAAAACTGCCGCCTTGCCTGAATGGAAGAAAGACGTAGGTTTGGTTTTGCATAAGTACCTGCAACGAGCACTTAAGTATTATACGAAGGATTCATTCAGTTAGTAATGTTTAAGAGACATAAAAATACAGTACTGCTAATGGTAAGGATTTGTGTAATTCTTTTTTTTAAGTACAACCCGGACATATATATACGTGAGCGTGGACACACGTTTTGACAATTGAACGCACCATTTAGAGAGTTCAAAAATAAGGATACTACTTATGTAAACAGTACTCTACCTCAAAAATAAGAGGTACTATTTACATAAATAGTATAATAAAAAATAAGACGCCATCAGATCGAGCCCGAGTGGGGTGGGCTGCACTGCTGGCAGCCCCACCATGCGAGCTATGCTTGGCTCTCAGGTTTTATCTAATTCTACTCATAGCTCAATTGTTACATCACTTGTTAGCAGTTTTTTTTCCACGTGACAATGAGATATACCATAAATATTTTAGCTTTTTTTTGCACTGTAACTGATTTATTTTTGCATTATAGCCACTGGTAGTTTTTTTAACGTAATTACATTTAAAATTTTTTAAAAATAAAAAATCAATTAATCTATCACAAACAATGTAAACGAATACGAAAAAAATCCTAAAAATGCTAAATAATTAAAAATAAAATTAAAGAAACTTGAACTAAAGCCAGAAGAGCCGAAACGAGCGGGTTAGGCTCACCAAATCAGCTGCGTTCATTCGAAGTGCAGAACTACAAAACTATGCCCACTGCCCAAACGTGTGCAGGTCTTGCAGCCAGACACCAAAACTCACCCCCACGGCCCACCCTCCACCTCGTCACCTCCCTCTCGCTCTCTCTCTCTCTCTCTCTCTCTCGCTGCCCCCTTGCTTCGCGCACAGGAGGCCACAGCTCGCGCTTCCTTCCTGGCGACGCGGGGGAGGCTCGGGCGCGTGGTGGGGCGGGCGTCGGTGTAGCTTCGGGGCTATTGCTGTTGTGATGGCAGCGGCGGTGTTCTCGGGGGACGGGGGCGCCTTGCGCGCGGGGTGCTTGGCGGAATGCGCCGGCGGGGCCGAGAGGCCGCCGGATCTTGGCGGCAGGGCGCGCGCCGCTGGGGCTAGGTGCGGCAAGAGGAGCGTGTACCTCATGGAGTGCGTGCCGCTGTGGGGCTGCGCCTCGACGCGCGGCCGCGGCGCGGAGATGGAGGACGCGTGCGCCGTCGTGCCGCGCTTCGCCGACGTGCCAGTCCGGATGCTCGCGAGCAGGCAGGAGTTGGACGCGCTCGGGCTCGACTTCGACGCCGCCGCGCTCCGGCTGCCGGCGCACCTGTTCGGCGTGTACGACGGACATGGCGGCTCGGAGGTTATCTTCTTTGTGAAGTTCCTGGCTCAGACGAACACACTAACCTCGAGGTCTCTTACTCACGCTTCCTATCGTTTGTGCAGGTGGCGAACTACTGCCGGGATAGGATCCATGTCGTGTTAAGAGAGGTGCTGAGAGCTGGCAGGGGGCTGGGAGAATTGGGGGAAATGGGGGAGGTGGACGTAAAGGAGCACTGGGAGAAGGTTTTTGGTGATTGTTTCCAGAGGGTAGATGATGAGGTGTCAGGGAAAGCAAGTAGGTCTTGCAATGGCGTCAGGGAGTTCCGATTGGGACCTGTTGCCGCCGGCAACGTGGGCTCCACAGCTGTTGTTGCGGTTGTCTGCTCTTCTCATGTGATAGCTGCAAATTGCGGAGATTCACGTGTTGTGCTCTGCCGCGGGAAGGAGCCCATTGCTCTGTCCATCGATCACAAAGTACAAAGTGAACTTCACGATTCAGTTAAGAGTCCATTAGTTAAGGTAAATTTTGTCTGATTATGCTTTGGTTTTC